>CM037853.1:109380733-109997915 GCA_021234595.1 Delia radicum | reverse complement strand
CTAACCTAACCTAACCTACCTACCTACTAACCTAACCTAACCTAACCTAACCTAACCTAACCTAACTAACCTAACTAACCTAACCTAACCTAACCTAACCTAACCGAGACCTAACCTAACCTAACCTAACCTAACCTAACCTAACCTAAACTAACCTAACCTAACTAACCCTAACCTAACCTAACCTAACCTAACCTAACCTACCTACCTAACCTAAACCTCACCTAACCGAACCTAACCTAACCTAACCTAACCTACTAACCTAACCTACCCTAACAACGCCTCCCTAACCTAACCTAACCCGTAACCCTTGGTCGCAGGCCGCAACAGGTTAGCATTATCCCATTTGGCTTTAATTTTCACCACATAACGTTTGAACCTACAAGAATTGACGTAATATCTAATAAAAGTCGTAAGTCGCAGTTATGTATTTTAAAAAATATTGTATATCAATGGATAAAAATGCCATTTGAGACAAATTCAATCGGAATATCTCGAAAACCATAAGTGCGATGTTAAAAAAATTTAAAAAAAAATAGTCACGTTCAGCGTGCCAAACATTAGTTAAAAACTATGTGCCACATATCTGTACTCATAACAGCTGCTAAAACGCAAAGTAAATACGGAACTTGCTCAAAATTTGACAGTAGTCTAGTACAGGTGGTACTTGATGGGGGGCAGTATTGCATTTCATATAACTACGAGGGAAGTTCGAAAAGTCAAGGACTTATTGCGGATCAATAAGTCCGTGACTTTTCGAACTATCTTGTTCTATGATATTAAAAGTAATATTAATCTTTATAAAAATTTTAATTTTTATTAACCTAACTATAGTCGAAACTTTATCGCTATTTAGCAACAATAAGATGAAAACTTTTGTTCAGCGATTTGTGGTTATTTACACTTTTTATGTGTATTCACATTGATTGGATGGAAAATTCCGATATTTACACTTTTGGAGACCGTAATGCTCATGGATTTTTCCATATTAGGAGTTGCAAAAATATATTTTTGACGACACTTTTCTTTAGAAATGTTGGTTCGATAAACTGGAATACGCAAAAATTTTAATTTTCTGACTGTTTAATTTTGGTCGTCAAATGCTTAAAATATGGATGGTGCACCTTCTAAGACCTATGCAAGGTCTTCAAGATAGAAATCTCAAATTTGAAATTAAAAAACAAACATCTACTAATAGAGTTTAAACAAATTTTTTAAATGATGAAATTCTTTAAAACAAATAATATGGTTTTATTCTTATTTATTATGGTTAGGTATATAAACTACCTTTAATGAAGTATCGGTCTTTTAAGCTCTTTTAACATAAGCATAAAATAGTTTACATAAACAATTAATTTGGAATTAAATTACTGGAAGAGTGCCCAAATCTAACCAAATAAATATTATATCAGCTTTAGAAAAAGCCTCAAAACTATAAACACTTTAACATGAATATTATATAACCTAAAATTCCAAGAACATTCACAATTTAGTTTGTGGAAAAATAAATAAAACAAGTTTTAATAATGTCCTTAATCCAAGAATACCCATAATTCCGCTCTGTGCTATTTTGTGATACGTTATACATACATACAAAATTTCATTTTAGGAATGTGTAAACAATAAACTCAAATAAATATTTGGTATAAGCACAGTGCTTTGTCCCCTGGACAAAAATAAGAAATAAAATAACTTAACGTAATCTTCTAAAAGGAATCCTTTGTCATATACCTTATTCTGTTGCCAAAAGGTGTCGCTAATGTCGCCACATTTTTAAGTTAATTTGTAATAAGAAAAAGTGATTTTTGTATATTTAAGGAGAATTTAAAAAAATCACCGATTTTTTACTTAAACTTTAAAAGCATATTTTTTCCTGGAAGTGCCGAAAATATCTGTAACATTGATAGTTTTTATCAGAATGTTCGATTTTTTTTTATCAAAGTATTTAGAATTACCTATGTTTTCAGATAAAAAAGGAAACTTTCGCAGAAACTAATTATCGTTTTTATCAAGACATTTTTAAATTAAACCTTATTTTCGGATACAATTATAAAAACTAC
Source organism: Delia radicum (assembly GCA_021234595.1). NCBI lineage: Eukaryota > Metazoa > Arthropoda > Insecta > Diptera > Anthomyiidae > Delia > Delia radicum. The sequence goes on along the minus strand of CM037853.1, from coordinate 109,995,855 downwards.
CATTGTTTAATAAAATATTAAAAATAAAAAATAAACTCTTATTTATAGTACAAAAAAGTTTAAGACCGATTTTTCACTAATTGAAAAATAATTTGATCTGAAATATGTAGAGCCTTTTATATATATTGGTTATACAAGTTAAAAATGTCCATTTTCTTGCTCGAAAAATGCATTTATTATAATAACAAAATGAGTTGATACATTATTCAAAGTATTGTCCATCGTTAGCCACTACTTTTTCCCATCTTTCTGGTAGCATATTTATTCCGCGCTAAAAGAACTGCTCCGGTTTTGAGGTAAAGAATGAATCAAGCCAATTTCTGATACCCTGTTCTGAAGTGAAGCGTATTCCAGTTAGGGCGTCCTGCATCGATCGTAACAAATAGTAGTCAGAAGGGGAAAGGTCTGGGCTATAAGGCGGGTGAGCCAAAACTTCCTATCCACTTATTATGCCCTCTTGTCTGGTCGAATACTCTGGTCGTTTTTCGTTGATTGCTCTCTTCAAACGAGTCAATTGTTTTCGGTACAGATCCCCTGTGATCGTCTAACCCGATTTCAACAGCTCATAATACAAAACATCCTTCTGATTCCACCAAATACAGAGCATTACCTTGGCGCCATGGATATTCGGCTTCGGCGTTGATTTGGCTGGTTGGCCGGGCTTTACATATGACTGTTTTCGTAATGTATCCATTTTTCATCACGAGTAACAATACGATGTAAAAATTACTTAGTTTTGTAGCGTTCAAGCAGCATTTCCGATATGCAAAATCGCCTTTCAACGTCTCTCGGCTTCAATTCATGTGGGATCCAATTTTTTTGTTTTTGAATGAATTCCAATGCTTTTAAACATAGCGAAACGGCTTGTTGTGTGACTCCCAATGATAATGCAAGTTCTTCTTGCATTTGACAGCAATCTTCGTGGAGTAATGCTTCCAATTCCTCATCTTCGAACTTTTTCGGCTGACCTTGTCTTCTGTGTTGAAATCAAAACTTTTGAATCGCGCAAGCCATCGTTCACAATTCTTTTAGTTGGTGCATGTTGACCGTAAGCTTGCACCAATAATCGATAACTTTCAGCAGCCGTTTTCGTCAAATAAAAGAATGTTATCAGACTTCCCCCGTAAAACATCTTTTTTAGACACAACATTCGACGTTAGTATAGCGATTGAAAAAAATGTGTGGTTACACTTTGGCGTCTATCGAATACTGAATCATAATGACGGATGTTTACCCTCCAAAATACAATGTTTGTTATTATTGACACAAACCATATGTGATAGTCGATTTTATTTCGTTCTTTTCAAAAGTTCCAAAATATAACTTATCAGTGAATTAGCCAATACAACAGTGAACAAATATTACAAATTTAGGTTTCTTTCTATAAGGGTGTATACATGCCGATAGAGGGTATACTTTTCACCCCTCCTAGCAGGAATTTACAAGAATCCTATCTAAAGGGATGGAAGAACAACTTATCAAATTTTATTTTCTCGCCTTTGTACCAAAATTGTTATTACATTCCTCGTGAAAACTCGAAATTTCTGGCCAATTGGGTTTTGGAAGTTTTTTCCTCCCTGTAAAAATTTCCAAATATACGTATATATGTATATTCGTGTTAAGTATCCAATTTGCAAAAATCCGCTCTAAACAGCTTGGTACTCCTGTTTCAGCAAAAAAGTGAGACTTCCCCTTTTTGTCCCTAATCGTGAGAATTTCCAAGGGGGAGACTTTTTCAACCCACATAACAAATTCTAAGTTCCTCACTTTAGGGGTTAGGCCTGGCCAACAAACGGAGAGTTTTCCCTATTTTTACCACGTTCTAAGCTAAAAATGAAAAAAGTACTATATTAGGGAGCTAGTTCAAATTTAAAGACACACACAACTTTAATACTATGTAGGTAAGGACCAATGCAAATGTAGTTAAAACCAAATTAAATTTCACTTGCAAAAAGGATGACTTACATATCAGTAAATTCAACGAACATTGTCATTTGCAGTCTACCGTTAAATAAAATAAACCACATTTGCAGTAAAAAAAAACAAAAATTTTTTTTTTTATTTTTTCAAATAAAAAAAAAACTACTTCATAAACTTAATGTAAAATAAAATACAGTAATTTAATTTGGTTTGTTTTTTAAATAAACTAACAATGTAGTCAAAAATTAAATTTCTTCTAGGTAGGAGATGTTACCATTTATGACGCTCCCCGATGGAATTTCCAAAATAAGCTCTACATAGATGTTTACTTTTGATTAGGAACTCACGTATCAAATTTCAAGTTATTAGCATCAGTCGTTTGGCCAGACCACCAAGATAGATATTTTTCTACTTTTTGCCCGTTCACGTGGGAATTGCCGGAAATCCCGTCGGTACAGATGTTTTCTTGTGATAGGGTATCCACATACCAAACTTTAAGTTCATCGCTTTAGTGGTGTGTTTTGGTTTTTCCCCTTTAGCCCCGCCCCGTGCCCACATACGAAATTGCAAGTTCCTCGCTTTAGTGGTTTGGCCAGGCTGCCAAGGAGGAGACTTTTCTCATTACTACACCTCCCCTCATGAATTTTAAAAAAATCTGCTGTATAAACATGTCTACTCCTGATCAGGAGCCCACATACTAAATTTCAATTTTTTAGCTTCAACGGTATGGTCAGGCCGCCTCTAGGCGATGTTGAGTCAGTCAGTGAGTGAATAACGTTATTCTTTTATATATAGATGAAAAACTATCGATATTGTTAGAATGCGACGAAAACTGGTATTTTATATTTCAGAGCAAGGATACGCCAAGCTGCAAAATGTCCCTGAACTATAAAATTAAAATTTGTTTTAATGTTCCGAAAATAGTTATGTATTGGGCATTCTTTGTGAACTGTTCAGAAAGTATTATCTCAACTCTCGGCTCCATATTGGCTACTGATATTTATTAGATTTCAAACCAGAACACACCCACTCTCAATATATTCTGGAACCTAATTTTAAGTTTTTTTTTAATAAAACTTTATAGAAGTTTGATATAATTTTTATTAAAAATAAAAATTATGTTTTTTTCAACCTTTAATTGGGCAATGAAAATGGTTTAGTTTATAAACAACACAGGGGGAATAAACTAGACGGTACTAAAGGAGAGAAAAACAAAAAACGTGCATTGAATATCCACCAGAGGTGGACCTTACACATAAAAAACAAGTTTTCAATTTATTTTTTGATCAATTGTTATAATCTTTAACTTCAAGCTCATATATTAATTAATTCTCATGTAGTGAGTAAACTAGTTTATATTAATGTTTGATGTTTGGCATGGGATTGTTACCGTTTTCAAAACGTGTTCTGATGATGGGAAACTAGAAAATTCCCGAAATAGATCTATCAACACATTCTTGAAAGGGTCAAATAATAAATTTAAAAACAAAAAACTCTATAGATGATTTGTTAGGACAATATCCTAATAAAGAAATATAGAGTATGGCCTCGAACTTGAATAATTTTCATTTTCAAAACTTTATTTTTTCAATATTTATATTTGGTATGTTGCAGCTAATATGTGAGACGAACTACATTCAATGCAATGACGAACTAGATTCAACATTCCATATATATTCTTGTGTAATAATAAGTATTTTATATGCTCTTTGAAATTAACATGTCTAGCTTCCATAGATCCTTCAATATAAAAACCAAAAAAAGCCATCCAAAAAAAAACAATTTTTTTTTTCTGAATTACTATTTGCTAAGACTTTTTTGACAACATTATTTAGGTGGTATTTATAAATCAGTTTTGAACTGGAGGTAGGCTTTTTAAACAAACCCAGTAAAATAGCAGAACAACTTATACTGTATAAAACGTTCTACTTTATGTTCTACAAACGATTCTTTTTGTCTGGAGGGTATTCTATTTGCAAAAAGAACAGGTTGCTTTAGAACCGGTTGAAGAACCAGTTATAGAACTAGTTCTGGGACTGTGGAACCGTACATTTTGACTGCCAGGAACATGTTTTAGAACCGGATCAATTCTACAGGTGGTAAAAAAATCTGTTCTGGTATAGATTCAGAGGTAGCCAGTTTCAAAAAAACGTTGCTGAGAAGTTTGCTTTAGAAAATTTTATTTTTAAATTTTTTTAAATTGCAAAACTTTATAAAAAAAAAAAAATTACCTGTGAATTTTGTTTACTACTATTTTGTGTTAATAAGAATGATAAATATACTTAAATAAAACATATTAAAAAATAATATAGATAATTCTATTCCACAAAAAATTTAAGCGATTTCAGGCTACTCTTGATGTATTTGCTCAAATTATTGTTTTTGAAACTACTTTTATTTCAATAGCTTGCTATTTTTACTTTTACAGTCCCGTTGTTTGTTCTTCTGTCTCTCCTAATGTTACTATTAAGGGAAATTATATTTTATTTTTTTAGTAGCATAACTTGGTCTAAACTATTGTTCACTTTAAATAGAAAATTTAAATAATCACATATTTTCATAGGAGTCAGCCCAAAATATATGATTTAAATTAAAAAAAGGCACCTAAAGGCACCCAAAGTTGTGTTTTTTATATTGTACGTACTTGTACTAAGTTTGATAAAAACATGTACTAACTAATTATAAGTTTATATAATAAGTTTGGCTAAATGGTTTTTCAGTTTCTATCAAAAAGTATTGTTTTTGAAGAAACTAATTTTAATTTAATACTAATTTATTTTTTTAAATAGTTTAAATAGCAATTATATACTAATAGCATATTAGTCGAATTAATCTACAATAACTTTTTTTCCTAAATCTACGAAATTTATATTGGTACCTGTTAAAAATTCATGTCATTTTTGAATATTTCCATAAAAATAACTGAATGATTTACAAAGTTCAATTTTGAGGCTCAATAACTTCTGCAAATTAATATTTTCTTTTATTCTTTCTGTTCCTTTTTAGTTAAAGTGTATATTATTAAAAACATTATTTGACAAAAATTTATTTGATTTCGAACATTACAATATATATTTTGGCCACACACACAACACTGTGCGAGCTGTTAAACAAACCACAGGCATTTAGTTTTACTTTTAACATTTTTCTTGGAAATGTCATTGAAAACCCGCAATCAAAATTGTGTGGGTGTTACGTTTCTTAAGTGTATGTGTTTCGAAGTTTACAATATAACAGTCGCTGGTATCAAGTAGTGTAGTTACTTGTTGTTGTCAGTCTACGTGTTTTCACTATTTTTAATATTGTTGATGCTTAAGTCTTCTGGTTCTGTTTTTTTTTTTTTTTTAATTTCTAAACCAAAACTTTGCAATGGTCTCATATAAAAAAATGTGTGTTTATCTACTGTTTGTAGCATCGGTCACAATTCCAGGACTACAGGAGAAAAATATTTAACTTATGAAGCAGTTGACGAATTTCAAAGTGTTTTTTTTTTTATTTTTGATTAGCCACATGTGGACAATTCATAACTATTAAAAAAGTTATAACGACCAATTCTCTATATTTGAGGCATGCTGATTTCAATATCGTACTTTATTTTTGGATGTATCGTGCAGGTATTCTATAAAAGTTGCTTTAAAGCTTGGATTTGCATATAACGTTTTTAAAATGCAATCCATCTGACTGATTTCTGTTTAAATGTAAAGAAAACTACTTTATTCTTATTTCGGATACATATTTGATTCACAAAACTTAAGATTAAACCCGCTATTTAGTGGTTTTTCTAATTTTTCCCAATTTTAACGGTTTAAGCGAATTTCATCGCTAAACTAGCAATTGTCCTTAACAAAGGTCATGCAGTAGAAACCGCCTATTACAATTAGATGTCTCAGTAAGAAAACAAAATTTGGAAATATACTTTTAAAACGTACTTACATATCATACTAAAAGATTGACCTCTGGGTCATCATGGAACGCTATGCGGCCACGTAAAAATTTTGACAAATCTCGAATTTTTAATAAAAAACGCTTATATAAAATAACATTTGTCTTACAAATGTTCACACGTTTCACCGTGTGAACATTTGATTAGCACGATTAATTATTTAGCGATAGAATTTTCGAAAGCCGAAAAAAAGAGAAAAAAACGTTTACAGCGAGTTAAATTTTAAGCTTTGGCAATCAAATATATACCATGATCTTGTCCTTAGATTTCAACATAAAGAAATCATTTGCAAATTTTTGTATATAAAAAACATCATTAAGATGCGTCAGACTTTAAGGTCACTTTGTGGAAAAACTGTACCATTGAAAAATAATGTAAGCCATTGAAATCAGCACTCCCGAAATATATAGAATTGGTGGTCAGAACCTTATTAATTTGTTTGACGTCATGACGTGTAGCCTTAACCGTTAGCTTTAACAATGCCAGTAAAATTTTAAACTTTTGAAATGACACACCAAAACACCGGGACAGGTAAACTTCATTTTGGGTCATAGAATTCAGTGGTACACTCCGTTTTAATAGGCTAGCTCAAAATAACAAGATATTTCAATTTAAAGTTTGCATTGTCTCAAGCAATTTTTTGAGTGTATTTTAAGTAAATCTAAATCTTTGAAATTACTTTAATTATTGTTTATGTGTCGAAATTCAGAGCTAACAATGACGGTCGTTCATTTTGAGACGATGTTTTCTAATGAAATTTGAAGATTCGAACCATATAACATTGAACTAACAGAGGTCAGTATAAGTCAGTGGTTATTAACCCTGCCGTTTAGGACTGTATATAAATCAATTGTATCCCAGGAGCGATAAAGTAATACAATACCTTGTAATGTATACTCCTTACCTGTATCATTATTTTCAAAAAAAAGTAATGAGTTACCTAAAATGGGTGAAGGCATTACTTTGTAATGAATACTGATTACATTCATCATTGTTTCAAAACATAAAGTAATAAGTAACCAATAATTGGTCACTCATGGGTTACCTTGTAATGATATATCATTACATTTTCCATTATTTAAAAACATAAAGTAATGACTTACCGATCACCAATTACAAAATACATGAAATATAAACGTAGAGTAATATTTAAAATATTTTTTGGAAAATCTATATTTACATACATTACTTTGTCATTTTTTGTAAGCACTAGGGTAAAGTATATATTTTTAACATAAGAAACTAAAGCTCGAAGAACAACAACTCATTTACATTTTAAGCAACCCATTATTATATGTGACGATAGCTCAGTTGGTAGAGGGCTCGCCTAACAACCAGAGACCCCAGGTTCGAATCTCAGCGACACCACGTTATTTATTTAATTAAAAAAAAGATTTGTAATATTTTTTTTTATAAATTTATTTTTATGAAAATCTATTTATAGACACATTACTTTTCCCAATCTGGTAGCCATATAAGTCATCAGTTACTTTACCCACTACTAGGTAATAAGTTCACCCATTACTTTTTGTCACATCGCCTGTAAAATTCATCACTGAAGTAAGGTGTATTGTAATGTGTGATGACCTATGGCGATACATTACATTACCCATTATTTGGTGGTGCGTGGTTTTGCTGGGATCCTATTAAAGATGGACTGTCATCAGTGTTAGACTTAAGTTTAAACAAATAAACAATAGGTAAAGGCATTTCAAAAAAGATTTTGATGTCTTTTACTTAAAATACACTCAAAAAATCGCTTGAGTCAATCATAACTTAAAATTAAAATATCTTTTTATTTTAACCTAACCTATTTCGGTTGGTCATTTTTACATACTTGCTGTGTACTTAATGATATAGATGGTAAACATCGAGTAATAAAAACAATTAGGGATGAACTTAACTAGAACCTCTGTTTTCTTAATTTAGTACAAAACTCGATTTTTTAGACAGTAATAGGAGGCTTACCTATATACAAAATAGCCAATGTTGTCTATTTATTAATAAATTTAAAAAAATAAGTTTGTAGAAAAATTTGTAAAACTTAAAAAAAAAAATCAGATACACTAGTTCTTACTTATATTTTCTTGATACAGTATTTTTTAATAATTTTTTTAATAAAAAAACTATTGAAAACTACTTGAAAAGTGTCCTAGTTTGTATTGTAGGTCTGGTTTATGTAGATGACATTACGATTTTCATGTTGTAGAGGAAAATAAATTACACTAGTTTACAGAAAAATTGCGCCGTGCACGCGACTATTTTTTTAATATGTATTTATGCCTTGTAAAACCGAAACTATCATTAAAAAATGTTTTTATTTAGTAGTTTTTGAAATATTTTTTTAAATTTTGAGTAATTTGAATATTTCCAGTTTATCTCAATTAAGAATCAATTGCAAAACAAATATCATTTAATACGAAACATATCTTTTACATACGGTTTTTAAATCAGTAAAGTAGTTTTGCACCTATGGGTCGAAATTACACTAAAAATGTAATTTTTTCCAAAAATTAAATATTTTAAAATTCGAAAAATATTTTAAATATCTGCCTTTCAATTGAAGACTGGCCAAAAATGCGCATTTTTTGACCTTGGTTGTTCCGAACTCACTCAGAAACTATTTACAGCCTCTTAAAGATTGGCGTTTTTAGTTTTACAAATTTCGAAAAATACACGTCTTTATGCGCGATATAGTATTTCTGAAAAATGAGAAATATGCTAAAAATGTGTAAGTTTGAATATTCGTATTTTCTTTAATATTCATCGGCTCATCACCATTTAAATTGCATTGGATTGGTACACTATCCTACTTTTTTACTGCAGAATGAACTTTTTTCAGCGTCAAAACGAAATGTATTTTTTGTGCAATTTGTTATTTAAAAGCACTTTTTACAAATTTGGCAACCCTCGTTTTGAAGAAAGATGCAAATTTGCAAAATGTGGGCTTTTTAATAAAAAATATCACTGTCGTTTTTGGGTCCCGTAGTTTATCTTTTATTAATAAATTATTAAAAAAAAAAGATAGCTTGTGTAATTTCCCATTGAAAAAACATCAATTTCTTATTCGTTTTTATTTGTCAAAATTAAAAAGTCGCCGTTTAAATGTCTCTCTTTTAAAAATAATATATTTTTCATTTTTAAAATATTAGGTTTTAAAAATTTTATTTTCAACCCTTTCAAGCTCACGCTTTCTCTGGAATATCAGATCTTTTTAAGAGAACAGAAGCGGGATGAAAAGTGTTAATTTGAACTTTTTTACCTTTCAAATATTTGAGTATGCAAACTTATTTACCACACAAAGTAATATTCTTACCTTTATAACACCGATCTTGTCTATAGCTTAATAGTCTTTAAAAAACGTGTTATAAATAATATAAAAAAATTTATTTTTTATTTAATTATACATTTAGGAAATTAAGTTGGTAAAGACGACAGCAATTGTAGTCAAAAACAAATGAGATTTCATTTAAAGAAAGGACGACTTACATTTCATTAAATTCAACTAACATTGTCATTTGTTTTTTAATGTTCAAAAAATTACTAACAATTGTAGTAAATATGAACCACATGATAGTAAAAAAATAAACAAACTTTTATATATTTTTATTTTTTTAAATAACAAAAAACAACTGTTAAAAAATGAATGTAAAATCATAAAACAGTCATTTGATGTGAGTTGTTTTTTTAAATGAACTACAAGGTTAGTTAAAAATTTTATTTGTTCTACAAATGACTCACATTTACATTAAAAATAAAGAAACTGTATTACAACCAAAACAACTACATATTTTTAAAGCAGAAGTTCCCTGAGCGTATATCTATCCTGAGTTATCGGGCCTCAAAAGTAAGTGTTGCTTGAAAGCAATAGCAGTGTAAAATGTGTTAAAGATACTACAAAAGTTAAACCTCACACACTTTTTGAATATTTATTTTGCAAAAAAAAAACAAAATCGCGAATAAAACTATTATTTTTTCGAATTTTGAGAAAATAAAAATGCCAATATTTAAGTGGATCCATAAATGTGTGCGTGCAAAATATAATTCAAATTGAAAGAAAACCTAGGTCAGATTTTGGAAGACCAATCGTAGACTGTCCGATATTTGTATTGCAATGAAATACATAAAATATTTTTTTCTTAAACTTAGTACTTCAACAAACCAAAGAAGTCATTTTCGAATCAACCCTAATGATAAATACCAATATTATGACCATGTACATATGTAAAAGTATAAAAATTTTCCTTATATAAGTATGTCTGATGTATTTATTATTTGCACGATTTTGCAAATATTAAGATATTATACTAAAATTTGGTCACTGACTTATATTAGCCCAATAACAAAACCTGTTGATTTTATGCAAAATCTGTCCATGTTTAGTTCTAGTTCCCATATAACGGTCCCCTACATGCTTATCCGCATTCCCAAATATTAAGATATTTCGACGAAATTCCGCCCACCGACCTATATCGACGGAAGGACAACGCCATTTAATTTTTGTTAGAAACGGTTTATATTTGGACCTAGGTCCCACAAAAATATTGTCTTGCAGCAGGGCGAAATTATTAGGATATTTCGATGAAGTTTTGCGCATATTCCACTTACAAAGAGAGTCTCTCGATGTGTTCTCTCCGATCTTCACCAAATTAGGATATGTTATAGAGAAGAACAAAATGAAGGACACGTTTTTTTTAGTGACCGAATTTCATGTTTAAGGGACAAAAAAGTGAATTCAAAAATTACACGATTTTTAGCATTCTCGGTTTATTTCTAGTTATTTCAGAGACATTTAAGATAAGTGGTGTACCAAATGAAAGAGTTTTTGGAGATGCATTAACAGCTATTGAAAATATGTACGATAACTTTCAAGTATATTTGTTAATCAAAAAATGTGTTTTAAGCCATACTAAAAGTTGCGTTTTGTTAAAGATTTTTTTGTCGTATTAAGGTAAAAATTATGTATATTAATGCTTATTAAATTTAATCAAGTGGGTATCTGGTCTTTTTCTTAGAATCGTAATTGTTCGGCCTCTATGCAACTTTTCCTGACAAGCTTTACTACCAATATTTGACATAAATTGCACCCCTGAAGCAATACATAAGCAATATTGATATCAAAATGTTTGTTTTTATCGAGTTCTTAAACACTGCGTAAAAAAAACTGAATTTCATTAATTTCAGACATGCTTTCATATCAAAATGTATACATTGTTACCCTAGCTATTAACACGTTAACGTGAGAATGGGCCGCTAAAAAAATAAATTACTCTTATTTTTTCTCCTCTATCACATATTTGATTGAAGTAGAAGAAAACCCATCGGGAGACAATTTTGTTAAGCAAACAACTAATGTAGGATATGAAAATTTTACATGTTTTAGGATAAAAGTGGCCGTGATCCATAAAAAAATATCAACCTTGGCGATAGTAAAGGACGATAAAAATATATCGGAGTTTTGCCTAGGATATGAGAATCAAAAAAAAAAATTTAGAGACCATGCAAAGTAAAATATAAATTTCTAGAAAAAAGTGGGCGTGAAACTAGGCGTGATCGATTAAAAGTAAATGGCAATCTTTCCTGGTGTACTAGCACGCAAAGAAAAAACATGGTTGGGGCAACCACATTCGAACAGCATCATACATTTTTGGATTTATGATTGCGACAACCACCTTACTATGGTTGTGACAACCATACTCTTATCTTTTTCTTAATCATAATATCATAAATAGATTTTAATATAATGGTTACCAATTGATCTCAATATTATCATATTATGGTTATGGAAATAATTATAAATTATCATAGTATGATTCCTATATCATTCTCACAGCACTGTGTTGAAGCTGTAATAAAAAGTTATGCATGTTTTTTTTAAATAGTACAAATGTATATTTATTTATTTAATAATTTACACATTTAGATAAACTTATTTCAAAGTAGTTTAAGTAATCAAATTGTCTTTGCGTTTACAAACAAGATTTGTGTTATTAAGGAGTTACATATATCATTATTTTATCGCTATGCGATGTTTACACATTTTTTATTTTAGTATCTAAAAAAACAAAACTGAACTAATAAAACTGCAAAAAATATTACTTGAGCCAGAATAAAAACTAAAAATTTTTTATATAAATAGAAAAATTTTTGGTCTTCAAAGTTTATTAACATCATGATGCTTGTTAAGAAAAGACCCTAACCACGTGTTTGATTACTAAGAAGGCAAGAATGCAGCAAAATTGATGATTAATAGGTTTTTTGTTAAAGCTCTGCTTATTATGGAGGCTCTAGCTTTTCTAAAACTTCGGGTTCTGATGAGATCTTTAGCCAGATGGAAATACTAGTATCAACCTAGCTAATATGTTTGATTTTCTTTATTTTTGTAAATATACGGAGGTTATAAGTTGAAAATAATATTAAAATAATCTCGATGTATATAAAAACAAAAAAACTAATAAAACTGTAAATAAACTTTCTCTTTTTACGCACAAATCTTATTTTGTCAGGAAAAATAAAATAATAGAAACGTGTGACTGAGTATAATATAAGTATGCTTTAAAATATTGTTAACAGTACATTTATAATTATCAGAACATGTTTGTAACAATCATAATAACTATAACAATATCATAGTCCTATTTATCATATTATGATCATGAAAAACAATTACTTCATCATTTATTAACATATTATAATCATTGAAAATTTTATTTTGATTATATCGTACTATAGGCTTAAAAGCACGTGTATTTTTTTAAATTTTTCTTTCATATTTCTTTAATTTTTTTTTTTTGTTTAAAATTTATTTTGCGTGAGTACCTAAAATTTAAAAATCAATCACTTTTGTATCACTTTTCACATCATTTATTACACTTTTATATATAAAAAACAATAACTTCATTTAAGGGATGCGTGTCAATTTAGCTTTTGCTTAGACTCCCATGGTATACCAATTTGAGGCAAACAAATTTTTCCTTCTTTCACTCAAATTATGCACATTGCAATTAACAACATTGCATTGGTTTTCTACGTTTATGTCTTTTTGTTCAAAAGTATTTAATTTGTTCGGACTGACTGCATCTCACAACTTTTTTTCACAATATCTTAAACAAGAATGACACTAAAAGAGCGAAGACGCTCATAAAAATATACCAATCAACTTATTGTTGGAACAACTATAATATGTCTGTAGTTAGAGAGGTGAATACGATAATAAATACTATATTATGACTGTAGACAAGAGAATAATATGATAACCGAACAAAAGATAAATTATTACCATAACATGATTAAAGCAACCATATTACTGGTTAAATGTAATTGGTACAACATAGCTTTGTGGCCTCACTCTTATTGCAAACATATTTTTTTTGTGTGTGAGCAAGTTACAGTGAGCAAACAATTCTTTATTTAAAATAAAATAATAAATGTACAAAGTGGGCATTAAAGTATATGCCGAACTTATGATCAAAATTTTGGTAACAAAATAAATTAGTAAAACAATATTTCAAAATTAGTTCACAATAAGTTCAGTGCAAAATAAATAAAACATTTGCTAAAAAACACAATTTAAAATTTCTGAAAAATAGTAGATATACTTGATTTACAAGACATTTTTCTATGTTTTGTACTTAATTATTTTTTGACTGTAAAATAACAAACTTTACTATATCATTTACAAAAAAGCTTTCTTGGCTTTTACTTTATTTAAACCGGTTCGATTTAAAAAAAATGATTTAGACTACATGCGATTTGTTGGCTTGTCCCTGTTTTTGGACCTATAAATAGCTTTACTGACTTATTACTTTGAGTGTATATATGGCTATATTCAATAACTTATTTCTTCTTTATGTGACTTTATATTTTTTTAAATTTCCAACTATAACTTTGTCGTTATAAGTTTTTTTAAAGCATTTGTTAATGCTTGGAAACTTAAAGGGCACAATATAGGTACCCACTATATATGTTGTTCGTTAGAAACAAATCCTTAAGCTATAATAGTGATATGTAAGTTTAAACTACAGCAAACATTTAAAACCACAAATTCAAAATCAACCTAAAATCGATTCCCGATTAAAAAAATTGGTATAATGATTCATGCTGACACAGAAAAGTTATCACAAATTTCATTTGAATTAAATTTGTTTCTTACAAATATTTAATTGAATCAATTAATATTATAATTGACTTTTAAATATATAAATACATATTTTATTTGAGACGCAATTCTCAAATTATTTTTTCATACACTGTAGCTTAAACAGCAAATTTTTAGTATAAAATACCAAATACATCTGAAGTTTACAAATAAAACAAGCACACACAAACAAATATACGCAGCATTAACAAAAATACGCATACCAATGTATCGTTCACACACTTTTTTTGTCAACATCATATTTTTTTTTTTGTATAAGTTATTTATAGCTTTTTTTCCTTTTTAATTTTCAATAAAAGTGTTAATTGATATTAAAATTGCCGTGATAGGTGCAAAATCAATTAAAATATTAATTGATTCAATAAATTTTTTAATTGAAACCCGTTTTTATTTTTTTCTGTGTACGCAATTTAATATGTGTTTTTGTACAGAAATGGGTCGATATAATTATAAAGTTTTCTTTAGTTTATTTAATACTAATATCATTTAATACTAATTTAATACATTTAATACTAATATCAATTACCATGATTTTCAAAGTAATGTCGTAATATTTCCCAGCGCTGTTTAAGCGTATACACAACCATATTCGTTCAGCGGAAGGATAGACTAATTATCTGTCAAATCAAACATGAGCTAAGTGTTACCATTCACGAAACGTTAGATGGCGGACCCTTTAGAAAATGTTTGGTCTTCAAAGTTTAGTAACGTCATAATGCTTGTTAGGAAAACCACGTGCTTGATTACTAAGAAGACAAGAATGGAGCACAATTGATGATTAATAGGTTTTTTGTTAAAGCTCTGCCTATTATGGAGGTTATAGCTTTTCTAAAACTTTAGGTTCTGATGAGATCTTTAGGCAGATCGACCTAGCTAATATGTTTGATTTGCTTTATTTTTGTAAATAGGTTGACAGCTCGTTATAAATCGAAAAAAAAAGTGTGCATTAGTTTGGAAGCAGATGAAGAAATTTTTATTTATAAATCAACATTGCACTGTTTTTTGTTTAACAAAACACAAGTGATTTTAAACTTGAATAAATGGACGTCTGTATCTCGTCAACTAACAAAGCTAGAATCTCGGAAATTGGCATGTAGCTTAATCTAATGACCAGAACAAACACCACTAAATCATTTTTGATTTTCGAATGTTTTAGTCGTCAAAATGTGCTGAGAAGTTCGTGTTTTCCATTTTTGCTTTGCTAAATTGCACTGACACTTGTGTTTGTTAATATATTTATTTGCATTTATAAATTTTATGTTAATTGCACATAGACTTAAACCAGGCGCGGATCCAGAATGAGGGAAAATGGACATGCCCGCCCCAACAATTAATTTTTTCAACACAAAAATATAATGAAATAATAGAAAATTTTGTAAACACACTCTAACTTCCCTTAGTAATTTTTCTGTAACATTCTCCCAGCAAAAATTTTGATAACTCTATTAACTTTTTTGGTAACTTTACGGACTTTTTTTATTTTATTTAAATTTGAAAATTTAATTCGGTTTTAAATTAAAACTTAAACATTTTTAACTAAAAATTCTATAAATGAAATTGTTTATATGTTTTGGGTGGAAAAAATAAAATTTTTGTAATAATAAGGTAACATGTTACTTTTCTATTACAAACCCTATTATTTTAGCAAGAGGCCTGTTCATACAGGTAACTACTTGCCTCGGTAACATGTTGCTCCTCACTTACAGGTAAAGAGTTCTCAAAACCTTTTTATATCTTAATTTTTTATATCGAATTCTATTTCAGAATTGAGAAGTTTGCAGTAAAAATTTAATTATATTAAATTTTTTGTAGATACGAACTAATTTTACTATAAAAACATTTAATTTGGTATTACTAATGGGCTGTCAGTTATACCAACAGTTTTGAAGTAACGCAGTTGTATTACATGGTAACATACATATTCCGTAATTTCAACGAATTACCGAGGTTTTACTGGGCAATTTAAAAAAGTTAAATAACAATTTTCAATAAAACTCAGAAGGTTCACATTAAGGAACATGCGGTATTACAAAAAACTTCTAGTTAGTTTACCGCTTTAAAAAATCAGGGTTGTGCACAAATTTAACCTTTATTTAAGAAGTCGCAACCTCAACTGGTTTCACGCTTTCTACACGCACTGCATGTACACAGAAAAAACTAAAAACGGGTTTCAATTAAAAAATTTATTGAATCAATTAATATTTTAATTGATTTTGCGCCTATCACGACAATGATACTATCAATTAAACCTTTTATTAAAATTAAGAAGGAAAACAAGTTATAAATAACTTCTACAAAAAAAAAATATAATACTCACAAAAAAAGTGTGTGATCTATGCGTTGGTATGTGTGTTTGTTTCAATGCTGAGTCTATTTGTGTGTGTGCTTGTTTTGTTTGTTAACTTAAAATGTATTTGGCATTTTATACTGAAAATTTTCTATTTATGCAAACAGTATATGAAAAAATAATATGATAATTGCGTCTAAAATAAAATATCTATTTATATATTTAAAAGTCAATTAAAATATTAATTGATTCAATTAAATATTTGTTTAGAAACAAATTAAATTTAAATCAATTCTTTAATTAGATATTTTAGGTTGATAATTTTTTCGCTGTATATGTTTTAGTTATGTTTTTAGTGGTTTTCTGTTAAAGCTTATGAAAGTTATATATATATGTTGTCGTTATATGTATGTGTTGTCGTATATATTTACACAACCCAGCAAAACGTTGGTACTGCAATATCATTATTATTAGCACTTTAAATCACGACTGGTTCTTTTTTATAATCGTTATAGCCGTAATAAGTGTACATATTAATTTTTATTTAAATTACGCTGTGCTACACAGAAAAATCACTCGTCAAGTGCGCTAGCGTAGGTTGTAAGTCTAGCTGAGTGTATTACAAAACCGATTTGAAAATTTAAATGTGACAGTCGCAAAAAATATTCTTTCACCATTATCTTGAAAATTTTAGAGCATATTGAAACTTCTCAAACCGATTTTGTAGTACAACCTGCTTACAACCTGCACTAGATTAGATTAGACTAGAGTGGCACTATGCACCGCGACCAGAAGTTGGTGTTTTGTGCTGCAAGAACAACCTGCACTAGGTAATTTGACAAGTGATTTTTCTATGTGGGACAGTGTAAATTAAGCAAAAATTTATAAGTGCGCAACCTCCACTAGGTCACTGGAAAAGTGATTGATATTTTATTTATTTTTGTAGAACCGTGTTATTAACTTAAAAGACTTTTATATTATTGTTGCATATCTCTATTTTTAACATTATATCTTTTTCAAATTATAAAAATTTTATTAAATACTATTGAAACATCGTACAGAGTAAGTGTCACATTTATGTTTTACTTTTCGTAGTCTATTGATAACACTGTGCAACAAATTTCGGGTCATGGCAGACATCCCGGACCATTCCAACGGAAAATGAAAGTAGACCTTTAGTAGACTAAACCCCCCAAAGGGTTTTGAAATCTTTGCTCTTGTTTTGTTTTTATAGGCTTTTGAAGTTGACTCTTTTTTAGCATATTTTTAGTATTTGTTTTACTATGTATGAAAATAAAATGTTGAAATAGGTAAAAATAAAATGCATTAACGACGAAAGCGAGGATGTTCATTTGCACACAGGCTGTTTGGTAGCTTCTTTGGAGGTGTGGTGTTCAAAATGAGCTAAATCGGTCTAGCGCCTCAAAAGTTATGAGTGAAAATGTAAGGCAGCCTCAAAATGTTTCATACAATTTGGCGAATTTTACTAAATTACGTGACTTGTCCATTTTGTAATCAGACATATAGAGACAAAATGTCCAACATTTTTTATAGTAAGCAAAAATTGAGCTGAAAAAAAATTTCGAGGTAAAAAAGTTTGAGGTGAAAAAAAATTTCGAGGTGAAAAAAAATTGTTGAAAAAAGTACTTGAGGTGAATATTCAACACTATTCACCTCCATATGTCAGGTTACAAAATGGACAAGTCACGTAATTTAGTAAAATTCGCACATTTGTATGAAAAATTTTGAGGCAGCCTTACATTTTCACTCATAACTTTTGAAGCGCTAGACCGATTTAGCTCGTTTTGAACATCACACTTCTAAAGAAGCTATAAAACAGTCTGTGTGAAAATGAGCATCCTCGCTTTCGTCGTTATTGCATTTTATTTTTACCCATTTCAACATTTTATTTGCATCCATAGTTAAAAAAAAAAAAAAATTATCCTAAAAAAGAGTGAACTTCAAGGGCTTATAAAAACAAAACAAGAGCAAAGACTTCAAAATCCTTTGGGGGTTTTAGTCTACTAATAGTCTACTTTCATTTTACGTTGGAATGGTACGGTTTGTTTTTTCTTGTTGCTCAGTGTAATAAATATTTTGCTGGGAATATATATAAAGTAGAAAGTTTGTTGTCCAACTTTTCACATTTTTATTAACAAACAGTAATGCATAATTTACATTTTAGCTAAATATAAAATGTAAAAAAAGCTAAAATGTAAATATTTTATTTTCCATTAATCAAAGCTTAAAAAGAATAAATTATTTAATTCATTTTTTAAAATGAGTAATATTTATTTGTAATTTCATTCCATAAAAGCATTCTTATGAAATGGATTCTAAGCTTCATTGTCGAATCATTTTTTAAGTGGTTCAAATTTTGAATGATTTAAATTTTTTTTAATTCATTTAATAAAACGTTGAATGATGAGAGATTAGTTTTCATACATTTATTCAAAATCTAAACGAAATTTATCTTAATTTGACTGGAATATTTGTAAAGGGTCCGCCAAATAACTTTTTTTTTTTTGAAAATGCTATAAAAAAAACTACTGAATATTTTCTCAAATTTCTTTTTTTATTTGAAAGTACAATCCTTCCGGTTAATAATGGAAAATAATTTCATTCAAATGGCTGCCTCGACTAGCCATGCAGTAGAATACACGATCGGTCCAATTTTTAAGCACATTATCGATTGTGTGCAGCTGTATTTCCTCCTCTTCAATTTTTGTGAACAAAAATTCGTTCAACATGGCCCGATAACGATCGCCATTGACTGTAACGGCCACTAATTGCTCATTTTCGAAGAAAAATGGCCCAATTATGCCTCTGGACCAAAATCCGCACCAAACAGTGACTCGTTTTATGTGTATCGGCACACATTCTGCAGCATTACCATGATTTTCAAAGTAATGTCGCAATATTTCCCAGCGTTGTTCAAGCGTATACACAACCATATTCGTTCAGCGGAAGGATAAATCTAATTATCTGTCAAATCAGACATGAGCTAAGTGTTACCATTCACGAAATAAGCACTAAAAAAAAACATTAGATGCCGGACCCTTTATAATACACAGAAAAAATTATCATCCTAAAATATATAGTTAAAGATTTGATTTGATTTGAATTAAATTAAATTTGTTTTCAAAACAAATATTTAATTGAATCAATTAATATTTGAATTGACTTTTAAATATATGAATATATTTTATTTTAGACGTAATTATCATATTATTTTTTCATACACTGTATGCTTAAATAGAAAATTTTCAGTATAAGTTACCAAATACATTTGAAGTTTACAAACAAAACAAGCACACCCACACAAACATACAAAGAGACTCAGCATTGCCAAAAACGCACATACCAACGTATCGTTCACACACTTTTTTTGTGAGTATCATATTTTTTTTTTTTTTTTGTTAAAGATATATATTTTTTTTTTACTTCTTAATTTTCAAAAAAAAGTTTTAATTAATAGTATCATTGCCGTGATAGGTGCAAAATCAATTAAAATATTAATTGATTCAATAAATTTTTTAATTGAATCTAGTTTTTAGTTTTTCCTGTTTATAAAAGAAAAGTACTTTATGTTTGTCAATAATACAAAAAAAAAAAATATTTGTGTTTTTATATCTAACTTCACTGTATTAAATGAACGTTATTAAAATCTATTCATTCAATTAGTAAAATCGTTAATGAACATAAAAATTACTGATTTAGCCCTGCATTACTATCCTTATTCAACTTACGCCATTACTATCGTTGGGTGTAATATACCCCTACTTATTAGTATCTGTCATTCAAATAAGTTAAATTGAAAAATTCTTTTTTTCAATAATGAACTCCAAAATACAGAAAAAAAAATTAATTTTATAAATTTGGCAATTCATTTATTTTAAATAATATTTTGTTAATGTACATCTCTTGAAAAAAGCAAAAATTTAGCCTTATGGGTGGATTTCACCCAGACGATAGTAATGCAGGGTTAAGTGTGAAATTCGTTCAATACCAATTAAAGATTTGGGAATGCAGCTAACGAAAGATTAACAAAGTTGTATATGAACAATTTTAAATTTTGAATTCAATTTTTTCTGAATTAAGCTCAAATTGAATTAATTAATTCAAAACTCTGTCATTAATTGTATAATGCTAGCGGTACTACTTGCACTACTTAAATACAAAAACAAATTTAATTAAAAAAAAATCTCACTATTTTGAAATAATTACCTATTTTACAACAGTTCACAATTACACTAAACTCACATGGACTTTATAATGTTGCTGGGATTACTTTTATATAAATTTTGTTCTTGTGGTGGTGTTTTTCGCTTTTAATAGTTTAGTCAGTTCACTCAGAAAAGTTATGCAGTAACTACATAACAACTATTTGTGTAGTAATACGGTTGTAGTCAATTTAACTGCAATTGCAATTGCTTTACTTATTAAAAATATTTCTAATGTTTTTAAGGTTTGATTTTCTAAACAACCTACCAAAATTAGTGCATTTCAGTAGCAGTTCAAATTGAATTGTGGTGTAATGGTTAGCGCGTTGGACTGTTACACAGATGGTTCCGGGTTCGATTCCCGGTGACGACAACAACAATTTAGAAAAACAATATATATGAGTTTTTTATCCTTCATATGTATCGCAGCGCCCACCTTTGGTGTTCCCATAGCACTTAACCCCACCGAAGTAAAATAATGAATCAGGGCTATGAAACAAAAAGCTTCAATAAATTCGCCAACTCTACATCAGGTGGCGAGCAACAACTGTTCTAAGACTTATCATCTCGCGCAATTACAGTGTTGCCATGTTTGAAGCCCTTCGTCTTTCACCACCTTTCATCTCTAAACTATCCTCTTTCCAAAGAAAGCAACACATTAATTAATAGGAAGAATTTCCTGAGTGTTGCTTCTCTTTTTAAAAAAAAAAAACTATTTTATGCATTTGTTTCGATTATATTTTTCGATATATACGCACAACTTTTTGAGAACACAAAAATGTGTCTGCAACTATTTTGTAGTAGAGGAATACGAGAAGAATGTGAAATTTGAAGTCCTAAGTAAAAACTTTTCTGCTGTATTTTTTATTTTATAAAAGAAATATAGAGGTCAGTTTTCTTTGAGCTTTTTAATAATTGAATCTTCATTCAATCTGATGAAAATAAATTAAAGAAGCAACATTCCATCACGCAAAGAGACATGTGACAAGAATGATTTGGAAAAAATTAATATAAAATTTAATAAAAATATAATAAAACGCAAATAATTAAAGTGATATTTTGTGTAAAAATAGGTTCCCAACAGTGTGGTTTATGATAATAAAATAAAGTTAAGAATATTTACAAAAAATTGTTTTTTTTTTTTTAATACCACAGGACGACTAATTTTTAAACCAAAAAAAAAAAAAGTTTGTTGAAAATTTTGTTAGTCGTCTATTTAAAATATTTAACTTACTTTCAAAAACTTTTTTGCTTACATCTCGTTTACCAAAAAAACTAATTTTGAACTAATGTTTAACTAATGTTTAACTAATTTACGTTGCTACCAAAGTTATGCTGATAAACACATTAATAGCCTGTAGGACAAGTCAAAAGACTAGATGTAGATGTCGTAACTTGGACGAAGTAGAGAGAAAAGCAAAAATTCAAATTAACACAACTATTATAAGATTAACACAGAATACCAGCGAGATTGATTTGGTTCATTTAATTTTTCCTTTTGTATACTACACATCAAACAAAGGCACGCATGTTCACATAAAAATTGTGAATATTAAAAAATAAATAAATTAAATAACCAAATTTAAAACAATTATTAAATGAATGATATTTTGATAAATTTAAAAAATGGAAGATGCAGGCAAAAATAAAATACGCTTTGGTACTGCTGTTCAAAACAATTTTTTGATAGATTGATTATGTAGGCAAAAATTAAATATAAACAACGCGTTTTCCGACTGTATAAAACAATAAATGCCAGTCTCAAGTGGTTGTTTTTAAAAGATAAAGGGGTCTTACGATATTTAGAGATATTTTGAATATTTTATTTTTGTATTTTAGAATTATCTTCATTTGAAAAATGTAAAATTGCGTCATGTTAGTACTTCGGAATTATTACGTTTTGTTCCTAATGTTATTAATAAAATATTTTGTTTCTCTTCAGATTTTTTATTTAATTGCATTACACAATACAACATTTTTCAGCTGATTGATTCGGGACTCCATTCTGATAATTTTTGTGAAAGTAGCCCCAAAAATAAGAACTTCTGCATCATTCGTTTGGTCAAGTTACATCAAATAAAATTTTAATAATTTTTTGAAGTTAGTAAATATTGTATAGGGGAATATGTCACGTCTTAGACTCTTTTGTTTGACATAACACGAGAACCACTAGTCGGATTTTGCTAAGACAGAATTACAATTACTTTCATCTATTCGTATAACGTTTCGCTACATAAGCAACAGTTTCGCAGTTATAAATAAATATATGAAGAAAAAAGTCCTATTACTTTCGCGTAAAGCCACATAACCTATTAACAAAATGAGACATAAATCATGAAAATCGATGAACGCGTTTCGCTTTATTCACAATTAAGTGAAGGTATGAATTTCAAAAATTTGCTCGAGATATGCACAAAATTCTTTGGAAAAAACCTTGATAACTTTTTTTATGATTCTCATAATTAAAACAAAAAGTAATAACCAAAAAGCTATTTGATTTTTATGATTACGGTAGCAAAGTAATAAGCGCTAATAAATGTGCGTGGACAGTTAAAAGGAAAAAGGAAAGTGCACTTTTTTAATTATTTGGGTTTTTCCGTTGGCTACCTGTATGATTTTTTAACAGAAATTCCACCTACATTTATGAGTGCTCATGTTTTGAAACGTTTCTAAATATGCGCCCGTTCATAAGTACCTGTCAGTAAAATATTGAAAAATAGGTAGTATTTATAGGTGTTCATTGATCGATTTTTGTCATTCAACAAGTGCCGACGAACGCGAAAATTACAAGCGATTTTTCTCCGGTTTTTTAAAAGTGAATAACAACAAAACATATAATATATTTTAATATGGAAAATCCGACTAGTGGTTCGCGAGTTATGTTAAACAAAAGAGCCTAAAACGTGACAAATTTCCCTATACGATACTTACAAACTTCAAAAATTATTAAAATTTAATTTGATGTAACTTGACCAAACGAATGATGCAGAAGTTCTTATTTTTGGGGCTACTTTCACAAAAAACTATCAGAAATGAGTAACGAAATCATGTGTTCTACTGTGTTAGTTGTGTTAACGATGTGACAGTCCTGACATTTTTATATATATTTAAAAATAAAAGACTTAAATTGCATTAATAAGAGTGAAAACTGTATACTAAGTTTTTCAGTTTTTTTTTTACAATCTACTAAGCTTCAGCAAAAAATTTTGTTGATTTCAACAAGTTAGTTTTAATATGTATTGAGTAAAGTTTCAATTGACTAAGTTTTTGCTAAAGTTCAGCTCACTGATGTTCAGCAAAACATTTTTGCAGATATTAGCTTATTTTCTACAAGGATCCTCCCAGTAAAATTTTTGATTACTCAACTAACTTATTTGCTAACTTTACGGGGTTTTTTTTTAGTGTACCTTCGAAACAGCAATAAAGATCTAACCATCAATAATATTTATTGCGGACATGCTGATTTAATATTTTGATCAATTGTACAGATTTCAAGAATAATGTCTTTCAAGTTTTGCGGTTTTGCATATAGATTTTGACATTTAAAACTTTTCGAAAGCAGTCAATCTGATTTTTTTCGATGTAATTAAAAATCCAGAAACGCGTTCAAATTTACATATCATATTTAATGCACAAAACTTTATAGTTAAAACACTCCTTAACATAAAATACATTTTAGTATTTCATTGTTTTAAATAATAAAATACTGAAACTATTAATAATGTATCCCAGCCAACAAACTTTGGAGCACTCTAAAATTATGATTCATTAATGACTCCAAAATATGACGCTTTTCGGAGGGATCTTATTTTGGAGTCCCAAAAGTTTAAGATACTACACATTTTTTTTTTGAGGTTTCAAAATTTTTTAGTCAAAAAACACTCATATATAGGGCTATATGAGCCACCAGCAATGACTCAGCGAAGGCTTCAATAAATAATTAAAATTATTTTTATCAAAATGTTAGTCAGAACTGACTCAAAAAAGTAAAGAAAATTTAATGTCTTATGAGCACTCCAAAAAAACTGCAAAAAAAATAAATTTTTGAAGAAAAGTTTATTTTGTCTTGCTATTATTTTTTTTTATTATTATTAAAACTTTATATTGAAACGTAGAAATTCAACCCGGTTATGTTTTTCTTGGATTTTTCTTCGACAGAATCTGATTAACAAATGGATAAATTGCTGTTCTTTAAAATCGCACGGTATATCCAACTAATATACCAATTGGGAACGAAAGCCTTAAACGCGATTAGATTTTTTTGTTTTTTCTAATTTATATATATGTTTTGGCACGCAATAAAATAATTCTTGACAACCCTGTCATATAACTTTAAGCCTTTTATTAAGTCGAACCTATTATCAACCGAACAAGTATAGGTAATAGCCGTTTAGATAAAAGTGTACGTGGCGTATGAGTGTTTTTAATTAAATCAATGATAATAATATCACTTATACGTACAGTGGGTTATTTTTATAAGCCGAAATTTCAATTAGAAATTTGATTTTAAACTTTTGGCTATTCTTTTAGTACAAATTTCAAAAAAAAAAAATTAAAAAAATATTATAATGCTATAAAAGTTCTATGTATAAACTGTCCATCAGGACAATATAGTTGCGATTTTTGTTAAAAAGATCAGATTTTTTCTATCAGCCTTTTTCTTTGAAAAATTGACGTTTGGTGTATCTCCTAAACTAACAAAGGTAGAAACTCGGAATTTGGCCCGTAGATTCATTCAACGGCCAGAACAAAGCCAAACAAATCATTTTTGATTATTCCAATGTTTAGTGCCCTCAGGGAACTTCTGCTTTATAAATATGCAGATGATTTGCAATTAATAGCTACTGCAGAATTAAGAAATGAACTTATTATTAACAGATGGTGTGCTACAAACAACATTTCATTAAATATTTCAAAATCTAAAGCAGTTGACTTTAATAATAAACTAGGAAATGCTCCTAATGTTTTGTTTAATAACACTCCTTTGGAGTTTGTTTCCTATATTAAAACTCTTGGTTTCTATATTAATTTTATGATCCATCGAGTTTTGATAACTTTACGTAGAGTGTATATCATTCCATGTCATCTACCGATTAATATATGAAAGCAAATTGGGCATATTCTTATAATGTCACTAATTGTGTATGGTTTAGAAGTTTATAGACGGAACTCCTCTGGTAATTTTTCGAAAATAGAAAGTTATTTCAATCGAATTATTAGGTACTGTATGGTCTACGAGTTCGGGATCACGTGTCGGCATCTGTATATGATTTTTTGGGATGCAGCTTTAAGGATTATGTAAATATTAAGCTATTGACTCTATTTTATAAATTATTTAAAGGTGCATCGCCATCATATCTCATTTCAAGATTTGAGTTTGCACATTTAACTCGAACGCATTCTTTATTATTATCCCCGTTTTTATGCACTCTTTATGCACCAATCTTTTGTAGTTCGAGTTACCAGACTGTGGAACTCAATTTTAGAGTACGAAAATAGGCATTTTTCGCTATCTGTACCGCAATTTAAAAATTAGTTATACTCAATAATTCATTAAGGAAGCTATATACGTGTAAATGTTTTCTTATAGCGCTTCTTGTATTACTCCGTTTCGGTACATACATCATTGGTTGCCACTTTCATGGGGGGCAAACAGATGAGCCAAATTCGTGATAGGGAAATTTAGGAATTTGAAAATGCATTTTTTTAAGATAAATGTAAAAGTGTAGATATACTATTAATTTTAAATAATATTAAGATAATAATATGAAAACTGTCGAAAATCTACTGTAATCGGTTGGCCTTAGGTGGCTTCATGATTATTTAATAAAATAAAAAAATATTTAGTTGTTTGGGTTGTAATACAGTTTCTTTATTTTAAATGAAAATGTCAGTCATTTGTAGAACACATAAAATTTGTTACCAATCTTGTAGTTCTTTAAAAAAAAAAAAACACTTCAAATGACTGTTTTATGATTTACATTCATTTTATACAGTTGCTTTTGGTTATTTAAAAAAATTTTAAAAATAAATCTTTGTTTATTTTTTACTAACATATGGTTAATTTTTATTACAATTGTTAGTCATTTTATTAACATTGAAAAACAAATGACAATGTTAGTTGAATTTACTGTAATGTAAGTCGTCCTTTCTTTAAGTGAAATTTCATTTGTTTTTAACTACATTTGCAGTGGTCTTTACCTACATAGTATTCTAAGCGTGGTAAAAATTGACTAAGAAGATTCAAGAATTTGATTTTCGTGCTCATTTTTCGGTGTATAGGTGCGAAAGGGGTACAACTATAATTACAAATGATTGCTGCAATTTTTTCTTATATTACAAACATTTTTTTAAAACTTTTAACTACACTCAAAAAAAATAAGTTAGTACAAAAGTCTTGTAAATCAGGTATACTATTTTTTAGCAAATTTTTTTGCTAAAATCGTGTTTTCAGCTAAAATTTTTGTTATACTTATTCAGCACTTAACTGTTTTATACTAATGCTTTACTAATATACTAATGTTTTACTAATTAATTTTGCTAAAATTGTGCTGATAAGCACATTAATAGTGTGGACGACAAACAGATTGAAAGATATACGCAGAATGAAGCAGATGTCGCGGCATGTCAAGATGTAGTAGAGAAGAGGAAAATGATACTAAAAAGACATAAAAAAATCAACCATTGAAGACTTTTGTATCTGTTTTTCATACATAAAACAAAATTGAGGATTAAAACAACTTAAATTTTGCGTTGTCACCGGCTTGTGAAAATAATTGTCTATTAATAAAATAAAAGACAATAGAAAATATTTAAATTTAATATGTATTTCTATAATAAATTTTAATAGATTAATAATCTGTTGTGGTCAAATTACAAACAAACATATACAGACATGTAGACAGAGTAAAGCGAAAGACAAAGACATACATCTTAGTATGGTTCCTTTTTCTTATTGCAAAAAAAGGATTGTTTTTTTCGTTTCGTTTGTTTTTGTTTATTTTTTCGTTTCATTTCTATAATTATCTTCGGCAAGTTGCATCCTTTAAAAGATAGCATCGTTAAGACAACCATTGATGTAAGTAGTTGAAAGAAAATTTTTGTTATGTTATATATATTTATTTCTATATATTTTCAGATATTAAATTAATTCATGTCGTCATTGTGGGAAAATGAAAATTTTTATATTTCGTAATTATTGTAAATTATTTTTAAAAGAATCACAAAAATATGTTTTATGATTTTCAGCAAATATATTAACCAAATTACAATTTTTTACTAATTTTTTGTCTTTTTTTAAGTCTACTAAAATTCAGCAAAAAATTTATTCATTTTTACCAACGCTTTTTTATTTCTAATCTACTAAGTGTTAGCAAAATTTTTGCTGAATCTACTAATTTTGTTGCTAAAACCAGCTCGCTGATTTTCAGCGATCTGGTTTCTAGTAATCTTTTTGCTAGCACCCTCCTGACTAAAATTTTGCTGGCTCAGCAAAATTTTTTGCTGACTTTACAAACTTTTTTTTTTGAGTGTAGTTTAAGAGTGTCCTTGCTGATCTCTTATTGTGAAAAATTTAAGAGATTGCTTAATTGATTTAAGAGAAAAATTGTGTAATAATATTTTGTTAGTGTTTCATATATATATCCAGGCAAAAAAAAATTGTAATCAGTACTTGGCAGAACGTGGAATTAACAATATTGACGGTAATGTCGTGTTACCCGATTGATAATAGCGGCTAACCTTTGGTTTGAGCGAACTTGCCACCATTGCCATAACGTTGGTAATTCGAAAAATTTGGTGCTTTTAAAATAGCTTCAATTAAATTAATTTGAGAAATATGTATAATAAAATGCATTTGAAAAGCAGCAATACAGTTCAGTCTTCGTCTTATCCATTAAATCTAAATATGTGAAATATAATAAAATATATAAAAAACAATATTGGAAGAGAATTTTGAGTGTGATTCTGAAAAAGAGCAAATTCCAGCCTATTTAAAAATTGCCTTAATTTTTCGGGAAATTGCTAGAAAAATAAACCGTTCTCATGTGGTTGTCACAAATTTTACAAATAATCCGAGGGCTTGTGGTAAAAATAAAACAGGCTACCCGAAAAAAAAAACCTTTCTGATCTGGACCGACCAGAAAATCGATGAATGTAAGGTAAATGTGCCCAAATCAACCATAAGTAGGCTCTTAAAGGATTGCCAGAGAATTACTCGCCAAAAGCTGATGTTTGTGCCAAGGTTATTACCCCACCACAAAACTGCTCGACTTAAATTCGCTAAAAGAAATTTACAAACCAACTGGAGAAAGGTAAGCCAATAATTGCTGTTGTTGGTAGGACTGTTTAAACACAAACTTCTTTTAAAGATGATTTTTTTGACAAGAAAAAGTACAATCTGGATGGTGCAGATAGTTTTAACAGCTATTGGAGATACCTACGTAAGGAACCACGATATTTCGCAAACAAAAATGTCGGAGGCGGAAAGGTTGATTTGGCACTTCCAAGCACCAGAATGAATTCTTCTGCATACATTGCAGTATTAGAAGAGAATTTGGTGCCATTTATTGAAAATATCAAACGAAGGCGAATTAGTTTTGCAACAAGACAATACCTCAGTACATGTAAGTTGTCAGACAATGGAGTAGCTAGCATCAAAAAATATAAAAGTATTGGAATGGCCCGCATGTTCTCCTTATCAAACCCCAATTGAGAGTATTTGCGTAGTATTAACCCGTCTAGTTTACGCAGAAAACCGTCAATATGAAAACGTTTTTTTATCTAATAGAAGCAGTTATTGATGCGTGGAAATCTATAACGGAAGAACTTCGAAAGCATCTGGTAGACATTATGTCTGACCGAATTTTCGAGTTGATTCAAAAAAGGACGAATCACGAATTGTTAAAACTGTTGCTTTAAAATAGTTTTCTTTAATTTTTGTAAATTTTTATATATTAAGTTAAATGTATTTATAGTTATGAAACGCTAATTGATTTTCTTAATTCTTCTTAAATAGTAAAATAAAAATAAATTAATTGTTTTTTTTTGTAAAATTTTATTTATTTTCCCTTGGTTTTACATTAATGCTGGTTAAAATCTTCTACTTTTTTTAAACTTACGAAATTAAGAGAAGTTAATGTGTAATTATAGTTTAGCACTTTTCTAATTCCGGACCCCTCATACTGTTAACGTTTTAGTGAAATTTCTTTTTCCAATTAGATTTGATTTTGGTGTGTTTCAAGGAAACGCGCGTTTCAGTAAATTTTTATTGAAATTAATTACACTACTCGATGGCCAAGAAAAAATTGGCTTTAAAACAGATAATTTTTAATAGACCTAGAGAAAATTTTTTTTCGCATTTTCAGTTTTTGAAATACTGCGGTGTTCAAATTTACATCAACCACCCCATTTTTTTTTTTTTTTTTTGTATATTTTGCGTAGTTTTTTTTTTTTAATATAAATATAAATATCTTCAATTTGATTATAATTATGTCGATTTTGTATTAAGATAGCACTGGACTTACAGGGAAGTTCAAAATATTACTTTTTTAGTTTTATCCTTATAAATTTTATGCATGTGAAAAAATGTTTAAAATTTATGATTGCACATGAACCAGATATAACAATGAACAAAGTTTTGTATTAAAATTGTAAATGCATTGAAAATGTCTTGAAATATTTTGAAAAGAGCTTCAAATATTAACTTGTTTACCGAATGGTTCAAATGTCAAAGTAAAAAAAAATTTGTTCATATAAAAACATTTTGTTCATACAAAAATATTGGAACAGGCATAAGTGACATAATATAGAGCTTAAATGTTCATTTGGAACCTTCAACACCACCCGGGGGCGGCAATATGACCAATTAACATAAGGCACTTCTTGCATATATAATTTTGAGTGCTCGCCAATTTTTTGTTTCTAATCGGATTTTCAAAGAATTAGAGACAAAAAACATGAATACATGTGTGGGTTATATAAAATAGTTCCCAAGATATTCAAAATCGGGTTCAGTTTCTTTTTAAAATATTGGTTATTAAATAAAAACTTGATTACATAAAAAACAAGAATGCAATATCTTCCCAGCCATAAAAATACGAACGGCAAAGCATTGGCCCAGTGCTTTCAACGGTGGTATGAGCGTTGGCAGAGCGTTTTATATCTGAAGATTTAAGTGCTTTGCCAACCCCAAAATGATAACAAAGGGCAGGGCTTGGCCGTTCCTTTTTTAAAAACGTTTGCAAAGCACTGGCAATGAGCACTTTGCCAATACTAAAACCATAATTTTAAAACGTTGGCAAAGCAATGGTAGAACAACCAATAAAATGCTTTTTTAATAATATAATAAGTGCTTTGCCAACCCCAATATGATAACAACCGGGTAGGGGTTTGCCGTTTCTTTTTTTAAGCATTGGCAAAGCACTGGCAATAAGCGCTTTGCCAGTACCAAACCAAAAAGACCAATAAAGTCCTACTTAGTAATTTAACTCAGTAAAGAGTTGTATTATTTCTTATTAAATGATTTTGGTAATTTGAACAGAAATAACTAAATATTTTTTTTTATCAAATTATTTTTGTGATAAATTAGCACGATTTTTTACTACAATTTTACTTAAGAAAGAAATTTGAAAATAAATTTCTTAATTAAAATTTTAGTACAAAAAATATACTTTGTGCTGACTATAATAAGAGACCTTAATATTTTTAACTTCAAATCATAAATTGCAAATTAGTGTTGAATTTTCCACTCTTGTTGTGAACAAGGGATGTGCCACTGTTTTTATTAAGTTAACGGTTGTAAATTTTGTAAATAAGTACTGGCAATGCACTTTCTGCCAATGTTGGGAAAGCGTTCTAAGTCAGTACTGTGCCAGTGCTTTTTTTAATTTTTACGCTTGTAAATTTTGTAAATCAAGTACAGGCAAAGCACTTTTTACGAACGTTGGCAGAGCGTTCTAAGCCAGAGCTGTGCCAGTGCTTTTATTATTTTTACTGTTGTAAATTTTGTTAATTTAGCATTGGCAAAGCACTTTTTACTAACGTTGGCAGAGCGTTGTAAATCAGTGCTTTGCCAGCACTTTATTTGTTGGATCATTGGAAAATAGTGCACTGCCAGTGCTTGATTTTTCAGACCATTGGCAATCTGGCTGGGTTGTTTCTCTCAAAAACTACATTCGTTTAAAGTATAAACTAAAAATAAAAATAAAATTTTTAAATGCAAAAAAACAAAAGCAAAACCGCCAAACTTTAGAGACATTTTTCTCGAAATCTGTGTTGATCAATAAATTAAGTACAGCATTGTTATCAGCATGACTGAAATATATATACTAAATGGTCAGATCTTTATTAATTTGTTGTATGTCTTGCCGTTTATTTTTTTTTAAAGCTGGTAATGTTGACTTAACTTCATTTGCAGTTGTTTTTATTACATTCGACAGTCAATTTTGACAATTTTGACACTACAAATGTAGTGTACACCTTTTCAACTGCAAATGTAGTTATTTTATTTGTCATTTGCAGTTGATTCTACTATATAGTTTTCTGAGTGTATTTTCATTTCCAAAGTCCTAAACAGGATGCTATTTCATATTATTTGAATTATTTGCTAGTGGTTTGTACATATTTTGATGTAGAGCAATAAATTTGCATTTAATACTATGACAACTTTCTATTCTGTTAAACATGATTACTATGTACATTAGACCGACTCACTTTGTATGGAGAAAAAAATGATTTTTGTCCTCAAAATGCACCTCCCCAGTCATAGACTGACAGTGGTACAAAAAAAGCAAGCACTGGCATACCACTGGCTAATCCAGGAATTGTAAATATATTACTGAACCCTAGCATTGCACGGTTTTTTATTTAACAAAAAACAAATGATCTTGATTTATGATAAAAGATAGAAAAATAAACTTTACCAGCGTTTCTAAAGCGCGTTTGGCATTATTTGTTTTACAATAATTTCAGTGGTATACAGAAAAAATCATTGGCATAGAATTGGATAAGATCACTATGCCAACGTTGGGAAAAAGTGTTTTCCAAGTGTCATCCAGTCAGAAATTACGAAAAGCTCAAAAGTCTAACAACTTGTAAAGCATTTATTTTATAAAAATCATGATGATATGTTTAAAAAAGTTTGTAGTCAGAAGGTTCCGAGTTCAGTCACGGATTCAGGCATAAAATTTTTAGGTGATTTGGTTATACTTTTTAACGTTGGCAAGTTGTTTCCAGCAAACCTTATGTTAGTGCTGACATATTTCATCAGCCAACTGTTTCCAATCAGCTATCATTCACTTACGTTTTAAACTATAAAGTATTATAGTTTAAAACGCTAAACGGTCATGACGTGGTATTGTTACGTTTGTAATGTAAGAAGAGCGCAGGTTTGTTTCTTACAGACGCAGGTTTTTGAAAAATGTATCATATAGAGACAATCGGACAATTTTAAATACACAAATAATAATAATACAATTTAAATGGAAAAATCACTGATGACGCCTGTCCATAAAAAGAGGCAGCAACTAGTCTTGTCTGATTTAAAAATTAATAGTGTTTATAATTTTTAGAGAAAAACTTTCATTCTTCTTCTTAACCTCAACATTTCTAAAATATTTTGTGTTTCGTTGGTCAGTGGATAGAATTGACGGCCGCCCATCTGGCGCCCAGAGCTCAAATACCGGCGGCACCAAAAAAACTATAAATAGACTTTTTTTATTTTGGAAAATCTTTTTTAGACACCTATTTCATGGTTTTACCAGCATTTTGCCAATGTTGTTTCCCCAGCGCTTGTCCGACACTTGTTGTATAATGATGTTATCATTTTGTGCTTCGGAAAGCACTTGTTGGCAGCACTTGAATCACTTGTTAAAGAGCTAACGGTGTTCCATTTGACTTTTTCTGACTGGGTCGGTTTGTTTTATGATGATTCCAAAAACATTTTGTGTCTAGCATTAAGATCCTAAGAGCTGGACCGTTTATAAAAAACGATTTTTTTAGTTTTTGAAAGAATATATATACAATATTAGTATCATATTAGTATCATATGAAAGGTCGTTTTAAGGCGTATCCAACGGTATATAAAACATGTCCAAATATATGCCTTTTTCATGAATATTCTATTAAAAAAAAGGATTTTTAAGATTTTTGTACGGAGATGTTTGCGATATAAATTCTAATTTTTAATTTTCATATTTTAATCTTTAGTTGATTTAAGTAAATACGTGTTTAAGCTTTTTACACAACGCGAACTGTTTTAGAAAAAAATCAATAGGTTGTGATAACAATGTTCTAATCAGTTCAATTTCGGTATTAACATTTTTTCTTTAGTCAAGTGCGCACTTGACTTTCGAAAAATAGTTCTGACAAAACTTTTACTGCAAATTATTTTCATAGACAATTATGTTTTTTTTTGTAATTATTTGGAACAATTTTAACTAACGTAAGATAAATGTTTATTCCATGGCACACTTACCAAAACGATAACAATGGGTAAGTTGCTAACAGTGTTGGCAGACAATACTGCTAAAAGACTGTCATCGATTAAAAACTCTTTCAACTTTCTTCTGTTACCCTCCAAATATCATTAAAATACCGATAACCAAATAATTTAAATAACGTGATCGGCAAATAACGTTGCCATTATTTACAGTATTCTGCTTTTATAATTGCACGTGTTTATTTAGTATTTTACATAAATTTAGTTGACATATTGGTTTTGTTTTTTTATTTTTTAAAAAATTATCGGCATCCAGTGTAGAAACGGTAATGACACGTTATTACTTTTTCTCACTACCACTAATGACACCAAATTAATATCTGCTTTACTTTAAAGCATATATATCATGACATACTAATAAATAGTACATTTTCTCATTATTTCAATAAAAAAAAATAGTGTGTTAGCCATAAGTACTTACTTTTTATCATTATTTTCAATATAAAGTAATGATCTGAAAATTGTTTGAAAATCTTTTTTGGACTCATTAGTTTTTCACCCACATATATTTTTACATATATAAATACTTATTTTTAATTTTTTGTTAGCTAGAAAGTAATAAATAACCTTTTATGAAAGCAAGTCGTTTATGATTTTACCTATCAAGTATAACATATCGAGATAGCTCAGATGGTAGAACGGCTGGTGGCCCGGGTTCGAATCCCGTGTGGTCACGTTTTATTAAAACAGAAAAGTTTCAATAAAAAAATATTTTTTTATAAAATTTAGTTTTTTCCTAATTTATTTTTATAATCATTATTTTGGTCCATACTGGTTAGCATACGGGTAACCACATATTTTGATCATTACTAGTATGTCACTATTTATTTTTTAATAAATTGTCAACAAATCATTTAAAGAATGCATATTTATAATGAAATTCAATTGCTAGTATGTTTTCTTTGTATCGTTATTTTAGGGATAACGGTATTTTAGTGATAACGGTATTTCAGTTATTTTATTTATAATTTATTCCAGAACTATATTTTAAGAGTATCGATATATCATATATATATATATAGTATATCATATTTTAAGGATAATGGTACTTCAGTTATTTGGGTAACGGTATTTTAAGTAAAATGGTATTTTGGTTACACATTTTAAGTGCAACGGTGGGCAATTAAAAGTGTTTTTTTTATGGATAACGGTATTTTAGCAGTATTGTCGGCCGACTCCCAGGGGAAAAAAGTCTCAAAAAAAAAAAGAAATAAGTCCCAAAAATTGTTCATACAAATTTGGGAGTAATTTCAAATGAAATAATACCCAGTTTTTTTGCAGTTATTTCATTTTTTTAGAAGTTATTTCATTTTTGTTATTAGGTGTTATTTCATAATGCAGTAATTCCGAAATGAAATAAGTCCCAACAGAACTTAGCGTGGGACTTATTTCATTTTATTTTCTTGTTCGGTGTTATTACATTTGCTGTGGGAGTTATTTCATTATTTTTTTAATATTATTAATATTCTAAACCGTTCCTATAACGGGATCTTTCAAAATGTGTTGATGATCTTCTTAAATTGTCCTAACTTAATCTCTTCTTTAACAAATTTTGAAGGCGTAATGTTATATTCCCTAAAGTCATATTGCCCAAGAAAAAAACGACATAGCGCCCAAAAAAATTAAATGTATATTGTTGTTGTAAAATTTTTCTTGTTTTTGGGTAATACGACATTTATTTGGACGAAATAACATTTTTTTGTTGGGCGGTATTACGGTTTTTTGTTTGGCCAAAATAAATTTGGGAGCTATGACGATAAAAAAAGAAGTTATTGCCAAAATCATAATTAATTTTTTTTCCATGTCAAGGCTGATTCATGAAATCAAACAAAAGAGTTTTAAAGAAACTTAAAAAAATTGCTTCAATTTTATATTTTTGTGTCGCACGCAGAACAAACATTATTTCGCGTAGCCGCCTGCAGCGTTCTACGGAGGAAAACAAACCCCTAAAATAAAAGAGTAGAGCATTGGCCTTCTGTTTATTTAACGTTTAGACACTAATATATACGCAAAATGTTTAATAAAATAGACTTTTAAAAAAATAATCATTAAAAAACAATAAATCTTGGTGTGGGTTGGTATTTTGGGACATAAAAAGTTATGACAGGTCAAATAAATGTTACTTGATGTCTTAAAAATATAAGATTTCAACGGATTCGACATCTGATTTGAAAAACAAATTCATCTGGGTGGAGGCCTTCGGCCGCTCTTGGGGGTTTTTTCCTCCGTAGAACGCGGCAGGCGGCTTCGCGAAATAAAGTTTTTTCTGCGTGCAACACAAAAGACATTTTGTCTTATGACATTTAAAAAAAAAAAATAACTTCTCTTTTTTGCCGTCATAGCGCTCAAAAAAAAAAGTTTTTTCGAAATAAAATGCCATAGCACCCAAAAAAAGTTTTGGATTTTCTGTCATTGATTTGGTCGTTATAACGGTGCCGTGTAATAAAGCCATCGGTAATAAAGCCATATGGCTTTATTTCTCAACGTAATGGGTAATAAAACCATATGGCCTTATTACCAAACGCATTGAGAAATAAAGTCATATTCAAAATTTTCAATTTTGAGAAATAAGGCCATATGGCTTTATTACCCATCAAATATGAGAAATAAAGCCATATGCCTTTATTACCGATCACCTTGAGAAATAAAACCATAATTAAAATTATACGTAAATATTTACCTAAAATAAAATAAAATTTCTTATTCTTATTCTTATTCTTATTCTTCTTATATTTTATTGAACAATTATAAAAAAATTTCATATTAACAAAAATTAATAGAACATTAATAATTCAACAAAAAAATTTAACTGCAACAATATTGAAAATCTGTGCTTTATAAAGTTTTTCTGCGTGGCGGCCTGCGGCCGCTCTTAGGGGTTTTCTCCTCCATGGGACGCGGCAGGTGGCTTCGCTGAATTAAGTTTCCCTGCGCGCGTCACACTAGGGAAGATAATGAGACGCGCGCAGGAAAACTGTATTCAGCGAAGCCACCTGCCGCGTCCTATGGAGGAGAAAACCCCTAAGATCGGCCGCAGGCCGCCACGCAGAAAAACTGAACAGTGTAACAAAAGAATCAAAAAATACAAAATAAGGCTTTATTGCACCATTGGCTAAATTTCAATAAAGGCCTTATGTCACTTTCAAAGTGCAATAAAGCCCTTTTCGCAATAAAGGCCTTATTTCTCAATTGGAAGTGAAATAAAGCCTTAAAGGCCTTATTTCGTAAGGCGTTATTGCACCCCACCGATGAAACATTTTGTAAAAGGGAAAATTATTAGTTTAAGGAGAACCTCTAGATGGCTTTTTTTCTCAACGCGGTGTGTAATTAATACATATGGCTTTATTTCTCATATTTGATGGGTAATAAAACCATATGACTTTATTACCCATCAAATATGAGAAATAAAGCCATATGACTATGAGCAATAACGCCATAATGGCTTTATTTCTCAATTCATTTGGTAATAAAGCCATATGGCTTTATTTCTCAATGTTGTGGGAAATAAAGCCATATGGCTTTATTACCGATGGCTTTATTGCACGGCACCCGTTATAACATATTAACATCCACAATTTTGGGGGATATGCGGACATTTGGGCAATATGTCATTTTGGTTTTTGGGCAATACGACTTTGGGGAATATAACGGTACGCCCTTTCTTCATTTGTGTTGCATGGACTATTTTTGGGAGTTATTTCATTTTTATTCATTGGAAATTATTTCATGATAAAATAACAACCAAAACCTAAGACTTGTTTCATTTTTGTTTTGGAAATTATTTCATTTTTTTTCAGAATTTATTTCACTTTTTCGGGACGGAACTTATTTCATTTTTTAAGAATTTATTTTATTGGAAGCTTTTGCACTGGGACTTTTGCCTAATGAAATAACCCCCAAAGGCGAAAAATGAAATAACCCCCAAAAAAATTACGTAAAAGAGTTTAAGGGTTATTTCATTTTGGTTGGAGTTTATGTCATCTTTCAATTTGGTGATTATTTCGTTATGAAAAAAACCCCAATGATATAATCTCCAAAATTAAAATAGCTTGGAGATTATTTCATTTTAATTTACTTTTGGGGATTATTTAATTTTTTTTGGAGATTATTTCATTTTGTTCAAAGTAAAATTTTTGTTATATTTATTACAATTTAAATATTTAAACTATTTCTTTTCACAAATTATACCGTATAACGTTAGAATTAACTCAAACTAGTTTTTCAAAGATGTAACTGTAGTAAGATTATTGTAATTCAATATTAGTTCTGCAAAGAATTTTGTGCGAGTGACATCTAAGAAGAAAGTGCAGAACTATTATACGCTAAACAATCGGAATATAAAAATAAAATTTTGTATGAATGTAAGTCTTGTGTTTGTTTGGAGGATGGTCAACTTTCAAAAAGCTCAAACTTTAGTGAGCATAATCACGATGACAAAAAATCGCTTTATAAAAAGAATTGAAGGCTCTCAATAATATTAAAAGAAAATGTGTAGAAAGCGGCAGCTCCTTAGGGGAAACTAATGTTTTGAGTACAATACGGGAATCATTTAGAAGTGTCTGCAATAGGTCAGTTTTTTTGAGATTTAATTAGGTCAAATTTTTGATAAAAATGTATTTTTTATTTATTGTAAGCTCACAAGAAGCTACGAAAAATCTAGACTTTCGAAAACTTTAACGTGGACTTCAGTGCTTTACTGCCACAATTTTCACAGCTTCTACGAAGACTCCAAACGATGTCCAGCTGGCATTTCAGAAGGAGTTACTGTTCCCAAACTTCGGTTTTACCCGACACGAAGGTAGAGAACATACACCATTTTTTAAAGTTTGTTATGAAGAAAAGAAAGTTACACCGATTCAGTTTTTTAAAAATTTATACTTCAGTGATTTTAGGTGGGTAAGAAAGTACATTAAAAAATCGCGCGTACCGCCTTGTAGGCCAACCATATTACCTACTTAAGTTGGAAGTTGTACTGTCGTGCAGTTGCCACTATTTGTTATTTCTTTTGCTTACTTAACAAAGTTTAGACCCGAATAATAATTTAGTCGATTAAAATATCTAAAACACTAGACATACCCTCACATGATGTGCCCAAAATATAATAAATTCGAAATTTGGGTTTTGGTAAAATGCTTGTAATATCATACAATACCGATTTCAACATCACTACGCGACATTGTTAGACCAAAAATGCTTAGAAAAAAAGGTTTGTCATTTTATTTTGTATAAAAATGCTTACATAGCACTAAAAACTACTAGTTAAGAGTTATACTGCAAAAAATATTAGAACTATTTTTAGTTAATTTTCATATGACTGGCCTGTTTTCATCCCAGAGGAAAAATGTTTTAACGGAAATTATTTGTTATCCCCAATGTACCGGCAAATGCGCGAGGAGCGGTAAAAATAAAACTTTTGCATATCGAAATCAAAAGTTTTTGTATACAAAATTAAATATTACTTTTTCAATGACGCGAAAATCATCTTATTTTGTGTTTTTTTAAATCGTATCCATTATTTTCATATAAAACATTAAAATCTGTTTTATAGAGTAAGTTCGGGTAATGTGGAATACCTATTTTACTTTTGTAGTTTTTCCCCAAAGTAAATTTACAAAGTCGATGTTAAAATAAATTTGTTGTCTAACTGTGTTCATCACAAAAATGCTTTATCTTTATTGTGCAAAAAGTGGATACGCGTAAAAGCTACATGCTCAACGATGGAGGGTAATGTGGAAAACTATTCCATATTACTCACAATTAAAACTAAATAGTTTTCTTGAACGATAGTCCAAGTGGAGGAAAATTTATTTTGCTTTTTAATTTTAATAAGTTAAAACCATATATTTTTTTTTTTTTCATTCTAACTTAAATTATAATGTAAGTTTTGACGTGCGCCCCGGTAGGCTAGTTGGTAGCGTGCTGGCTTATCAGTGCGGGGATCGTGGGTTCGATTCCCACCAGAGGCACTGGTCTGTTTTCGCTACAACGCGCCGAAGGCCATAGTAGCTAGTGCTCGGTTAGGGTAATTTGTAATTATATGATTATTAATTAATAATAAAAAAAAAAAAAAATAATTTAAGTTTATTCGAATTCAACATTATTATAATTTTTTCTATGATTTCGAGCAATAAATAATTTACAAAAAAAAATTTATAAAAAATAAATTTTAAAACGATATTAAACTTTTTACTAGGGGATTGGACCCCAAGATGGACAGTGCTCCAGGATGAACATTGCTTATAAAATTGTTGCACAACGTAGCAGCATCTCAAGCTTTGAGATATTGCTGTGGTTTATAAAGACGCAGTTTTCTATACATACTCAATGATAAAATATGCTAGTTTTTCTACTGCGAACACGTAATATTTTCTTTGTTCGAAAACAACATAAATTTAGGTATCTAATTTAAGGTATCTAAATTTGTGACTTCGCACAAGTATATATGGTTGTATAAATAATTATGTATCGCATTACGATATCCCAAAAGGAATTTTGTTTATAGTTTGTTTTTGCACCAATTTTTAGTATCTCTCAAAAAATTACTTCATGTTTATTTTCAAGACTCTAAGATGGTCATATATTTTATTTTTTTGGTGTTCAAGTTTGAAGTTAAAGTTGAATTTTATTGAAAATTAAATAAAGGAACAAGGCATAGCCCAAAAAAGTTCTTTAACATTAACAGAGGTTTAAAGTCTATGAAAATCAGCGTTATCACTTCCACAGAATATTTTGCGGATTCGAAAGATCAAAAACGAGCTCGTAAATAAAACCACAAAAAGCCTCAGGTCAAAAAGTTTATCAAAGAAACAAAAAATAAAAAAAACCAACTACGCGAAAGAATTTAGAAAATAATCCAAGTCGGCAGCAAATCATACATCGTCTTTAGACGAAGATGCAGATGCAGATTTTTGTATAATTTTAATAAAACTCGCAGCAGCACAGTCCATCAAACCCAATATGATTACGTGCCGCCACCGTAACCACTACGGAGTCACTTTTTTAAATCAAAATTTTGCACAATTTAAAAATATGTTAAAAAAAACATTTGTGTGCTAAATAAAACCTGCGTGTGGTATACAGCACGTTGAGATTTCTTGTTCCGTTTGGACTCTAGAGCATTATTTATAAACCGTGTCAATACTGGGGCCCTTTCATTAACGGTTTTAATAAAATTATTTTAATTAAAAAAAGTGTTTCATTACAGAAATAGAAAATCGAAAACGGTTACAGAAACGGAAATAAAAAACATTTACCCTTTGACTTGTATAATACAGTGTACACATTTTTAAAAAATATAAAATATTGATAATGCAATAAGACTTTATATTTATGTTTAAATATGTTCTGTTATGATATTGGCCATTGAACAAAAATCCGTATATGCATAATATGTTCATAGGGTAAATATATTGGCTATATTTGTTAACAAAGTGCGATTTTTTATTAGCCTTTATCTCCGAAAAATGGGCATTTGTTGTATCTCAAAAACTAGCAAAGTTGGAATCACGAAATTTGGCACGTAGCTTCATCTAATGACCAGAATAAAATCAAACAAAGCATTGGGCTGAGAAGTTTAAAAATTGGATTTTTTGACCCATTTTTTAGAAGGTTGGCCCATTTTTTGGAAGGTTGCACGTCAACATTTTTCATTATAATTTAAGGACCCCAAACAAGAATGTGAAGTCCAAATAGAAATATATCCACAAACAAAAAGTCGGTAGTGAAAGGGTTAAAATAGCGGAAATGGATTACGTTAAGGGATAAAAATTTTTTAATTCTTAAGAATTAATACCTTAACATTATTTTAACAATTTACTTTTGTTCTTTTTTTATATTTAACTATAATTGTTAATGGTTTTAAAATATAATCTTAAGTTAAATGATGACCGATTAAAATTAAAAACCTGTTTGGGTCTGTATCATCAATTGCTAGGCAATGCTCTCACTCTCTGTAAACACCTTGTGCCTGCAAACAGGAAACATGCCGTTTTTTAAGAAAAACCAAAGATAAAATGAACAAATTTTTGCTCAAATCATAACAAATATTTCGAAAACTATCAACAGCAACATTAAAATAAGTCAACAAATATTCATTTTCCTATTTACAGCCACAAGTTATATATTATTTCTCAGTAAGTGAGAGTATTGCAATCTCTTTATTTTATAAACTCTTTGGTATCATACAAAGAAAAATATCTATGAAAAACCTTAACAAAAAAAAAAACAAATAATTGAAAATAAAATAGTATACCCCAGTATTAATTATTGCATATTATATCAAAACCAAGATAAAGATAATCAAAAACAATTGAAAAACGAATTGAATTGCGATAAAAAGTTAAGTTTAAATGTAAAGTTTTTGGACAAAATCATAACGGTTAAAAAAACCAAACATAAATAGACAATGACATGAATACATGATGACCAAAATTATGATTAACGAATAAAAAATGAGTTTTTTATATGAACTATAACTGACTTGGGCGACTTCAATTACATTTCAAAATTATTCACTTGTGAAATTTTCTATATCATTAATAGTTTCAGGCCTACGGTCACACTTGTGGGCTTAACCGCTTCCTTGCAAAATTTCAATATCAGACATGCGACATAATACCAATATTTGTGTATTTATTTACATGACAATTACTGTCTTACTTCTAATTACATGTAATTGGGTGTATTTTAGTAATTTCCCTGTAACTAAATACCCATAAATTGTTACCAATCCGTATGTTTGGTATTAAAAGTTTTGCAAATTTTAAAAGGAAATGTTT
This sequence comes from Delia radicum, assembly GCA_021234595.1. Taxonomy (NCBI): domain Eukaryota; kingdom Metazoa; phylum Arthropoda; class Insecta; order Diptera; family Anthomyiidae; genus Delia; species Delia radicum. The sequence goes on along the minus strand of CM037853.1, from coordinate 109,953,049 downwards.
TAGCTCACAAGTGTGACTTTAGGTCTGAAATTATTAATGATATAGAAAAGTTTCAGAAGTTAATGGTTTTAAAATGTAATTGACGTTGCCCAAGTCTGACCTGTAAGACTAAATAAATTAACAAGTAGTTGGTGTTTTACATAAGATTTGGTAAATTAATCTTCATTAATGGTTTTTTTCGTAGCTTTAACATAAAAATTGCCTTCAATATTGTAAATACATTCAACTAAAAATCAAATATGATTTAATGATAAATTTTAAAAGTTACTTGTAAAGTTAGTTCCAAATTACTCCTCCAGGAAGTGCTATAAATTGATATGGTCAACACAAATAGTCGCTGTGCATTAGGCCGGGTCGATAAAAAAGTTGTGCCGGTCACCCCCTAGAATTAAAGGTAATTTGAAGAAGATTTGAAAAAAAAATTTTTTTTTTTTGCCACGCCCCTTGACCCCGCGCATTTGGTTTTTTATTTCCTGTGGCTCCATTTATAGTCCGATCGTAACGTGTGATATATTATTGTTTTTGGAATGACAACGGCTACATTTTCTACTTTGATCACTTTTGACTCCGACGTCAAATTCTAGAAGTGACTTCTGGAAACTCGATTTCTACGACCCTAATGTAGCATATTTTTACATGTTTTTGCATATTTTTACATATTTTTGCATATTTTTGCAAAATTTTTTTGATGTTTTACTAAAAAAGCCGTTGTCATTCCAAAAACAATGATATATCACACGTTACGATCGGACTATAAATGGAGCCACAGGAAATAAAAAACCAAATGCGCGGGGTCAAGGGGCGTGGCAAAAAAAAAAAAAAAATTTTTTTTCAAATCTTCTTCAAATTATCTTTAATTCTAGGGGGTGACCGGCGCAACTTTTTTTTTTGTATGGGGTGCGACCCACTCTACTGTGCATTCATCAACAAAAAAAATTTAATATTTTTATATTTATATATTATACTTATATATTTACTCGTGATGTTTTTTCTAAACAATTCAAAGTATTATTAATTCTAATACTAAACAAATCAAATACATGCGCTCTTATATTTACTCTTATATACTCCTTTTTCTCTTGTTGTATTCTGTTGTTTAACAAACTGTTATACAAATTTAGAGATGTGCTGATGCCAGTAATGATAAAGATGGTGCAAGGGTACTTTTATGAAAGAACTTTAAGTTTTTTTGTTGGTGTAGCAATGATTCCAAAATTTATTGCAGAAAATCTCTGTTTTTAAATAACACTGTGCAACAAATTTGAAGTCACCCGAATGAGAAAAACGGGAAATGAAAATAGACTATCGCTAATCAAAACCCCCAAAGGTGTTTGAAAACTTATCTCCCCAGTGTAGAGAAGCATTACTATTAAAGTGGGTATAGAAATACAAATTTGGCAATGACAATTACTTACAATTGTCATAACAAAGTTCATTACTTTTATATGGGGATTGCGCGCAAAATAATGACATATCACTAACCACCTTACGAAAAATAAAAAAAATAAATGGATACATATATGCTTACCTGTATGTACTATAAAGTGTTTTCTAATATGATGTGCCCACATGGTATTCGACCAAGGGCATACAGGTTGCCAGTCATCTACCATCTGAGCTATCTCGACATCCCAGTATTGAAACCGTAACGACATATCATTACTTTTCTCACTACTACACTTACAATATTTTAACAAGTAACTGATTGTAGCTTATTTAAAAAGTAATCAGTAAACTTTGTTTTTAAGGAATCTACATTTAAACTACAAAGAAATATTTTTTAACTTATTTGACCATTTAAATGCTTTTTTTCTGTACCAGTTATTATTTTCATTTAAAATTTTCTATTTACAAAAAATTCTTTACTTGAACCAAACAGTTAATAATATTAAAAAAAAAAAGAAAAACTGTTGTTTTTAATAATTTGCGATTTATTAAAGAAATATAGAGTATGGCATCGAACTTGAATAATTTTCATTTTCATTGCACAATTAAAGGTCGAAAAAATCATAATTTTTATTTTTAATAAAAATTATATCAAACTTGTATAAAAGACAAAGTATGGTCTTTGTTTACTACTTCCCCTGTACATTTTGTTTTTAAAAACAAATGTACAAATCAAAAGGAAAAGAAACAAAAACGTGTATTGAATATTTACCAAAGGCAGACATACACTCAAAAAACAAGTTTTCAATTTATTTTTTGATCAATGGTTATAATCTTTAACTTCAAGCTCATATATTAGTTCTCATGTAGTGAGTAAACTATTTTATATGAATGTTTGATGTTTGGCATGGGATTGTTACCTCTTTCGAAACGTGTTCTGATGATGGTAACCTAGAAAATTACCGAAATAGATCTATCAACACATTCCTGAAAGGGTCAAATAATAAATTTGAAAACAAAAAAACTCTATAGATTATTGTCAGGACAATATCCTAATAAAGAAATATAGAGTATGGCCTCGAACTTCAATAATTTTCATTTTCATTGCACAATTAAAGGTCGAAAATAACATAATTTTTATTTTTAATAAAAATTATATCAAACTTGTATAAAATAATTTATGTTTACGAATTTAGGAGTTTTTTTTTATTTTTATTTTATTTTTGATAGTAAAAATTAAAGAAAATCTCTTAATTTTGCGGGATTTGAGTTAATTTTTTAATAGTTTAAAAAAAAATAAAATACATTTTATTTGAAAGAAAAGTTAGTAGAGCGTTTTTTAACACCGAAGTGAAGTTAGCTCACTTTAGTTGGCCCACTTTTTTCAAACACTGAATATGTGCCAAAACGTATGGAATAATAAAAAAAAAGTGAAACGTCCAATATATTTAATAAAATTGCATTAAATTGAATTATAAAGTGGAAATGGTTTTCTATACTTAGGAATAAACTAAATCCCGCTTTTTTAATATCTTTGAAACAGGTGGTGTTTTTAAGACCTAAACGGACTTCATCTACCAAGTTTTTACAGCTTTTATATAAAATTGCATTAAAAACTAATCAAAAAAATGCAAGGACTAAATCAGAGTACAGAGACTTCAAACTAAACCAAAAGAGGTAAAATAAAAAAAATTAAAATTCTTTAGAAAATTTCGTCACTACTGTTTTAATATATGTTATCAAAAAAGATATCGCAGATTTGCAAAAAAATAATTAAAAGGCGAAATCGGAATACAAGTATATCAAACTGAAAATTTCCTCACTAAAGTTTTTATATATCGCTCATTTACTTCAAGACTGTCATAAGTCAAAAAATGCTATTTTTGAGTTAATGAAGCATATTTATTAGTTATATCATGCTTTATATTGTGTAAAAATTTCATATTAATATCATGTATACTTTTCTTTAAAGTGGGTGCAAAGAGTATATACTTCATAGATACACTGTGCAACTCATTGGTGTTTTGATAATTAGCGATTCACACACAACTCTCACTAAAAGCAAAATGCATTAAAACCCCCTATTTATAATAAACGGGACCAAATAATTAGAGAAATTGTCGAGCGAGGCAGATATGGATTGAAAACTTTAAACTCGTTTCTGCAAAATTCTATTTTAATGCGATTTCGACACATTTTGCATACTGGGTTCTATCAAAAATTTATAAAATGTGGAAATCAAAAAGTCTATTTTAAGGTAAAATTGTCTCTATTGCATAACTGTATACCGATTATGATCAGTTTTTTTCTCCACTATACCTGCAAAACCCCCAAAATGCATGAGTTCACCCGAATACAGCCAAAGCCCAATGCAACAAATACTCGGTATAACGAAAGCGCGATTTAACGAACAAATTGTTTACATTAAGTATCTTATGTAACGAATTTGTTTGAATTTATACTCAATATAACGAAGAGTTGATAAAAAAAAATATAAAAAAGATTAAAAAAAAATCGTAATACGGAAATAATTTTTTTGTTGGAGAACCTTTTAATTTAGAGCGTATACCCACTATTGCAGTTTTAGTTTTAATTTGCAATAAATTCAGCTTTTTCAAAAATATTAAATTTGCCGTCGTTTTAGTGCAAAATGTTTTTTGTGACAACAAATATTTCGAAATAACGAATGCGACTGACATTAGTTATGTCAATCGTTAAACCGGACTTTGTACTACGAATAGATAAGCATGCTCGAACAATCTACTTTGTCCCGGTAATGCTCCTTTCAAATTATTTTCATTAGATACTAAATTTATGCAGTCACCGAAATTTAAATAGACGCATATGACTAATTTTAATTTTTTGTTGTACGACATGAATAACTTTCTGTGCATATCTTAGCCGATGTTTAAGAATGCTATATCAATTTGCGTTAATCAGTTATTTTTAACGGCGCAAAATTTATGGCCGTTTTAAATTTCAAGCAAATTAAAAATATTAAAATTATAGTTTTGCTCGTATTTAATCAAAGCTGCATCTATTTTTAGATCCCATTGTATTTATTACATTCTGAAATATATATAAAACCACCAAAAAATATAAACATACAATCAAAACTATTTCTGGACAAATAACAAAAATGCAAAAAACAAAAAATAAAAAATAAATACACTTCGAATCGCAAAATTTTTATTTAAATTTTTATATTTTTGTTCTTCATTTGATGTTAACTTTTCATTTCATGAAGTTGTGATGAAAACAAAATGTAAATATATTTTAGTAAGCATTATTTGGTTCCTTATTCTGCTATAATTTATTTATTTAGATATAAATTTATTTAAAATATGTAACTAAATAAAATGGATGGACTTAAGCTGTAGTATAAACGTGCTATCATATTTTATTTTTATTTTTTTACAAAATATCTCTTGTATTGAATGATTAAATTTATTTGTTTCTTTTTGTTCTATTTGGTTTTAGCATACAATACACGTAGTATTCCATGTCGAACATAAAACTAAGGTCAGTATAAAAAATGCAGTTCCAACAATATAAACGTGTCAGAGTAACGTTTTGGAAATATTTTTCAGGAAATACATTTGTATAGAAACAATTCCACATATTTGGTATTATGTTTTTAGAATTGGTTCATATCATAAGTTAGTGGATGTTGTTTGTAAATATATTTTCGCTTGAAATTGTACTTGTATATGGTTCGTTAGAGAATGAGAGCAAAAACTTATTACTTACACAACGAATATAATTATTACACAGGAAGACAAAATAAATAAATAAATCAAAGCTAAATCTGAAAAAAAAATCTATACATTTCGGGTACGCTGATTGCAATAGCGTACTTTATTTTCTGCACAAAATGACTTTAAAGTTTGACGCTTTAAAATGCGGTCAATCTAACTCCTATAGTTTAAAATGTAAGGCCAATATGTGTTGTCTTATTTGAGGTACATATTTTATTCTCAAAACTTATGCCTGTATTATCAAGCATAGATACCTAAAGGGTGATTTTTTTAGAAACTTTCTTTTTGGCAACACTGTTTTGGCAGCTCAGCTGTTTTCGTAACTGTTCAACAAGTTCAGTTTGGTCTATAATTTAACCATGACTTACAAACGAACAACGCTAGCAGATTATTTAATTTATTATCAAAATTCATGCTCTGTTAAGAAAGTGCAATCGTGCACTTCTTCCAGTTTATGGTCTGTTTGGGTGACCTTCTGAGGCTGCTATTTGGAATATTGTGACTTAATTTCGCACCAAATTTACATTATTAGACATTAAAATACCAACACGCATACGTAGAGTGCGGACAGAGGAAAATATATCAGCCAGTGCTGTTGATGACCGTGAATTACCGATTCGGCGCAGTTCGCAGCAATTGGGCCTCTGTTACTACACCACGTGGAAAATTTTGAGGAAGGATATGTGTGTAAAACCTTTTAAAAATACAGCTGATGCAAGAAATGAAGCCACACGACCTACCACAATGGCTAACTTTTGGTGAATGGGCGCTGGCAAAGTTGGATGAAGATCCACTTTTTTATCGGAAAATTGTGTTCAGCGAAGAAGTTCATTTCTAATTGAATGGATACGTGAACAAGCAAAATTGCAGCAATTGGTGTGAAGAGCAGCCAGAAGCATTGCAAGAACTGCCAACGATCCCGAAAAATACACTGTTTGGTGTGGATTATGGGTCGGTGGCATCATTGCACCGTACTTTTTCTAAAACGACGAAGGCAGGAACGTTACTGCGAATGGCGAGCGCTACCGTGCGATGATTACAAATTTTTTTGCCCAAAATGGAAGAGTTGGACTTGGGCGACATGTGGTTTCAACAAAACGGTGCCACATGCCACACAGCACGCGAAACAATATACCAATTGAGAGGCGAGTTCAGTGAACAGTTTATTTCACTTTTGGGGCCGGTCAATTGGCCGCCTAGATCATGCGATTTAACGCCTTTAGACTATTTTTTGTGGGGCTATGTTAAGGCTCATTTCTATTGGGACAAGCCCGCAACGGTTGAAGCACTGGAAGCCAATATTGAAGAATTTATTCGTGAGATAACGGCCGATTTGTTGGAGAGAGTATGCCAAAATTGGAGTCAGTGTATGAACCATTTGAGGCGTAGCCGCGGTCAATATTTACATGAAATCATCTATAAACATTGAATTATATGGATCGTTCTATTGACTCAAATAAAGATTTCATACATATCTCTAAATTTTATGTGTTTTTTTTTTAATCAAATCTGAATGCTCTTAAAAAATCACGCTTTACCGGTGCTTAGATACCTACCCAATGTTGTTCGTGTACACGTTATGTATCTAAGCATCGGTAGGTATCTATTGCTTGAAATTACGAGCATTACGGTTAAACTCGCTGTTAAGCGGTTTTTCCCATTTTTTCACGATTTTTAAGGTATTAGCGAAATTTTATTTGTTAGCAACTGATCTTAACAAATGGTTATAGAAAGATCCTATTAGAAAGAGCTGTCGCAGTAAGGACACAATTATACTAGTTTACAGCAAAAATGCGACAAGCGAAAATCGCTTTAAAAAATTTGTTATGGAAAACTAGATTTATTTCTACACAGGGCTAGCTTTATTGAGTACGAAAGCTAAAATTTTCATGGCCATATTGCCTATATAGTGTACCCGCAATTTCCACATTTTTAAATTATTTAAAATATAGGGGCAAAATGCTCTTCGGGAAGAGTCGCATAAAAACCAGACTGCTTCGAATATAAGAAAAAACTCAGACACCCCCTCGACTAAATACAATAGGCATTGCTATGAATTATCTTCAGTTTAATACAACTAAGATTCCTTAATAAAACGCCCGATTTAATGTTAGTTTCAACACATTTTTCTGATTAAGAAAACTTCTTGAAGATCGTTGGGTATAATTTGTACAAAAGTGAATGTGTCCTCAAAAAACCTTTCATTTGATAACTATTTTGTCTATAATTACTTTTAATAGAACGAAATAGACCGAAGAAATGCGTAAAATGAGGTAACTTTTGACCCCACTTAGTAACGCCTAAACATGAGATTGGACAGCTAAAAAAAACACAGGCCCCTTAAATGTTTATTCTCTGCAACTTATCTGAAATTCATTAATATCTGCCGGTCCGGGTTGGGATACCTTCGCTGTAAGAAAAATTCCACCAAAATATGCATTTTAAGCAAAATATGCAGTAAAAATGTGCTTTTAAAGCAAATTTTCCAAAAATATTCATCTATTATAAAGTATGCAAAAATATGCACCAACAAATCGATGCCATTTTACTTAAGTTCTTTGATACGCAAAGATATTTTGTTTACACTGTTCTCAGGCTTAAGGAAAAAAATATGCATTTTCATGAACTTCCGGTCCCAGGTTATGACTACTTATGTAAAAGCATCAATATTTAAGACTTTCTCTATATTTATCCCATGTGTTTCTTGTTCGCACGATACATTTTGCAAATATTAATATTTTTAATGAAACTTGATACACTGACTTATATTACCCCAAGGACAAATGGTAAATTCCATCCATTTCATGACCTAGGCTTTATGCTTATCCGTACGCTAGAAGTCCCAAATATTAAGATATTTCGATTATTTCTTTATTAGTATATTATCCTAACAAATAATATATAGAGTTCTTGTTTTCAAATTTATTATTTGACCCTTTTAGGAATGTGTGGATAGATCTATTTCGGTAATTTTCAAGGTTTCCATCATCAGAACACGTTTTAAAAGAGATAACAATCCCATGCCAAACATCAAACATTCATATAAACTAGTTTACTCACTACATGAGAACTAATATATATTATATGAGTTCGAAGTAAAATATTATCACCATTGATCAAAAAATAAATTAAAAACTTGTTTTTTTTAGTGTGTATGTCAACTTTGGCTAAATATTCAATACACTTTTTTGTTTCTTTTCCTTTTGATGTGTGCATTTGTATTTAAAAACAAAATGTATAGGGGAAGTAGTAAAGACCATACTTTGTCTTTTATACAAGTTTGAAATAATTTTTATTAAAAATAAAAATTATGAAATTGAAAATTAGAAGCCATTGTTCTTGGGCCATTGTCCAATGTGTCAAATTTCTAAGAAATATATTTATATTTGTAGCCTGCAGCGTACGGAAAATCAAAAAATCCAATTTGTTGGGATAAAACAGTTATAGGACCACTAGGTCAGAATATGTACGGATTTTATCGAAAAAGCGTAGATTTTTTCCTTTGGACATTATAAGGCATAGTGCTATAATCAAAATGTCTTAATATTTGCGATATGTAGCGTCAGAATAACAAATACATCGTGTAAAAATAGAGAAAATCTTAAATTTGGATATTTATACATAAATGGTCATAACTTTGCTATTTATCCCTAGATTTGCTTGACTTTTTTTCTTTGCTGAAGTACTACGTTTAGGAAAAATATATATTGAAAAAAATATCTCATATGTGTTTTTGAAATTAAAATTTTTTAATTTTTGAATGTTTTACTTTTAAATTTTAAAACATTAAAACCAAAAGTTTATTTTTCGATCTTTAATCATAAATTATGATGTGAGCAAGATTATTCAAGCTATCTGTATCTGTGTGGAAGAGTGTCTGCGGAGGAGGACACGTGGGGCCACGATCTACATTCTATCTGACAGCCAGGCGGTACTTGGTGGCTCAAGATGTGTCGTCTGGTCTGGTTAAGGAATGTATCGACTCTCTAAATCGTCTTGGACTTAACAACTCCTTGACACTGGGCTGGGTTCCAGGCCATGAGGGGCATGAGGGCAACGAACGGGCTGACTGTATAGCCAACTGCGGAGCTCGTCGACAATTCATTGTCCCTGAACCCTTCTGTGGCGTACCCAATGGATATGTCAGATAGAGGCTCAGAAGATGGAGGGAGTCGGAGTTTTGGGCATATTGGGCCTGGGCAGCGACAGGCGAGGCTTTTATATCTCCCTCTGGGGAGAGATCGCGAAAACTCTTGTATATGACGAGGGGCGAACTAAGGACCGTAACGGGTTACCTCACAGGACACTGTGGCCTTAGGACGTTTTTAACTGTTCACCTGGTAGGATAGTTGGCTTCGTAGGGAGCCTGAACCTATAGGGTATATTCGCTGGCAGCACAAAATACCAACTTCTGGTCGCGGTGCATAGTGCCACTATAGTCTAATAGTCTAAAGATTATTCAAGTTCAAGATCATTTGTTTTTTGTTAAACAAAAAACCGTGCAATGTTTATTTATTACTTAAAAATGTTTTATTTTTGATTTGAATTAGTTCAATTTTTCCAATTTTGTTTTTTTACTTCTTATCGGGTAAATATAACAATACGGGTAAAGCGTTGATCTTTTTCCTTCAAAATTTGGGTAAAAATATTCTACCCCTTCTACACTGCTTCTCTGATGATTTTCGGTGACGCGAAATGAAACATGTAAGGACCTGTCAGTAGATAAAGTCTGCTATAAGTTAGCGGCCAAAAACTTTTTTGAGTTTAACAAAAAACAAATGATCCTGAACTTGAATAAACTTGCTCACATCATAATTTTTAATTTTTGTCGAAAAAAGAGATTTTTGCTTGTAGTTTCGATCTATAGCTAAAGAAGTAATGAACCGATTTAAAAGCAACATTCAAAAGATGTTACGCATTAAATGATATTTGCTTTGCAATTGGACTGACCAAATTATCTTGATCCTGTATGGAGATATAGTGAAAATAGTCAAATGACTCGAAAATTTAAATGAAAAATAAAAAATACCTCGAGAAATACTCCATAAAATAAAGTTTTCGGGCTTATGAGACCTTATTATATAATATAAAAACAGTCTCATCTTTGTCGCATATATTTTTTTTTTAATTTCTTATCTAGTGTTATTTTAATTTGATGTATCATATGCAAAATGCTCGATTTGTCAAAAATTTTATATGACAGCATAGTTTTACGATATGAACTTAGAGTTTACCTTTTAGTATGATAACATATGAATACGTTTGTGAAGTGTATGTGAAAAGATCAGATAAAAATATCACTATAAGTTTTTCTAATAAAACCCCTAATTTTTGACAAAAACCTACCAAGCCGAAGGTTTTTGTTAGGCAAACTTTTCCAAATATAAACAATTTTGTCTGAAACTACACATACTTTATGGCCTCGAATGTAATGCAGCTAAATTGGAGTTGTTTTCCCTATTAGCTTTTCTGTGATTTTATATTATACTCAGAAGTGACAAACACTAGCAAACTCAAATATTCTATTTTTAGATTTTTATATATTTATATCTAATCTACTCCGTCTCTATTTCAAAACTATTTCTTAAAAATATAAATCTTTTTAAATGACTCTGATTACGTAGATTGATTATTTAGCGATCGAATTTGCGAAAACTACAAAAAGGAAACGCTTAACAGCGGATTTAATTTTAAGCGTTGAGAGTCAAATATGTGCCATAAATTTTACTACTGGTCTTGTCTTTAGAATTTAACAGAATTAAATCAGGTTGATTGCATTTGAAAAATTTTGTATGTTAAAATCTGCTTGAAGATGCCCCAAATTTTGAAGTCATTTTGCGACACTGTACCATACATCGAACAAAAAGTACGCCATTGAAATCACGGTATCCGAAATATATAGAATTGATGGTCATAACCTCAGTAATTTTTGTAATGTCATGCAGTGTTATCATTATTTTAAAAAGTACAAAATTTATTATGGTAATTTAAAATAAAAACATGCAACAGAAAGTTAAGATGAATTACAAATTAAAGCATTTCAAGTGTGGGTATTATAATTAAATACACAAAATTTTAATGTTATTTATGTTTATTTTACTAAATTTATTTCGAGTCAACATTTTGACCAGGGACCGGAATTTCATGTAAATACATGTTTTTTTCCTTAAGTCTGAGAGCATAAAATATCTTTGCGAATCATCGATGTGTTAGTGCATATTTTGCTATTAATGCATATTTTTCTTAAAATGCATATTTTTATTGCATATTTTAACTTATTTTGCTTAAAATGCATATTTTTACTGCATATTTTAACTTATTTTGCTTAAAATGCATATTTTTATTTCACTTTTCTTAGTTTTTCGCAAATTTTTTTTTCAATTTTATATTATATTTGAGCAAGCATTATCCACGTAATCAGCTTTTCAGAAACTGAACTGGGATTTTGAAAGTTTCGAAGCCAAATAACAAAAAAAATGCACTTTATATTAATTATTTATCATGATTTTAAGCAATTTTACTTAAAAAACTCTATAAACTGTTTTTATTTAATCTTAATTTGCATATTATTTTACGTTGCACTTAAAAAATTAAGAACTTTTTGCATACAGCATGGGTATTAAAGGGATAATGGGCTTGTGCAGATTGGGTCCTCTTTAGTCAACGGAGGCTAAACTAAAACTTTATTTTTTTGTTATTGTTTTGTTTTTAATAAAATTGAGAAAAAAAAATCACGTAGAAATAGCGTATTGTAAAACGCCGGAGAAAAGAGAAAATAGACAAAAGCATTCAAAAACCAGTAAAACATGGAGGCGGTAACATTATAGTATGGGTGTGTTTTGCATGGAGTGGAGTTGGAAATTTTGCCTTTATTGATTGACTGCTGATACTTATATTGACATTCTGTCCGAAAATTTAGAAGAATCCGTTTTGAAATGCGGCGTTTAGAAGACGAATTTATATGTCAACAGGATAGTGATCCTAAACACAAGATCCAAAAAACTATCAAATTATTTCGCCAAACCAAAATGAAATTATTGTATTGGCCCCCCCTATCTTATCCCCAGATATGAACTCGATCGAAAACTTGTGGTCTATTTTGGAACAAAAATTTATCAAATCTAACATAACCAACAACACACAATTTTTTTAAATTTTAAATGACACCTGGGAAAATGTCGAAAAAAATTACTTACAAAATTTCGAAGAAATTAAGTATCCTATGACGCCTGCAAGAGGGCTAAAGGAGGCAGTACCAAATAGTAATTTTATTAATTTTAGTTATTTAGCGGAACTGCGCTCTTTTTTATGTCCACTTAAAATTGTTAATAAATTTTTATTTATTTACAAAAAAAAATTCTGTTAAATTGTTACTTATATTTTGAAATATTTTATTAAAATAAACCGCTGAACTACCATCATTAGTTTAAAAGTTATTACAACAAATACACAGAAGTCACTAGTACATACTTTTTCTTGTCCAGTAATGTATATAAAGATGCGATGCTTAAATAGAATGTTAATGACCTTTCTTTTAAAAGAGAAGCAACACTCAGGAAATTCTTCCTATTTATTAATGTGTTGCAAAGTGGGGAAAGATGAAGGGCTTCGAACATGGCAACACTGTAATTGCGCGAGATGATAAGTCTTAGAACAGTTGTTGCTTGCCACCTAATGGAGAGTTAGCGAACTTATTGAAGTCTTTTTGTTCATAGCCCTGATTCATTATTTTACTTCGGTGGGGTTAAGTGCTATGGGAGCACCGAAGGTGGGAGCTGCGATACATATGAGGGATAGAAAACTCATACATATTATTTTTCTAAATGATGTTGCCGTCACCGGGAATCGAACCTGGGACCATCTGTGTAACAGTTCAACGCGCTAACCATTACACCACAGCACCCACAGTTTTGGAAAAATTCCAATATGTTTGGAACGACACAACTCAAAAACTATTTGACATATAAACAACAAAAGATCAGCTAAATTTAGGGTATACGTCTCTTATACGTATTCCCGGATATGCTGATTCCGGATATGCTGATTCATATCCGGAATCAGCACCCTCGATATAAGATCAGTTACAAATTTGGCTGCAACAAATTGGCTGTTATCCAGTGTAATACATTGCGGCTTTTTCGTATTTAGTAAGAAAAAAGTGTGGCTTGTCTTCTAATATTAGTCGCTACATTCAGTAAAATTACTCGTTACATACACATATGTAACGCTATGCCGTAAACGGTTAACGTTCGTCGATACTTTTGCATCCTGTTAAATAAATAAAAAAAAGAATGTAGAAAAATGTAAATATCACACCACTTAAGTGATTTTTTTTATAATCGCTTAAAGTGTCATACAGTACGTATGAGCACTCTTTTGTTCATTGGATTAAATAATAACAAGTATACGCCATCATATAACGTATAAAAGAATTTCCGTCAAATAATACCAAAAACATAAAATTCTGACCTTAGATTAATAGCGTATATTCCATATCATACCAAACTTAAAATTTTTATAAAAAAAAATTAAAAAAACATTCCAAAAGTATATAAATTTGAGGAACCATAAATCAGAAAGTGGTTGTCGCATTACCATGATCCAAAAATCATTCGATTTGTACGACTGTCCTCTTTCACACTGATGTACTAAAGGAAATATATTTAAAACCAACGCATTTTTGATGCAAATGCAATTTTAAGAAGCAGTTTAGAAATTGTTCTCTCATATACTTATTTTACACATCGAAAATCTAACATCTTTTAGTTATGTAAAATAAATTTCGCTTTTCTATAACGCAAATTTCCTCCAAATTTCATGACAATTGGCAAAAAACTAATTTATTAAAAATGTTTAAATTTGTAGATAAGAATTGCTTGGATTAACAACACTTTTATTCGTCACGCAAAGTTAAAGAATTGAAAAAAATCTTTTGAAACTAGCTCAATTTTTGGTTAGTTTTTTTTTTTTTGTTGGGTTCTTCAAATTTTGAACTCTATTTGGAATTACACAATCTCTAAACACTTGATACATACGTACTTATCAATACGTACTTAATTGGCGTGCCATCACCTAACAAATAAATACATGGTAGTCGAGAAATGAAACCAATTTTTTTAGCTTTAAAATCTTTGGTGTTTTTTTGTGCCTGGCACTAACGCCACTTCATGGTATAAAAGTTTGAAAACAACTGTTCGTTGATGTTGTAATTATGCACAGTTTGAGGTGTGTTTCGATAATGTTGAAAAGTTGAAAAACATGAGCGTGAATTTTTTTAAAAACAGAAGTTTTTCGAATTTCAGAATTGCTGATTAATTTTAAATAGGCCAGTTGGCTGCGTGAACAATTTTTTTTGCATGAAAATTAAAATTCCGATTTTTATTTTATTTTATTTAATTTTTTTTATTATTATTATTTTTTTTTCTCCAATTATAATTAAAATAGATAACATATAAAAATTTCCTATTTTCTGTGTAATAATAGCTGTAATATGAATCGAAATTTTTATTTTCATGCAAAATAAAGTTTATAAAGAAAAAAAACAGCATATTTGTGGATTTGTAATCCAGTTATTGAGTAAAAAATGAGGAAAATGGCGAAAAAAATCGGAATTTTTATTTTCGTGCAAAATAAAGTTTATAAAGAAAAAACAGCATATTTGTCTATTTGTAATCCAGTTATTGAGCAAAAAAGGTGAAAAACTGGGGAAAAAAAATAAACAAAAATCGGAATTTTTATTTTCATGCAAAACAAAGTTTATAAAGAAGAAAACAGCATATTTGTGGATTTGTAATCCAGTTATTATATTCGGGTAGGATTGTTTCGCATTTTTGTTCTCCTATTCAATATCTACAACTTTGCTTCAGACACAAAAGAGATATTCCGTACGGTATACCGAGAAATAACGGTGTTAAAATATAGAAAAATTACTAAAAATCCGCCTTGAGCCAAAAAAATCGTATTGCCATTAAATTATTACTGTAGCCAACTTGACAAAACAAATTATGCAGAAGTTCTTATTTTTGGCGCTACTTTCACGTGCAATTCTCAGAATTGAGTCCCAAAATCATGTGTTGTATTGTGTAATATTAGAGGAGCATATAAAAAAATTAAAATGCTAAAATTAAATGGACTTTCTGAAAACTGTGCAAATATTGCATAATTTGTTTTTGTTTTTTTATTTAGCAAATAATGACATTGACAGCTTTTAAAAATCTAGAAATAATAGTGTCTACGCATATAATTTATCATCATAACAAAATTGTTTCAAACTCAACTGTGTGCTAAAAAAAGGAACTGATTTATCTAAACAAATTTTGCTCCGGTACATCAACATTGAGAATACAATTACAATTAATTTAAGAAACATTTCGTTTGTATCCCACAACTTTAAAATATTTTACAGCAGAAATATCAAAAACAAATGTAAATCTGGCTGATTTGGAGGAATCGATCTGGAATTCAATCAGTTATTTTTCAAACTGTATACATATTTTTTAAATTTACAAGTTTCATATAATTTTTATTAAAAATAAAAATTATGTTTTTTCGACCTTTAATTTTGCAATGAAAATTAAAATTATTCAAGTTCGAGGACATACTCTATATTTCTTTATTAGGATATTGTCCTAACAAATAATCTATAGAGTTTTTGTTTTCAAATTTATTCTTTGACCCTTTCAGGAATGTGTTGATATATCTATTTCGGGAATTTTCTAGGTTCCCATCATCAGAACACGTTTTGAAAGCGGTAACAATCCTATGCCAAACATCAAACTTTCATATAAACTAGTTTGCTCACTACATGAGAACTAATATATATTATATGAGCTCGAAGTAAAAAAGATTATTACCATTGATCAAAAAATAAATTGAAAACTTGTTTGTGTGTATGTCTATCTTTGGTAAATATTCAATACACGTTTTTGTTTCTTTTCCTTTGATATGCACATTTGTTAAAAACAAAATGTACAGGGGAAGTAGTAAACAAGACCATACTCTGTCTTTTTTACAAGTTTCATATAATTTTTATTAAAAATAAAAATTATGTTTTTTCGACCTTTAATTTTGCAATGAAAATGAAAATTATTCAAGTTCGAGGCCATACTCTATATTACTTTATTAGGATATTGTCCTAACAAATAATCTATAGAGTTTTTGTTTTCAAATTTATTCTTTGACCCTTTCAGGAATGTGTTGATAGATCTATTTCGGGAATTTTCTAGGTTCCCATCATCAGAACACGTTTTGAAAGCGGTAGCAATCCTATGCCAAACATCAAACATTCATATAAACTAGTTAAATTTCTTAAAAATGTTAAGTTTTCTTCGATCTTCTTTTATTTTATTCTTTTTCGTTTAATCGAGCTTAAGATCATTTATTTATTAATTATTTATTTCCAATATTTCGTCTCCATATTGGGTGAATTCTTCAGGGAACAAATATTACAATTTGAAAAACTAGTTTCAATAATTAAAAACTTATATACATATAATAAATTTTTTAAAAAGGCAAGAAATGAAAAAAAAAATATTTTCTGTCAATATGAAAAAATAAAAATATCCCAGAAATCCAAATTAAATAAAAATAAAAATATCACAGAAAACAAAAATAATTAGAATAATATTTAAAATCTTAACTAGAATATTGAAATAATATATTATTAAACATCATAAAAATTATCTTAGTTTCTGTTGCAGAAAATATTAATATCTTCAACCGTTTGCCTAATTAAATTATCTAAAAAACAAAATTATATGTACCTAACTCAGTTTATATTATAATTAATATTATTAACTTGTTATTATAATTTTTATTAACAATTTTATTAATATTATTATTAATGCTTCTAATTATTATTTTGTTAATAATATTATGTATAACATTTCATTATTCACATAAACTCTAACTTCATTATTATGTTTAAAAATTAAGAATTAATTACCATAGTTTAGTAATTATCATTAACCACAATCATCATTAACAACAAACTTATTATTATTCTTCTAAGTAGCCGTTGTAAGGTTAATAACTGAGATTTTGTTAATTTGTTTAATATACTCTTCGTTTCATTAGCTCACTATGTATATTAGTGAGGACTTAATAGCAACCTAATGCAACGCTAGTAACATGAGAAAACAAATTAACTGTATCCCCGTTATTCTCACTTGTTAAACAGCTTATTTTTGATATTGATATTTGCATTAATATTGTTCTTTTTAAATGATGTTTGGCTAGCATATTAAAATTTTTAATATTATCGTTCACTTCTTTTTTGGACATCACACAAAGCTGACTAATTGTTTCTACAATATTAAATAAAACAGTACAACCTAAAGCAAAAGGGGCATTTCATTTTTTAAAGACTGGTAAAGTTAAATAAAATATAATTTTCAAGAGCTTTCTTTATAGTATAAAATAAAAAATCTAAATTCATAAACAGTTTCTATTAACTAAATGTCTGTAATTTTGTAATTTTTTCTATGTCTGTCTTATAGTTAATGCATTATGTACTTTCATTATGTGTAACATTTCTAACATATATCTGCGTTTGTAATTATTCTCTGTGTTCACAATTGATGTATTATCAAAATCTGGATAATGATTAGAATTATTACAGTGTAATAATAATGCAGTTTTCTGTGTAGAAGTAGTTTTATTGTGTTTCTGATCAGATTTATGTCCTGCCGTTAAATTCAAATATAATATATGTTATAAGAAAGTTATCAAATTTTTATGAACCGTGATTTTAGTTCCAAAATTAAGTCTTCTAAAACACCACAAAATTTGACAAAGAGTGCGAAATTTTTTTGAAATTTTAATTTGCTACGTTATGTCGGTTATTACTTTTGCGCCACTTACAGAAACTGATTCACGCAAATGAATCTGACGTGTCTAAATTGTGCTTTATTATCGTACAAATCCTATTAATGTCCCTTAAATTTGGTTCTTTCCAAGCCAACTGCCGCGCTACACAGAAAAGTATATCGCAGAAATGACAAACTAACAGTATTTGTTCTCCTATAGACGAGATATAAAAAATGGAAGAACTTTTTCAGTTTTCCAAAAAATGGGCGAAGTGGTTGTAGTTAAAATAAAATGTTTTTTTCACGATCTAGAAATTTTCAGTGTGTAACTCGTATTAATAATAGAGAAAATATTCGTTGAATATTGCCCTTCATATATATTTCAATATTTCTTTTTTTTTTTGCTGGACTTGAAAAGGAGCATATCGGAGGCCTATATTCAATATCCTCTATCTCAAATAACAGAACTTTACAGGAGAGCATAAAAACAGTTTATTTCGCTTAGATAAACTGTTTTTTAAATTTAATGTTTAACAATATTTTTTAAAGCAACTACGAAATCTCACGTAATTTTTTTTTTTTTTTTTTAATTTTGCATTATTGACAATTTTGTGAAATATAGAGGATTTTGCATTTGTCAAAAATGTATCTGTAAGAAATTTTTATTAGATAGAGGCATTTGTAAAGTTATAAACAAAAACAATATAATGAATTAATTTATGACTTAATTATGACTTCGTCAATATTTTTAATTTTTTATTGAAGTTAACAGCTATAATACAACATCAGATATAAAAATAATAATAATAAATAGTATTAAAAAAATAACATTGTGCTCTAACTCCTTTTAAGCTTTTTTGTCTTTGATATATTATCGTAGAAAAAATGTTATTACGGCGAAATTTCACTGTTAAAATTTTATAAATCCTTCCATTTATTTAATTGTATTGGGAGTGAAACAGTATTGTTTTAGTTCATTGTGACCTTTATATGGTTTAAAACGATTATTCAGATGAATGTGTTCAATATCAAAATTTACTTTCTATTTGACACTGACATCTGGAAGATATAAAAGTGATCTTAACTGAGAAACCACAGGATCGTTCTTTACACGACCTGGTTTAATAGATGAAAAACGCATAAGTTTTTCATCATCGTAATTATATAAAAAAATAAAAACTAGTTGAAATATACTGCATCGAATTTGTTTTTACGAACTTGTTATTGATTTCAGCAGTTTATCTGGCTTCTTGATCGATTGTTTGGTAATTTTTTGAGTGAGCACTCCATTTGTAGATGACCTTTTTTAAGAATTACCGATTTTCCGAAAGTGTTCTTCAAATTTCTTTGAAGATACAGTACTCAAATCAAAGATAATCTTATATTATTTTTGTATTTATAAATATAAAAAATTATTTTTTTCCGGATTACCGGATATTAGGTCAGTCATAAAAAAAAACTAAATTCTTCGTTAAAAACTATAATATTTAAGAAATTTGGTCAGATTCTTGTTCTGCATGCATAATTTAGTAAAAAACCATCTATTAAAATATGAGTTTATTTGAAGAAAAAACCTTTTTGTATTATTATATGAAGAGATAGAGCATTTTTCATTCACAAAAATTAATTGTTTAGAATAGAGAAATAACAAAATGCAAATAAAATTGCAAATAAATAGGCTTCTATTGTACTTTGATGAAGCATCCCTACGAGAAATGAAGGGTCGATTGATCGAAAGTGGTAGGTCTGTGATATAAGATTGGGGGCACGTCACGAAACTGGTGAGACCAAAATTGTGGTGCACCAAAAAGTGTTAATTTGGGTGAAATGACCAATCACGTGACTATAGTTATGGTGACAAAACATTCACTGGTTGGTACCAGATATATCATGTAATTGGAGAAAAAGTAACATAACATCAAAGTGCACTAAAGCAAATAGAGTCGTTGCAATATAAGTTCGTATTGGTCATTGAACTGGTTCAAAACCGTTAGCAGTGGATGAAAACTTGGCAATTAGTTCCAAATGACTGCTACAAAGCGGACATAACACTGAAGGGTTTTGTATCAGTACCGACTATGTGACAGTGGAAATGAAGACGTAACACTCCATTGGTTCAAAAGAACTGAATACGGAACTGTTTTTACAGTGACCAGGGTTGCCATATATGAGGATTTCTTCGCGATCTTAATACTCGTTTGGCATGTTAATTTTTGAATTGCCTACTGGCGATTTTTATGGGGATTTTTCGAGTGAATGGCGATTTTACACATATAATATCGCTACCAAACAATTCGAAATACATCACCAGAATATGATTTATTGCCCAACTTATTCAAAAACTTGAAACACTTTACAAGAATATAAATTAAAATTGGTTTCAAAATATTTTGTTAAGATATCTTACCAGATTTTTGGTAACGATTTTTTATGTATAAGTAATTGGCGATTTGTGCTTCATAAATAGCACAACATTAAGTTTGTGCTATTTATGAAGTGCTTTTTAGAAGTGATGGGATATAAAATTCGTAGAAATTTTTTGATAATACCAATGTTTGAAAATCAAGGAAAAACTTGGAAAAATCTATTATTTGAACATCCGGACATTTTATCTAGTTTATGTACTTCTCCAAATTTAAATTGTTATAATGAATTTACTTTTTTGTTTTGTATAGACAAAATAACCTAATTTTAAAATTGATTTTTGTTGTGCTCTTTTGAAGGTTTTTTGAACTTGTGGTATGACACGCTGTTTTGGATAAGTGCAGTCACTGGTTCCGGAAGGGCTATTTCGCAACCCGTACATAATATGACACACGCTGAATAAAGAGTGGCAGGTTACTTGCTAATTACTTTTCGAAAGCCCGGCGACATGTACCCCTTATACCAGTGCAGTGGTAAGTCGCAAAACTATTCCAATAAAACTTCCATTATCACAGAACACATTGCGCTTAATATGTGACTAGTTTTCCTTCAAAAAATGTTCTCTAGTTCTACGATACGTACACCTACACCAGTCACTTGATACATTTTTCCCACTTGTTCTGTTGCATATCACATAAATCCTAAAATGGTCCTACTTTAGCGCTACCTACTTCTAACTTGTCCCGTAGCACATTCATTTCAGTCGGTACGGTGATGGGTTACCTTGGTCAAGTTATTCGCCACGTCACACAGTTCTCCAAAGGTACCAATTGTCACCTCCTATGACAAGCACATGTTAAAGTACCGGTCACTTTCATATAACAGGACTGAAGCTAGGACAGGTTCATACACACAAAGTTCTAGTCACGTGACTATGCCCGTGACTGGTCCATTTCCCGCTGGGATATTTTACTGAATATTTTGCCATCTAAAAAGCATTTCGTAATAATTTAAGATAGAGGATATTGAATATAAGCCCTCGATATGTAGTTTTTTAACTTACAACCTCAACTTTGCTTTTTGAAGTATTCTCTATTTATACGGATGTATGTAACAGTAATTAAAAATGATATGAATGATACTTGAACTTAAAATCATTGTGTCCTTTATTGTTACTTTTGTTTATTTAAATTGTTTTAGATTTCTCCTATACTGCCTGTCAGTTGTAATTTTTTAAACAAACAAAAGGAATACCAGTAATGGTATGTATATTTGAGTTTATAAGAAAGTATAAAATTTCTTTCTTTTTGCGATATCTTAACTTTTAAAATGTTTTTGCAACATTAAAAAAACGGCGTTATAATTTTTTTTTATTCCAACTCCTTTCAAATGCGCCCGACGAACCCATTTGCTACAGAGCTGTATTTATATGAAATTTGAATTAACCTTCCGATTCTGCATCAAAAATTATATTTAAAAAAAATCTTTTTACCCATTTTTAAAGTGCAACATTTAGAAAATAAAGTGGTCGGAAAAAATAAAAAATTTAAAAATTTTTTATTACATACATTCAAGAAGCATTTTTAGTTGAGAAAAATGTTGCAAAAATATTCGGCTTATGGTAACCCAGTAAAAAGCTATTAAGTCATTTATTTATGCAAAAACCGTAAAAAAAGTGAAGATATCTCAAAATCAAACGCTAATGTTTGAATATTTTAAGAATGTTGACAATGTCGAAAAAGGTAAACAAAACATAATTATGTCAAAAATGATTTGAAAAGCAGTGTATTATTTTCATTATACACTCTCATAATGACATCTTGAAAAGTTAGAGACAGAATCTGTAATTTTAAAGAAAAACTAACTATTTATAGGCCAGCAGACAGTTTCCTTAATTGTATAGTAAAGTAAAGGTAGTAGGAAAAATTACACTGGTTAACAAAGTTAAAAAAATGTATGCATTATAGATGAAACTATTTTAACCTTAAAATATTTTTTATGGCGTAGTTTTTGAAATATTTGTTATTTTTTACTTTAATTTTTGCGTAATTTGACTATTTTGACTATATCTTGATTTAGGACCAAGCTACGTTGGTCAGTCAGTTTGCCATGCAAACATCCTTTAATGCGTAACGTGTTTTTTTGAGAACTGTTTTTAAATCGGTTCAACAGCTTTGGACCTATAGGTAGAAATTACTCGGAAAAATCAAATTTTTCCGACAAAAAATTTTAATTTTAAATTTCGAAAAAAAAATATGAAATGAAAAATATAAAATATTTTTTTTTATAAACTGAGTACTTTAGCAAAGTAAAAACGTGATTTGCTAAGCAAATCTATGGATAAAAAACAAAGTAATTACTTTTCATTTTATAAAGAGCTCTCAACCTCCATATATTTACAAAAATAAAGCAAACCAAACATATTAGCTAGGTTGATACTAGTATTTCGATCTGGCTAAAGATCTCATTAGAACCCGACGTTTTAGGAAAGCTAGAGCCTCCATAATAGGCAGAACTTTAACAAAAAACCTATTAATCATCAATTTTGCTCCTTTTTTACCATTTATGTAAAAGTATCCAAATTTTAGATTTTCTTTAGTTTTTTGCGTTGTGTTTGTTATTCTTAATCTACATGTCGCAAATAATAAGATATTTTGACTAAATTTGGTACACTGACTTATAATGGCCAAAAGACAAAATAGACGCAGTTTTGGTTAAATATGTATGTGCATAAGCGCTGTAACCAAATTTTTGTCATAGTACCACGAGGTGAGAAATGTTGTAAAGGGTGTTTTTATAGAGGTAAAGAACTTTTATATAGAAGAAAACAAAGATGAAATTTTTAAATTGACATGAAATTTACTTTACTCGAAAGATAATCTTCTGGCATTATAATTTAAATATGGCTTCTGGCGTATGACCGCCACGGCTTTCTCGAATGTACTCTAATCTGGAGGTCCAATTTTCGATAACTTTTACCAACATTTGTGGCTGCATATTGTCAATAACGCGGCGAATGTTGTCCTCCAAGTGGATGTTGTCCTCCAAGTGGTCAATCGACTTCACATATCCACACGGAAAATAGTCCAACGGCGTTAAATCACAAGATCTTGGAGGCCAATTCATGTGTCCGAAACGTGAAACTATGCGGTTACCAAACGTTTCCTTTAATAAATCAATTGTGGCACGAGCTGTGTGACATGTTGCTCCGTCTTGTTGAAACCACAGCTCCTGCACATCATGGTTGCTCAATTAAGGAACGAAAAAGTCAGTAATCATGGCTCTATAGCGGTCACCATTGACTGTAACGTTCTGACCACCAACCCATAAAGCACACCAAACAGTCAGTTTTTTCTGGATTTAACGGTGTCTCAATATACACTTGAGGATTATCATCTCTCCAAATACGGTAGTTTTGTTTATTGACGTATCCATTTAACCAAAAGTGAGCCGATTATGTTGACCGTAAAGTGGAAGGAGTGCGCGATAATTCTCCAATTCTCTTGTATTATCACAAAATAAATGATTGCTTCTACCGAATTTTATTTGAAAAGTTGAATGGAAATACCAATAATTGGATAAATGGATTATTTTTTTAGTTCCTTTTCCCTCTTTTTAATTTCAAGTACAGTATTTTTGTATATCGTTTCTCCAAATTCGAAATATTTGTGAAATAAGAGGCATCTAACGTCAGTTGCAACAGGTGTCGTAAATATGTTAATATATATATTACCAGTTTTTTTTTTTAGATAAAGTCTTGTGTGGCGTATGAGTGATATTAATTAAATCAATGGTAATAATAACACTCATACGTACAGTAGGTTCTTTATGAACAAAAGGTTTAAATGAAAAGTTGATTTTCATAAAAACAACATTGTTGATTTTTTGGCTATTATTGGATTTCGTATAGTTTTAACCTCGAGCCCAGTGGTAAAAACAATTGCCGCATAGTGGGTTTTATAAGATTATATCTGGTAATGGTAATTTCATAATATTACTAAGGTATCATTACTAACCAACATATGAAAAATCAAAAAAAAATTTTTTTGTTGACAAAAATAATGAGTCTAATAACAAGTAAAACAATTTTTGATCAAAAAATTTAAATATTTTGATACCCATATTACCTATATAGTGGACCCTATATAGTTGCCACATTTTCGAATTATTTTAAATATTGGGACAAAAGGCTCTTCGGGAAAAGTCCCATAAAAATCGAACGCCTTAGAGTATCGGAAAAATCCCTGATATCCATTTGATTAAATTAAATAGGCATTGCTATGCATTATTTTTAGATTAATATAACTACAATTTCTTAATAAAACGCCAGATTTAATGTTTCTCAAAACACGTTTTTTAAAAACAATAATACCTGAAAGTTTTTAGGCATAATTTGTACACCAGTAATTGTGTCTTCAAAAAACCTTTAGTTGTGTGTCAAATTTGTCTATAGTTACTTTTAATAGAACGAAATAAACCGAAAAAGCGTAAAATGGGGTAATTTTTTACGACACTTAGTAACGCACAAACATGAGATTGGGCAGCTACAAAAAAAAAACACGGGTCTCTTAAATTTTTTTCTCTACAACATATCCGAAGTTCATTATAATCTGCCGGTCTTTGATACCTCCCTTGTTAGATCTTTATTAGGCGTTAGGTAATAGCGTCCAAAACCATAAAGCCCAAAAACCGAAAGGTCATATCGCCCAAAAGGCTAGCATATTGCCCAAAGTTTATGTACAGAATTGTCATATCACCCAAATGCAATGTCATATTGCCTAAAGGTTTTTTTTGGGCAATATGACATTTGCTTAAATTAGATAATTCTTAAAAATACAAGACAGTAAAACCGTTACTTTTTTGTCTCTACTTAATACTAGTATTTTACATTTAACATTTATGGTACATGGTATACAGTATATTGTATTCTTTACTATAGTGCGGTCGTGATTAATACGAGATGGAGCCGGAAAATTTTGAATACGTTACCGGTAAAAGAATTGATTCCAAATTAGTTTATTTATCCAGTGACAAACAGTTATATAAAAAAAAATCTTGTTATAAAGGCAAAATATTTTACAAGTGTTATTATTCAAATTGTAAAGCACGTATTTCAATTTCATCTAACCAAATCTGTGAAAAGTGTAAAAATGTTGATCATATTAATCATCCTAGTCAAGAAAATTTATTTAATGAACTAAAAGCAATGAGAATATAAAGGAGCAATGTAGAAGCCCCACAGTACTTCTAAGTGATACTAATGCTTCAAGCGGATTACGAAAAGTTTTTCAAAATGTTTGCGAAAGGTAAGTGGTTAATGCGCAATTAACGTATTGGAAGCGCTGTGGCCTGCCGTGCCGCACCGGCCGCGTTGTGGCCTGCAGTGCCGCGCCGGCCGCGCGGCCGGTGCGGCACGGCAGGCCACAGGGCTTCCAATAAGTTTATCGGGGATTGGTTGAGTAATTTTATTTATCTCTTTCGTATACAGTAATCCGGAGGGCACAAAAGTTTAGTCTACACACAAATGCGAAGAACGCTAGAAAGGATTTCATCGAATATTTTTTTAAAATCACCTCGAACACCATTGGATGTCATTGAGTCCTTCCAGCACGAGTTTATTTGGAAAAGCTATGGACTATCAAGAGATCCTGATTTCACACGACCTTTTTACAAAGCTTGCATTTCGGAACCAGAATTTTCATACTGCATATTTGCATCAGAAGCAATAATGCAAGGCATTGTTGAAAATATCAGCGTAGGTCAGAGACGATATTTAATTGATGGAACATTTAAGGTAGTTCCAGTCGGCTGTTTCAATCAGTTGCTTATAATTTATATTCAATATTTAGAAGATCAGGTAATTTAAATAACATTTTTTATAAATTTTTATGATCTGATAAATCCTTATTTTTTCAGGTTTTTCCGCTTTTTTTTATTTTGACTACAAACAAATCTTCAAAATGCTATTCGCATTTATTGAACTATATAAATAGTTCTATTTTTAAATTTGAACCTGGAAGTTTTATGCTCGACTACGAGAGGGGTTTGCGAAAATCTTTAAAAGAATGCTTTCCACAAGCTACTTTAAAAGGTTGCTGGTTCCATTATTGCCAGGCAATTAGACGTAAAATTTCTATTAAGTTTAAACCATTGATGTCCTCTATTCGCAACAACAAAAATATTTCCTTATGTTATCATAAAATCCTTGCCCTTCCACTTTTACCATCTTACTCGATAATCGATGTTTTCGAGAGGGTAAAAACTGATATCAAAAATAATGACAAAGGTGGAACATTTAATGGTTTTTTTGGAGTATTTTGAAAAAGAGTGGCTTCAAAAGGTAATTATATGGCTTTAGTTTGTTAAATTACGTTCCATTTTTTATAAGATTTCATATTTGCAGGTTGGACCCGAACAATTGTGTGTGTTTAAAGAGTCTTTTCGTACAACTTCTTCTGTGGAAGCGTACAACGGTGTTTTAGGACGATTAATTAAACCAAATGGAAATTTTTTTTAAATTTGTTCTTGCATTAAACAAGGAAGAATTTGAAAAAAGTCGTCTTTTTAAAATCCTCACAGATAGCGGCGGATCTTTTGGTGCAAGCAAAAAAAGAAAGCTTAGCAGAGATGCAAATACAAAAATAACGAATGCAATTGAGGATTTAGAAAAGGGAAAAATAACTACATATGCGTTCTTAAATAGATTAGTTTATCCGAATAATCACATTTGCTCCGAAAGAGAACCGTTGGAAGATATATTTGAGGAGCCTCCTGCTTATGATTCATATGATGAATCTAGTGAGGATGGCGAAACAAATGATTGTAACGAAAACGCTTCAGCTTCACTTTGCGTCATTTGTCATGACGTTGCCCCAAACATGCTAGTACTTCCATGTAGACACCTTAAAATGTGTAATGTATGCTGTATAAAATTACAGGCACAGGCTATCGCGAATAATGCTATGAATGCTAAATGCCCCTATTGCAGAGAAATTATTGTTGACGTAATGCAAGTTTACTTATAAATTATTTACGATTATATTTAAATTTAAAAACACTATTACATATTTTAATTGAGAAATGTTTTTTGTTTGTTTTGTCTGTAAAACATTGAATAAGATTAATGCATTGGATGTAGTTTTGTTTTATAGATATATGTATGAAAGTACGTTTTTTGTTTTTTTTTTTTTTGTTAAATATTGAATATTACAAATATTCACAAAATTTTTGTTTGTTAAATATTTCTATTAGAAAATTGAATAAATGTTTTCTTTACTTTTATTAAAAATATTAACTCAACTCTCCTTTATTTCGGGCACTAAAACATTTTCAAGGCTGGAATTTTTGGGCTAAAAATTTGGGCGTTACCTAAAAAAAATGTCATATTGACCAAACTCGATGCCATGTTGCCCAAAAAATCAAAAAAATTTACAACAACAAAATATACAGACTGTTTTTGGGCGAGATGACATTTTGGTTTTTGGGCTTTATGGTTTTGGACGCTATTACCTAACGCCTCTTTATTAGCATACAGAAATCTGAACTAATTTCGTCATAAAATTAATTTATATCTATTGCTTTAATTTTTCTAGTGAAATTTACATAGCAAATTTTTCAAAGATTCTTTTCTGGAACTAGTCTAAATATTATCTTATGAGGTAAACCAACTCAATTGGTTAAAAAATAAATGGCAGCACTTTAAAAAATTTTGCATTTAATAGTAACCACCAGATAACGTACATTGGTCTGGTTAAAGGTCAAAGAATATCTGGTTCCGAAATTGTAATGGGTTTGTATCAATGTTTGTCTACAAATTGGTAAGCAAGTAAAACTATGTACCAAATTTCGATTTCTCCTGATGTTACAGCTGTGGTCATCAAAATAGTAGTGCTTTAAATAATTGAAGAATAACTTGTAAATTTACCAACAATTATCTCAGATGAACAAAAATTTTACATAGTAAAATTGTTATGCTTTTCAATTTTATACACATGATTATTGAACGAATATTTCATTTAACTTCTGATTTTCATTAAATAATGTTCTGCTTGTTGAATTCTTGCACTATGTTCGATATTTTTGTGGTGCAAAATTTAAGAAAAATCGTATTACTTAACCCTTGACTGATATACATATGAAAAAAAGATTAAAATTAATTTTAAAAATTATATTTTGTGATACACCATCTATAATTTCAGACATAATTATGATCAAACGAATACATGTTTTGTGTACTATTTGAATGGAAATACAGAATAGTCTTAGATAATTGTTAAAAAATTTCTAGGGAAAACACAATTTTTAGTGAAAACCAAATCGCAATATCTCAAAAACCGTTCGTCCGATTTCAAAAATTTCAAAATATGTCAAAATTAATAAAAAATTATGTATCCTAATTATGCAAAACTCATTTTATTAAAGAAAAAAATTTAAGAAAAATTTTCAAAAATAGTAACTTTGGTAGCTGGCTTAAATCTATCCGATTTTTCTCGAATTTGCACCAAATAACTTCTACACCTAATACTACGATAATCTGAAAAATAAATTTAAATTATCCAAAAAATAAATAAATTTAAATTATTCATACAAAAAAATGCCGCTCTAATGTGCATACGTTTAGATATTTCTCCAAATTTCATTAATGCACATGTATGGAGATATATGGAGCTTTATGGATTCACGTATGCGTCTTTATGAGCATGTAAAACCATACATTGAACCTTTATGGATCAATATATGAAAATTTTTGTCCGGGTATTTAAATATTTTTAATTACACTTCTTACCAATCATCATATTTCGTAAGTCCGGAAATCTAACATTTTATTTTTAACTGTAATGAGAGTGTTTTTTAAAATAACTTTCGGAAATATAAACTTTTTTTTGCTGAATTTTAATATACATAATTTTTAAGTTATTTAATTAAGGATGAAATCCTAGGTCATGATTTTTCGCTAAGCTGTCATATAGCACATTTCGCGATTTTCCCATTCTAAACTAAATAAATGTTCAGATTTGCTATGATCGATTGCGAAATGCAATGATAAATTGTTTCAAATTGTAGAATATAGTAAAAACTGAGAAAACAAACTCGGGTTTACTTGATACTTTACTTGATATCAAAATGTTAATGAAGGTCTTTCATTTATCATCATCATTTTAGAATTGTATGTATAAAAAACATCCTTGAAACACAAAAAAGGTTAATGCAAATTTGGGAAAAATCTGGCGCATAAGTGAAAAAACTGGGTACGCCATTAAAATCAGCGTGACCGAAATATGTGGGATCAGTGCTCGGTACTCACGTTTTATTTTTCTAGTTGCACAGTGTAATATAAAAAGAGATTTCGTGACACATTATGATAATGAAATTAAAATAGTTAAACAATTACTATAATGTGGTTACGGAACAGACTAACACACAAAACAGACATCCGGAACGGCACGTTACATATAAAGGGTCCGCCATCTAACGTTTTTTTTCAACTAGTGCTTATTTCGTGAATGGTAACACTTAGCTCATGTCTGATTTGAGAGATAATTAGTTTTATCATTCCGCTGAACGAATATGGTCCGTATGTTCGTTATCTTGTGAAAAAAGTTAAAGAAACTGGCATCCTCATCGATAAATCAAAGCGTGAAAAGCCAAAAACAGTGCGTACACCCGAGAATATTGCTGCTGTGGCAGAAAGTGTGCGTGAAGCGACATCAACATCAATTCACCGTCGTTCTCAACAATTGAACATTTCGGAGACATCATTATGACGAATTTTGCATAAAGACCTTGGTATGACGCCATACAAAGTCCAATTGGTTCAGGAGTTCAAAAAAAAAGAAGTTATTTGGCGGACCCTTTACATCACGGAACGTAAGAACTAATGTAGTCCTAAATATTTTTTAGTACATAATCTAAAACACCAAACACAATCAGTAATCAATCAGTATAACTGGTACATATCGTTTATAATGCACGATATGAAACTTTCTGCATTACAACCTGCTTGAAAGCGATTAGGGTAAGCTGCTCACAACCTGTATCCTTGTAAGGGAAAAAAGTAAGCTCAACATTTTATTTGTTTATTTTTATACGAAAATTTATTCATTTCTTTTGCTCATTCCCAGTATAATGTAATAGTAAGTACTTAAATTATCGCATTTATTTTATCCTGCTTCTAAAAACACGAAAATTGTTTACTAGGTATTTACACACAGAGAAACATTTTGCTATTCCCCAACTGAAATTCGGTTACTTCGACTAAAATTCGGTTATTACGAAGTTCAGTCGGTTGGCACAACTTAACATTAGTTTTCACATCAAAGTTCCGTTAATTCAACTAAATTGTAGTTGTAACACTGAAATCTATGTAAATATCGTTGTTCCAACTGAATTGTTACCATTAAAACACACTTTTCAATTCGGTTGGCACTTTATTTCTCTGTGTGTAGAAATTGAATGATAAAGCAAGACTTTCGTCTATACTAATCTGATTCTATTGTACATAAAAAGCATTCAAAATTAACGTGTTCATCCGCCTCGAGACATGGAAAGGAGTAGGAATATTTTAAGAAAAAATTTAACCATTAATTTCCCTAAAAATTTTAAAAATTCTTTGGATATGAAACTAATTATTTTTATGTAGAAATATTCTTTGAAATATTATCTGAATTTCTGTTCGATGAAATGATCAAAAACTAATAGTTTTTTGGAAAATTTAATTTGAATTTAATTTTCATTTGAAAATTGGCACGAAATCAGGGATTTTATATAATAAAAAAAATGATTAAATACATAAAGCGTTTTTCCTAGAAAAATGTTTTCAAAGTTTTATGACTTCTATAAATTGCTTTCAAGATATATTTTTTTAATGTAATTATTTTACAACTTTAAAATTTTTGCTACAGCGCCAATTGTGGCTTTAAAATGTTCCACAAAGAAGACGAATTTGGAATTGTCTATTTTTGCTGTCAAAAACAAATGCTTTTTACTAAATGTTGCAGAATAAACCATTTTGATTATATATAAAATTTTTTTTCGCTTTTTCCATAAAGAAAATTTCAAATGGCTACACTTAGAATACTATGTAGGTAAAAACAAATGAAATTTCACTTAAAGAAAGAACGACCTACATTTCAGTAAATTCAACTAACATTGTCATTTGTTTTTTAAAAATTAATCAGATAGCAGTAAAAAATAAAGAAACATTTAATTATTTTATTTATTTAAATAACAAAAAACTACTGTAAAAAATTAATGTAAAATCATAAAACAGTCATTTGATGTGGTTTTTTTTTAAATGAACTACAAGGTTAAAAAAAATATAATTTGTTCTACAAATGACTGACATTAAAAATAAAGAAACTGTATTACAACCCAAACAACTTCATATTTTTAAAGCAGAAGTGCCCTGAGTGTAAAAATATTCTTTGCTTTGTTTTGCATATTTTCATTGTATTCAGCGAGAAGCCCCAAATTTTGACAATTTAGTTTTTCCCGCATTTCAAATTAAAATTTTTATTGGCAACATATATGAATCCAATTATGGACATGTTTGAACTAATTTATGGTCATATATGAAGGTAATCGAGTTCATACACATCCATATACCACCATAAAGAACTCATAAATGCTTATAATTATTCATATGTGATCATAAATGCAATTTACGTTAATGTACACATACACTCACAATATATTTTCCGTTACCGATTGTAGTTTATTTAAAAAGTAATCCGTAAAGTTTGTTTTTAACTGAATAAACTATTAAAATACAAAGAAACATATTTTTCAACTTTTTTACCTGTTATTTAAAAAACAAACTATGAATTAATACGGATTTTCTGTAGCAGTTAATATTTTCGTTTAAAATCAACATGTTTAAAAAAAAAAATCTACTTGTTAAAAAAAAAAATCGTACAAAAATCACAGTAATCTTTTTCAAAGTTCTCTCAAACGTTTTTCATATGCATAAACTGCGGATGGTAAATAAATCACTTATTTACATTTTCAGTCCAAAAAGTACCAAAATGGCCCAGCTGACGATTAAGTGCTTTGTTTCCGTAAATTTTGTTTTACTTTTTTTTGTTACTGAGGGTATTCAGCGTGGGCATTTGCACACGATGCAAATTTGCACTTTCTCATCATTGAGCAGTATTGACGGTGCATAATGTGCATATTAGAACAGAGATGGAGTTCCCTCATTGTTCCAAGTTTATATGTTAAAGCACATCTATTAGATGACATCTAGAAGATGAAGAGACAACCTGCTAGAGATAGAGTAAAAACTCTGAGTTTCTTTATTCATGTACAAATAACAAATTTTAATATATATAAAATAAAACGAAAAGTTAGGATTACAATTTTCGCAGTATAGAACATGTGTTAGCTGATTATTTGAATACAAGAAAATTAATTAGCAATATGGTAAAAGTCAAGTGTTTTTTAGGTAAACAAGATTGAGCGCATCAATGTTTAATGTAAAGTTAAAATTAAGTAATATTCTTGTGCAACTTTTGCTAGTGTGCAACAAATTACCAGTGTGTATGTCATATTGGAAGGTTAGAAAAAATCAAAAAGGTTTTTGATTCTTATTGCAGACACAAGATATGTGAAAAATATTTAATATTGAGTTGGCTACATTGAATGATAGTAAAATTGTCAGTAATATGTGCAATAATATTGCAAGGGTACCTTAACAATTAAAATCAATCAAAAAGTACCAACATTTTTACAAAAGTCCTTTTTACTTTAGTACTAAACCAAATATTTTATTTACCATCACTATAGTTTTTCTTTAGATTTTAATTGTCTTTTATTTTACGTACACATATTTTTTTAAGCTATTTACATATTATAGTAAAAGATGAACTCAAAGGTCATCCTTATACGTTATGCTGCCATATAAATGTTAGGCGCCATTCGCTCAATTAATTATTATTCAAATAATCTTATTATTTAGTTTTAAAAATAAATCCTAACATATATTATTATGTAAATAATACATTTTAAAAAAAATTTTGTTTTAAATAAAAAATATAACCAAAAACAAAAACAAATACAGAACTCGTGTTTTTATTTCTTATAAATTAAATTTGGTGATACCTAAAATAAACGACAATCGTTTATTTTTACGTTTTTGGGGGTAAATTTTTGATGGTTAAAATAAAGGAAAATCGTTTATTTTTAAGTTTTGGGAGTTAAATTATTAATGGTCAAAATAATGGAAAATCTTTTATTTTTATGGAGTTTCGGTAATTTTTTGATAGTCAAAAAAACGGATTAAGCTATTATTTTTTAATAGTTAAAATAAACGATAGTACTTTGTTTGTTCTTATCGATATTTTTATTTAATTTTTTAACAATTAAAAATCATTGGAAATTACTATTGCTTTAAACGAAAAATCAGTAGTCCTGTTTTTAACAACTTTTTCTATAGTTTTAATGTACAAATTCGTTTGTTTCTAACTATAAAATATTGTGAGTGTATGACCATGTATGGACATGTATGAGAATTTATGTAAATATTACCTCAATTTTCATTACTGCAAACACATGAACATATATGGTTCTACATATGAACATATTGTATCATTTATGAATACATATGAATCACGTATGGATGCATATGGACATGTGCACTAGAGTGGGTCGCACCCCATACAAAAAAAAAAGTTGTGCCGGTCACCCCCTACAATTAAAGATAATTTGAAGAAGATTTGAAAAAAATTTTTTTTTTTTTTTGCCACGCCCCTTGACCCCGCGCATTTGGTTTTTTATTTCCTGTGGCTCTATTTATAGTCCGATTGTAACGTGTGATATATCATTGTTTTTGGAATGACAATGGCTACATTCTCTACATTGATCACTTTTGACTCCGACGTCAAATTCTAAAAGTGACTTCTGGAAACTCGATTTCTACCACCCTAACTCACGAGTTTTTCTAAACGATAAAAAAGTTTTTTAAATTCCATGAAATTTTGTCTTTTACAGTATATATATTTATTCAGTAACAAAAAAGTTACGAAGGTTTAAAAAAAATCAATTTGAGTTTTATTCCAACAATCGTTAACAATAAGCTTTGGTCTTTTTGTGGTTATTGTTTTTGTGGCCATTTTTAAAGTACTCTCTTTTCACTCATTTTTCTATCAAATATTGTTGAGAGAAATTTTTTTTTGTTATCATTTTTTTTAAATATAAAAAATATTGAATAACTTCACGGTTTGTTTGTAATTTTGTTTTATCAATATCACATGATTGAAAATGCATATTGTTAAAAACAATTTAATTATATTTTTAAAGAAAAAAATATTTTAGTAATTTACACTAATTTTATCAAAAAGCTACAGCTGTAGACGCGAACACTTGAAGAGGAATAATAATATGTAGGGCTCGGAAGTTAATGCATTTATATTTGTGTTTTATTTACATAAAATATGTATTTAAAATCGTAAAATATGTACTTAAAATTTAAAAATATGCATTTATTATTGATTTTTTCATTTTTTTCTATATAATTTTTAAATTTTAGTAATTTCTGTTTTAAAAAGCCGTTACAAAATTGAGAATTGCAATTAAAAATCTTCTTAAAGTTTGTAGTTGAATTTTCTGTCATTTAACATTTCTTGATAAAAAAATTAAATGTATAAATTTGATAAGATTTTATTTCTAAAAAAATTTAAATTGTAAAAAATTTATTTTTAGTGAAACATCAAAAAAATTTGCTAAAATATGCAAAAATATGTAAAAATATGCAAAAACATGTAAAAATATGCAAAATATGTAACAAAAAATACAAAATATGCATAAGAATATGCATTTATAGTAAAATATGCGTTTATAGCAAAATATGTAAAAATATGCACTAACAAATCGATGCCATTTTGTTGCAAATTTTAATGATTCGCATAGATATTTGGTTAACATTGCTCTCTAGCTAACGACAACAGACATGTATTTACATGAAGTTCCGAGCCCTAATAATATGTTTAACAAAAGTGTTGCCAGTTGATAAAATTAGTGTAAATTACTAAAATATTTTTTTTCTTTAAAAATATAATTAAATTGTTTTTAACAATATGCATTTTCAATCATGTGATATTGATAAAACAAAATTACAAACAAACCGTGAAGTTATTCAATATTTTTTATATTTAAAAAAAATGATAACAAAAAAAAATTTCTCTCAACAATATTTGATAGAAAAATGAGTAAAAAGAGAGTTCTTTAAAAATGGCCACAAAAACAATAACCACCAAAAGACCAAAGCTTATTGTTAACGATTGTTGGAATAAAACTCAAATTGATTTTTTTTTAAACCTTCGTAACTTTTTTGTTACTGAATAAATATATATACTGTAAAAGACAAAATTTCATGGAATTTAAAAAACTTTTTTATCGTTTAGAAAAACTCGTGAGTTAGGGTGGTAGAAATCGAGTTTCCAGAAGTCACTTTTAGAATTTGACGTCGGAGTCAAAAGTGATCAATGTAGAGAATGTAGCCATTGTCATTCCAAAAACAATGATATATCACACGTTACAATCGGACTATAAATGGAGCCACAGGAAATAAAAAACCAAATGCGCGGGGTCAAGGGGCGTGGCAAAAAAAAAAAAATTTTTTTTCAAATCTTCTTCAAATTATCTTTAATTGTAGGGGGTGACCGGCACAACTTTTTTTTTCGACCCGGCCTAATGTGCACTTCAAAAATAGTCTGCAAAGTCAGCTACATTTGTGCTGGCAAGATACTTGCGGAAAAATTGCTAATGTCAGCAAACAAAATTTATAAATTTTATTTTCTAAATGTTGCTGAATTTACTGACTTTATGAATCATATGTGGATCCATATAAGTCGATTATTAACAAGGGTTCCATAATTTTTGTCATCGCAAATGCCAAAAAATTATAATATTTTATCATATTTCTAGAAATGGCAGTTTGTAAGTTTTTCTCAATAAACATTTTCCAAGACTAAAAAAAACCGGCCTAAAAATATTTTAAAACGGATAAGAATTTCGATAAAAGATATCTTAATTATGTGAACATATTTCCAATTTACTTTTTAAAAATTACAAAATTCTTAAAAAAAATTTCTCCTATAACAATATTTCCAAAAATTTGTAAAATCCTTTTAGTGAGCCGGGACCTCCTCTCAGGCTCCCTCTACAGGCTCACTTTTAAAACATTTCACACTTAGACTTACAATATAAAGGATAATACCTCCAAACCTTAGAGTTTAGATTAGTAGACTCATTGTTTGGTATGGTGTGTTTTCCTGGGAAAAGCTTCATCATATTTATGAAGTTTTTCAAACTTCACTGATTTTCGTCCAATGTAACACTTCATAAATATGATGAAGCTGTTTAATAAAAGGGCGAATTGATGACAGTCTTCTTCATATTTATGAAATGTTTCATAAATATGATTAAGAAGTTTCATGTCTTTTTGTGAAATGCTTTATAAGTGTTATAATATATTTCATAAATATGATGTAGTAGTTTCATAAATTGTTATGGAAGTTTTGTGAATTTTTAAGAAATGTCTCATAAATTTTTACAGAAAATCTTCATAAATGTTGCAGTCTTTTTTCGGCGTAAGGTCATTTATTAGTTGTTTAAATAAAATGGAAATTTGTAAATAAAAAACGCTTTTGTTAATTGTTAATTTTTATATCACAATTTACTGTTTTCCTTGATAATTCGATCTAGAGTTTAAATCATCATTCGTAGATTTTAAATAAAAAAATATAATTTTTGCTCAGTTCCAAGCTCTTTACTAAACTGTTAGATTTGGTCAACTTTATCAATCATAAATATTGTGAAAGTTTTCATAAACGTTTCATATTCCTGTATTCCAAAAAATTATATTTAAAATTAAGAACACATCAAACAAATATTTAATAGATGTTTCAAAATAGATACATGTTTCAAATAATTCCATAGTAGTTTTGAGTTTTAAAAAGTCTGAATTGTAAATATTTTCTAAATTTTAAACAAAAATTTAAATAAAAAGTAAAAATTCATTTTCACAAAGTTTATGAAATGATGAAGTTGTATGAAGCATTTGTCATAAATTTGTATAAAACTTTTCATTATATTTACGAAGTTTTCATAATTGATGACAAACGATTTGTGAAGCAATATCATCAATATTCTGAACATTTTTTCCCTGAGTGTACTTGGCATATAAAATGTTTTAGTAATTGATTTATTTATTTTTTTATTTGACTGTTTGCAGTTTATCATACAAATACTTTAAAAATCTAAATTGAATTTGTAAAGAATATATTTGCTGGGTTACAATAAACTCGATATAGTTATATTGGTTTTGTGCACAAAGAAGTATGTATGTATGTTTTCTGTGACAGCTCATAATACAATTTCATAGAATATATGAGCTTGTTTAATGTTCCTGTTTAAGTTCATATTGTATATATCGTATGTGAATGTATGTTATTTTTCATACACGTACTGTGTGAACATGCATACATATATCATTGTAGAAAATCACTTGGCGACATGCAGTCGGTGAGTGTAATCCTTTTTTTTCCATACATTTATCTTCTTGTGGATGTGGATATTTTAAAACATTCTGCACTGATAGAATTATCCTTAATGATATTAATGAAACAATTTCGTATATTCAATGAAGAATTTAATTATATACAAGAAATTGCATTAATATCAAGAAATATTAACGCATTTTTCAAGACCTTCATGAAGAGTTTTATTAATTCAAAAATTTCTTAATATTTAAAAATTTTATAAAACTGTTTCATACATTCTATAAACGCATCATTGTCGGAATGATTAATTAGTTTTATGAAGATTTTCATTACTTCTACAAACATTTTCTAAACATTGGTTTTAATAAAACCTGTTTCATAGATTCATTGAAAAGTTTCAATAGACGAGTTCCAGTGACAATTTTTATTAAAGCTATGAAGAAATTCATTACTGATGTGAAGATTATTCTCTCAGTGTAGTTGCCGTCTATCGGAATTTCGGTTTTAATATTCGCATTGCGTTTATTTAGTGTTGCAACATAACTAGAAAAAAATTTAGCAACATAAATACTTCACATTTTATATATGACAGTAGTACATTTTAAAAATATACAAATTTGTGTAGAAGCCACTAATCTTATAGTATAATAACCCGACGAAAAAAGTGTATATGTATATATATATATATATACATATATGTCTTGATATACATTTATATAATTACATATGTTGCCATATGTAACGATATATATTTACATCTCATATTTATTTTTACGAAAAATTTTAATACAGCTCTCTATATCATCATATATCGGTATATATCATGTAATATATAAGTTGCTATTTTTTGTTTTATCATATATACCCGATATATCTAAATATGAGATAATAAATATATATACATATATTTATATATGATACAATAAAACCTAAGAAACTCTATCACTTTTTTATATAATAAAATGGTAAAAATTAACAAAAAATCTATAAATAAAAAAAAAATTAGAAAAGCTACACTTAAAAGCAAAAGTTCAAAGTTAATAGAATAAATAATATTTCATTCCCGACGAAAAAATTTACTAAATAATCATATATGATTATATATAGTATCACATATAACTAAGAACCACGTCGCATCTCATCTGATGCGATAAACTAATTTAAAAAAGTTATTAAATGCATTAAATGCAGGCTAAAATAAAATACGTTTTGGTGCTACTGTACAAAACAATATTTTGATAAATTGAGGATGGAAGCAAAATTATAATATAAATTACGCTTTGGTGCTATAAATAAATATCAGTCTCAGGTTGTGGATTTAAAAAGATAAAGTGTTTTTATGCTATTTAGCGATATTTTGAATATTTCTTTTTTGTATTTTAGAATTATTTTCAATTATAAAAGTAAAATTGCCAGAAACCCAGATTTTTGTTGAAAAATCGATTTGCGTGACCTTTTAATCTCTTTCAAAAATTAAAAAAAAAAAAAAAAAAAAAAAAAATTAAAAAATACTTTACTTCAAAAGCATTCAAATTAAAATTTTTATTTTGGTACCCCCAAATCTACATCTCTTCTTTTTATATGATCTATGAATGTGTTTATCAGAACCTTTTTAGTAGCAACAAAAATTTGTTAAACATTAGTTCAAAATTACTTTTATGTTAAGAGTGTTTAAATAATGTTTTTACTAACAATGCGATGTCAGCCAACAATTTGATGAAAGGTTGTTAAATATTTTAAATAGACGTTTAACAAAATTTGCAGCAAGCTTTTTTTTATTTTATTTATACTTATTTGGCAATAAAAACATTTGAAATTTTTAGTTACATGTTTTGCTATAAATGCATATATTTGCATTAAAATGCTTGGCTATATGAAATGTTTTTGCGATTTTACTAAAATTAGCTATTTACAAAATTTATAATTTTTATATTTAAGAATTCTTAAATATGTTGTTGAAACTATCAAATCATATTTAATTAGAAAAACATAAATGTTGTACAACAGTTTATTATTCTCGATTTTCTAACTTACTCGAAAAAATGTTCGATTAAAAATTATTCGAGCAAAAAGCAGATTTGATCATTAAAAACATTACTGACTAGACTGCAGTGAATTCGCAGATTTTAATGAAACTTGGATATGTTGTAGAGTACAAACAAAGTATTAGATAAGTATTTTTGTAGGTGCGCAATCTCAAGTTTATTGGTTAAAAAGAGGGGTAAAAAAATTACAAAATATTTGTATGGAAACATTTCTAAAATTTATGAAATTAAAATTGTTTTCTTGGCTGTATTAAAGAACACGAAATACAATAATTTTGATACCCATATGGCTTAAGCTGTTAACATTGGGTTGCCGCTTACTTGAAATATTTTTAATATGGGTTATAAAAACGGATGATGACGAAAATTGAAAAAATTCCAGGCACCTTCTCGATAAAATTAAACAAGCATTATTATATGTTAATTTGAACTTAAACCAACAACAACTTTCCACACAAATGAGGTATTAAAAAAAAACATTTTTAATAACAAAAATGTTCGGACATGCACGGACTTGTTTTATATACCAATGAATGAGTCTTTAAAATACTTTCCAAATATTTTGATACCCAATTCGCTTATAGTTTAATAACTTATATAAAATATATATTCAAAAAAATGTTTGTGGGTTAAGGGTTAGCGCGTAGGACTGTTGCACAGATGGTCCCGGGTTTGATTCCCGGCGACGACAACAGCATTTTAATATGTTTGAGTTTTCTATCTCTCATTTGTATAACAGCACCCATTTTCGATGTACCTGTACCCATAGCACCTTACAAACTGAAGTAAAATAATGAATCAGGGCTATGAACCAAAATGGTGTTGATGATAAGTTATAAGCAAGAAGCCAAAATAATTATTATAGTATTTGAGAGTTATTTTAAAAATTGATTTGTAACTATTAAATTAAATTATTAATAAAAACACATAAACCCCATATTAACTAGGAGAATGTAAATGTTCAGTTAAATTTTAAAGACCATTATCTGATAATAATAAACTGTAAAATGTAGCAGAATCGGTAAGTTATTACTTTTTTTGTCTCGGGACACCTTAATCCACGACATAACATCATATAAAGCCATTATGATTGTGTAGCAAAAGGATATACAATATAAGCAAGTATGTTTTACAAGAAAATGACTATTTCAAATGAAAGCAAAGAGGGTAGTAAAAATAACATCTATATTTTATACAAGTTTCATCAAAACTATCATACATTCATTAAAAAGTAAATAAGTTAGTAAACAAATAAGTAAACTGCATTTCATTTCAATATATTACACGCCATATTTCTATATTTTCTTAAAATAATAGACAATAGAATAAAATATTAGAAAACACTGATCAAAAATATGGAAATTAGGAAAACAACTTTGACGGTGTATTATTTTTAAAGTTTATATGGGCTTATGTCAAAAATTTTTAAATACTTTTAAGCTGATATTATGTTTCAATAACTTTCGCAATTATTCAATTTTTGAAAAGGGGGTTACATATTTGGATTAATAACACTTTAACTCGTAAAGGTGCAAACGTTTTGGGTCATATATGTATTTATTAGAGCGACTCAAGTTGTATGGAAGCGAAATTCGTGCAAAGTGTACCCCCCTCATTGGTATTTTTTATGATGGCATCTAAAATATTTCGGCTTTAGCTTTCACCTCCCGTGAGCTGGACCATTTTGAAAAAGGGTCCATTTTTGCATGTTTTGTTAATTTAAGAATCTGTTTCCTTACCAACATATACAATATGGGTATCATAAGAAAGGTCTTTTTAAGTCCAACTGTATATTCAATTTGTCTAATAACGATCATCCATGTCTTTTTTTTAAGGATATTCTGTAAAAAAACAGTTTTTGAATTTTTTTGTTCGGGGTTGTTTGTAATAAAAATGCCAAATTAACATATTTTAATCTATAGTCGATTTAATTAAATACGGGTCTCAGCTTTTTTGAACTTCGTGCTAGTTCGCGTTTTGGCAAAAATGCAATGGGGTGGTAACTCTTCGTTTTCAATAGGGCAATATGGATCAAATTTTTTCTTTTGCCAAGTACATCATCTTTGTATCTAAATAATTTAGATTTTTGCATATTAGATGCATTTTACACGATGCTCTGGAATATATATAAATGCAATTTTGTGGTAACTCTAATATGATAGCGGATTTAGTTTCTGGATCATGTATGGATGAAAATAGGACTAAAGAAAGAAAAAAAAATGATCCACGACTTTTTGGGAGGCATATTTTTTTCGCAAATTAAAAAAAGAATATGCCGCCAAAAAGTCGTGGCTCATTTTTTTTTTTTTTTCTTTCCTTAGTCCTATTTTCATCCATACATGATCTACACTCTTTATCCGTTTAATGGGATAGACCTAATATGAATTTCATATCCGTGGATGACTTTCTAGATATAGATGCTAATGTTTTGACGTCACATACTTTATCAGGTGAAGAAATATTGGAAGTTGTTAATCCTCCCGATGTCAAGTGATATATTCGAACAAAATCGTGAGCCGAAGAAGCTGACAATCATATTTTGGTAATAGAAAAACTTATAACGAATGAAATCGTTAATTCAGTCATTCAGAAAAAAATAACAGATTTTTTTTTTTTTTTTAATGAAGAATTTTAATTGAATTTTTAGTTGTGAATGCATGAAATGCTAATTTTATTTTTTATTTATGTAAAAATCTTGTTTTTGTTTTAATAAATACATATTTTTTATCGTTAAAAAAAAACCGCTTAATACGAACCTCGCTTAAGACGAACTAATTTTGTTGTTCCCTCGGAGTTCGTCTTAACCGGGTTTTACTGTTATATATTTAAAAAAAATAAAAAATTTTATTACTGTAAATAATGTTTATTTTAAAAAAAAAAAGTGCAAATTATTGAAAATCGAAGTCGATTTGTTTTTTTTATTTAATTTTTATTCTGTGCATGTACTAAAATTGGATGTACTATTGGATGTACTAAAGTTTTGCAAATTTTTTTTGCTCATTTTAGCAAATTAAATTTAAATTGAAGTTTACTGAAATCTTACTAAAATTTAGTAGCATCTACTAATTTGTTCTACTAATTTCATTTTACTACAGTTCAGAAGACGTGTGTTGCTAAATTTAGCAAAAAAATACCGCAAGGCTTCAAAAAAAGTTAAAGTTCCCGTAACGCCAACATTTTCAGTACCAATTATTGATTTTGTTGTTTCTTAGTGTACGCTAAATAACAATCTGTCAGCAAATTTTTTTTTCTCATTTGCAGCTTTTTCATTCACCAGTTTTTTTCGTAAATTTTGCTTAATTATTTGATATTTAACAACAATATCATGAAGTCATTGTGTGTTTCAGGATATCTTACTGGTATTGCAAGGAATTGAAAATTTTGCTACTTTAGTTTTATCTTTATAAATTTTATGTTTTGCTAAAAAAATTTTAAATTGTATCACTATGCGTAAGCTAAGCATTGCACTGAACTAATTTTGTGTTAAAATTGCAAATCCATTAAGAATATCCTGAAAAGAAAAAAAAAAATATATATACGAAAATGGTGTATGCAACGTAAATATAAAAACCTCGATATTTCAAAAACTACAAATGAAGAAAAAAAATTGCCAGACTCAGAGTACCGAAATCTATTAGAAAATATGCTTTACAAAGACAGGTTCTGCAAAAATTTGCAATTCTGTAGTAGTAATATTACACTCTTGCTGTAAATATTTGTTGTTGTCTGAGTATAGCGTATT
This sequence comes from Delia radicum, assembly GCA_021234595.1. NCBI lineage: Eukaryota > Metazoa > Arthropoda > Insecta > Diptera > Anthomyiidae > Delia > Delia radicum. Next base: position 109,909,450 of record CM037853.1, on the reverse strand, counting down.
ACAGTATACTTACACTTAGGAAATTATGTTGGTAAAGACGACAGCAATTGTAGTCAAAACAAATGAAATTTCATTACATTTCATTAAATTCAACTAACATTGTCATTTGTTTTTTAATGTTCAAAAAATGACTAACAATTGTAGTAAAAATTAACCACATGGTAGTAAAAAATAAACAAACATTTATTTTTGTATTATTTTTTTAAATAACAAAAAACAACTGTAAAAAATTAATGTAAAATCATAAAACAGTCATTTGATGTGAGTTGTTTGTTTAAATGAACCACAAGGTTAGTTTAAAAATTTTATTTGTTCTACAAATGACTTACATTTACATTAAAAATAATGAAACTCTATTACAATCCAAACAACTACATATTTTTAAAGCAGAAGTTCCCTGAGTGTATTTTTAAGTGAAAAAATAGTCATTTGTAGAAGAAATTTCGGTTTTGACTACAATTGTAGTTCACTTGAAAAACAAACCACATCAAATTACTGTATTACGATTTTATATTCACTTTTTTACAGAAATTTTTTTATTTATAAAAATAAAATGTTTGCTAATTTTTTACTGCATATGTGGTTAATTTTTACTACAATCGTGGTTAATTTTTCGAACAGTAAAACACAAATGACAATGTTAGTTGAATTTACTGATATGTAAGTCTTCCTTTCTTCAAGTAAAATTTCATTTGTTTTTAACTACATTTGCAGTGGTCTTTACCTTCACAGTATTCTAAGTGTAATAATATATTTTGTATAAAGAGAGTTTTTTACTTTGGTATTTGAAGTATGTGGAAATTGAGATAACATGAGAAGTTCTTTTCTAAAAATATAATATAAATTGATTATAGTGCGCCCCGGTAGGCTAGTTGGTAGCGTGCTGGCTTATATGTGCGGAGGTAGTGGGTTCGATTCCCACCAGAGGCACAGAGGCCATAGTATCTAGTGCTCGGTTAGGGTAAAAGTACATAGTATATAATTTGTAATTATATGATTATTAATTAATAAAATAAAATCAAAAATAAAATAAAATAGATTATATTTATCATTATCATTATTGATATAATTTTGTATCACCTATCACGACGATAGTATTTCGATATCAGATTGGACTATTGGAATTGCAATTTTAGTATAATTTCTCCAGCAAATTGAGATAGTGAAGACGGCGTCCTTATTTCATGGCACAACGATATCGTTGGAAAAGGTACATGCATATAAGAACAAAAAGACTATCGTTTTCGTGTCACAAGTGATAAGATAATTATATACTAAATTATATATATCATATATCAGGGGTGGCAAGACTTTTATTGTTGCGTGCCAAAAACAGACATATTTTGTTATAAAAAAGTGTGTAATTACATATTTTTCTAAAGCTCTTTTATAGTGCAATTTTTTATATATATTTTTTGAATATCATAAACAGAGAAAAAGAATTTGTCGTTTTTAGATTTTTTAAAACTTTTTGAAGTTTTAATTTTTGAGCTCTTGTGTGAATTTTTCTTAAGATTATCTGGCTTCAAAAAATTTTATTTTTCGTTGTTTTTAAAGTGTTTTTTTTTTTTTCAATTTAAAGTTTTTGTTCAATGTTGTGACTTTTTTTATCAATTATGGAGCTTTTTCCCATCAAAACATTTAAGCTTTTATAAATCTAGAAATCCAAGAAGTTTATACGAATTTTTATTACACAAAATGTCATCTATTTAAATTTGTTAATGAAAATGTCGACACTTTTAATGACAAAACTGCTTAAAGAACGATATTATTTATGTATCAAAAGCTGGCGGAACTTTGATACTTGTAAAATAAATTTTAAATCTTTTTACCAAAAACCTTGTAATCGACTGAATTACGGAACATAACTAGTATTTCTTTCTAATCGAAAGTTTTTTCGTTAATTAAAACAACTAGTAGAATCCCGAAAAATCCCAAAAATCCAGATAAATCCCGGGACTTTAAAAAATCAATCCTGTTTGGCATCCCTAGTACATGCCCTATTAAAAAAGATGTGTTTTAAAGCATGTTTTTTTGACCGTTGAGTAGTATAATATATATCTAAAACATATTAATGTTTTATTCAAATCTAAGTTTTCAGCCACTAATTAAACCTGTTGAGTCAAGGATAACTTTACCGAATTTCGAAACGGCTTGGCAATTTACGAGAATATCTATCCATTTTTCTCAATTTTGATTTCATTTAATCATATTTGACACCTTTGCCTGTCGTATAAATATAGTTTCACTAAATTATCACCATCAGAGTTAATTTTGGAGTTAAAGGGTTAATATAATAATACACTTGTTGAAACACGCAAAGAAAATACGTGGTTGAGGGAACCATTTTTAAAGAGCATAATACATTTTTGGATTTATGATTGCGACAACCATGTTACTATGATTGCGACAACCATACTCTTATCTGCTTCTGTATCATAATACGATAATTAGATTGCCATAGTATGGTTTCAAATATATCCCAATATTATCATATTATGATTCTGGAAATTTGTATGAATTATAATAGTAAGAGCCTTACTGAATTAAAAAGATATGCGTGTTTTTTAATAGTACATTATTTAATAATCCACATATTTAAATAAACTTAGGTTCATTTTTATTTTATTATCATTTTTATGCGCATTGGAGAAAAAAGCGCGCATAAAAATATTGTGAAGAATACAATTTCACAATACATTTATAATGATCAAACCATATTTGCAGCAATCATAATAATTGCATTATAACCATATTATAGTCCCAGTTGTCATATTATGATCATGGACACGAATTTCGTCATCATTTATGACCATGTTATCATTATTGCAAACATATTATAATTATTTCGAACTGCATACTTAAAAGCACGTGCATTTTGTTAACATTTTTCTTTCACATTTTTTTCCTTTAACTATATTTTTTTGCGTAATTACAAACAATTAAAATATAAAGCATTTTTTTATCAATTTTTTATAACAAACAATAACTTTATTTTACGGGTGCGCGACAATTAAACTTTTGTCTAGACTTCCAGGGCAGAATGAGTTGAGACTACAATTTATACCTTCTTCCACAAAACAAGTCACACTTTTTCCTAGACTTCCAGGGTAGACCGGGTTGAGACTACAAACTTATTCCTTCTTCCGCAAAACAGATTACCATTAAAACTAACACCACTACGTTGTTTGTAAATTTTTAATGTTTTTTTTTGTTTAATATTATTTAATTTGTTGGGGCTGACTGTTTCTCACAACTTCTTTTCACAATATCTCAAACAAGAATGAAACTAAAAGAGCGAAGACGCTCATAAAATAAAACGACTGATCATCTTACAGTTGGCGCAACTCTAATATGGCTGCAGTTAAAAAGAGGAGTATGATAATAAATACTATAGCATGATTGCAAACAATACAATAATATGATAACTGAAAAAAAGAGAAAGATTTGCTAGAACATTATAAAGCAACCATATTATTGATAAAATATGATTGATACAATAACAGTTTAATTGAAACAATCATATATTGCTGTAGGAAACATAGTTTTGTGGCCGCAATCATATTGCAACCATATTTTTTCTCTGCGTGAAGTCTACTGTTAATAAAAAATAATACAAAAGCAAATCGTATATTATTCACAACATAACACATTTTACTTTTTTTTGTGCAAACATAAAAACTTTTACAATTGGCACCATTTATTAAGTGAACTGGAAACTGAATATATATTGGCTCGCAATACAGGTGTAAAGTAGTGGAACAAAACAAAATATTGCATTAAAAATACAATTTATATATACTTATAACAAGGAAGCTATCCTTGGACGGACCAGTGAACCCCCAAATAATCTTGGATATGTACTGTCAAAAAAGAAGTTAGTAAAACGTCTTGTAAATCAGGTCTATTATTTATCAGCAAGTTTTTTGCTAAAATTATACCTTCAGCCAAAATTGTAGTTATACTTATTCAGTGCTTAACTGTTTTGATCTAATGTTTTACTAATATTTTACTAACGTTACACTAATTTATATTGCTAAAAAAAATTGTGCTGATAAGCACATTAATAGTGTGGACCATGGCAAAATCATTTAAAAGTAGACTTATAAGAATACACATTATCTGTATTGTATAAAATGTTAACATAAACCTACCCCAAAAATTTCTAAAAACTCAAAAAAAAAAGTTAAAGCCCGTTGTATGGCTGGGCGTTTGAACCGCACTACGACACAAAGTAAACAGTTTTTCATATACAGCAATTTAGCAATTTAAAATACTTTGTTCAATTGACACATAAATTAACCACTAACGAGTTCTTGGAGGGGACGAAACTGCGGCAGTCTGGCTGTCCATTATGTCCGTTAAAAAAAAAAAAAAAACAATAAAAACCTTTACAAATGTTTTCTTCTTCTTCTTAATGTAAAAATCTGACTAATAAATTATAAGTTTGATACAATTTTTATTAAGAATAAAAATTATGTTTTTTCGACCTTTAGTTGTGCAATGAAAATGAAAATTATTCACGTCATACTATATATTTCTTTATATTTCATTGCACAATTAAAGGTCAAAAAACATATTTTTTTATCTTTAATAAAAATTATATCTAACTTGTAGAAAAAATCAAAGGACGGTCTTAGTTTACTTCTTCTTTACATCATATTTTTAAATAAAACAAAGCAAGTGTTAACATGAAAAGTAGAATAAAAAGAAAAATAGTGTATTGTATACATACCAAAGGTAGAGCTTGCACATAACGAACAAGTTTTCAATTTATTTTCGATCAATGGTGATAATCTTTAACTTCGAGCTCATATATTAGTTCACATTTAGTGGGATAACTAGGTTATATGAATGTTTGATGTTTTGCATGCGATTGTCACTTCTTTCAAAACGTGTTCTGAAGATGGGAACCTAGAAAATTCCCGAAATAGATCTATCAACACATTCCTAAAGGTGGTCAATTAATAAATTTGAAAACAAAAACTCTCTAGATTATTTTTTACACTCAAAAAATAAGTTAGTACAAAAGTTAGTAAAACGTCTTGTAAATCAGGTATATTATTTTTTAGCAAAATTTTTTGCTAAAATCGTCTTTTCAGCTAAAATTTTTGTTATACTTATTCAGCACTTAACTGTTTTATACTAATGCTTTACTAATATACTAATGTCTTACTAATTAATTTTGCTAAAAATAATTGTGCTGATAAGCACATTAATAGTGTGGACAACCAGATTGAAAGATATACGCAGCATGAAGCAGATGTCGCGGCATGTCAAGATGTAGTAGATAAGAGGAAAATGATACTAAAAAGTACAATTCTAAAAAGACATATAAAAAAATCAACCATGGAAGACTTTTGTATCTGTTTTTCATACATAAAACAAAATTGAGGATTAAAACAACTTAAATTTTGCGTTGTCACCGGCTTGTGAAAATAATTGTCTATTCATAAAATAAAAGACAAAAGAAAATATTTAAATTTAATATGTATTTCTATAATAAATGTTAATAGATTAATAATCTAGTGAAATCTGGTGAAATTGCAAACAAACATATACAGACATGTAGACAGAGTAAAGCGAAAGACAAAGACACACATCTTAGTATGGTTCCTTTTTCTTATTGCAAAAAAAAGGGTTGTTTTTTTTCGTTTCGTTTGTTTTTGTTTATTTTTTCGTTTCGTTTCTATAATTATCTTTGGCAGTGGCGTCCTTAAAAGATAGCATCATTTAGACAACCATTGATGTAAGTAGTTGAAAGAAAATTGTTTGTTATGTTATATATATTTATTTCTATATATTTTCAGATATTAAATTACTTCATGACATCAATGTGGGAAAATGAAAATTTTTATATTTCGTAATTATTGTAAATATTTTTAAAAGAATCACAAAAATATGTTTTATGATTTTCAGCAAATATATTAACTAAATTACAGTTTTTTTCAGTCTACTAAAATTTAGCAAAAAATTTATTAAATTTTACCAACGCTTTTTTATTTCTAATCTACTAAGTGTTAGCAAAACTTTAGCTGAATCTACTAATTTTGTTGCTAAAAATCAGCTCGGTGATTTTCAGAAAAAGATTTTGCTGACATTAGCAATTTTTTTGCTAGCACCCTCCTGACTAAAATTTTGCTGACTCAGCAAAATTTTTTGCTGACTTTACAAACTTTTTTTGTTTGAGTGTAGGACAATATCCTAATAAATAAATATAGAGTATGGCCTCGAACTTGAATAATTTTCATTTTCAGTAAAAAAAATTATTTCATTTTAAAATCAAATCAATTTGTCTAATATTTGCGATATGTTTGTAATTTACCTTCATTAAATTTTGATATTGGTTAAAATGCTTTAATCCGCGAATGCGCAAAATTTTTGTTTGTTGATAAAATAATTTATTTTTTGCGTTTCAATTTATTTGTTATCGTTTTAAATATCGTTTTTTATATTTATTTAAAATGTAAAAAAAAAATGTTTAACAAATACTTGGATGCTTTGTTTTTCTTTGATATTTAGGGGTGTGTAAAAATATTTAAATTTTATCAACTCTTCCTAATAAGGTTACCATTCTAGTTATGCCAAGGTGTGAACGACAACCAGATTGAAAGATATACGTAGAATGAAGTAGATGTCGCGACATGTCAATATGTAGTTGAGACGAGAAAAATGATACCTGGGTAAAAATAGTTATATTTTATCATATGTAATATGATTAAGACATATTTAACTTTGAATGAAGTCACATTTTGGCTTATGATAATTTTTATTACGAGAATATTTATATGGTACCTGATATTATTATACGTCTCCAAATCTTAATCCATATATAACTACATCAGCCATATAATAATAATCCAAATATATGTAGTGATCGATGTTATTATATATGGTTCGATGCTTAGTTTTATTAAAGTATATGTGAAGTCATACTGAAAAGTTTTTTCTTATAATTTTACATGGTTTTATATCTAATTCCATAAATATTGTCGTAAAGTTCAATATCAAATTATGTTATCTGCAAGTTAATACTTTATTACATATGATTTCATTACCAAAAGTACTGCATCAATTAAAGGAAAAAAGTAACAATTGAGAGATAAGATTTCCGGAAGACCTAATAATGGTGAAAATCAATTAAAGAAATGATCGATGGTTTAACCATTAACGTGAATATACAGTTAAAACACTTCGATTATAGAATGGAACATTGGTTCAAATTAAAACGATGTGGAATGGAACGGGGAATGCGTGGAATTGGAACACTAAATACTGGAACCGAAATGGAATGAAAAGGAGTATTAATTAACCCTCATAATCCAAATAGTGTAGGTGCGGAAAGGATTCCGAGAGATTAATTTTTTTATGACTTAACACATTTTCATTATCAGAACGTGTTACGTGAGTCAAGTTTTGCAAAAATTTTGTCCGCTTTGCGATACCTCACTTAGTTTTCGAGATACTAACACTAAAATGGCGATTTTTTTTAAATGGGTACTATTTCCAAAACTAAGCTAGATACCGAAAAACGAGCAAAATGCGTGTTCCACAGGAGTATTATTTAACCCTCATAACACATAATAGAATGGAACATTAGTCCAAAATGGAACGGTATGGAAATTAACGAACGACTCGGAACACTCCGAACACATTTGTATTAACGGAAAGTGTTACTCACTGGTCGTTTCGCAAAATATTTTTTAAAATGACCAATGTCAACAAAACTAAGCGAGATGGGGTAAATGCACAGTAAAAACATTGATTTTTTCAAAATTAAAATGTGCATATACTTCCGAGCTTGGTTGTTTCTAGGGTTGTCACTCGAATAAGAATTATTCTATCATTCTAACAAACAAAAAGAAAATTCAAACGAACAATTTAAAAAAAAAATGTTTTTTCAATAACGAATAATTCGAATAAATTTTGGCGATTAGTCGAATAAAATGAATAATTAAAAAGAACTTCTTTTAATAAAACTTCGAATATTGACCACTTTTTGGAAAATTTGTAAAAAATCTGGTAATGAACCAAATAAAATCTATCGAAGAAACAATGAAATTTTTAAAACTTTTATTAATCGTTTTCCAAGATTTGGGCTCTTTTATATGATTTGACTTTTCAAGTAAACAATATGAAGGATTCAAGTGCTATCGTTGAAATATATCAACAACCTCAAAAACATTGCTATTTTGCAACGATAACATATTAGCACTTAAACCTAAAATAGTTTGTAGTTTAAATTTACTGAAAAAGTAATTTAACATAAACGATAATTCACTTAAAAGCCGGTCTACTTATTTTTGATTTAATTCAAATCTCTCTTGTTATTTATTTTTAAATATCGTTTAAATAACTAATAAATCCGTAAGAAAATAGAACAGTAAGTTAAAAATAAATGCTCCAATCTGAACTACAGATCAGTAAAAATAAATGTTCGGGTCAGTTATTAGATATTATTTCAGTTTTTGTTTTCGTTTGTTTTTTTTTCTACAACATGTAGACACACAACACTACATACACATTTTGTTTGTATGTCTGTAGTATTTGTGGAAATTTTTTCAAATTCTTGTAATTTGAATTGAAAAAATAATTTAGTAAAAAAAAAACAGACACGAATTTTGTGAATATTTCTTTGAAAAAAATAATGAAAATTTATAATAACTGCAACGGTCACAAATAAGTGACAAAATTCCGTTTTTGTGGTTAAATTTGTATGAAACTTTAAGTATGTGAAACTAAAAAATCGGTATACGGTAGTAAACTATTTTGAACAATTTGAACTATTGAATAAATTGAAAAATAAATACATGTTCTTTTATTTTAAACACAACTGAAAAACTTTTAATAAACTACAATCAGTAAACTACTTACTTTTTTATATTTATGTAATTTCTACGAGAACTAAAATAAGATCTTAACAGCTCGATATACTGAAACTATTACCGATATATATTAAACCTGTTAGCGATTTTCAAAACTGTATCTTTTTCATCATGATATAATAATGCTAAATGGCGAGTATTTAGTAATCGTTTGGCATTACTATAACGTATACGGAATGAAATTGCAACAAATTTTGCATCTCTGATTAAAAAGAGTAATTGTGCTATAAAAATTTTGACTTTAGTTTCGGATAACCACATTTTTTCTCATATTACTGTATCAATTTTTTTGAAAATCAAGCATATACTTTTCTTTAAATGCCAAAAAAAGAAAAACAACTTCAAAAAAAATTTGTAATTTTTTTGATAATCAATCTTATTGGAAGAAATCGAAAACAGTTTCTCTGCACAGTGTGGTAGATCGTAAATCTAACTGGACAAAATTAATAAATCGCGTTGGGTTCACTTATCACTTATGTATTATATAAAAAAATAGTTCACATATATAAATAATTAAAAAAATCAACTTTTTTTCAGAAAGAAAATGTTTTTTTAATAAAATGAGGCAAAAATAAACAGTTCTCACTGTTAAGAAAAAATAAATTTTTAAGATAAAAATTGGTTTCTTAAATACATCCTCTGAGATTATTTGTAATTATATGTACTAGTTAGGGTGGGACGATTTGAACATCTTAGTGGGCGCTTCGCGTTTCTGATTCTTGGGATTGTACTGAGCAAAAAAGTCCACTAGACCATACGTCTACGGTGAAATTCGAGCTTCCACATTTTGACTTTTTAGTCGTATTTTGTGAAAGTAACAATGTGTGGGATGGACATATCTCAGGAAGTAGGAGGAGCTTATCCAATATTATCTTTGGAAGATTCTCTAGCAGATTAATGCATCAATCATATTTGTGGGTGGGGTTTAAGGGGTTAATTTCAAAATAGGGCTTTTTTCCCGTAAAGTCAAAATCTGGAAACTCGATTTTCACCGTAGACGTATGGTCTAGTGGACTTTTTTGCTCAGTACAATCCCAAGAATCAGAAACGCGAAACGCCCATTAAGATTTTTTTCCTTCCATACTAATTGCCCCACCCCAACCCCCCCTCCCCCTCCTAATACTAGTATTTATGTTGAATATAACTAAGATTCATGATTAATAAAATTATTATGTGAGTTTTCACGTAAGGAGTGGGAGATAATCATTTTTAATATGAAAATAATTTTAATATTTTTAATAAATATTTGATAATAATTGTTTTCTTTACTTGTTTTTGCTTTATTACATTAATAATACAGATAATAACACATAAATACACATAGAGATTTTAATTTATTCATTTTCATATGCATCGCTAAAAGATTCTTCCTTCTCAAAAGCATCAACAGATAATAATAAAAAAACTTCTTCTGCTATCAAACCTCGAACTCGAAAGGGAGTGTGACGAAAGGGATTGTGGAAAAGTGAAAAAAATGTATGGCGGTCGCAAACATGCGCAAGATATTTTTGATTTACCTTAAAGTGAACACTTAAAGGATTAACCAAAATATAGTTTTACAACGGAACTATCCGGAATAAACAGCTTTAACTCTACACTCAAAAAAATAAGTTAGTAGAAAAGTTAGTAAAATGTCTTGTAACTCAGATATACTATTTTCAGCAAATATTTTGCTAAAATTATGTTTTTACCTAAAATTTTATTTATACTTATTCAGCACTTATCTGTTTTGAACTAATATTTTACTAATATTATAGTACTGTTTTACTAATTTATTTTGCTAAAAAAATAGTGCTGATTAGCACATTAATGAATGAATTAAATGTCGCGGCATGTCAAGATGTAGTATTGACTAGAAAAATGATACTAAAAGTACAACTCTAGTAAGACATATAAAAAAATCAAACATGGAAGATTTTTGTATCTGTTTTTCAGACATAAAACAAAATTGTGTATTGAAACAACGTAAATTTTGCGTTGTTACCGGCTTATGAAAGTAATTGTCTATTTATTAAATAAAAGACAAAATAAAATATTTAAATTTAATAAAGATTAAATGTGTATTTGTAAACCAAATGTTTATAGAGATTAATAATCTAGTGTGGTCAAATTGCAAACAAATATACAACAGGTAGACAGACTAAAGCAAAAGACAAAGACATACATCTTAGTTAGATTTTTATGTTTCGTTTTTCTTGTACAGTGGACTCGCAGAAGCGTGAACATCCAGTAACATGAACTTCCCAGAAACATGAACACTTTTTTCACATTGAATATTCCAAAACGTGAACAAAGTTCAATAGCTCTAAAACGTGAACACATTTTTTTTATAAGAAATGTTTCTAGTTCTTCAATATTTAAGTAATTACGGGAATTCCCGAATAATTATTTAACCACGTCCTTATAGTAAACACCTTTTCTGACGTGAACAGAAAAACTCTTTAACTCTTTTCCTGTATCTCCGAATTAAAGAATTTTTATATCAAAATTGTTGTAAAACGTATAGAATAAAATTTAAATAGAATTAGCAGTAATTTTTATAGTATATACATTAGAAATTAAGAACTGTTAAATATCAAAAACGTATTAAAATCAATAATTTGGGTATGCAAAAATTGTCTTAGATTCTGAATTTGGTCTATTTAAAAAAGTTCCAGAATTAGAAAGTTTTCTAATACGGAAAATTTCTTAAAGTGTTAATATTTTTCTATAGGCAAGTGTCTGAATATTTAAAAAAAATTTTTAAAAATTTATGTTTGAATTTCAGAATTTTTCAGGAGAAAAGTATTCAAAATCTTTACATATTTTATTTTTTTGTTAAATAATCAACATAATGATTGGTTCTGAAGTACTTGGAATAAAATTTATTTATTCTAAGTGGATCAATTCTGTAGTAAAATCAGAAACGCGAAAACCCCTTGCAAAAAAAAGTTCACGTTTTTGTATATGTTATTTTTTCGATAATTATCTGCAGCATTTGCGTTCCTTTAAAATATAGCACCATTTAGACAACCATTGATGTAAGTAGTTGAAACATAATTTTGTGTATGTTCTATACATATATTTATTTCTATTTTTTTAGATATTACATTAATTCATGTCGTTAATTCGGGAGTATGAACATTTTTATATTTTGTAAAATTGCAAATTATTTTTTAAAGAATCACAAAAATATGTTTTTACGATTTTCAGCAAATAAATTAACTAAAGTATAATTTTTCTACAAATTTTTTGAGTCTACTAATATTCAGCAAAATTTTATTAATTTTTAGCAAGGGTATTTTAATTTCTAATCCACTTGGCAAAACTTTTGTTGAATCTACTAATTTTGTTGGTAAAAATTAGCTCGCTGATTTTCAGCAAAAGATTTTGCTGACATTAGCAACTTTTTTGCAAGCATCCTTCTGACTAAAAATTTGCTGACTCAGCAAAATTTTTTTGCTGACTTTACTAACTATATTTTTTTGAGTGTACTTGAAAAAAGGAAATATTTTTTTTTTGCACTTTCTGAACTTCTCACAAAAAAAAATTTTTTTTAATATTTACAACAGAAATTATTAAATGAAAATTGTAATATATTTCGTTAAATAGAGCTTATGGCAATAAGATCACCGTAGCCTTTTTAATCATTAACCAAAGTCACATAAAAAATACGCTTCTCTTTGAAATCTGAATGCACGTGTTGACAACAACTGACTTTAAAGCTTACTTTTTCCTAATCAGAGCTAAAAACAAAAAAACAAAACAGCTACGTATTGTATTGAGAAGCTCATTAAACGATCAGAAGGAATGTTGCCAGACATTTTTTTTTTAATTTTTTCCAGCTAGATTTGTGATTTACCACAGTGTGCTCTGGTAGAAATTAATGTGTTGTATATTGAATAGAGGATATATAAGTAACAAGAAAAATTATCAATGTAAGAGTATTCCTTGCTCCGGTGAAAAGTGCTATTTTACTGATTTATTGCTGGATAAATCTCTAAATCGTATAGGCAGCTCGAAAAAGGAGTTTAATGCGATGGAAAAACATTTCAAATGTTTCTTAATTATAGCACAAAAAAGATGCCGAAAGGAAAAATTGAGCTGAGCTCAAATCATCAATTTACAAATTTGGTCAAATCTAGTCAAAAATGCCATTATTTACAACATGGACGATTAGTTATATTTAATCTTAGATGTCAATAAATAGTAGGAAAAGCACCCTTTCGAGGGAGATAATTTTATCAATGATAAAATTAAAAATTTCGACCAAACTAATATTCAAATATCCAAAATTCAAATTAACAATTTTGAACAGAAGCTCAGAAAATCCCAACATCGAAATTTTCAATAGATATGGACAAAGTAGTTACAAACTGCCTCAAAATTGGGCCAATTTTTTTTACATTAAATTAATGTAGCGCATTGTTTTTTAAAAAAGTAAAATTGATTTTGAATTTTGGACGGCGGAATATTAGCTGTTTTTTAAAAAAATCTTGTGGAAAGAAAACGGCAAAAGATTTTTTAATTCTGTTTTTGTATTTGCTTGCACAATTCATCAAGAAAAATACAAAATTAACAATTTGTCAATAAAAGAAATATTTGAAAAGTTCTCAGTCTAAAAATTAGGGTCTACCAAAAAAAAAGGCGTGTTGTTGGTATGCAACTTTTCGGGACTTATGGCTATCTGAAAGCAACATGGGGTATTAGTTAGCATGAACGCCTTTATCGTCCCATGCACAATGATATTTGACCACTTTTTTTTGTAGTCTAGCTTAAAAAAGAAATAGTAAACAATTTTTGAGCATGTGACAATAGCCACGGTAATTCTAAATTAAAATAGGTAATTAAACCCAACTCAACGTTTTATAATGGAAAAACAACCAACTTTATATTAAAAAACAAACACTTTTTTAGGTTGTAATTGATAATATGCTAAATTAGCGCGGGAATCGTGGGTATAATTGCCACCAGAGGCTCTGTTCTGTTTGTTTTTTTAAGAGAAGCAAGAGTCTTCTATTAATGTATTGCGGTCTTTGAAAAGGGGATGGAGTAGAGAAGAAAGGTGGCGACATGTGTAGAAAGGTGGCGACATAGGGCGCCATCTGATAGAGATTTGACGAACTCGCTGATGTTTTTGTGTTCATAGCCAAGTTATGTTGTTTTACTTGGGTGGGGGTAAGTGTTACGTGAACACCGAGGAGAATTATAATTTGGATTCTGCAACAATTCTGGGTTTGAACATTTTTTCAAAGCAAAAAAATTTTTTTTTATATGAAAACATTCAAATATAGGGTCCGCCATCTAACGTTTTTTTTTCAACTAGTGCTTATTTCGTGAATGGTAACACTTAGCTGATGTCTGATTTGACAGATAATTAATTTTATCCTTCCGCTGAACGAATGTATACGCTTGAACAACGCTGGGAAATATTGCGACATTACTTTGAAAATCATGGTAATGTTGCAGAATGTGTGCGAAAATTGCGCCCTGTTTTTGAAGATCGCATTATCAGCCGCAGACCTGGTGTCGTTTGGCCACCTCGGAGCTGCGATTTGACACCGTTGGACTATTATTTGTGGGGTGCCGTCAAAGATAAGTGTTACGCCAACAAGTCAGAGACAATTGAGACATTGGTGAAATACAGCTGCACACAATCGATAATGTGTTTAAAAATTGGACCGATCGTGTAGGCTACTGCATGGCCAGCCGAGGCATCCATTTGAATGAAATTATTTTCCATTATTAACCGGAAGGATTGTACTTCAAATAAAAAAAGAAATTTGAGAAAATATTCAGTAGTTTTTTTTTAAAGCACTTTCAAAAAAAAAAGTTATTTGGCGGACCCTTCATATTTAACATATGTTTTGTAATCAATACCAACCAAGTTGCAGTAAATTGAATTGCGTTTTATTAAAAAAAAAAAACCATTTTAAATGATGAATGTGGAAAAATTTATCTTTTTTCCCCATAGTAAAAAACATACAGAATTAATTTTTAAACAAAATGTCTACAATTTTGAACATCATATTGTATTTTCTAAAAATTTTGATATGAATTAATTAAGCGGAATATAAATTTTCATCATGAGCTAAATTTTGTAATTTCTATTAAGTGATTTTATAATATTCTCAAAAAAGAATAATAAGCGAAGTTTTTATTTTAATTGCAAGGATAACCTACATCTTTGACTCCTTCACAATTAATTGATATGGTTTTTAATGCTCAAAGTCCATACTTTAAAACCATATTAAGGGTTATTCGTTTATTCAGCTAGATAGTATATGACTTAATAAGAAACTTTAAAGAAAAAATTTTTTTTTTGGTAAAAGGTAAATTGACGACTATTTTAAAAGTAGAGCTTATATTAAAAATTGGTGTTCACTTTCGTGATAAACGTCCTAAAATCTATCACAATTGATAAGTCGCATCTCCGATGCATTTTTAGTGTTTACTAGGAGAATATATGGAATTTGAAAGATCGTTACCTGAAAGTTGTGTTGAAAGCTTAAACCACTATAAACTATTAAACTATAATAACACGGTGCTACAATGAAAAAAAACATGGAAAACGACCTAGGGTGGGTTATAGGTCTTCTTGAGTACATTACAAATTGTGTCAAAAAATTTCAGAAACACCCTCAAATTTAGAAGTTATTCTGAAAAAACCCGTTTTCAGTGATGTTCGTCAACTTATCGACCTGTTATTTAGTCAGTTTTTGTCTAATTTAAATTTTTTTAACGGGTTTTGAAAGAAATGGAAGAAAATTACGTGCATTTTTGATACATTTGTAAGTTATAAGTATTGTTTTTGTTAAGAATATCTACAAAAAAAAAGCGAAAATTATAAACTCTTTTGGTTTTAGTAGCTTTTCATTGCTTATTTTAATATGAAAGCTTATTAAAATTTATACCAACCTATAAAGAAAATTTAGTTCTTAACAAAACATGGTTTTCATTTTTCAAATCGGATGAAAATTGTAAAAGTTATTCAACTTTTCATTAACACCTATTTATAACTATACATGTTAACTTAGGTTAAGCTATTTGTACAGTTCTTAATTTACGTTTGTAAGTCATGTGGTTTACCAAAAGAAAAGTCTGCAATACCAAAATTTTTACTTGAGAAAAAGTTAAGTAACTTTTGCAAATCTAAACCGATTTTTTTTTTCTATATAAAATTGTCTTTAAAATACAGTGCAAAAAATTATATATTTTCATAGAAAAAAAAATAAAATAACTCTTGTTGAATTTAAAAAATTAGGAAAAAAAATGATAAACTTTTGATAAACACTTATCTAATTTCTTGGAATATATATTTCATGGAAGCTTAATTATTTGCCTTTCCAAAACTGAAATCGGTCAAAAAATGTGTGAGTTAGAGGTACTAAAGTGCTACGACCTACCCTAAAACAGTTTTTGAAAATAACTCAAAATGTTGAGGGTGTTTTAAAATTTTCGAAAACGGTTTTTGTATGTCCTCATCTAGGCCTACAACCCCCACTAGGTCGGTTTTCTAGTTCTGACAAAAAGTCTTTTTTTGTAGCAGTATGTAATATATCTCATTTATTCTACTACACTCAAAAAAAAAAGTTTGTAAAGTCAGCAAAAATTTTTGCTGAGTCAGCAAAATTTTAGTCAGGAGGGTGCTTGCAAAAAAATTGCTAATGTCAGCAAAATCTTTTGCTGAAAATCAGCGAGCTGATTTTTAGCAACAAAATTAGTAGATTCAGCAAAAGTTTTGCTAACACTTAGTGGATTAGAAATAAAAAAGGATTGCTAAAAATTAATAAAGTTTTTGCTGAATTTTAGTAGACTGAAAAAAAACGCAAAAAAATTGTAAAAAAATTGTAATTTAGTTAATATATTTGCTGAAAATCATAAAACATATTTTTGTGATTCTTTTAAAATAATTTACAATAATTACGAAATATAAAAATTTTCATTTTCCCACATTGATGTCATGAAGTAATTTAATATCTGAAAATATATAAAAATAAATATATATAACATAACAAAAATTTTCTTTCAACTACTTACATCAATGGTTGTCTAAATGATGCTATCTTTTAAGGACGCAACTGCCGAAGATAATTATAGAAACGAAACGAAAAAATAAACAAAAACAAACGAAACGAAAAAAACAACCCTTTTTTTGCAATAAGAAAGAGGAATCATACTAAGATGTGTGTCTTTGTCTTTCGCATTACTCTGTCTACATATCTGTATACGTTTGTTTGCAATTTGACCACACTAGATTATTAATCTATTAACATTTATTATAGAAATACATATTAAATTTAAATAGTTTCTTTTGTCTTTTATTTTATTAATAGACAATTATTTTCACAAGCCGGTGACAACGCAAAATTTAAGTTGTTTTAATCCTCAATTTTGTTTTATGTATGAAAAACAGATACAAAAGTCTTCCATGGTTGGTTTTTTTTATATATCTTATTAGAGTTGTACTTTTTAGTATCATTTTCCTGTTCTCTCCTACATCTTGACATGCCGCGACATCTGCTTCATTCTGCGTATATCTTTCAATCTGGTTGTCGTCCACACTATTAATGTGCTTATCAGCACAATTTTTTTTAGCAAAATTAATTAGTAAAACATTAGTATATTAGTAAAGCATTAGTATAAAACAGTTAAGTACTGAATAAGTATAACAAAAATTTTAGCTGAAAAGACGATTTTAGCAAAAAAATTTGCTAAAAAATAGTATACCTAATTTACAAGGCGTTTTACTAACTTTTGTACTAACTTATTTTTTTGAGTGTACTGAACTAGTAGCATTTTAGAATTACTTGTGTTAACTTATCCAGTTCTAAAAAATTATTATTATTAATATTTATTTTGTGCAAATCTATTTAGAGCAAATATTAACTGAACGAGTACTGCCTGCTAAGGTCTCCGCCTCTGCAAACTACGAAAATTTAAAATCAAAAACCAGAATCTTTTACAAAGTACTTGTTTTTTGTTCGTTTGTGTGTTGATTTCTTTTACTTTTTGCGACAACTTAAACAAAGTTTATTCAGTTCAAAGAACATTAAACATGTTTGAAACAACATATTTATGTATAAATAATATTTATACAAGAAATAAGTTAAATTTTTTATTAACATTAAAAAAAGCGTAAAATTACACAGTCATGAATTGTTGTTTAAAAAATGCACTGTTTTTTTTTCCTTTAAAGAGTTTTAAAGGTAATTACATTTTATTACATTTGTACATAAACGGGCAAAGCCCCGTGTTAAATTCTAAAATTAAAAGAAATCATAAATAAGGCAAGTTCTTTGGAATTTGCCATTAAATGCCTTATCACGTAGAAATGCTATTTTCGGAACTTTGCTAAAAATAGCCACTTTTGCAAATTTTAAAGACTTTTTGTTAAAACAAATTGTTTTAAATATTGTTTTAATATTAACTTTTTGCATAAGTTTTAAGAAAAATAAGCAACAAAAGCAAAAACTTTTTCACTTTTACTGTAAATTCATTCCTCGTTGCTATTATTTTATAGATATTTTACAAAAAAAAAAACTATAAATCAACTCCTTTTTTTAAGTTTTCAGAATTAAGAAATATTTCGTGCGATCTATATTTGCTCTAATCATTACTTTAAAATGCTTAACTATGGCGTATAAGTATTATTTAAATAAATATCACTCATACGTATTGGTGACTTTGTTTGGAAATTAATAAGGGCAACCGTTTTTCGACTATTATTTTTAAACGATTAATTGAACAAATAAGTATTCGTTGCTTTTTTACTTTACCGAATAATCGAATAAAATTTGAAAATCTATCGATTAATCGAAAATTTGTTTATGGTAAATAATACTCGTATGCGGGAATGTTCCAATTTATGGCCTGTTCTCTTCAGTAGAACTCTTTTTATTCGTGTTGTTGCATAATTTGACAAAACTGTCAATTGTCATCGGGTTTAATTTCATCTATCACTATGATTTTAAAGAAGTTTCGTCTTCAATGTACACGTTCTTCTTGGTTTTAATATGGCGTTGCTAAAAAACGCTTTATAAATTATATTTGTACGTACACATTAAAAGTGAACAACAAACAAGTTTTAACCCTTTCACTACCGACTTTTTGTCTGTGGATATATTTCTATTTTGACTTCAAATTCTTTATTAGCAACGAAATTAGAACGAAAAAGGTTCACATATATGACCTAGCCCCTCCCACCAACTAATAAAATATGCGTCCGAAACTCGAATTTTTAAAACTTCTCAGACCATTATGCCAATAGATTTAATAACCAAAAATGTTGTTTATTTTTTTTTTGGTCATTAGATGAGTTACGTGTCAAATTTCGACATTTTAGCGTTGCTAGTTTAGCATATGCACCATACGCCCTTTTTTCAATATAAAAGTTTATTAAAAACCCGTTATCTGTTAACAAATATCGCGACTGTATTGCCCTGATGAAGAGTTAATGTATATAAGGATTTTTCTTCAATGACCTATATCCTAATGAATACATTTAATCAGAACTACAAAGTTTAATTGTGTTTCATTTTAAATTGTCAAGTTTGAGATCATAGTCAAAATGTTACTATTACAAATATAAAACACTAATTGTCAATAAATGTAAGAGAAGATGAAAAAAATTATTGTGTGGATC
This sequence comes from Delia radicum, assembly GCA_021234595.1. NCBI lineage: Eukaryota > Metazoa > Arthropoda > Insecta > Diptera > Anthomyiidae > Delia > Delia radicum. Next base: position 109,889,941 of record CM037853.1, on the reverse strand, counting down.
AGTACTGGACAGAGTGCCGTACTAGTCACTTAACGACTAGATCATCTTTATCTTCATTATTAGCTTTTTTTTTTTTTTTTTTTTTTTTTTTTTTTATTTTTTTTTTTTTTTTTATTTATTTATTAAAAATTGTACACCTGTGCAGTAAGATACAATATCTTATAAAGTAGCACAGGATAATAGTGTGGCAAAATAAATGAAGATTAACATTAAAAATATAAAAATACATGTGATATACATATAAGAATTAACATGTGGTACATAAAAATTAATTTAAAAAACTAACATTAAGCAATTAATTGTTGAGCAAAATTAAAAGAGAAACATAGTGTTTGTTTTTTTATACAAATGTTGAACTTATCGTTGTTTAAAGTGATTAAAAATATTTTTTTTTAAAATGTATTGCGTTGCTAGTAGCTTGTATATTATAGGGAAGTTCATTCCAGAGACGAATAGTGTAGATAAAAAATTGACGGTCAGAGATCAGGTATCGATGACGTATTTGAATAATTATTTTACCTCTTGGAGATCGTGCAAATTTTAGTTTTTGGAGTAAGTAACTTGGTTGTCCCGTATAAATAATTGTATGCAAAAATATGAGACTTCTGCAGTTAAGAAGATTGTCGAATGATACACCAAAGATTGTTACAGAAAAAGATGACACTCTATCATACTTTTTTAATCCAAAGATTTTTTTTTTTTTTTTTTAATGTTTATTAATTCTCAATACATAACAAACTTAAACTATAATAAACAATAGTTAACAATAATAATTTATATATATATACAAAGTCCCTTAATCGGGCTCTCTAGTATTATTACTATAATAATTAGTTTTGATTTTTTAATTTTCTGTAAATAAATAACGTACTTCAAATGAAGAATATATAACTAATTGATTTCTGTAATGAAAAAATTTTTCAAAAACATTACATCAATATAAGCAAAAATAAAAACAATGTCTAAAGGATAAAAGAAAAGGGTTATACAGGATTTATTAAGCAAGCCACCAAAACTTGTTGGTTTTTGAGCGTTGTAAGCTATAAAGCTCTCTATTGCCTACGCTTGTTTCATATCGAAAGTCATTATTTGTTATTGAGTTGCAGTTTACTGCTTTAATGTTAGCACGTCTATACATATGATAAAAGACTGGAATGTAATGTTCATTTTGAATCATATTCATCTTATCGAGGTATAAAAATGCCTCAGGTGGTACGAAACCTTTTTGCAAAGCTTCAGATATATACTCTTCATTTGTATAGTACGGGGCCATTATTAAATTATTTTCTTTACATAATGTACATCTTAAAATATAATTTCTTATTAATTGTATTATAAAATTGTCTATTCTTATAACATCTGAACTATTATACAATTTTTTGTTCGATATGTATTTTCTATAATTACTTTGTGGGGATCTATATGTTGACATGCAAGCTCTTAAACATTTTCTTTCAAAAACACGTATCTTTTCCATGTAGGATGGTGAAATATTAAACCATATCGGGCATCCGTAAGTGATAATTGGTCGTATTAATGACTGATACATAATAACTTTGACTTTTGGCTTTAAATATTTTGAGTAAAATAATGATTTGTACATGAAAAATGCATTTCTGGCTTTCAGTAAAATTTCATTAACATGGTTGTTAAAGTATAAAAATTTGTCTAAGTAAATACCTAAATATTTTACAATCTCCTTATTTGGTATGTATGTGTTATTGAAATTAGATTTAATCTTAAACGATTTCCAATTTTTTCGTATATTATTGTTACATTTTCCGACCGGCGGTCTAAATAGAATTGTTTCACACTTTTGTGGGTTAATCTTCATATGCCAATCCGTAGTAAAACTTTCAACCATATCAAAAGATGTTTGTAGATTATGATTGATTTTTTCAATAGTGTTGTCAGCATGATATATTATAATATCATCTGCAAAAGAGATTATGTTATCTATTTTACCTAGTAGATCTAGTATAAATATATTAAAAAGAAGAGGTGAATTGACAGTGCCTTGCTGTAATCCGTTTATAATTCTGAATGTTTTGCGACTCTCCTGATTCTGATGAAAAATTTTAAACGTTTTGTCGTTAATCATATTATATATAAGTATAATTAGGCACAATGGAAATTGATATTCTTTTAATTTAAATATTAAGCCTGGTATCCAAACACTATCAAAAGCTTTTTCCATGTCGATCAGACAAGCCCCTGTACATAATTTTCGGTTCCAATTCCAATTTATGTTAGATGTAAGTAATTGTATTGCATTAGTTGTTGAATGCTTGTATTTAAACCCAAATTGTTTATCGCTTATTAAGTTCTTGGCTTTACAAAACTCAATTATATTATTATTTATACAGATTTCAAATACTTTACTTATATTAGGCAGTAAACTAATCGCTCGAATGTTCTTTGGATTACTTAAATCCTTATCCTTCTTTGGTAAAATAACAACTTTAGCTTTCTTCCACTCATTGGGAAAATATGAGTTATTAAGCATATTATTAAAAAGGTTACAATATTCGTAAATTATTACATTGGGAATGTTTTTCAAAACTATATTTGGTATTTTGTCTATACCCGAAGATAGTTTACCTCTTAAATTAGAAAAAATATAAAGAATTTTGTCCTTTGTTATGAAATAGTTTTCAGCCTGGTTTTCATTTAGTTCATTCGATTTTTTTTCATTGCTAAAATTAGTTAAAGTAGTTTTATTACTCTCGAAAGAGGATTTAGATTCCAGGAATCTATTAAAGAAGTTATTAACTCGGACATGTACATTGTTGTTAGAATCGATGTTCTTGTAGGAGTGAACTGACTCTAAAAAGGAACCAATAGTATCTAACATTTCCTCCTTATCGTGTACTATGTAATTATTATAGCTATCCCTTTCTAAGTTCCCCTACGTCTATTCCTGCATTATTCAGCAAAAATTTATCACTTTCAGGAATTTTTATTTTGTGTAGATTAAGAGGTTTAAATTTTTTAAAATTCTTCTTTATTCCGTCAAACATATGCCTCGAATCTTTAGGATCTAGCCCAGTTAACTTCTCTTGGACATATTGATTATAAACTACTTTAAAATTTTCACTAATGAGTTTCTTTATCATCTTCAACTTAACCTTCAACATATTAAGTACGGAATTAGTAAGAGTGTGTTCCAATCTGTTGTGTCTTTTTATCACCGTAAGGATTTTACTTTTCTCCTGATATAGCTTCTTTATAATTGGGTTGGTCGCCTTGGAAAATAAGTCAACGTTTTGATGTTTAGGCGTTACTTCCTCTATTGTACTTACAATGACAGTATTAAGTCTATCTAAATGAAAATCAATTTCAGTATTCGTAAGATTTCGATTATTTGGAGTTTGTGATTCATAATTAACTTTTTGGGCTACCCTATTTTTAAATTTTACCCAATTCGTTCTTTTAAAGATATATTTAAATATTTGTGTTTGCTCTAAAAATGTAAATAGTTTTTGTTCATTGTTCATAAAAGCATAAATCTGTATAGCATTATGATCACTATCATAATCAATAGTTTGGAGACAATTTCCAAAGATGTATCTGGTAATGTTGTTGTAGATAACATTCAGCTTACGCTTATCAGTCGAGTCACAACCAGCATATAGTTCACAGCCATACAAAAGTGTTGGTATTAAATAAGTTTTAGCTAAAAGCATTCTGATCTTAAATGGTGTTAAATACTGATTTGACCACAGTGTTCTTAGCATACCATAAGTTCTTCCTGTTGCAATGTTTATTTGCTCAGACCATGTAAGTCTGGAATTAAAAATAACACCCAGATTCTTTGCTGTCGATGCCATATTGATTTCATTCGTTCCCAAAAGTACTTTTAAGTGATTTAGCGATTCTGTACTTCTTCTTGAGATAGGAATGCATTTCGATTTCACTGAATTTAAGGATAAACCATTAGCAGAAGCCCATTCACTTACTTTTGACAAATCAGCGTTTATTTTAGAAATACAGTTCAGAGCCATGGTGTGTTTGCAGCATATGTAAAGCTGCACATCATCCGCGTACATTTGTATATGCATAAAACTAAGACGACTCGGCAAGTCATTAGAATACATTGAGTACAATAAGGGACCAAGAATTGATCCCTGAGGAACCCCTCTTACAACCGGCAACCATAAAGAATAATTAGAATCCTTAAAAACTGCTTGATGCCTTCCACTTAAGTAAGTAGATATAAGCTTAACCGATGTCGATGAGAAATTGAAAAATAGTTTTAATTTTAGACATAGTGTGTCGTGATGAACCGTGTCAAAGGCTTTGGAGTGGTCTAATAGCACTAGGAATGACAGCTGATCATTATCAATTCTGCTTCGTATATCCTCGACAACATCAGTTAGAGCAGTTAAACAGCTATGTTTAGGTCTAAACCCTGACTGACGTGTTGTCAGTAAGCCTTTATCAAGAGCAAATTGTAGCATTTGTTTATGAATTAATTTTTCAAAAACTTTGGAGAGATACGGCAAGATAGCTATAGGACGATAATCATTACCCGATTTAGGAACCGGAATAATTTTTGCATATTTCCAATTGGATGGAAAAACACTTGTTGTTACAATATTATTAAAAAAGTGTGTTATATACTTCAGTAAACTTGGCAGCAACATTTTTACAAACTTTGGGTCAATATCATCATATCCGATGGAGTTAGATTTTATTGACAAACATACTTGTAGCACATCCGACTGGTAGAAGCATTTAAAATTAAACTGGTTTTCTTTTGGTTCAATATTTATGTGATTGTCGTAGAAATCATTACTGATATCAGGCATTTCAATGTTTAGAAATTTATCATTGAGTTCCTCAAGATTTAGATCAACATTTCTTTGATTTTCTTTTCCAATCAGACCAATTTTTCTTATTTCCTTCCACGTTTTATTACCACCAACTGCAGAATTGAACTTGCCTTCGTAGTAAACTGATTTATCTTTTCGTATCCTAGAAACTACAGCTCGTCTTAGTTTGCGATAACAATCATGTAATTCTGATGTCTTATTTCGTTTCCATCTATCATATGCATCATCACGTTCCTTTATTAACTTTCTAGCTTCATTTGAGAACCATTCGCTGTTTTTGTGGTGAATTGTTTTAGTTTTAATAGGAATATGTTTGTTGTATAGAGAAAGAATACTATTCTGCAAGAATTGAAGTTGTTCATCAACATGTGGCATGAAGAAAATTTGCTCCCATCCAATCTGTTGCATGTTGGATTGTAAGAGGTCAAAATTTACGCTTTTAAAATCACGATATTTAAAAGTGTGGGTTTTATTTTTTGGTTGGATATTATAATTTAAGAAAATAAGATCATGTTTAGAAAACATAGGAGCAGATAGTTGATTATAGAGTAATATCTTCTGTTTATTATTTGTGAGAAAGACGTCCAATAAAGTGCTACTGGTAATTGTGTAGTGTGTTGGTGATGAAGAGTTAACAGGAAACAGACCAATAGATTTCATTGGATCTGTAAGGCTAGTATCATCCAAGATATTACTGTTGAAATCCCCGCAAATAACAATATCTTTGTATTCAACAGTCAAAATTTCAAGTTTTTCAATGAGGGTGTCCAACTTGACATTTGTATTAGGTCGGTAAACAATTCCAAGGAGCATTTTATTTTTCTGACAGGTTATCTCTAAGAATAAATATTCCATATCAAGTTTAACCTCAGATTTAAAAACTAATTTTCCACTGATACCATTTTTAAGAAATATGGCAACACCACCACCACGACGTATTCTTTCAGAACTATGTGTAATAGTTGAGAAGGCTGTTCTGCCACCACGACGACGAATTGTTCCAGAAGCATTTGTTTCATCTGTGAAACAAATGCTTCTGGAACAATTTTTTAGAACAAGTGTACACTGTAGTGCATGAGGGTAGTGAAATGGTTATCGAATTTTCCAAGTCGGATTTTAAGAATTTTATTCACAATTTCAATAAATTAAATTGATTCTATAAACAAATATAATGAATCAAACAAAAATGTGAAAACATTTTATTTTAATAACCCAGTGCAGAAAAGCATTACCATAAGTATATATTTTGGTAATGGTAAGTTCTTACAATTGTCATTACACATATGGTTACTTTTATATGGGGATGTCGAGTAATATAACGACATATCATTACTAAACACCTTACAAAAAATATAAAAATAGGTGGTTACATAAGTTAAGGAAACAAATATTAAATTTAATACAATTACAAATTACCAAATTGCGAAACCAATTTCCGTTAATTGCACATTTATGATTTCTTGACCTAAATTCAGTCCAACCAAATAATTGCTTAACAAGCAAGAGTTTCATTTGGCACAATACGATTGCGACATAAATTTAGTTCAATAACATAAATGCTTAGTTTACGGAAGTATTTCAATAATAAAATAATTTATTATAAAAAATTCAACTTTAGCAATTAAGCAAAATTTGTAATTATTTAAAACCATTTAGAAGTAAGTCAGTTAGTAATTATAACTCGTATAAAACAGACGCATAGCGTCCTATAAATAAATTTTAATAAATTAAATAGAAAAACAGACGCATAGCGTCCCATAAATAAATTAATAAATAAAGTAAATTAAAAACAAAAAATAAAATAAAAAAACTTTGTTTTTTTTATATTAATTAATTTTAATATAAATTAACTGGCGCCTGAGCGAAGTGTAAAGCAAAAATCCCGAGCAGTGAAAAGTGTCAAAGTGAAAACGCGCTTAAGAAAAAAAAAAAAAAGCCCCGAACAAAAGTGACAAAAGCAACAAAAGTGAAAACGCGCTTAAGGAAAAAAAGCCGTTTAGAAGCGAATAAGTGGAGACTGCAGTGCCCCAGTAGCTGATGCAAAGAGGACTTTGCTGCATCCCCCATCACTTCATCGCCATCATCACCCTGATGATGTTAATGTAAGCTCTAGTTTTTAAGAATAACACTAGTGATTAAATTTTAAAATTGGAAAAAGTTAAATACTTAAATTTAAAAAAAGATTAAGAAAAAAAAAAAAAACAACAAATATTTAAAATCAAATATCTAAATTTTATTCAAAAAATCTCTAAAAAAAAAAAGTGTAACGTAAAACACCTAAATTTTTTTTAAAAAAAAAAAAAGAATTAAAAATACTTACATTTTGGAAATTGAAAAATATAGAAATCAAAATATCTTAATTTTATTTAGAAATTGGAAAAGTGCAACGTAAATACCCAAATTAAAAAAAAAGAATTAAAAATCAAAATATTTTAAATTTTATTTAGCAAAAAGTGTATCGAAAAAGAATTAAAAATCAATTAAAATCAAAATATTTTAAATTTTTTTTTTTTTTTTTTTTTTTATTTTAAATTTATAACGAGCTTTCAACCTCCGTATATTTACAAAAATAAAGCAAATCAAACATATTAGCTAGGTTGATACTAGTATTTCGATCTGGCTAAAGATCTCATCAGAACCCGAAGTTTTAGAAAAGCTAGAGCCTATATAATAGGCAGAACTTTAACAAAAAACCTATTAATAATCAATGTTGCCTCCATTCTTGTCTTCTTAGTATTCAACCACGTGGTTAGGTCTTTTCCTAACAAGCATCATGACGTTACTAAACTTTGAAGACCAAAAATGTTCTATTTATATAAAAAATTTTTAGTGTGTACTCTGGCTCAAGTAATATTTTTTACAGTTATATTAGTTTTTTGTTTTTATATACATCGAGATTATTTTTATGTTATTTTAAATTTATAACGAGCTTTCAACCTCCGTATATTTACAAAAATAAAGCAAATCAAACATATTAGCTAGGTTGATACTAGTATTTCGATCTGGCTAAAGATCTCATCAGAACCCGAAGTTTTAGAAAAGCTAGAGCCTATATAATAGGCAGAACTTTAACAAAAAACCTATTAATAATCAATGTTGCTCCATTCTTGTCTTCTTAGTATTCAACCACGTGGTTAGGTCTTTTCCTAACAAGCATCATGACGTTACTAAACTTTGAAGACCAAAAATGTTCTATTTATATAAAAAATTTTTAGTGTGTACTCTGGCTCAAGTAATATTTTTTACAGTTATATTAGTTTTTTGTTTTTATATACATCGAGATTATTTTTATGTTATTTTAAATTTATAACGAGCTTTCAACCTCCGTATATTTACAAAAATAAAGCAAATCAAACATATTAGCTAGGTTGATACTAGTATTTCGATCTGGCTAAAGATCTCATCAGAACCCGAAGTTTTAGAAAAGCTAGAGCCTATATAATAGGCAGAACTTTAACAAAAAACCTATTAATAATCAATGTTGCTCCATTCTTGTCTTCTTAGTATTCAACCACGTGGTTAGGTCTTTTCCTAACAAGCATCATGACGTTACTAAACTTTGAAGACCAAAAATGTTCTATTTATATAAAAAATTTTTAGTGTGTACTCTGGCTCAAGTAATATTTTTTACAGTTATATTAGTTTTTTTGTTTTTATATACATCGAGATTATTTTTATGTTATTTTAAATTTATAACGAGCTTTCAACCTCCGTATATTTACAAAAATAAAGCAAATCAAACATATTAGCTAGGTTGATACTAGTATTTCGATCTGGCTAAAGATCTCATCAGAACCCGAAGTTTTAGAAAAGCTAGAGCCTATATAATAGGCAGAACTTTAACAAAAAACCTATTAATAATCAATGTTGCTCCATTCTTGTCTTCTTAGTATTCAACCACGTGGTTAGGTCTTTTCCTAACAAGCATCATGACGTTACTAAACTTTGAAGACCAAAAATGTTCTATTTATATAAAAAATTTTTAGTGTGTACTCTGGCTCAAGTAATATTTTTTACAGTTATATTAGTTTTTTGTTTTTATATACATCGAGATTATTTTTATGTTATTTTAAATTTATAACGAGCTTTTCAACCTCCGTATATTTACAAAAATAAAGCAAATCAAACATATTAGCTAGGTTGATACTAGTATTTCGATCTGGCTAAAGATCTCATCAGAACCCGAAGTTTTAGAAAAGCTAGAGCCTATATAATAGGCAGAACTTTAACAAAAAACCTATTAATAATCAATGTTGCTCCATTCTTGTCTTCTTAGTATTCAACCACGTGGTTAGGGTCTTTTCCTAACAAGCATCATGACGTTACTAAACTTTGAAGACCAAAAATGTTCTATTTATATAAAAAATTTTTAGTGTGTACTCTGGCTCAAGTAATATTTTTTACAGTTATATTAGTTTTTGTTTTTATATACATCGAGATTATTTTTATGTTATTTTAAATTTATAACGAGCTTTCAACCTCCGTATATTTACAAAAATAAAGCAAATCAAACATATTAGCTAGGTTGATACTAGTATTTCGATCTGGCTAAAGATCTCATCAGAACCCGAAGTTTTAGAAAAGCTAGAGCCTATATAATAGGCAGAACTTTAACAAAAAACCTATTAATAATCAATGTTGCTCCATTCTTGTCTTCTTAGTATTCAACCACGTGGTTAGGTCTTTTCCTAACAAGCATCATGACGTTACTAAACTTTGAAGACCAAAAATGTTCTATTTATATAAAAAATTTTTAGTGTGTACTCTGGCTCAAGTAATATTTTTTACAGTTATATTAGTTTTTTGTTTTTATATACATCGAGATTATTTTTATGTTATTTTAAATTTATAACGAGCTTTCAACCTCCGTATATTTACAAAAATAAAGCAAATCAAACATATTAGCTAGGTTGATACTAGTATTTCGATCTGGCTAAAGATCTCATCAGAACCCGAAGTTTTAGAAAGCTAGAGCCTATATAATAGGCAGAACTTTAACAAAAAACCTATTAATAATCAATGTTGCTCCATTCTTGTCTTCTTAGTATTCAACCACGTGGTTAGGTCTTTTCCTAACAAGCATCATGACGTTACTAAACTTTGAAGACCAAAAATGTTCTATTTATATAAAAAATTTTTAGTGTGTACTCTGGCTCAAGTAATATTTTTTACAGTTATATTAGTTTTTTGTTTTTATATACATCGAGATTATTTTTATGTTATTTTAAATTTATAACGAGCTTTCAACCTCCGTATATTTACAAAAATAAAGCAAATCAAACATATTAGCTAGGTTGGAGCAACATTGATTATTAATAGGTTTTTTGTTAAAGTTCTGCCTATTATATAGGCTCTAGCTTTTCTAAAACTTCGGGTTCTGATGAGATCTTTAGCCAGATCGAAATACTAGTATCAACCTAGCTAATATGTTTGATTTGCTTTATTTTTGTAAATATACGGAGGTTGAAAGCTCGTTATAAATTTAAAATAACATAAAAATAATCTCGATGTATATAAAAACAAAAAACTAATATAACTGTAAAAAATATTACTTGAGCCAGAGTACACACTAAAAATTTTTTATATAAATAGAACATTTTTGGTCTTCAAAGTTTAGTAACGTCATGATGCTTGTTAGGAAAAGACCTAACCACGTGGTTGAATACTAAGAAGACAAGAATGGAGCAACATTGATTATTAATAGGTTTTTTGTTAAAGTTCTGCCTATTATATAGGCTCTAGCTTTTCTAAAACTTCGGGTTCTGATGAGATCTTTAGCCAGATCGAAATACTAGTATCAACCTAGCTAATATGTTTGATTTGCTTTATTTTTGTAAATATACGGAGGTTGAAAGCTCGTTATAAATTTAAAATAACATAAAAATAATCTCGATGTATATAAAAACAAAAAACTAATATAACTGTAAAAAATATTACTTGAGCCAGAGTACACACTAAAAATTTTTTATATAAATAGAACATTTTTGGTCTTCAAAGTTTAGTAACGTCATGATGCTTGTTAGGAAAAGACCTAACCACGTGGTTGAATACTAAGAAGACAAGAATGGAGCAACATTGATTATTAATAGGTTTTTTGTTAAAGTTCTGCCTATTATATAGGCTCTAGCTTTTCTAAAACTTCGGGTTCTGATGAGATCTTTAGCCAGATCGAAATACTAGTATCAACCTAGCTAATATGTTTGATTTGCTTTATTTTTGTAAATATACGGAGGTTGAAAGCTCGTTATAAATTTAAATTTTATTTAACAAAAAGTCTATCGAAAAAGAATACATAAATTTTATTTCTTGTACTTGGTTGGAAATTGGAAAATACTTTAAATAAAAATATCCTTATTTTATTTGACAATTAGAAAAGTGTTAATACCTTGATTTTATTGAAAACTTTCTTATATTTATATTTGCTACGAAAATGTCCAACCCAAATAATATCATAAGACCTTCAGTCCTAAATACCCAAAATCTTCCTCCTCCTCCTACAGTTCAGGGAACAATCGAACTGGAAAGCCTTGTGACTCGAATTGTAACGGACGTTCTGACTCGGAACAGTCACCATGACAGTAGCAACGCTAGTGACATGTCGGACCAGACGATAAATTTGAACGATGGCGGAAATTTGTCAGAGCTGGACAAATCCCAGATGTTGTTCGATGCATACGGGAATTTTCGGGTACTCCTGGTGAATTTAACTCTTGGAAGAAGAGTGTAGATCGAATTATGAAGGTATACGAACCTATAAAGGGATCACCAAAATATTACGGCATACTCAGTACGATTCGGAATAAAATTACCGGTCACGCGGACACAGCGCTAGAATCGTACAACACCCCCGCTGAACTGGACCGCAATGGCGAGATGCCTTTCCATCCATTCTTCTGACAAGAGGGATCTTACAACTCTTGAATACCAAATGACGACTATGGTTCAAGGGAATAATACGGTGCAGGAGTTTTATCACAATGTTTACTCCCATTTATCCCACATATTAGATAAACTCGCATGCATGGACGTAGGTGCGGAACCTAGGGAACTGCTGACGAGAACATACAGAGATAAAGCTCTGGATACCTTTATCAGGGGATTAAAAGGTGATCTTCCAAGACTACTTGCGATGAGAGAGCCTACTGAGTTGCCACAAGCCCTACACTTGTGTTTAAAACTAGAAAACCAACACTTCCGTTCGTACCACGCGAATCAGAATCATCAGACAAGAAACCACAATGGTGCCCAATCTACGCCCCAAAAAGGACAAATCCAGAATCCAAGAGGTTACAAACAACCATTTTATCCTCAACTTTCATTTACTCCGCAATTCAGACCAAATGGCCCCTATGTGAATATACCTCAAGTAAATCCGCAAATGCAACATGCACAATATCCTAACAATAATGGCTTTTTCCCAAGACCTTTACCTCCAAGACCCTTACCCCCGAAACCTCAACCAAGACCAGAACCGATGGATATTGACCAAAGCATGCGAACTAGGAATGTCAACTATATGAACCGGCCGGCTCAAAATTCACTCTTTGGAAAAAGGCCACCGGAACAGTTTAATCAAAACCCTAATAAACACCAACGAAACTTCAATATCGAGGAAGACGATCAACCATACTACAATCAGGATCTAGAAGACTCGGCGGAAATTTATGAAAACGGTTACCAAAGCGAATATTCAAACGAACACTATGAGGACCAACAGCTTCAAGTGGAATATGAGCATACCGAATATAGTGACGTCCATTTTTTAATCTAGACCACTCTTCGTTACCATTCATCGAGTGTAAAACGAAGGGTGGGAGACTATTTAAATTTTTAATCGATACTGGTTCAGGAAAAAACTACATCCGTCCCGAAATTGTGAAAAAATCGATACCCAATTAAAAGAACTTTTTGGCAAAATCAGTTGGGGGGCGATGTGCGTATAACAAATCATACTCTTATTAACCTCTTTAACATAGATATTCCAATCAAATTATTTCTTCTTCCGGCATTGAAAACATTCGATGCAATTATAGGACATAACACCCTAAAGGATCTTTCTGCTGTAATTTACACTGCAGAAAATTACATGACGATTCAGGGTAGATTGAAAATTCCACTAAAACAATTACCACTTCCCGACGTTAATTTGTTGAATATAAAGTGCGATAGCGTGGGCTTAGACCAAGTGGAGAAAACTAATTTCTTGGTGGAAAAATTTCCAAAACTGTTCGCAGACCCTGACGAGAAATTACCATACACCACAAAAGTAATTGGCGAAATTAGAACTTCAACTGATAAACCAATATACTCAAAATCCTACCCATATCCGTTGTCATTGAGAGGCGAGGTAGAGAATCAGATAAAGAAAATGCTGGATGATGGTATTATACGTCCCTCTAGGTCACCCTATAACTCTCCAGTATGTATTGTGTCGAAAAAACCTGATTCTCAGGGAAACAAACAATATAGAGTGGTTATAGATTATCGCAAGCTGAATCTTGTGACAATTTCTGACACATATCCAATTCCGGACATAAACGTTGTTTTGTCTCATCTAGGACAGAATACAATTTTCTCCGTTCTGGACCTAAAAAGCGGATTCCACCAGATACCGTTAAAAACGTCTGACATCGAGAAAACAGCATTTTCTATTTGTAATGGGAAATTTGAATTTACAAGACTGCCTTTTGGTCTCAAAAATGCCCCATCGATATTCCAACGTGCTTTAGATGATATACTACATGAGTATATCGGGAAAATTTGCTTCGTCTATATTGACGATATCATAGTTTTTAGTAAATCTGAGGTAGAACATTTACGGCATCTGGAGCAGGTTTTTAAAACCTTAGAGGATGCAAACATGAAAGTCCAGCTGGATAAATGTAATTTTTTCCAGACTGAAGTCGAGTTTTTGGGATTTATAGTTTCGTCGGCGGGAATTAAGACTAACCCAAAGAAAGTTGAGGCAATTCTTAATTTTCCAATTCCTAAAACGTTAAAAGAACTCAGATCATTTCTGGGACTTTCAGGTTATTATCGTCGTTTTATTAGGGACTACGCCAAACTGGCAAAACCCCTAACGTCTCTCTTAAGAGGGGAGGGGGGGTCGCATTTCCAAAAGACAATCGGCCAAACACGATATTACTTTGGATGAGAATGCTTTGGAATCTTTAGGAAATTGAAAAATTCCTTGGTCTCACAGGATATTGTCCTGGCATATCCGGATTTTGAAAAAACCTTTCGAGTTGACCACGGATGCATCCAATTTCGCCCTTGGTGCAGTATTATCACAATCCGATCGACCAATTGCGTTTATCTCAAGAACCTTGAGCAAAACTGAAGAACACTACGCAACTAATGAAAAGGAAATGCTGGCCATAATATGGTCACTAAATTCCTTTAGAAATTATTTGTACGGTAAATCAAAGGTAATTATCCGTACTGACCATCAACCGCTTACTTATGCTATGAGTAATAAAAATAATAATGGGAAGATGAAACGATGGAAAGCTGTTTTGGAGGAATATAACTATGAGATGGAGTACAAACCTGGAAAAACTAATATCGTTGCTGATGCACTTTCTAGGAAACCAGAAGCAACCGAAATCAATTCTATGTCAGTAAGCCAACACAGCGATGAAAGCTCTGGTGAAAACTTAATTCCTAGTGTGGAGTACCCTATTAACGTGTTTAAAAATCAACTATTTTTACATATAAATCCAACCCCATCTTACCAATTTCAAATCATATTCCCAACCTATCATCGCCACGTAATATCCGAACCGGAGTATAACGAAGAAAATCTGATATCCATTTTGAAAAGGTATTTAAACCCATCAGTAATCAACGGTATTAAAACTCTCGAACCAATTATGGGTAAAATACAATCAATATACCCTTTGCATTTTTCTACCTATAAAGTAAGGTTTACACAGACCCAAGTCAATGATATTGTTAACGAACAGGACCAAGAAGAAATCATCTTAGAAACGCATAAACGTGCACACAGAAACTATAAGGAGAATAAAGCTCAGATTTTAGAAAAACATTATTTTCCAAAGATGACCAAGAAAATAAAGGATTTAGTAACTCAATGTGCTGTCTGTAAGGAGAATAAATATGATAGACATCCTATAAAACCAGATATTCAGGAAACTCCTATTCCACAATATCCTGGCCATATTGTTCATATCGACATTTACCACACGGAAGGGAAACACATAATTACAGCTGTTGACAAGTTTTCTAAATATGCTCAGGCAAAGATTATAAAATCAAAATCTGTCGAAGACATCAAAGAACCTCTAAGGAAACTCCTACTTATTTTTGGAATCCCGAAGGAAATTGTTATAGATAATGAAAAGTCCCTGAACTCCGCATCTATCTCTTTTATGCTAGAAGACCAATTGGGCATCCGAGTTTATAAAACACCGCCATATAAAAGCTCAGTAAATGGACAAGTGGAGAGGTTCCATTCAACGTTAACTGAAATAATGAGATGTACGAAGGCAGATGGAATAAACAGATCATTCACAGCATTACTAGACAGATCTGTAAACGAGTACAACTATTCAATACATTCAACCACGAATAAAAAACCTGTTGAAGCTTTTTTTGGTCGAACAGTGAGCTCTGATCCTAAAAAACTAGAAGATGCCCGGCAAGAAACAATTTCAAGGATAAAGGAAAAACAACAATACGACATAAACACCCATAATAAGAAAAGGACTCCAATAAGAAATTACGATACTGGTAACACCATATACGTAAAAATAGATAAGAGACTAGGAACTAAGATAACACCTAAATACAGGAAGGAAATAGTAAAAGAAGATAGATCAACTACCGTGTTGACGGAATCGGGAAAAATCGTACATAAGAGTAACATCAAGAGCTAAACTTATATTTTACTTCTTTTTTTTTACAGATTACTATTCATTATGTCGGCCCATGCTGACATTCAGCTATATAACTACACATCGTCGCAAATAGCTACAATAGACTATGGAATCGCGAAAATTCAAAGTGGCGTTTTCCGATTCATACACCAAATTGACATCGACAGATACGAACATTCCCTGAACGACATCCAACATTTTATTGATACCTTTGAGACATCCCAAAACCCTATATTTCCCATCCTAAAAGAAGAATTAAAAAGAACATTCCAACTATTAGAAAGTATACATTTATTAAAAATTGTCAGAAATAAGAGGTCAATAAATATTCTGGGCACTGCCTGGAAATATTTAGCTGGTTCTCCGGACCATGACGACCTAGAAAAAATAATAAAAAATTTGGAAAATCTAAATAATAATAATAATGAACAATTTGTCATTAATAATTCATTCGAAACTAGACTCAATAATATTACACGGATTACCAACCTTTTGACTAACAACATAAAGAAAAGTAGTATATTAAGCGAACAGCTTATAATACTAAATCAAAATCGATTACGTCTCATAAAGGAGGATATCCTCAATATCAAATATGCTATCCAATGGTCTAGGATCGGAATGATAAATTCCTTTCTTCTGAATGAATTAGAGATAAAATTAGCAATTGAAAAAATCAAAAATGAGAATATACCATTTGAAAGCCCAGAAGAGGCATTAGAATTTACAAATATTAAAGTAATGCATAATTCAACGCTGATGCTCTATATAGTAGAAATTCCGTTGACCTCAACTATTGTTTATGAAAAATTGTTAATTAAACCAATAAAGAATAATAATTTAATTGTAAAACTAGAATTTAATGAAATATTGACTTTGAAAAACAAATTTATGGGATAAGAACAAAATGTAAACGGCTTGCAAAGTTGGAAATTTGTAATTCAGATAATCTAGTAAACTTGTCTACTGACAATTGCTTACCAAAAATCCTACACTCTCTCCCATCATCATGTTATACAACAAATGGTCATCACATTCCCCAAATTGAAGAAATTTCGACAGGAACAATACTGCTAAATGGGTTTCTGGAACTCTCAGAGTAAATGAAGAATCTCAGAACCTCACTGGAAGTTATATCATATCCTATACCAACGCTACCATCCACATTAATGACCGTATTTTCGAAAATATCGATGCCACTCCCATGAACATTTTAACACCTGCAGAACAACCCACTCCAAACGAAATAGAACAACTTCAAATCCTATCACTTGAAAGTTTACAAGAACTGCACATTAATAATACAAAGTTAATTGCTAACTTTAGCAAATCAACGGAAATAAGAGAATTGTCTCTAGCATTAATAATTTTGATGATCACAATCCCACTAGCTATACTAATAATGCTGCGTAAGAACAAATCGAAGACTATATTTGTAAATGAAATACCACAGCCTATTGAAACCGGTAACACTACTTCCTGTCAACCCAAAATAGAGCAAACATCACTAACATACCAAGGCATCAAATTAAACGATATACCAATTTTCTACTCGATTGAGGACAATCGATTTTAAGAGGGGAAGAGTTAAGGAAACAAATATTAAATTTAATACAATTACAAATTACCAAATTGCGAAACCAATTTCCGTTAATTGCACATTTATGATTTCTTGACCTAAATTCAGTCCAACCAAATAATTGCTTAACAAGCAAGAGTTTCATTTGGCACAATACGATTGCGACATAAATTTAGTTCAATAACATAAATGCTTAGTTTACGGAAGTATTTCAATAATAAAATAATTTATTATAAAAAATTCAACTTTAGCAATTAAGCAAAATTTGTAATTATTTAAAACCATTTAGAAGTAAGTCAGTTAGTAATTATAACTCGTATAAAACAGACGCATAGCGTCCTATAAATAAATTTTAATAAATTAAATAGAAAAACAGACGCATAGCGTCCCATAAATAAATTAATAAATAAAGTAAATTAACACAAAAAAATAAAATAAAAAAACTTTGTTTTTTTATATTAATTAATTTTAATATAAATTAACTCATATATGCTAACCAGTATAGACAAAAATAATGAGTTGAAAAATAAATTTAAAAAAAAAACTAAATTTTATCAATAAATATTTTTTTTTTAATGAAATGTGCCCACACGGGATTCTACCCGCTCAACCATCTGAGCTATCTTCACATATTATACTTGATAGATAAAAACATAAATGACTTGCTTGCAAAAAATGGCATTACTTTCCAGCTTACAAAAAATCATATATATGTAGTTATATATGTACTTACTTGTAACGCAAGTACTTATGTGTAACGCATTACTTTTTGTATTGAAATAATGGGGAAAATTAAATAGTTATTAGTAAGTCCTTGTTAATTGTCTTAAAGTAATGCAGACTGTAAGCTGTTGTTATTACTGGTAGTGAGAAAAGCAATGACATGTCATTACCGTTTCTTCTCTGGGAATTTTTCCTAATGAGCCCTTTGATATGTTTTATTTTTTTTTTTTTTTTTTTCAATGTTTTAGTCTTTGTTAAATGGTTTACGCATCACTTTACCTCTTCATGTCTATTTTGCAAAATGTTTCAACGTGTTTCACAACAAAAATATATTGTTTGTTTACCATAATTAAAGAAGTTAGCATTACATATGGGTAACCCTTAACCAGCTTTACAAAAATTTTCAAAATGTTTTAATTAACAAATAAAAATTAATTTTAGTTTAAGCAAAAATTTTTGTCGATCTTACTACATTTTGCAATATGTGTTTATGCTTATAGAGATTTTTTTAAATTTAGGTCCACTTTAGGGCACATATTGTGGACGTTTTGAGAAGATTTAAAAATTGTTATGTAACTTTTTTAAATGATTTGCTCCGAGAAAGTTATATACAGTGGGGAGAACTTGTGAGTACATGTAAGTTCTTTCTACACCTAAAGATTCAGGCCGAAAAATGTGTAACACTAGAACTAAATTACACTTTTCTAAAGGAACAAGGTACGCTGAATCCAAATCTGGCCTTAGATTCCCTCTCCGACATCAGGCGTTCCAGCTATATTAACGAGAAAAGTGTATTTTTTGATCAACATGCTCCAATTTTTGACCTTTCTGGAAATACATTTTTCATAATACTTGTAATGTCACCTGAACAAACTACTCTTACCATTTTTTTTCAGTTTTTCAACTTTTAAGATAACTTATTTCCTTAATCTTGACGAAAGTATACACACAGAGAAGTAAAGTGCCAACCGAATTGAAAAGTGTATTTTAATGGTAACAATCTATAAATTTAGTTACTACAACGATATTTACATTAGATTTCTGAATATTTTGCTGGTTGCAAATAAAATCCAGTTGAATTAACCGAAATTGGTTGTCAAAACTAATGTTCCGTTGTACCAACCGACTGAAATTAGTAATATGTACCCGAATTTGAGACATAGTAACCGAATTTCAGTTAGCAAAATGTTTCTCTGTGTGTATATAAGAATACATAAAGTTATAATTATATAAAATTACACAATATTTTATTAAAAAAATTTTTTTCTAGGGTATATGAAACTACATATGTACAAAGAGGGCTCATATATGAACATTTAAGGTGTTTAAAAAAAATGAAAGTGATTTCTAAAGTCAAGCCATTTAATATGAAGTTTGGTGCCGATTGGATAAAGAAAACATGAGGCGGAAGTCTATGGAAAATTGAAAGTGTGTTTTGTGTGGGGGAAAAATGGCTTTTTTTTTTTTATAAAGAGAAGCAACACTCAGGAAATTCTTCCTATTAATTAATGTGTAGCTTTCTTTGGAAAGGGGATAGTGGAGATATGAAAGGTGGTGAAAGATGAAGGGCTTCAAACATGGCAACACTGTAATTGCGCGAGTAGATAAGTCTTAGAACAGTTGTTGCTCGCCACTTGATGTAGAGTTGGCGAATTTATTGAAGCTTTTTGCTTCATAGCCCTGATTCATTATTTTACTTCGGTGGGGTTAAGTGCTATGAAAACACCGAAGGTGGGCGCAGCGATACATATAAGTGATAGAAAACTCATACATATTATTTTTCTGAATTGATGTTGTTGTCACCGGGAATCGAACCCGGGACCATCTGTGTAACAGTCCAACGCGCTAACCATTACTCCACAACCACAATTTTTCAATAAATTGTTAATATTGAAGCAGTTTTTATTCCATATAATAAATTAATCGAGATGAAGACAAAAAACTGTTTTCAAAACTATATAAAAATCCAAAATGGGTTGAGAATTAGCCGAGTAAAAAAAAAATACCCCAGACCACTAATGTGCCAAATACCACTTGATCAAACATTTCAAGCCCACATCCTAAACGTTTTCGAAATTAAATACCAAAATATTTTTTTTTTACTTACTGAACCCATTAACTGTTAGATATGAAATATTTAATTTTTAGGATGTCGGGATCCTGTCCTAAGGTGACGTCGAAAACCAACAATATTTTTGGGGTATTTTTCAAATCTCCAATTTCAAATTTTAAAAAATTTTGTTCAGCAAAATTAAAAAAAAAAGTAGTTGCGCACACTAAGGTTTCATTAAGTATAAAATTTAAAATAAAAATACCAAAAATTACACATATGCCCCGTTTAATTTAGTAAGGGCAGCTATTTAAATTCGGCGGATTTCGAGGAAAAACGCTTTTTTTTGCACAAAATAGGGTAAAATTTATCTACTTTTAACAAGTAACAATTAATGCTTTTCAGAGTTTTATGAAACAAACTACAAGCACTATATTCTGAAAATTTGGTCAAAATCGAACTACGGCAAAGGTCAAAGTTAATTTTTTTCGAAATTTTGAAGATTTCATGAAATTGATAACGAAAAATCATGTGGTATCTTCGTATTTTTTAGAAAAACGCAAAAAAAAACATTTTTTGCCCCATACAAAACACACTTTCAATTTTCAATCGATTTCCGCCTCGTGTTTTCTTAATCCAATCGGCACCAAAGTTCATATTAAATGTTTTTACATACAAAGGAACCAAACTAGCCCATGGATTGACTTTAGAACTCATTTTGAAAAACGGCCATACAAAGTTGAACTCCTCTAATGAACATATATATAAGTATTCGTTCGTTCTTCCCTGTATTTGTTTGTTGATTTATTTTATTTGTTTTTTTTTTTTGCGACAACTTTAACAAAGTTTTTTGAGTTCAAAGAACATTAAAAATATTTGAAACAAAATATTTATATATATTTTTATATCCACTTCAATAATATTTATACAGAAAATAAGTTAAATTTGTCATGAAAATTTAAAAAGCCGTAAAATTATGCAGTCACGGAAAAAATTGGCTGTTTTGTTCTTCAAAGAGTTTAAAAGGTAATTACATTTATATATGTTTTTATAAGACCGGGCAAAGCCCTATGTTAAATTCTTAAATTAAAAGAAATTATAAATAATTCAACTTCTTTGGAATTTGCCATAAAATGCCTTATCATGTAGAAATGCTATTTTACGGAATTTTGTTAAAAGAGACACTTTTGCAAAATTTTAAAGACTTTTTGTTTAAACAAATTCGTTTAAATATTGTTGTAGTATAAACTTTGTGCATAAGTTTTAAGAAAAATAAGCAAGAAAATTGTTAAACCTTTAAATTCATATAAACTTACTATATTAAAACTTTTTCACTTTTACTGTAAATCCATTCCTTATTGCTTTTATTTTATAGATATTTAAAAAAAAAAAAAAAAACTATAAATCAACTCCTTTTTTAAGTTTTTAGAATTAGGATGCCATTTTAGACTTTTTTAGTACCTACCAACTTTTTACTTTTTCCAGCAGTTTTAACCATATTTCGTCCAATCTGTATTTGCGCTCTAAATGCTTAACTATGGCGTATAAGTATTATATGAATAAATATAACTCATACGTACTGGTGACTTTGTTTAGAAATTAATAAGGGCAACAATTTTTCAACTTCTATTTTTCATCGATTAATCTATTGTCTATTATTTTTTATCGATTAATCAAAATCTATCGATTAATCTAAATTTGTTTATATTAAATAATATAAGGGAATTTCCCCAATTTCCGAATCGTGTTATTGCAAGAATATAGCAAAACTGTCATCGAGTTTAATTTCCGCTATCATTATTTTGAAAAAGTTTCAACTTGAATTCAGACGTTTTAATAACAAACAAGTTTTAACTAATTTACCAGATCGGATTTTTGCAAACGTTAAGATTTTTATTCACAATTTCAACAAAACTACCCAGGTAGAAACTGCCAATAGTACCAATAAAATAGTACTGGCATACCACTGCTATTTTTGAGAAACCCACAGTTTTAAAAATTACCACATGTGCAACTAATATTTTTCTATGGAAGTACTATTTTTTTCAAAGCATATGTTTAGCCTGTAGCACCCGGAGAATTTGTTGCCAATATTTGTTTTTCTACCAATATTACAACCAATTAGAAGCATTTTTTTTTTTTTTAATATTCTCTTATATTTCATACATTTAAATATGATGTTAATGACTACGACCGAATAGTATTGCTGCTTTTTAAATGTGTTTTATTGTACATATTTGACAAAATTAATTTAAGTTATTTTGGCAGCAACAAATTTTTTTATTACCAACCTTATGGCAACAGTGGCAAGTTTGCGCAAACTAACGGTTGGCCACAGTTATCAATAGGGTAACATGACAATACTTTCAAGATTGTTAATCCCAGGTTCTGCCAACACATAATCGGCTGTCGCCGACGCTTTTCCAGCACTGTGTCAATTGTATTTTTGTACCTAAGTATTTTATTAAATAAACAAATATCTATACTATGTTTAACTATACTTTATTGAAATTTTTTAAAATATTTTATATATTGCTGAAACAGACTAGATTTTGCAATAATTTCTGTAATTTTAAACTGTAAAAAAATGCTGATAGATTTACTTAGTTAGATAGTTAGTTAATTGTTCTTTATTTGAATTCATTTCAGTATAACAATTGATTTAATTTACATACATAAAAGTAGGAAAATGCGACTTTGACTTAATGTCGTCAGTCGGAAAATGATAATTTTATACGATATTAGATTAGATTAGATCAGAAGGCACTATGCACCGAGACCAATGTAGGTCTTTTGTGCTGCCTAAAGTTACCTACAGATTCAAGCTACCTATAAAGCCAATTATCCTATTAGGCAAAATGTTCGCGATGTCGGAAGGCGAAATGAAGCGATCACCTAGAAACCTAAGTCTCCTATCACAAAGCCTTTAACATAGAGAACATGCTCCGAGGTCTCAGACACCATCTCACAAAACCTACACATATCCGTGTCGGATTGACCCTTCCTGTGCAGATGGTATCTGAGATTACAGTGTCCAGTTAAGTACGACGCCAGGGTCCTCAAACCCCTCCCCCCCCTTTCAAAAGACAAGAGTCGCCTCGACCCCTACTGGAAAAAGAGATCAATCTCTTAGCCTGGCGCTGACCAGGAGAGTGTTTCCAGTAACCAGAGAATTCAGACTCTCTCCATGCAATGAGCCTTTCCCTAACATACCCCGCAGGTATTCCACAGAATGGTTCAGGACCAATAAAGGGCCTTCGGGCCCCGCGGTTGGCAAGACAATCTGCCCTCTCGTTGCCCTCATGCCCCTCATGACCAGGAATCCACCCCAAGGTTAGAGAGTTGCCCCTACTGAACCTATTGAGAGTCTGAATGCATTCCATGACCAACCCAGACGACACCTTATAAGCCATTAAGGCCCTCAGTGCAGCCTGACTGTCAGAAAGAATGTAGATGCGAGATCTGAGCGTTCCCCTTCGCAGGCATTCCCCTGCACAGACACAGATGTCCCAAATCTCCGCCTGAAAAATAGACGGATATTTTCCCATGGGTAAAGCACGCTGGAAGCCTCGTCCAAAGACGCCCGCACCCGTGTTCCCTTTCGACTGCTTAGAGCCATCAGTGAACCACAACTGAGAACCATCTTCCGGTTCCCAGGATTGATTGGTCCACATGTCTCTGTCAAACAACAACACATCAAAATATCTATCAAAGATCCACTCCGGTGACACTCTGTCCGCAACCTTAGAAATCGGGTCATCTATTAAGATGAGCGCGATCCTCATGTGACCCCTTAGGTCGCCCCCCCCCCCCTCATAACATCGAATTCACTAAGTCTAGAGGAACCCATACTGGCAATCTCCATTACAGAAATATGCAATGGCGGGATCCATAGCATAACCCCCAAGGCATCCGTTAGGCAAGTTCCGCCTACCCCAGTAATGCCAACACACGCAAGACGGTAGATTCTCTTAAGAGCATCCCTTGCCTTACTCTGCTCAACTTTTGGCCACCATGCAAGGGCAGCATAGGTGATCATCGGTTTAACAATAGTATTGAACGACCAGTAGAACATTTATGGCCTTAGGCCCCATGTTCTCCGATATTGCTTTATGTTACTTAAAATTTAATAATTAAATTCATCTACAAGTTCTTTTCTGTAACCTAACGCATCTATAATATATCTATATATTTGGTGATAATTAGAACTGGCATTGTTTAAAATATTAATTAACTCATTTTCGGTTAAGGTATATTGTTTAAAATAGTAAAATCTTATTTGGCGAAGGATTGGTCATATGGCTAGGAAATGCTGTGTGTTTTCATTTTAGCGAAGGTTGCACAGTGAGCATAAGAGTGGTCTTTGCTGTTGAAACCTGGTTGCATTTAGCTCGATTAAGTCACATCTGGCTTTGAATATATAGCTTACTGCGGTGGGATTGTTTGTAATTCCTAAATATGGTTGTGGTTGTCTGTAGTTAAGATTCGTGTAGAAACGGTTTGTGGAAGATGCCTTCTCCAAGTAATTAAGCCTTTCTTTTGATTTTAAGCCAGTTAAAATATCAATACGTAAACTATACCAGTTTTCTTTTGTTGTGCATTGGGTGATTCTCCATGTGTTTATAGTTCTAGCTAGCGAATCAATATGTTCATACCAATATGCTTTTTTCTCAATAACAGTTTTTGTAAGCATATTTGGCTAGATAGATTTATTTTAAAGATTGAATGAATAATTTTTCTGCAAAATTTCAGTGTAATTGAATTAATTGCTTCGTAGTTATTAACGTTCAAATTTAAATTTTTTCAAAATTTCGGCTGAGGCAAACTCAAATTTTTTTCATTGTTTTAGGTTTTTTTGCTTCGTAGTTATTAATGCTCAAATTTAAAAATTCTCAAATTTTCGGCTGATTCAAACTGAAAAATTTTTCATTCTTTTAGGTAGATTATTTGCACCTTACAACTAAAGATTTCAAATCGTATAATATAATATATATTGATTAATATATGTCTTAGAGGTCTACCATTTATGAATGATAAATAATATTTCCAAATGACCCCCGTGTGTCCTCTTACACATGTCGATTCTAGTGTTACTGATGGGTCCGCATTTAGGTCTGGAAGTATCATTGGGCCAATTTTCTTTGAAAATGCAGCTATAAATACGCTTACCGTCAACGGCTTTCGATATCGTGACATGTTGACAACTTTTTTTTGCCTACTGCTGATGATCAACATGTCGACATGTTACGATATCGTAATCCGTTGATGGTAATCGGATTTTCAGCTGCATTATCAAAGAAAATTAGCCTCATGACACCTCCAGAATCGGCATGTGTAATCGTACACGCGAGGACATTTGGAAAATATAAATAGTAGAGACCCTCTACGACATATATTAATAAACAGATAATAATTTGTGTGTTTAATTTGCATTTCAAGAAGAAACTCGAACTTGAAACGCAATTGGTAAACAATACTAGTGTTCCAATAATGGTTTTTCAACAATTTGGTAGTGCTCGTTTCGATTTTGCAACCAAAAATTGTCTATCAGCTATAGCGATTTTCTTGAAAAAATATGGATTTTTCAAAACAACATACAACGCGAAGTTGTCCTGTCAAAGAATTCCCTGAAAGCTTAAAATTATGATTTGGATTCGTTTCTGAACGAATTATTTTAAAAGATGTACCACTTTTAAGGAAACGATTAAAATTCTAGGTTTAAAACTACTAAAATATTTTAATTTTGCGGCCCTCATTAATGTCAAAGAAAGTAAACGGATTTTTGTTACGAATATCTGGAAGTACATGCGTACAAAGCGGCATTAATGTGCAGTCAAAAACATTTAAATTTTTTTAATACCAAATATACATATGATATTAAATTCGTTATAACTCCCAAAACAATTAACACACGCCTATCAAAAATTGTAGAAAATTATGTATTGTCCGGAGAATATAATTTATGTTTTTAACAAAGTTTTAGAATTTATGTGCACTTTGTTATTTTCAAAAATAATTCGTAAAGTACACACAGAGAAAAATTTTGCTATTTGCCAACTAACATTCAGTTACTACAACTCAAATTGAGTTATTACAAATTTCAGACGGTTGGCACAACTTAACATTAGTTTCCACAACACAGTTCGGCTAATTCAGCTTAAGTTTAGTTACAAACGCCCAAAATATTCATTACTCTAATGCAATTATCATTGTATTAACTGAATTTATAAGTTGTTACCATTAATATACACTTTTAAATTCGGTTGGCACTTTATTTCTCTGTGTGTACCCAAAAAAAATTTGGATCCATAAATCTCTCTACACTGAAGAGATAAATCACAAATTTAAAGGAGGATTTTTAGACACAAATGATTATAATGAATATCGGAAACAGCTTTTGGTATTTACTAACAATTGTAATTTTGACAATTTTTCTTTTAATTTTCAACTTTAAACCGCTGTAACTTTCGAGGCACACGAGCAAATTGATGCACACGAAGGCACTTAAGTGTCATAAATCTGGTATTTCAAGTGTAGATAGCGTCATTGATCAAAATTTTTAATATTTTTTTATATCCCAAATATTAAAAATAACTATGATATTAATCCTTTAGTATTTCTAAACCAATTAAGATATTACCCTCAAATAAATTGCAACATTTTTTGTATTGCTCGCAAAATATACTGGATATTTTATCGCAAAATATACTGGAATTTTTTTAATTTTTGTGTAGGCTAGAAGAGGGAGCATTCGACACTTTTTTTTAAAAAGCGCTGTCGTTATTAAACCAGTCTTTTTTTGAAAAATTCAATTTTATCTAGTATTTAACACATTTTAACTTTAATTTGTATGTTTATAACATAAATTATCTTTATTCCTTATATTTATTTTTTTAATATTCCCAAATTAACCCACCCATGTGGTAAATTCGCAAGCTGATATCCTACATTTGTCAGCTATAAATATATCGGTTATTGTGGGAAACTTATATTTTGTTTTAAATAATCATTAAGAAAGATATCAATAGCTGCATTTCGGCAAACAAAATTTCAAAAAAGTTTATTTTCTTCGAATTTGTTGAAACAAAAGTACGTCTGACCGTGCAACACATATAAACATGTCACAAACGAATCATATAATGTATACTAGGGTGGGTCGAAAAAAAAAAGTTCAGTCGGAAAAAAGGTTTTTTTTACCACGCCCCTACATACCGCTCTTTTTGTTTTTAATAAAATGTGCCCCACTGGATTCGAACCTGGGACTCCATGGCGTCAGTCAAGCGCTCTACCATCTGAGCTATATCGGCATGTTATATTTGATAGATAAAACCATAAATGATTTGTTTGTCGAAAATTTAATTACTTTACAGCTTACAAAAAAACAAAAATAAGTAGTTAAATATGTACTTACTAGATGTGTTCCCATAGCACTTAACCCCACAAAGGTTAAATAATGAATCACGGCTATTAACCGAAAAAATTCAATAAGTTCTCCATCTCTATATCAGGTGGCCAGCACCAACTGTTATAAGACTTATCATCTTGCAATTACAGTGTTGTCATGTTTGAAGCTCTCCATTTTCCCAACCTTTCAGCTCACCACAATCTACACATTAATAAATAGGAAGAATTTCGTGAGTGTTACTGCTCTTTAAAAAAAAAAAAAAAAAACTAGTTATTAGTAAGTGCTTATTATTTGTGTTAAAGTAGTGCAGAGAGTAAGCTGATATAATTTTTGGTAGTAAGAAAGTAATAACGCGTCATTACCATTTCTATATTGGACATAAAAGACTTGCTTGCACAAAATGTCATTACTTTAACGCTTACAGCAAATCTAATTATATATTTACTTCCTAGAGTTGACAAAATAATGAGTCTTAACATAGATTTTCAAAATATGTTTCCATTATTGCTTTATATTTCAAATACTGATAAAAATATGTACTTATGATGAATTTCATATCAAAACCTATAAAAAAAGACACATTTTGAACCCGACCCTCTCAGATGTAGATAAAAGTTTACATACAGCTGCATTTTACCTCTACAAACACAACCTCATTTTAAAAATTGCATTTTCGTAAAATTGTGGGCGTCGCAAGGTATCGAAATATTTGAAAAATGACGGTAATACACTGATAAAATTTTCCTTCATAGTATTAATGAAACGATTTCATTAACATCGATTCATTGGTTTAATGAAAAATTTCAATAACTGAATGAAAATTCATTAATATTGCTATTTTTTTCATTATTATTTTTAATGGTTTTTTCATAATTTCATAAAAAAAAATCATTAATGCAATGGAAAAATTTAAATTTTTTTTTTTTTTTTTTTTTTTTATTATTTATAATATAATTACAACTGAGTAAAACTCATTTAGTAATATTACAATATGAGATAAATAGTGTGACGAGTGATAATTCATTAATTATCCTCAAAAAAAAATTATAAATTGATGTACTTGTGTACATATTTCTAGTTGACCAGATCCATTGGAAGGGTCCTCTGTAGTCTTCTATATGGGTTGTGAGAGAAGAAGATTTCATTAAGATCTTCATTTGTATGAAGCTGAAGTTTTGTAGCGTGCTTTTGTGCATGACGTTGTGTCTCCTCAGTTACAGTGTGTTTATCCCCAGATCTCTATGCAGGCCATCGTTGCGAATGAACCATGGAGCATTGACGATAGTACGAAGTATTTTGTTTTGTGTTTTTTGAATAATTTGTACATTAGTTTTCTTTGAACAGCCCCAGAGCTGTATTCCGTATGTCCATATTGGTTTTATTATTTGGTTATACACCAAGAGTTTGTTTGTGAGAGGTTTTTGTAGAATTTTGTATTTCTGGCGTGCTTTCCCAAGCGGATGTTTGGATAGCATCAATTAAGTTGTCTAGCTCACTTTCGATATCGTGTTTTGATTTAAGGGACGTTTGTAAGTTAATTTTACCATTTAGCAAAGTATAAAATAAGTTCCAGTTTGTTGTATTGCTTATTAAAGCTGGTGAAACAGGTTTTTGTACGATATTATCACTGACAGTCATAATGACAGGTGAATGATCGGATGAAAGACCACAGTAGTTTTCTATATGTATGTAGTTTTTTGAAATACCTTTAGCAATATAAAAATCGATTAAATCTGGGATTGAATTTGGATTTGAAGGCCAATATGTGGGTTCATTTCCTGAGAAAATTTCACATTTAAACTGACAGCATGCTTTGTATAATTCAGAACCTTTGGGTGATGTGAGCCTGGACCCCCAAATTTTGTTTTTGGCATTGTAATCACCACCAACTATGAAATGGGTTCCAAGGGATTGAAGCATATTTAAGTATTGGTGATATTGGACATTATGTTTTGGCGGAATATAAATTGCGCATAGTTTAAATGAATTTATGTGTTTAAAATTTACCGAAATACAAGCCAATTGAAACACATCTGTTTCAATTTTTGACTCTTCGCTGTGTTGAATGTTTTCCCTTATTATCAGGGAAGCTCCACCTCTTGCTCGTTCCGCGGGACGGATTGAGTTATAAATTGTATAGCCTTTGATGGAGGCATATGATTGTTTTGTTAAATGACTTTCTGAAATAAGAAGTACGTCGATTTTTTCTTCATTTAAAAATAGTTCAATTTCATGTAAGCGGTTTAATAAGCCGTTACAATTCCATATAGCTATACGAAGTGTTGAATACATTTTTGTAGATTAAATATTGTTTTGAGATCTAAGCTCTATCGAATTAATTTTGTTGAAAAACTTTTCGTTAATATTGTTTTGTTGATCTAACCTTTGGTTGATTTTTTTCTATACTTTTTAAGATTTCGTCAAGAATTCCATTGTTAGTTGAATCCTGCGTATGTTGATTTTGTACTGTTTGGGAATATGATCTTTTTTGAAAATCTGATACCTGTGGCTGCGGTTGAAATGACGCAATTTGGTTATGCCGCTGTTGTGGTTGATGTTGTTGTGGTTGACGTTGTTGTGTTTGGATCTGAGCTTCAGGGTTTGGTACCTCTCGCATTGTAGATCGATTTTTATTACGTATCTTTTGTAATTCTTTTCAATAAAATTTTTGACTTGTAATAAGAAAAAAAAATTTTTTTTTTGTACTATCATTTTGAAATAAAAAAAAACTGTAAACAGAATTAACCAAAACTTTGATATAAATAAACTTTTTTATAAAATTTGCCTAGAGCTAACAGTTTTTGACGAATTTGAATAGTTGGTCACTAAATTCCAGGGAACAGATTCTCTAAGAAAAACGATATAGTTTTGTTCAAAACGAGACCTAAATTGTTATCGTTTTGACGATGTTACACAAAAACGTTATGCTAAACGATAATAAATTTTTGTTTTTAACAACATTGTAAACAATATTTACCATTTTTATCTGATATAGTCGTAATTTAACTACAAAAAGTGGACTATAATCATCTATCGTTCTACAGAATTCCACGCCAGATCGATAAAAAATTACATATTTTGTATGAACATATAAGAAAAGATGTCATCTTTTAACACAATTTATAAAAAATGTAAAGAAAGATTGAACAATTTTGTAAAAATTAAACAATAAAAACAGAAATAAATTAAAATTGGTTTTTTTTGTTCAGCTTTTAATATTTTAATGTCTGTTAACTATATTTAAACGATTTTTTTAATCATTAAAGTTCTTAATCTACATAATTTAAAAAAAAGTACAATAACTAAAATATTTCTTTTTTATGTATGAAAAAAATTTTATTTTCAAAATTTGTAATTTGTATGCTAAAATAATCATAAAAAGTGCAAATTATTGAAGTATTTCATACAAACTATGAATTTTATTCATTAAAAACATAAAACTTTCATAACGATTAGGCTAGGATTAATGAAAAAAATTTCACATACTTTATGAAATTTTCATTGGGTCACTAAAACCATTCATTAAGATTGATTTAATGAAATACCTTTCAATGACTCAATGAAACCTTTCTTTGTGGACTTTTTTATAAAAAAAATCATTGGGTTAATGAAGGAATTCATTAATACTACCCACAAATTTCTATCAGTGTAGGTACTTTTAAGCAGCGATTACTACGGATTGGCTGAACCGATTTCAAAGATATTGGTGCCATTAGAAAGGTATATAAGTCAGCTTTCGAAAACATACACTATAACAATTTTCTATTGCACTGTAAAATTTTTTTGTGGCAAGAATAAAATTTTAAAATGGGAAAACATTTGAAAGGCCGTGTTTTTTTCCAAAAAAAAAAATTTTAGAAAGGTCTATTTAATATATATAACATATCTAAAAACTAAAATGCCGTTTTTTTTCTTTTTTTTTTAAATTTTTTTAAGTAAATGCATCTCTTGTTAACTTCCTTATATTTTGATATCATTGTGTGACAAAAAAGAATAAAGTAGCTGTACTTTGAAAGTTATACAGATTTTTTGTAATTTTAATAGATTAGAACAAGAATCGTATTATCAAATTTTTTAGACACTACCAAAATATGGACTTACCGTTGGTAAATTTATTTTTATTTTTATTTTTTTAGATTTAATAAATAGTTTTGCTCAGCTCATACTGTTGACTTTTGGAATATCTGTTAACTTTTAGTGAAGTTTCATCTAAAGGTGTAAAAGAATGGGTGCTTTGAGTTAATGTAATAGTTTTAGCATTTTTATAGCTTGAAAATAGCTCTTATTTTGTTTTGTTATAGTCGTCAAAGTCTGCAAAAGCAACTTCTATGGAGGTCTTATAAATTGTGAAGCCCAATGATAAAGGTCTTTCGCCGTTTGAATTTTGTTTTTATTTGCAATGCTATAATTCCGAGCTAATCTTTTTAATGTCCCACCTATACCATCACATCACATGCAGATGGTAAAGTGCCACTCAGCGAATGTATCGAAATCAATTTTGTGAAGACATAAATTAATTAAGTTGTATTTGTTTTTGTATTGTGCTGCTGCACCATCTGACACGTAGATAACTTTCGTTATTGAATTGCTTGTATTGGTCATAACAAAATTAATCAGGCTCTGTGCAATAACTCCCAGGTGAAAAAAGTCCCAAAAAAAAAAAGGAAAAAAGTCCCAAAAATTTTGCATACAAATTTGGGAGTAATTTCAAATGAAATAATACCCAGTTCTTTTGCAGTTATTTCATTTTTGTTATTAGGTGTTCATAATGCAGTAATTCCGGAATGAAATAGGTCCCAACAGAACTTAGCGTGGGACTTACTTCATTTTAGTTTCTTGTCCGGTGTTATTTCATTTGCTGTGGGAGTTATTTAATTTTCAAATATTCATTATTTTTTTAATATTATTAATATTCCAAACGGTTCTTATAACGGGATTTTTCAAAATATTTTGATGATCTTCTTAAATTGAACTAACTTAATCTGTTCTTTAACAAATTTTGAAGGCATAACGTTATATTTCCCAAGGTCATATTGCCCAAGAAAAAAACGACATAGCGCCCAAAAAAATTATGTATAAATTGTTGTTGTAAAAATTTTCTTGTTTTTGGGCAATACGACATTGATGTGGACGAAATAACATTTTTTGTTGGTCGCTATGACGATTTTTTGTTTGGCCAAAATAAATTTGGGCGCTATGACGGTAAAAAAAAGAAGTTATTGCCCAAAATCATAATTTATTTTTTTTTTTTAAATGTCATAAGACCTTAAATGTCAAGACTGATTCATGAAATCAAACAAAAGAGTTTTAAGGAGACTTAAAAAATTGCTTCAATTTTATTTTTTTGTGTCGCACGCAGAAAAAACTTATTTCGCGTAGTCGCCTGCCGAGTTCTACGGACGAAAAAAACCCTAAGAGCGGCCGAATTCCGCCACACAGAAAAACTTGTTTTTACATATCCCATGTCGAATCCGTTGAAATCTTATTTTTAAGACAATATGTAATATAAATTGACCACTCATAGCTTTGTCATTTAAACAGCTAATTGATTGTCTTTTATCTTAAATAAAAGAGTAGAGCATTGGCCTTCTGTTTATTTAACGTTTAGACACTAATATATACATAAAATTTTTAATAAAATAGACTTTTAGAAAAATAATCATTAAAAACAATAAATCTTGGTGAGGGTTGGTATTTTGGGACATACAAAGTTATGACAGGTCAAATAAATGTTGCTTGATGTCTTAAAAATATAAGATTTCCACGGATTCGACATCTGATTTGAAAAACAAGTTCTTCTGGGTGGCGGCCTTCGGCCGCTCTTAGGGGTTTTTTTTCCTCCGTAGAACGCGGCAGGCGGCTTCGCGAAATAAAGTTTTTTCTGCGTGCGACACAAAAGACATTATGTCTTATGACATTTAAAAAAAAAAAATATGATTTTGGGCAATAACTTCCTTTTTTACAGTCATAGCGCCCAAAAAAAAAGTTTTGTTCAATATAAAATGCTATGGCATTTTATATTGAACAAAAATATAAAAAGTTTTGGATTTTCTTTCATTGATTTGGTCGTTATAACATATTAACATCCACAATTTTGGGGGAGTTATTTCATTTTTAATCTTTGGAAATTATTTTATGATGAAATAACAACCAAAACCTAGGATTTGCTTCATTTTTGTTTTGGAAATTCATTCATTTTTTTAGAATTTATTTCACTTTTTCGAGACGGGACTTATTTCATTTTTTTTAGAATTTATTTCATTGGGAGCTTTTGCACTGGGACTTATTGCATAGAGCCAATTAATCATTTTTGAAATATACAGATGAACTGCTATGCTATCATGAATATTACAATCGGATACTATGGCAAAGGTTCTATGAATTAATTGTTCGTTATCTTTGTAATAAACAACGAACGGATGTATCGTGGCTTGATTATTATTAAAATGGTATCCTTGAACGGCATCTTGTATAACAAACGCATAATTTTCTGCGAAATCCATTTGAATTAGCATTTCTCCTGGCAGCAATGTCATTTTTTTTCACTTACGAATCGGGACTGGTGGGATTGGTATAAAAATGCTAAAAATATTACAGGAACTCAAAGCGTCCATTCTTTTATACCTTTAGATGAAATTTCACTAAAAGTTAGCAAATATTCCGAAAGTCAACAGTATGAGCTGCACAAAATTATATATTAAATCTAAAGAAAAATTACAAAAGGTAAGTTCATATTTTGGGGTGTCTGAAAAATATGATAATACGATTCTTGTTCTAATCTATTAGAATTACAAAAAAACCTGTATAACTTTCAAAGTATAGCTGCTTTATTCTTTATTGTCACACAATGATATCAAAATATAAGGAAGTTAACAAGAGATGCATTTACTTAAAAAAAATTAAAAAAAAAACGCCATTTTAGTTTCTAGATATGTTATATATATTAAATAGACCTTTCTAAAAAAATTTTGTTTTGGAAAAAAACACTTGGCCTTTGAAGTGTTTTCTTAGTTCAAAGTTTTTTTTTTTGCCAAAAGATCTTTGAAATCAGTTCAGCCATTCTGTAGTAATCACAGCTTGAAAGTATATATTATCGTCATTTTTCAAAAACTTCGATGAATTACACCGCCCACATATTTTCAAAAATGCAATTTCTAAAAATGAGGTTGTGTTTGTATAGGTAAAATGTATTTGCATGCAAAGTTTCATGAAAATCTGAGAGGGTCGGGTTCAATGCATATCGGTTTTGATATGAAATTCTTCTTATGTGCAACCCATTATGTTTTGTATTGAAATAATAGGAAAATTACCTAGTTATTATTAAGTCCTTATTATTTGTGTTAAAGTAATGCAGCGATTAAGATAGTGTCATTGCTGGTAGTCCGAAGAGTAATGAAATATCATTATCATTTCTACACTGGGACTGGACATTTTGCTTATTTATTTTCATGTTAACTTTGTTGTTTTATCGGACTTTAAGTTATATCAGTCCTAATCAAAAACAATACAAATCTAATTTTATATAGAAAACTTCAAGTAAACCCCTAGTTATATTTTCGCATGAATTCCCAACTATTTTTAAACTTCATTTATCAATATATTATATATGCATTTTTTATTTCAAAGTTTTCACTTACTTTTTATAAACCAAATTGATTTTCCATTGAAAGCACTGAAAGTTTTTATAAACGGAATATTGTAACATCATTTATCATCACATCGTGGCAACAAGCGTTTATATACTTTTATATTTATGCAATTGAAGTGATTTAAATTTATTACAATAATATATTAAACAGTGAAATGGAAAAACAATATAAGAACATAAATATTTGCAACAAATTTAATATAACAAATTTACCTTCAATATGGAATTATGTAAACGTTTTAGTGAAAAAAATAGAGTTTTTTGGAAACAAAAATTAGCATCTTTTTTTGCTAAATATTATTAATTTTTGCTTAATATTAAACTGCTAAATTACAAAATTTTAATTAGATTTTAGTTGAAATTTAGTTGATTGAAAATATCAATTTACTCTGAGAAAAAACAAGGCTAAAGACAAAACTAAGCAAAAAAAAAAATTGGTATAACTACAAAACTTAAGTTATATTTATTTTAACTTTAGTCAACCTGCTGAAATCAACAGAAATACTGGCTAAAATATAGTGGACTGCTGATATCAGAAGGGTTAAAAAAATACAAATCGCATCAAGAAAAAATCCAAAAAGCTTTGAAAATTTCACTTTCTTGTGAATTTTTTTTTCGTTGTTTATTAATATTTAGCAAAGTTTTTGATGATTTTATCAGATTTATTTGTACATAGAAAAAATATTTCGGTACTTTTTTAAATTAAATCGATTTGTCAATTAAAGTTTAATTGAATTAATTAAATATTTGCTCAAATTTGGAACAGGCTTGACATTTTTGTTATTGTTTTTTGTAATATTTATGTATGTAGTTGTTTTTTATAAATGTTAATGTAAAGGGTGTCCCAAGAAGAACGCAATTTTTAAATCTGGCAACATTCGAAGTGTCATTGTTTGACATTTGAACAATTGTTATTGTTTGCTAGTAGAAGGTACGAGGTTAGTAAAAATGGAGCGCTACACGAATGAACAACGCATTCTCATTGTGAAATTGTTTTACCAAAATGGTGAAAGTTTTGCGGCTACAGTTTGCAAATTGCGATCAATTTGGGGTCACGATCAATTTGGGGTCAACTGTAAAGAGATTAATGGATAAATTTGCCGAAACTGGGTCTGTTAGTGATGTAAAGACAACAACGCGCCATCGACCAGGTCGATCGACCGAAAATGTCGCAGCTGTACGTGATGATGTCGCTCAAAATCCATCCACCTCAATTCGACACCGGTGTTCGGTATCGTGAAATGATAACCAGTTTTTTCTTGCCTAGAATTGAAGAAATGAATGTGGAGGGCATGTGGTTCCAACAAGACGGCGCCACATGTCATACAGCCAGAGAAACAATTCAATTGCTGCATCAGTCATTTCCCGGTCGTGTTATTTCGCGTTTTGGAGATCAGAATTGGCCGCCTAGATCGTGCGATTTAACACCATTAGATTTTTTTCTTTGGGGTTTTTTTAAGTCGATGGTTTACGCGAATAAGCCGACGACGACTCAAGCCTTAAAAGAGGAAATTGGACGCTGCATTAATGAAATACCGCAGCATTCATGCAAAACGGTCATTGAAAATTTCATTAAAAGATCGCGCGCATGCCAGCAAAGCCGCGGCGGCCATCTGCACGATATATTGTTCCATACATAACCTCATTCTGTCTACTTTACGATATAGTAAAGTTTCACGATTTTTTTTTTAAATATCTGTGTTTTATTTAAAATTTAAAAATTGCGCTCTTCTTGGGACACCCTTTATTAGTAGTAAATACTTTAAATTCATTTTAATTATGTTTTACTGTTTCTCGTTAGTTTTGTTACTTTATTCAATAAAGTAACTTAATTTCAGTGATTCAAAAGTAAATATTAATTTATTCTAAAATATTAACTATACTAAACTTTATAATGTAATTTTTAAAGTTAAATTTTGTTTAATTAAAAATTTTTTTTTAACAAAAAATTTCTAAAACTAAATTTTAACAAAAGGGTATAATTTTTGCCAAAAAAAAAAAAAAAACGTTGCCATAATTCCTAATTTCTGTGTAAATTCGTTCATATAATTTTAAATAAATCTGCTAACTAAATGAGAATTATATGCCGGATTAAATTCAATGTTATAAAATTCAAGCTATGAAAAAACATTTGGTATGGCAACAACACTATATCGAATTGGTTTTTGCTTTTTGAAATGGTATACAATATTGATCACTTTTAAATCAAACGAGTTATTATTTATTTGGAAAATAATTCAATTAAAGGGCTAGCAATTTTTTTTTTAAAGAGAAGCAACACTCAGGAAATTCTTCATATTAATTAATGTGTTGCTTTCTTTGGAACGGGGATAGTGGAGAGATGAAAGGTGGTGAAAGATGAAGGGCTTCAAACATGGCAACACTGCAATTGCGCGAGATGATAAGTCTTAGAGCAGTTGTTGGTCGCCACCTGATGTAGAGTTGGCGAATTTATTGAAGCTTTTTGTTTCATAACCCTGATTCATTATTTTACTTTGGTGGGATTAAGTGCTATGGGAACACCGAAGGTGGACGCAGCGCTACATATAAGTGATAAAAAACTCATACATATTATTTTTCTAAATTGATGTTGTCGTCACCGGATATCGAACCGGGACCATCTGTGTGACAGTCTAACGCGCTTACCATTACACCACAATGCCCAATTTCAGCAATTAAAGTTATTGAATCGTTGGTTTTCGTGATTGAAATGGGTTTTTATTTGTTTGTGTGTAGCTATCAATTTACTAAAAATTAATTTTTTCTCTTCTTACTATTAATACTTAGCAAAAAAAGTTTACTAATTTCAGCAGTTTTTCCACAACGCCATGGCATTACACAGAAAAATATTTAACTAGTTTTTTAATAAAATCGGTTTGTTGAAAATTTTAAAAGCTGTCAATTAAAAATTAATTGAGTCAACTAAATATGTGCTCAAATTCGGAACTTGCTTGGCATTTTTTATTATTATCGCTCAGAAGCAAACATCAACACATTGTTGTTGTAGTTGTTTTTTATAAATGTTTATGTTTGGTGGAATTAGTAATAAATATTTGAAATTCATTTCAATTAGATAAGATATTAATTCTTATTAGGTTTATTACTTTATTAAGTTAAATAATTTAGTTTCAGTTGTTTAAATCTGAATATTTATTTATTCTAAAATATTATCATAAAATTGATAATGCAATTTTTAAAGTTTAATTTCGTTTAATAAAAATTTAAAAATTTTTTTAAACCGAAAGAGAGTGCAAAAATAAATTAAAAATTATGTCAAACAAAATTATACTCTTATTTCAACAAAAGGGGAAAGAAACACCCAAAAAATTTTGGCCATAGTCCCTACGCTTCAATACAAAGAAAAAACAAATTTCTATGTCAATTTGTTCACATAAGTATAAACAAATCTGGTACTAAATGAGAATTTCATGCCTGCCCAAATTCAATGTTATAAAATTACAGCTGTAAAAAAATATTTGGTATGGCAACACTTTTATAAAAAAAACATTTGGTATGGCAATAAAACATTTGGTATGGCAACAACAATTTTCTTTTTTGGTTTTTGGGAAGGTATACAATATTGATCACTTTTTAATCAAATGAGTTATTATTTATCTAAAAAATAATTCAATTAAAGAGCTTTCAATTTCTAATTGCATTAGCAATTTTCGTTGTTGGCGTAATTTCAGCAATTAAAGTTATTGAATCGGTGATTTTCGTGATTGAATTTGGTTTTTATTTTTTTGTGTGTTATTAAATAACTTTTGGGAGATTTCATAGAAAAAGCTACTACAAATTGGTTACAAGTGAAATTGCAGGAGTAGCTATTAAAATTTGAAGGTTTTTTTGATAAATATTAGTAAAATAAAATATAAAAGTGTTAAAATTACAACTCAATTATACTCAAACTGAGTTTTAGTTAAATGAAAATAGCATTTTAATTTGCTAAAATCAACAAAAACTTTTGCTCTTATTTATAGACACAAAATAGACGACAAAATTGTAATGTCACCGACATTTTTTTTATATTTGGTTTAAATTTAGTTGAGTGTAAATAACGGTATATTCTGCTATAATCAACAAATATTCACAATAAAATATTTGCTAAAAAATTCTATGTTTCAGACGGACTGATTTTTATTCATATAAAACAGCCCTAAAACACACTTTAAAAAAATCCCATTTTTTTATCAGATGAATTTGTTGTTCTCAATCAACTAAAATTTAGATGAAATTTTGTAAATTTAACTGATTAATTTTTTCTATTCTATTTATATAAATATTATATAAATCAAACAAATTTGCTGAATTAAAGTTTTTACTATATTTTTTTTTGTTTAAGTGTATATTTTAATAGCAATTACTTTCCCACAAATAGCTACCAATCAGTTGGTAGTGATTTTACATTCAATACATGATGCTTTTGTTAGTTATGTAAAATAAATTGAATAAAATGCAATCAATGTATTTACGCAAACATATTGTTCAGAATACACTCAAGAAAAAAATCAATTTATTTACAGGGAGCAATAAATGTAGTTTCGCTCTTGATTTACATTCCTTTAATAAATTCACATTTTCTCAGTTACAAAACAATATATGTATGTGATAATTTCCTAGTTAGCAGAGTTGAGAACCGAAACTAAGCCATTACACAGACCGACAAAATTTGAGTAACTGTCAGTAACAAGAATCAGACCAGAATTTTTCGAAAGTTTTTGACGCGCTTAAATCGAATCTGACCTCAGAATTTCTCCAGCACGTCCGCTTTTTGAGATATTTTAGCCTAAACATGCAAGGAAATATTTTTGCAAATATGTCGTAAAGGAATCTGAAAGTTCTTGACATTCAAAATCCATTTTTTAACTTAAAAAATCTTTACTGGTCTCCGAGAATCTTCTTTCGACATTTAAATGACCTTCAATGCCTTTGGAGAAGACGGTTCAACGTGAAACTTTGCATGTCATAGCTTTTAAGTATAGTCACCTAACACAGTCAATAGTTTTTCTCAATTTACAAAATCTTGAGAAATAAAAAGCATCTAAAGTCAGTTTCAACAGTTGTCGAAAACTTTTGAAGTACCTCATAAATACATATATATTTACAGCATTTTTTTTATTTTATTTTGCTTTTAAATAAGTTTTTAATACAATCAAAGTGCAGCATTATCGTAGTCATTTTTTTTTTTATTTAATATTATAAATATTCTGATTTCAATACAGTTTTATTACATGTCATATTATCCCAGCACTTATTTCGACTATAGCTGTGCTTTATAGTTCATACTTTATTTTGTTCATTTCCATTTATCGAATTAGTTAAATTTTAATTTTCTTTTATATTATGCAAAACTGTCAAACAAACCATCCCAGGAAAAAATTACACATTCCAAAAAGAAGGTGATGCCCACACTTGCTTACATATCTCATTGCCAAATTTAGTAACTGCAATACCAAACTCATTACAACGGTAGAGTCAAAAAAGCAAGTAGTATTGTAATCAATTCTTTAAATTTAAACCAGAAGGCATGAACTCAATGACAAAGTAATTATTTACTTAAAAGAAAATAAGAATGTTATTAACTTATATATATAACTTTTTGTACTCAAGAAGTAATCATATGCGTTTTCTTAATAAAAGGGCGTTATTGGAAGTAGTTCCTAATTTTGAAAAAAAAGTTATACAATTTTAAAGAATTTATCTCATATATTTTTTCAAACAAATTTTTATTTGCAGGAAAATAATACTAAAAACAGAAATTGCATGTTGCCTAAATTTTGTCAAACTGTGGTTAGGTATAAATTAGGGAAGCGCACGTGAGCAGAAAATTGTGAGTGGAAGTTGAAATTACTGACGTTATCGTGAGTGAGTGTAAAAAAAAAAAATTCGAGGGTGATTGTGCGTGAGTCATATTTTTGTTTTTCAAATTTGAATTGTTCTTTTTTTTGAAAAATTCATATTTTCGTGGTTTATAGCTCCAAAATTATGACAAACCCATGTTATCATAACAATTCGATGTTTCACTTTTTAGGATTTTATTTCCGTATGAGTTTAGATCGTTATATTTGAGTGACCTAGGAGAATCACGTGTTAGTAAAAGTTGAATTAACTTATAGAACTACTTCTTTTTTTTTTTAAATGTAAGTACTTCTTATTTTTTTCTAGGGAACTATTTATTTATTTTTTTTTTTTGTGTAAGTACTTCGTAGTTTTACAATGGAACTATTTCTTTATTAAAAATGTATGTAGTTCTTAAAAATATAAAGTAAATGGTTCTTCGGTAAAAAAATAATCAATTCTAAAGAATCAATTATTTTAGTCTCACGCCCTGTTAAAAGAATCGAGTAGTTAATCTAGTAAGGAATGCGTTCTGCCCAAAATGCTTGATTACAAACCCGCTTACCTTTTTGAAAATTTTTTGCTGGGATTGAATACTAAAATCGTACGAATTCTTAAAAAAAAAATTGCCTCAAAAATATATGAACTATAAGATGGAACTAGTTCAACAAATTTAGAGAAACTAAATATATTATTAAGAGGTTAACTCTGTTTTTATTTTTTATTTATTAATTTTTCAATTTCGTATTTCTTGTTTAAAAAAACTCCTTGAGCGATATTTTGCTTAAATAAATTATTCTAAATTTTTTCTTCTACAAAAATTCTTAAAGTTCGATGCAAAACCCTTAAGATTCTGATAACTTTTTCTTTAAGAAAATCCTTCAGATTTACAATAGTGGTCAAAACATTTGGAACTGAGATCGCATTTGTTGTTTTCATTGATTTATTTTCTTCAAATCACACTTAGTTACTAAAATTTATTTTTTAACATATTCACCATACATTGTTTTATGTTAAACAAATAAAAAAAAATCATTCCGTTAAATTAAAAAAACAACAAAATTAATAAAAATAGATGTATTCAAAAAGCAGGTGTTCAAAAAATTTTGCAACTCTCATTCTTCCTACTCTTAACGAAACACTATATACTAACAAATGCTAGGATACAACAGTAATCGCATAACTTTTTAACATGAGATTCAGGTTGTTACATTTTTTAAACAAATTTATAATAATTATTGTTCTTTAATAGTTGTTATAAAATGTTGGAAGCATAAATCGTAAGAATAATTTTTGTAAAAAATGGCAGGAAATAAATACAATTTTAAATCAAAAGTTTTAAATGATTTTCAAAATGGACTTTCCCAAAAAGAAATTTCTATAAAGTACTCCGTTCCAAAATCAACCATTTGCCACATTGTTAATAGTGGTAACATCCACACAACTCATAAAGGTGGAATACCCCGTATTACAACTGTAAGAGAAGATCGGAAAATCAAGAATTTTCTTACGAAATATCCCAAAGCAGTTCCCAGAGAAGCTAAAACTGAACTTTTAATAGATGCCAGTCTTCCCACCATTAAAAGAAGAAGAGCCCGAGAATATGGTTTTAGAAGTTATAGATGTAGAAAAAAAAACATTTGTGTCGGAAAAAACCGAAAAGCTCGGCTTGACTTTGCACGCACCCATTTGAACTGGACTCAACAGCAATGGAAAAATGTATTGTGGTCAGATGAGTCTAAATTCAACCTCCGGGGTTCAGATGGAAGAGCCAATGCTGGAAGACTACGAGGCGAAAAGTTAATCCCAGATACACAACCGCCACTGCGAAGCACGGAGCTGGAAACATTATGGTTTGGGGGTGTTTTTCAGGAAATGGGATTGGCACAATTCACCGCATTACTAGCACAATGACGGCCACAATCTATAGAGATCTTTTAAATTCAGTTATGCTTCCGTATGCTGAATGGGAAATGCCACTCTCATGGACCTTTCAGCACGACAACGACCCAAAACACTCGACGGGGGTTGTAAAAGTTTGGCTGCATGAAAATGAAATTAATATCATGTCGTGGCCGGCTCAATCTCCCGATCTCAACCCGATTGGGAACATGTGGATGATTGTAAAATGGAACATCGGCAATAAAGTATTCCGAAATGGTGCTGAACTTTTCGTCGAGTTGGAGAAGCAGTGGAATGAAATTTCTGACGATTATATTAAAAAGCTCATTGCCTCAATGCCTAAGAGATGTTCACAAGTTATAAAAAATAATGGCTACGCTACAAAATACTCAGCGTTAAAGCCATTGTTTGTATTTCCTGTTAATTACTTTAAGAGTTGCAAATGTTTTTAACACTGCACTATCGACTTATTTTGTTAAAATTACTTTTTTTTATTTTAATTTTTTTGTATAATAATATGCTATAACTGAATTTAATAAAAAAAAAAAAAAACTTATACCACAAATCTTTTTGATCAAAACAATTATAATTACCTAAACCATGATTTCAGTTGCAAATGTTTTGAACACCACTGTATATAAATTTTTCCTACAGAAAAGCCATACGTTTCAAAGAAAATTCCCCGTTTAAAAATCCTCCGACTTAGTACTTTTTCCTCTTAAAGAATATTTAATATGAAAAACACATAGATTCTGAAATTTCTTATGGAAAATCCTCAGACACATATGGCTTTTCACATAAAAATCTGAAGGTTCTAACGACTTTTTTCCGTAACAAATCTTTAGCTTTTTATTTTAAAAGCCACGGGATTTTGGAAAAATTCCTACAAAATGCGCTTAGATGATGTGAGTATTTTGTAGAAGACCATC
This sequence comes from Delia radicum, assembly GCA_021234595.1. Classification (NCBI taxonomy): domain Eukaryota; kingdom Metazoa; phylum Arthropoda; class Insecta; order Diptera; family Anthomyiidae; genus Delia; species Delia radicum. Next base: position 109,846,134 of record CM037853.1, on the reverse strand, counting down.
AGACTTTAAGAACTTTTTATTAAGAAAATAATTAGATTCAGATGGCTTTTTAACATAAAAAATATAGAAATCATTAGGACTTTTTCCTTTGAAAACCTGTTGTCTTAGTAATTTTTCTGTAAAAAAAAATATTAATACTCTGATGGATTTTTGCTGTGGAAAACCTCTTAGATTCTTAAAAATTTCGTCTATAAAAAAAAGCATCAGATCCAGATTTCTTTTTCGTATATAAAATATCTAAAATTCTTAAGAGGTTTTCTATAGAAAATATCTCATAATGTAAGGATTTGCTTTTCAAGAAATTCATTAGATTCTAAAGAAAAATCCTATGATTCTGATAAACCGACCTTTAAAAATCTGCGAACTTTTTGTTATAGAAAGTTATAAGATTTTTAGGAGTCTTTCCTTTTTTTACGTAACCTTAGCTTCCAAGAACTTTGTTTTTAGAAGACCTCTTACATTCTAAAAACTTTTTCACGTAAAAAATCTTCATATTTAAAGATTTTGTTTTAAAGAATTCTTTTAGTTGAGCAGAAACTTAGCAAATGTTTGGTTTTCTGTGAGAAAAATTCACAGATATTATTCATTCTTGTATTAATCGTTATGTTTTTATTTTTACGTAAATTTTTTATGTATTTGTATTTTGTATTTGTATTTATTTAAACTTTGCATTTCTAATACAACAAGAAATAATATCTTATAAATTAAAGTATTAGAATCCGACAAGTTAATATTTAAGTAAAGTAAATTACAATCGCACTTAACATGAAATTGAATATAAAATAAAAATTTAAAACATTTAAAATAATTGAAACTAATTTTTTAATTAATTAATAAGTTTAGATTCATAAAAAACAATTAAAATAAAAATAAAAATAAAACATTGTTAGCAATTACAGTAATATAGCATTAGTGATTTTTTGAAATTTACTGCGTTGCTAATAAATTGCAAATTATTTGGTAGATGGTTCCAGAGGTGTATTGTGAGAATAAAGAATTGGTTTTCTGACGCTGTGTCACGATGTTGAAATTGCGTTATGCCATTATTTCTGGGTGATGATGTGGAACTTAACCGGCAAAATAGGTAATCAGGCTCCTTTGTCATGAATATTTTGTGAAGGAAAACTAGATTTTTATACTTTAGATAATCGTTAAGAGAAATTCCAAAAATACGACTAGTGTAACGGGATATATGATCAAATCTTTTTAAACCGAAAATGTAGCGGATGATGTTATTGAAAGTGGTGTTAAGTTTTCTCGTGTCCATAGTATTGCATCCAGTGAAGATTTCAGACAAATATAAAAGTGTTGGGATTATGTAAGTTTTCGCAAGTAGCATTCGTATTTTTAATGGTGTAAAATGTTGAGTGATCCATAAACTTCTGAGCATACCGTATACTCTGCCACAAGTAATATTTATATGGTTAGACCATGTCAATGTTCGATTAAATACAACACCTAAATTTTTTACGGAGTCAACTATTTCAATTCTGGAGCCACCAAGGAAAATATTTATCTCATCATTAATTTTCACTGACCTCTTACATATTATTATGCATTTTGATTTTCGAGGATTAAGGCATAAACCGTTTGCTGAAGCCCAGACAAATATTTTGTTAAGATCATGGTTTAGTTCATGAACTTTGGACAGAAGTAACGACTTTGGACTACTTAGATACATCTGGACGTCATCTGCATACATTTGAAGCTTACAATATTTGAGCTGTGATGGTAGATCATTGGCATATAGCGTATACAGCAGTGGGCCCAGTATGGATCCCTGTGGAACTCCTCTTACGACCGGTAGTGATTGGGAAATAAAGTTATTAGCGGCAACAGACTGATATCTATTAGTAAGATACGAAAAGATCAAGTTTGTAGCCGTTCTTGAAAAGTTAAACATTCTAGAAAGTTTTATTCTAAGTATAAAATGGTCAACTGTATCAAAAGCTTTAGAGTGGTCGAGCAGAACCAAAAAAGAAATCAAACTATCATCCAAGTTAGCTCGAATATCCTCTACTACATCTGTAAGTGCAGTTATACAACTATGATGAGGTCTAAACCCTGATTGACGATCAGTTAGTAGATTGTTAGTGTTCAAATATTTATACATTTGTTTATTTAAAAGATGCTCAAAAACTTTCGAAATGTAAGGTAGTATCGCAATTGGACGGTATTCTTTATCCGTTTTAGGCACTGGAACAATTTTGGCATGTTTCCATTGATCAGGAAAGGTGCTGGTGGTTATTATGGAATTAAATATATGTAAAACAAAACGAACAATCAAAGGTAAGATCATCTTTACAAATCTAGGATTAATGTCATCCAAGCCAATAGCGTTGGATTTAACTCCACGAAAACCCTCAATAACTTCCAAAATAGTGAAGCATTGAAAATTAAATTGATTTGTCGTTATGTCATTAGACAGGTATTGATCGTAGAAACTTGTTTGCGCTGGTGGTAGAGGAATATTTACAAAGCTTTCGTTTAGTGAATTAACATCAATGTGGTTTGCTTTCGCAGTGGTCTTAACAATGCCAATCTCACGTATTTGCTTCCAAGTTTTTTTTGTATCAACTGCATTATTAAATTTGTTAGAATAATATGAATATTTGTCATGCCTTATTTTTGATACAACTGCCCTCCTGGCTACACGATATTCATTACGCAACTCAGGTGTTCTGTATCGTTTCCATATTAAATACAGATCATCACGCTGCTCAATTAAAAGTTTCGCTTCGGCTGTAAACCATGGTCTAACCCTATTTCTGATCGTTTTAGTTTTAAGTGGGACATGTTTATTGTAGATCTGTAAAATTTGGTAATTAAGAAGATTAAGTTGGTCATTCACATTAGGCATGTAGAATATTTGATCCCAAGCTACATTGTTAACATCAGTTTCTAAGGCAATAGTGTTAATTCGATTAAAGTCTCGAAAAGTATAAGTTTGATCTTGGATTTTAGCATTAAAGTTGTATGAAAGAAAGATTAGATCATGTTTCGAGAATGCTGGTGCAGCCAATTGCTCATAATGCAGAATCTTCTCTTCATTGCTTACAAAAAATAAATCCAGTAGAGTGCCGTTGGGAGTAGAAAAGTGTGTAGGTTGGGTTTTGTTTACAGAAGATAGGTTAAATGAAGACATAACAGTGACAAGATTTGTTCCCCAGTGCGTAAGTAAATCGCCATTAAAGTCACCAGCAACAATTATATCAGAGTATTGTACTGTTAAAAGTTCTAATTCTGCAATAAGCGTGTCCAATTTCATATTCTTATCAGGTCTGTAAACACATCCAAGTAGTAATTTATCACCATGTGAATTTACCTCTATAAATATATACTCAACATCTTTAACTACGTTATATTTACGAATAAGCTTACAGGAAATTCTGTTTCTTATGTAAATCGCCACACACCCAGCGTGTTCGTCTCTGTCAGATCTAAAGAGTCGGTAACCACTTAATCGATATATTTGATCAGCCACATCACATTTGAACCAGGTTTCCGAAACACATATGACATCAACATCACTGTTTTCAAACAGAAATCGAAATTCGTCAATTTTATAATTCAGACTTTGAGCGTTAATATGACATACGCTGAAGCCAATCTTATGACTAGTTAAAATTCTAATCATGTTATAATTTCCACCTCTAGAACCAATTTGATCAAATGATAAATCTGTCATAGTAAATTTTTGAAGCAACGCAATAAAATTTAATATCACATAATAAATTTAATAATTTATAGAATAATTTAAGACAATTATTAAGATTTAAAAAAGCAAAAAAAGAAAAGAACAGGATAGAGGTTATATTGTCAAAACAATAGGATGAATAAAATGTATAGTTAATATAATAAAAAAGTGGAGTCAACGAGAAATAATCATCATAAATATTAAACTCAAAATAGCTGGCATCAAAATCATTCACGAAAGAGCTGGTTAAGATCATCGGGAAACTCAATTAGAAGAGGTTCATCAGAATTTAGTTTTTTTACGTATACAAGACCACGCAGAGTAAATGTAGACTGGATTCTTTTATCTTTTTTCATGTCCAGTGCTTCCTTAAAAATTTTATGGTTATGTGGTGTTAAGTTCTCATTAACATAAATTGGCGCATTACTTTCCATCCCCGCATTAGTTAAAGTTAAAGTGGTTTTATTATCATGTCTGTATTTAGCTATTGACTTAAGAAGAAAATTTTTTTCAAATGGTGAATGCAATTTTGCTACTATCACTTCATCATTTGGTGAGTAGGGTTTATTATTTCTGTAAATTTTTTTGAGTCGATAAATATTTTGAACTTCAATTGCTGGAATATTTAAACTATTACAAATGTTATTAAAAATGTTGAAAAGGTTTTCATTCGGTTTGTAGGGTACACCTGAAATTCTAACACCACTTGCAACCACTGAATTTTCTTGTTTTAATAATTTTCTCTTTATATTGAGTATTTCATCGTTTATTTTATTGACATCATAACTCTTCATTTCAAGATTGTTTACTCTTTCTGTTATTTCATTCATTTTCTCTTTTATATTTTGAATTTCATTTTCAACCACAGCTAGAATTCTAAGCTCACTTTCTTGTATAAGTTTTTTTTATGAAATCAAAGTGCTTCTCTTCACTTTCCTTAATAGAGTCTTTAATAATTTGAGAAGTAATAGATTCACTCTCACGTATTAGAGCAACAAAAAAAGCTTTTGTCGCTACTTGTTAGCCGCGGTGCCTTTGTACTGTTTTCTACCAAAGAGTCCTGAGTTGGATCTCTTGGTCTCTTAGATGATGAGGACAGTTCATTTATTGTTGTTGACATTTTAGATTTTAGATTTTTTTTTTTTTTTTTTTTTTTTATTATTTGTTTGTATGCTTTATGCAGAAATCGCTATTATGTGTTGATATTCAGTAATTGTCGGTTTTTTTGATAGTGTATTTATATTTTGCTTATTTAGTGAAATGTTATTAAATAATTTTTCTAATTAATTTTAAGGTTCTTGGGTTTTATATATTAATTAATTGAAAAACACTGATAATTAAAATATTTATTTGCTTTTTAATATATCAAAATTATTTTATTTTGTTTAAAAACTAAAAAAAATCAGGAGCAAATTAAAACACGTCCGTCTCTTTCAAGAGCAATTAATTCTTTAATAAAAACATTACAATAAATTTTAAAATGCATTTTGTTGTAGTTAAAATACATATTCATTGTACACATATGCATTTTTTAACGTATTTCTTGACATCTGATATGTAGATTGAATCATTTAATGTAGTTTTTGTTCGCACACATACAAATTAATGTTCAACAAAATTCTAATGTTGCTAAAACATTTTGAATTAAACCTTTTCAATTAAATCTTTTTCAATTAAAAACATAACTTTAAACACATTGTGTCTTTTATTTTTAAACACAATGTAATTATATATTTTGATTTTACGCATTGTGTCTATTTTGCCCATTTTATAGGTAACAAGTTACCTTCATTTAAAAGAGTAGACTTCAACCAAATTTAATTAGAGTGTATAACACAACTGTGCGAAAATCAACTGTGGAAGATGTTTGTATATGTTTTTTATACATAAAACAAAATTACCCCAACAATGTGTATAGTATATATAACTTGTGGAAATAAAAAAATAAAATATTGTGTTGATTCATTCCTGTCAAAGAAATTGTTTATTAATTAAATTAAAGACAAAATAAAATATATTTTGATTTAAAAATTAATAGTGTTTATAATTTTTAGAGAAAAACGTTTATTTTTCTTCTTAACCTCAACATTTATGAAATATATTTATTTAATGAAAATAAAATGTGTATTTGTATACTAAATGTTTATAGTGGTTATTTATGGAATATGCTCAAATTGCAAACCAAAATACCTTCAGGTAGACAGACTAAAGCAAAAGACATAGGTATTATTTTTTTGTTTCCTTTCTCTATTTGCAAAATCATTTGAATTTCAGCGAGCTGATTTTTGGGAAAAAATTAGTAGATTCAGCAAAAGTTTTGCAAACACTTAGTTGATTAAAAATTAAAAAAAAATCCTTGATACAAACTAATAAAATGTTTGCTATATATTAGTTGGGTTAAAAAATGTGTACAAAAATTATACTTTAGTTAATTTTTTTTGTTGAAAATCCTAAATATTTTTTTGAGACTACTTGTGATAATTTACTGTATGTTAAAAACAAAATGTTTATACTCTTATATTGAGGACATTAATTAATTTAATTTTTGAAAATATATAAAAATAATTGTGTACAGCATAACCATAAATATCTTTCAACTACTTTCATCAATGATTGCCTAAATGCTGGCATCTTTTAAAGGAAGAATAATGCCGTAAGTAATTCTAGAAATGAAACGAGAAAAATAACGAAATATGACATATACAAACCTTTTTCTGCAAAAAGAAAAATGAAACATAAAAAATTACCTAAGTTGTGTGTCCTTGTCTTTTGCTTTAGTCTCTTTACCTGAACGTAAATTTATTTACAATTTCAAATTTCAAATTTAACCATACTGCATTAATAAAGAAAAAGGAAACATAAAAAATTACCTAAGTTGTGTGTCCTTGTCTTTTGCTTTAGTCTCTTTACCTGAACGTAAATTTATTTACAATTTCAAATTTCCAATTTAACCATACTGCATTAATAATCATTATAAAAATTTAGTTTACAAATACACATTTAATCTTTATTAAATTTAAATGCTTTATTTTTTCTTTAACTTAATTAATAGACAAGTACTTTCACAACCCGGTAAAAACACAGAATTTAAGTTGTTTTAATCCAAAATTTTCTTTTATGTATGAAAAACAGATACAAACACCGTTTATGGTTGATTTTTGTATATGTCTTACAAGAGTTATACTTCTTAGTATAATTTTCTTCGTCTCTACTACATCTTGACTTGTGGCTACATATACTTCATTCGGCGTATATATTTCAATACGTTTGTCATCCTCACTATTAGTATGCTTATCAGCACAATTTTTTTTAGCAAAATAAATCAGTAAAACATTAGTAAAATGTTAGTAAAACATTTAAGTTTTAAGTTTTAAATTTTATTTACAATTAACATAAAACTATTTTTTTTTGTAGGAAAGTTTTAACTTTATCTGGAATACCCACATTAGGGTATCAATGGTGCTTTCAAAGATCTTCTTGATTGACTTATTCCAATTGTAAGAATCCTTTTAACCAATACATCTTCATCTTCCTTTTAACCAATACCTATACTCTAATAAATTTCTGTTTAAATTTACCCTATTTATAGTACACTCAGGGAAAAAAGTTTCATCATAATGATGATATCGTTTCAGAAATCGTTTGTCATCAATTATTCATCGTATTTGTGAAGTTTTCATAAATATGATGAAGAGTTTCATAAAAATTTAGGACAAAAGTTTCATAGACCTTCATCATGTCACTAAAATGTTTCATAAACTTTGTGGAAACAAATTTTACCTTTTTATTGAAATTTTTAAATTTTATTTGAAATATAGAAAATATAATTTACAACCTACACTTTTTAAAAATCAAAAACTGACAGAAATTATATAAAATTCTGAAACATCAATTAAATATTATATGATTTATTCGTAACTTAAAAAATAATTTCGAAATTTTTATTGAAGTTTTTAAATAGAAACATTTTAAACATTGTATAAATTTTTATGAAAAATGTTCATACAAATTTATAAAACTTTCATTAAAATTTATGAAATTGCTTGAAATACAATTTATAAAATGTTAAATAACTTTTATGAAGCATTTCATAAAAAATTATTAAACTTCTTGAAAATGAAAATTATTCACGTTCGAGGCCATACTCTAATTCTGATATATAATTAATTTGAAAACAAAAACTCTATAGATTATTTGTTAGGACAATATCCTAATAAAGAAATTAGAGTATGGCCTCGAACTTGAATAATTTTCATAACATAATTTTCAAAAACATAGTTTTTATTTTTAATAAAAATGATATCAAACTTCTTCATTTTGTTTATAAAACATTTCATAAATATGAAGCATGTCATCAATATGCCCTTTAATGAAACATCTTCATCATATTTATGAAGTGTTATAGTGGACGAAAATCAAAAACAAAAACTTCATAAATATGATGAAGCTTTTCCCCCTGAGTGTAGACAACTTTTTAAATACCATAATGTCAGTAAATTTACTCTATGTGCGTAAATTGCGAATAATACACACACATTATGTTTAATATTTCTGCACACAATGTATGAAAATTAAGCCTCTTGTGCGAATAAAAACATCAATTTCGAGTAAATGCAGACCTAAAACGCACGTGCAGATGCTTGAAAATATAAAGAAATGCGTATAATTAAACACCTAACCCCCATTCTTCTAATATATAAAACACAGAATTCATTTGAACATTTTTTATTTTAACAAAAATGTACCACATTAGTAAAATTATTATGAGAAAAAGTTATAGCCGCAATTGTCAGCTTCACTGCTATCACTTCGTGCTACACCAAGATTGCCAACTATTAAATTGAAAAAATGGCTAGATTGCAAAGAAAAATGGAAAACTTAATAATTTGATAGTAAATAATTACTAATAATGATTTTTAACACGAATTTCATGAAAGTATTCTCTAAATTTAAGTGTTTTTTTAATTTCTGATATATTTTTAGTAAAATTTTTACAAAAACCATAAGTTAAAATTAAATGTAAAAATTGCAGCACACTGAACTTAAAACTAACAAAAATAGTCTCCCGATGGGTTCTTTTTGATCTTAATAAAATTTGTGACAAACAAACAAAAAATCAGGTATACGCACTTTTTTAGCTGCCCTATATCATGTTAAGGGGTTAAAAAGTTTTTAAATATTTTAAACTATTGAAAAATATTTTACATGCAAATTACAAATTTGTGTGGTATTTTTTGTAAAAAATTCTTTGAAAAAATAGAACCCATCGCCGTCCTACTGTGAAAATGTCAGTATTTATTAAGTAGAAAAGTGTGTCAACGCTGATATATTATTCTTATTTTTAAGTGGGGTCGAAAGTGGTAAAAAAATTCAAAAGAAAAGTTAAAAACTAAAATAAAAAACATTTAAACTATAGATATTTAAGACAATTTAGTTGAAGTAGAGTACAAGACCATTAAAATAAGCCATCAAATATTAAAATCGGCCCACTAGTTTTTAAAATACATGAATTTAAATATCAACATGTCGGAACTTTCTTCATGTTTTAACACAAATAAATCATCTGTTACAAAAATTTTAAAATTTTCCAAAAATAGGTGTCAAATATTTTTCAAATAAAAATACGTCTGCCAAATTTCAAAGCAAACCAAAAACAAAACAAACAAAAATTGGGTGATTTTTGATTCCACTTTTTAATCCCCAAACTTGAGATTGCGCACCTAAAAAAATGCATGACTAATACTTTCTTTCCTCTACATTCTCCACTGTGTAGTTTCCTTGCAAGTTTGCTTTGATTTGATTTTTTCTTATCAGGATTGATAAATTGTAGCATTTTCATTTAAATTCATGTCATAATATTCACATTACAATTTCTTATCTGGAGAAAAATCACAGTTTGAGCGAGCGACTATTTACTCTCATATAGCGCTTATAACGTTGATCGTTTATATGTTTTAAACTATAAGAATAAAGTTCGAATATATTTTTTGCGTACAAAATTTTGAAATTGGAGAATACAATTTCTTTCTTCCTTTCATAAGCGGTTAATTTTGTTGAAGCTTCCACACTTGTAATGATCATATTTGATTTCATATTCCGTGGAAACCAAAAATTGGAATATACGTTTCTAGTTACTTGAAATAGTGCTGACGATAATTTCATCCGAAACCCATTAGCCTTTCAAAAGTTATTAATTTTTTTCAATAAAAACCAACAGAGGTTTTGTGGCAAGTTTTCAAAATCTTAAGAAATGGTATATTGGCTTATGTCAAAAATTCTTAAATCCTTTAAAACTGATATTATTTTTGCAATAACTTGCGCAATTTTTATATTTTATACGCTTCGATTAACAACATTTTAACTCACAGCAGTGCAATATTCCAGAACCACAGGTTTATTTTTATAATTTCTATCGTTACACAAATTTGGAAATTTTAAAAAAGTCGTTTGAAGTAAGCCCACTCTTATTTGTTCTTTTTTTTTTTTTATTTTTTTGTTCGGGACTTTCAACTTTTGGGTTCCTTTTTTTAATACAAAAATCTTCCAACACGTGAACGACAAAACTCAATATGTACCTCATTGGCGTGCCATATGCTAACACATAAATACATTGTAGTCTAAAATTCTAACCATTTTTTCAGTTTTTAAAATGTTGGTGTTTTTTCTAACAGGAACAGGAATAAAGATTCAAAAAAAAAGTGTTGCAATTCTGCACAGTTTGAGATATGTCGCGTTGATATGCCCTTAACAGATAAAGACTACAACCGCCAGAAAAGTAGAAAAACATGGGCATGAATTTTGTTAAAAAAAAACAGTTTTCCCAAGGCACATTCGCTGTTTAGTTTTAAATAGCCCAGTTTACTGCGTGAACTTAGTTTTTGCCTTATTTACAACATAAAATCAGAAGAGAAAATGAAAAAATGTAAGTGCAAAAATTATATGGATTTTTTGAAAATTTTGCAAAGGCATAACTTGTTGTTGCTTTTTTATATAACCAACAATGATATTGAAAGATTTTAAAAACCTATAAATAATAGCGCCAACGCATATAATTGATCGCCATTTAATTTTTTTTTTCAAAATCCACTGTGTGCTAAAAAAATGTATTCTTTTATCTCAACAAGTTTTTCCCCGGAACATTAACACTGTTACGCGAAATTTGTCAAAATTAACATAATTTGTATGATTTGTCAATGCTTTAACACAAAACCTATTGAGCATTAATTAATTTTAAGAAATAAATATGTTATGGACCAGATGAAATTTAGTAAGTACATATAAAAAACATAATGCATGTTGAAAAAACTGCACATAGTTGGAATTAACTTTTATAAAATACTTTTTCTCTTCAACAATAACATTAAATTCAAACCAAATTTCCGAAACAAATTATCATTTTTATTTAAGAAAGTTTGAGGTTAAGAAGAAGAATAAACGTTTTCTCTAAAAATTATAAACACTAATAATTTTTAGATCAGACTAGCCTAGTTTCTGCCTTTTTATGGACAGGCGTCATCAGTGATTTTCTATTTAAATTGCATTATTATGAGTGTCTTATAATTGTCAGATTGCCTCTATATGATCAATTTTTCAACAACCTGCGGCTGTAAGAATCAAACCAGCGCTTCTTCATACATTACAAACATAACAATATGTCATGACCGTTTAACGATCACACCCAAGTATGGCCTGGAATGTAATGCAGCTAAATTGCAGTTTACTTTCCTATTAGCTTTTCTGTTATTGTATATTATACTCAGAAGTGACAACACACACTAACAACACAAATATTCTATTTTTAGAATTTTTGTTTATTACCGCGATTTTAAATCAAAAATTATTTTTTTTAAACACCACAAAATTTTACGAAGATTTTTTGGAAAACACAAAATAAGGAATAAATTTCCATGAAAATTTTTAAGAATTTAAAACATTTTTATACATGTTTATTATCGTGTTTATTATATTCGGCAAAGGAAACTCGTTTTCCTCGATTAGTAGAATTTATATATTAATATATATATATATATATATATATATGCGGTGTATCCAGTTAAATGTCCTCCACTTATACGTAAACGTTGAGGACATTTTGTTTGATACAGTGACATTTTTGGGTGTATATACAGATGTTTCTCTGAGTGTATCAGAAATATATAAAACGTGGATAGCTCTGAACCAGGAGCAGCTAGGGCTTTTATTCCAAGCGAATTTTCCAACTGTAATCATCAGCAAATACAACCCTGCTTTTAGATTTTGTCGACATTTTTATGCAACATATCTAGTTGCTGCCCACCGTGAACAGACAGAAAGATAATATGCTTTGATGCTGCTGCACAAAACAATAAATGTTTATTGTAGGCACTATTTGCATATTCTCGTTTGCTTTGTAAAGGTTTTTATGATATTAAGCCATATTTTGTGTATTTCTTTTTTGTATTTTAGAATTAATTATCTTCATTTGCAAAATGTAGAATTATGTCTTATATAAAGTTGGGGACAAAAGAGTGACAGGGTACACTTTGTTCATATTTATTATTAACCCTCTGCATTTTAAAAACCAAAGCATATAAAAGACAAGTTTTGGACAAAAATATTTCTCTTGCCAAGATGTAACCACGCTCGAAAAACTATTTTTTTCTGCTCCTATTTAAGAAGATATCGCGATTTTGGTTTTTTTGGAAAAAGCGAAATTTGGCGTAAAAGTATCTAAACTTCAATTTATATTGTTTAAACTGCAACGCTTTTTGCAAAATTTCACAAAAATCCGAATATTAGTTTATAAGTTAAGAGGATGTCCGTTAGAGGAATCCTGATAAAATCCTGTGAGTCCTTAGACCAAAGTAAAGATAAAGCTTCAATCTTAATTATATTTTATTATAAAGAGCTTTAAGTCGACTAAAATTGGTTTTTTAGATTTTTGAAAGCTAAGTTTTTTCAAAAATAATTAGTCTTTGAAATGTTACGAAATTTTGATTTTGAAGCTTTCTTGCTTCCAAACCGTGAACGGCACAAGAAAAATATTTAGCAAATTTAGTTTTCTATCGAAATATATTAATTTATAAGTATAAAACCCTCATTTGACGCATTTGTGGTAAATTTTATGAAGACTGCCCTGAGGCAGCCTTACCCTTTAGAGGGTTAAATTTCGCACAATTTATGAGTCTATTGATAAAAAACGTTTAGGATGTGTGCTCGAATTTCATGTTCAAGTGGTATTTGGCACATTAGTGGCCTGGGACATTTTTTAATGATTGGCTATTTCTTAACCGGTTTTGGATTCTTACACCTTTTTGAAAATAAAGTTTTATCTTTATATCGATCAATTTATCTCCTATAATAAAAGCGATTACGACATTAAAAAATGTTTACAAAAACTGAAAAGGTAATTTTCTTTCAGATATAAACAAAGATTGGAGGCCGGTAGCGACCCCTAAACATTGATAACATTTTTTCACGGTGTTTTATATATTCCAATTAGCAAATAAAAAAATCGAATTTTTTTATGAACAACCCTAATTCATTTTAATTAATTATTAATTGCGACTGTATATATGACGTTAAACTATCACTATACTCTTTTGCTAATGCTAGCGATTTTTCTGCAAGAATCCTGCCAGCAAAAATTTACTAACTTTTTTTGCTAACTTCACTGACTTTTTTTGAGTATATTATCACTTAAAAGTGTCCCAAATTTGTAATTATAATTGAAAAAATTTATTACAAAAAAGTTATGGAATGATTTCAAAATTGGGTCAATTTGACCCAATAAACATAACAGATCAGGTATAATTTTAAACAGGACAGAAGTGTTAAGTGATAGCCAAATTATTAAAGAAATCCAAATATGTAGCTGGTATAAAATTTGTTATCCAACATTCATCATGGTACTACAATAATAATGATGACGATAATAATCATCATAATCATACAAAATTAAATTTATTACTTTTGTAAAGTATTTCAACGATATACAATTAAATGAGATTTATGGAAAACAAACAGAAACAAAATTGTATAAAAAATGTAAAAATAAAATCCATTAGAAAAAGCTAAACGAAATAATATTGTTAAGCCTAAATTCAATGAAAAAAAAACATCATAAATAGCATACATGGGACTTTTTCATTGACATTGAAATAGCGCTATATCATTACCTCATTATTAATGCTATTGCCAACTGAAATTCGATTACTACGACTCAAATTTTCCTGCAACGGCAATCAGTCATTAGTTTTCACAATAAAGTTCGGTTAATTCAACTGAATTTTAGTTGCCACGTCCAAAATATTCAGAAATCTAATGTAAATATCGTTGTTCTAACTGAATTTATAAGTTGTTACCATTAAACTGCACTTTTCAATTCGGTTGGCACTTAATTTCTTTGTGTGTAATGAAAAAAACTAATTACAATTCATAAAAAAGAGTTTGTTTTCAAAAAAAAAAGTCCCGGATTGGAAAGTAAAAATACATATATTTTTTAAGAATATTTTTATAATTCGAATCGATATGGAATAAAACCAGCAATGAGTGGAATTGGAGTGCTCAATGCTCCATTTTATTATCGGAGTGTTTAAACTTGTATTTTTATTAACGTTTTCTTTTTCCCGCACTTTTTCGGTTCCCGGGAAAGCGGAATTTTTTTTTTCAATTTCCTAGGATCCCGGAATCCTACTCCATAGAAATAATACAAAAGTTTTTCCAAAATGACTGCATTTTGGTAGCAGTTATTTTATGCAGTTATTTCGGTTTTTTGCAAAGTGTATGTGTATCTTTCGATGTTTTGAATTAATAAAAAATGTTGTATTAAAAAGCGTAAAATAACTTGCTCTCAAATTAAGTAAAAGAAGCTCTAAAATACTACAAAAAACAATTTTAATTGAAAATTTTTTTGGCACTTGGATTATTAACTTTTAGCTTTTAAAAAGTAAATTCTGTAAAAAGATTTTTAAATCAAAAAAAGTATTATTCTACAGATACAAGATCAAAAAACATTACAATTAAATTCAATTCATAAAAGAATATTTTAAAAAAACTATACAGGCACTCGAGATAAAACTTAAAATAGGTAGAATAGTAAGAAGCGCGTTATTCAATGAATTCTCTACACGGGGACGCATTGAGATTATATGGGTGCCGGGACACTGTGGTATAGCGGAGAACGAAATGGCTAATGAATTGGTCAGGGGAGGATCTTACCTGGAGTTAGTCACTTTGGGGAACGCTAAACCTTTTCGAGCTCTCAAGGCGGAGCTGGTGGACTGGGCTGACACCATTCATAGGATCATCTGGAGAATGCGGGGGATGGCAGTACCACAAGGATTCTCTGGGGCAACCCGGACAGGGACAGGACAAGGAAAATTATGAATCTCAGTAGGAAGAAACTGAGTCTTTTGATGGAAATCCTCACGGGACACTCGACTCTGAGGGCCCATCTAAACCGTATTGGTAGGGGAGACCTTTTAACACTATCTCTGTGAATGTCCGGCATTTGCCGTGATCCGGGTCGAAATACTATCCAGTGACCCAATATCCACATTGGGGGATCTTATGGGCATTGAATGGAAAAGGTTGAGGAATTTCGTCAGTGCGACGGAGTTCCTGGGGTAGGAATATGACATGAGATCGATTTTTTAGAGCTCACAACAAGCCGATATTCTTGCTTAGGTGTAAGTCCTCAGGGACTTGAGTCGGATTAGTGAAGCATTTCCCTTCTCCGTATCCTCTTTTCGACATAACCTAACCTAAGAAGCGCGTTATAATGCATTTATACTACAATTAAAAAACTAGTAGTTTTTCAAAACTACTTGTCAATTTCCATACAATTTTTTGAACAGAAACTATAAGTTTTCAAATAGTACTAGTTTTTGGTTGTAGTATAAATAAGGTATTAAACAAATATTCAATATTTTGAGATTTTTAACCATTTCCCTAAAAAAGTTTTATGGAATATTTTGTAGTATTTTCTGAGTTAGATTGAGAACTTCTGCGTTTAAAAAATTTTCAAATGTTTTCTCTTCTATAGCAGCATATTCAAAATTTTTCGCTTTTTCTTAATTTTATATGGATAAACAAATAATTAAGACACCAGTGGTTGTTTGCAAAAATTAATCCCTCCGTCTCTTTCCCGGACCTAGCCTTGTATTATCAGGGTGTATTAATACTTCTCTGGAGCAAAGGTTTTGTCCGTTTTGTTCTATTTCGTTTAGATTCGGAGATATCGTTTAGTTAAAAAAAACGCCTTTTTATAAAATTGCTTGTGTCTCGAAAACAAAGCGAAAACTTGATTCTGGTACCACGTACCGATAATACAAATGTGTTAAGTGTTCCAAATCCACTCGTTATCCGTTCCATTCCATATCGTTCCATTTTGGACCAAGGATCCATTCTATTATCGGAGTGTTTAAATTTTTATTTTCACGGAAGTATATGGGTAAACAAAAAAGACACTCTGTGGTTGTTCCATAAAAAATTAATCAGTGGGGATCCTTCCCAGAGCTAGTCTACTTATGTGTTTGTTAAAACTCCTGAGAAGCAAAAATTTTGTCAGTTTAGCCTTATTTCGTTTAGTTTCGGAGATACTGGCCATTTTAAAAATGGACATTTTACAAAATGGGCAGTATCTCGAAAACAAAGCGAGATAGCGCAAAACGGACAACATTTTTGCAAAAGTTGGCTCGAGAGCACACCCCCATAATACATAAATCTCGAAGGATTTATTTTTTTGAAATTGTCACAGGGTGACATTAATTTTTTTTTACCAATATGTGGGATAATACTAATACGCACAAGACCGTTCCCCGTTTTATTCAATTTCGTTCTCTTTGCTTAGTGTTATACATTACTAAAACACACTGAAAATTAATATATATATAATTTCAGAAACTTCGGGTCATAAGCATGAGTCTGGGCAAGGGCTTTCCATCCCTGATTTGAGCGATTTTGAACGATTTTAAAAGCCTATTTTCCAATAGTACTTATTTTTTTTAATTGATTTATTATTAATGGCACTGAAATTTAAAACCATTTTCATTAATCAATTTAAATAAAATCTTCAAATCATTATCATTAATTAAAAAAAAATGATAATGAAAATAATTTCATTAACATTGATATCAATACAATGGTAATGAAATCCTAATTTTATTAACATTGATATCAATATAATGGTAATGAAATCTTAATTTCATTAGTCCACTTAAGTCATTAGTCCCATGTATGATAAATAGTGAGCATTAAGTAGGAGGATTGTTTGTCGATGGTAGAGGGATAACAATACATAATATGAAATGGAATAAAAAAAGCATACAAACTCTCTATTATGGAATTTCATAAAAAAAGCTTTAGAAAAGTAATGACCTAAATATGCGATTTAATAATAAAATCGATTTGGTATTATTTGTTGAATATAAAAGAGAGAATTGAAAAAAAATCCTTTTGAAAATCTAGCATTAGCATGATAAAATATGTAAGGGAATGTATCCACATGTGACCCTATACCTGGTATTTGGGCTATGTAAAGAAAACTAACAAGGGAGGTATCCCGATCCGGACCGGAAGATCTTAATAAACTGCGGAAACGTTGTAAATTAAACTGACCCGTGTTTTCTAAGTGCGCAATCTCATGTTTAGGCGTTACTAAATTGGGCCAAAAATTACCCCATTTTAGGTTTTTTTTTTTTTTTGTTTTTTTCGTTCTATTAGATGTTACTATAGACTGAAATGAACCACCCGATGTACTCCACCCCCTTCTGATTTCGACCAAACTTGGTACAGAAGATGTACATCATATAACTATAAATTGTTCCAAATGTAATGCAGCTAATCCCATCTTCAAACATCGCATTTCAAATTATAAAAATATTCGAAAATATATGATTCTTCTTCGAGCTTAAGATCTTTTGTTAAAACGATTATAAATTATTAAATTCCAATATTTCGTCTCCACATTGGGAGACTTCTTCAGGGAAATTTATTTTAATTTAATTTTTATCAATTTTAAAATTTTTTTAAATAACAAATTTTAAAAAAGGCGGGAAAATAAATTTTGAAATAAATATTTGTTTTTTGTCAATATAAAAATATCCCAGAAAACAATAATAAAAAATATTTAAAAAACATCATAGTAAACAAATTTAAATGAACAATATTTAAAATCTTAACTAAAATATTATAACAACATATATTATTTAATACTCTAATAATTATCTTAATTCCTATTAACTAAATGTCTGTAATTCTGAGCAATATTTGCTATGTCCTAAAAATAAACTAAAAACAAGAATTGCAGGACACAAATCTGATCAGAAATACAATAAAACTACTACGGCACAAAAAACAGCATTATCATTGCACTGCAGTAATTCAAATCACTATCCCGATTTTGATAATACACTAATTTTGAATACAGAAAACAATTACAGACGCAGATACACTTTAGAAATGCTTCAAATTATGAAAGTACCATTAACACAAAGAATAAACTATAAAACAGACATAGCAAATATTGCTCAGAATTACAGACATTTAGTTAATAGGAATTAAGATAATTATTAGAGTATTAAATAATATATGTTGTTATAATATTTTAGTTAAGATTTTAAATATTGTTCATTTAAATTTGTTTACTATGATGTTTTTTAAATATTTTTTATTATTGTTTTCTGGGATATTTTTATATTGACAAAAAACAAATATTTATTTCAAAATTTATTTTCCCGCCTTTTTTAAAATTTGTTATTTAAAAAAATTTTAAAATTGATAAAAATTAAATTAAAATAAATTTCCCTGAAGAAGTCTCCCAATGTGGAGACGAAATATTGGAATTTAATAATTTATAATCGTTTTAACAAAAGATCTTAAGCTCGAAGAAGAATCATATATAATAAAAGAAGATCGAAGAAAATTAAACATATTCAATATTCGAAAATTTAAAAAACTACACTCACAAGAACTTTTCCATAAAAAATCAACAGTTGTTTAAAAGTTTAATCGGTAAAGTTGTTTCAATGGAATATGCAGTTAAATTAACAAAGAAATATATTTTTTAACTTTCTGTCTGTTATTAAATAAACAAAATAAACAAAAAAAAACGGACTTTCCGTAGTAGTTAAAATATTCAGTTAAAATTTTCTATTTAAAACAAAAAGTTGTTATATTATATTGAGTGTTGAAATAAACGAAAACAATCTATTGTTTTTATGGATTTTGTCAATTAATTTTTCAAAAGTTGAAAATAAACTAAAAAATACAATTGTTTTAAACGAAAAGTAAGAAGTCCTGTTTTTAACTGATTTTCAGTTTATTTAATGTGTATATTCAGTAGTCTTTACGGAAAAAATATTGTGAGTGTAGTCGTAAACTCAGGGAACTTCTGCTGTAACAGTATGTTAATGTAAATGTCAGTCATTTGTAGAACAAATTTAATTTTATACTTCCCTTGTAGTTTATTTAAAAAAACAAATCACATCAAATGACTGTTTTATGATTTTACATTCATTTTTTACAGTTGTTTTTTTATTATTTAAAAAAATAAAAAAAGTAAATGTTTGTTTAGTTTCTACTAACATATGTGGTTCATTTTTACTACAATTGTTAGTAATTGTTTGAACATTAAAAACAAATGTTAGTTGAATTTAATGAAATGTTAGTCGTCCTTTCTTCAAGTGAAATTTCATTTGTTTTTGACTACAATTACTGTCGTCCCTACCCCTTTAACGGCTTAAGCTATGAGAGTCATTGGTATCTCATTTTAAAGTTACTTAAATTGTGGTTTTACTAGTGCAAACAAATTATTCACTTCTCCACGGCAGAAAGCATTGTTTTCAAAAGCCGCGGTTTAAAATGTTGTATTTAAAAAAAATGGGTTTTTTAATTTTTTAAAAAATATATGTTAATTGTAAATGACTTCTCAATGCTCTTACGGTATATGAATACAAATGTATAAAAAATTAACTAAATAGGATCAATTAGGATCAATAAGTCCGTGAGTTTTTAAATTAAACACAGTTTTTTTTGCAAAAAAAAAAAATTATTTTTCAACAAAATCTTCTTTTAGCTCAATAGTCCAACGTTTCTCCAATTTTTGTATCCCTTCCAAAAAATAGAATTTTTCGAGTTCCATAAAATATTCATTTGTTTGATCAATAATTTCATCGTTGGAGCTAAATCTCTTTTCACCGAGCCATTTCTTTAGGTTTAGAAGTAGGAAATAGTCACTGTGGGCTAAACCCGGAGAATATGGCGGATGAGGTACCAATTCGTAGCCCAATTCATGGAATTTTGCCATTGGGACTGCACTCGTGTGCACCCGTGCATTATCTTGATGAAAAAGAACTTTTTTTATTGGCCATATGGGGCCGTTTTTTTTTTTAATCCTTGTTATATCGGTCCAATAAGTTGGCATAATAGTCGCCGTTTATTGTTTTTCCCTTTTGAATGTAATCGATGTGGATTATGCAGCGTGCATCCCAAAAAACTGTTGCCATCCCCTAATTGGCCTACAAACTTACCTCGGCCTTCTTCGGAGCCGGTTTACCCGGAGAAACCCATTGTTTAGACTGCTGATTGGTCTCCGGAGTATTGTAATGGATCCTTGTTTCATCCACATGTTTCATACGGTTAAACCACTCCAAACAATCCTTTGAAGTTGCCACACGAGTACGTTTATGGTCAATTTAGAGCAAACGCGGCACCCATCTTGCAGACAGCTTTATTAAACCCAACTGAATCGAAACCACAGTGCCTATGGCATTAACAATCTCGCGCACTTTTACTCTTCGATCTTCCAAATCGTAGACTTTTTCGACATTTTCGAGTGTATTGACCTCAATTGGCCGTCCAGAAAGTTCAGCGTCATTTGTACTTGTGCGATCACAACGCAAGTCAGTAAACCATTTTTTTTTAAACTTGCTCAAAATTTGACAGTAGTTTATTAACAGGTGGTACTTGATGGGAGCAGTGTTGCATTTCATATAACTGCGAGGGAAGTTCGAAAAGTCACGGACTTATTGATACGCCCTCATATTAAACATGTCTTGAAGATTTTGATTGATTTTTTCAATTGTACTATCTGCGTGATACATAATTATATCATCTGCAAAAGAGATAATATTCTCTATTTTACTTAAAAGATCAAGAATATATATATCAGACATGGGCGTTAATCATTACATTTTGTAATTAATTAGGCATTCAATTACTAATTACAAGTAATTGTAATTGAAAAAAACTCAATTACATGTAATTGTAATTAAGCTAAGGCAAAATTTCAATTACAAAAAAATTTAATTGTAATTTAGAAAATATCAATTACAAATTACATGTAATTGTTATTGAATTAATCTCAATTACTAACTACATGTACTTGTAATTGAATAATGTGAATTACAATTCCATGTAATTTAAAAAGGGAATTGATTTTAAGAAGTAATAACAAGAAAAATTTAATCATTAGATTAAAAATAAATTAATTTAAAAAATGTATTCAATTACAATTGTTATCAATTATAGCATTCAATAATAATAAAAATAATAATAACACTAAACTCCAAAATTTACCCTAAATCGAAAACAACGGTACCGAGCAGTAATCCTAAATATTTCGGTCACGATGATTTTATTGGAGTACCCAGTTTTATCACTTATGGGCCAGATTCTTCACAAATTTACATTAAAGTTTTGCATGTTTTAGTATCTTACAATATATTTTACCATAAGCTATTAGACGGGCAAAATGGATTGGCCAATTTAAATTAATATATGGTATTATACAAATCAATGTATTGCCCCATGTAAAAAATTATAAATTGTTTAACCCATTTCACACTGCCATTGCTTTAAAGCAACACCTTCATTTAAGGTACGATAAGGTACGATCCGATAGCAGTAAAAGACATGTGAAAATTTGAGGTCTTTACTATACAAATAACTAAATAAAACTTTTAAAGCTATTGTTCCAGGGTTGCCTTATAATTAATTAATAAATACAATTTTTGACATTTTTATAGCACTTTTTTGAAAAATTATTAATTTATAGCAGAAGATTTGCTTAAGGACATACGGGGATTTCTTATACAGTATATAATTTTTATGTAAAATTAAAAGGTCGGATCAAGAAATTTTCGATATTGTATAAACTTTAATATCTAGAAAATTACTTAATTTACTTTTTTAATTTAAAAAAGTATCTATATTCTTCCAACAGACAAAAAAAATCAAAAATTGATTACCCAGTCTTGCCACAATACAATTTTGCAAAATTATCTAAAAACACCAATATTTTTAAAAAAAATCTTAAAAATCATGAAAATCCGATAGATTTAATTGTGTTATTACGGTTTGATAGATATTTGCTTTAGCAACAAATAAAAATTATAAATTTTAAAAAAATCTCAACCCATTAAGCAATAACAAAAAGTTTATTGAGATACCATTACATCATTTTACCAAATTTCGTCAAAAAATTCCCTAGTGATCGATGAGTAGCATAAAATTGGTTAAGTTGTGGAAAAGTGACGTCTATATTTTGAATTCCATAAATAACATCATACTCAAAATTTTAATATAAACTCGAAATTTTTCATTGAAAATATCTTAGATGAACATTACAATTTAAATTATCAAACTCCAAAAATTTTACAGTTATATTAGTTTTTTGTTTTTATATCCATCGAGATTATTTTTATATTATTTTCAATTTATAACGAGCTTTCCACCTCCGTATATTTACAAAAATAAAGCAAATCAAACATATTAGCTAGGTTGATACTAGTATTTCGATCTGGCTAAAGATCTCATCAGAACCCGAAGTTTTAGAAAAGCTAGAGCCTCCATAATAAGCAGAACTTTAATAAAAAATCCCATTAATAATCAATTTCCAGTTCAAGTTCCATTCTTGTCTTCTTAGTAATCAGGCACGTGGTTAGGTCTTTTCCTAACAAGCATCATGACGTTACTAAACTTTGAAGACCAAAAATGTTCTATTTATATAACAAATTTTTAGTGTGTACTCTGGCTCAAGTAATATTTTTTACAGTTATATTAATTTTAGTTTGACATAAAAATTTTTGATTGATAGAATTAAATTAGGCTTTTAATAATCAGACCATAATATTTAGCCCCTGTATTCAATTTAACAAATTTTTTCTCTGGATTGAATCGTATCAAATTATATCAAACTCAATGTAATATAATTAGCAATATGCCAAAAAAACAACTTTTTCATTTTCAAGCTATTAATCCCGAATGATTTTATATGTTTCGGGGGTAGAGTCAGGTACCCTACTTGCTTATTAGAATGCCCCTCACTTGTCCTAAAACGGATATTTAGGGTGGCCCTTAAAACTTGGATTTTTTGACTTTTTATGAATTTAACGCATTATTTATTTTAATAGCTATAAAATCAATGTTTTTATGTGTTGAATAGTTAGTTTGGGTAGTAATCGTCCAGTTTTGGTTTTTTTTGGAATAATACACTAAAAAAAACAAAGTGGCAACAACAAAACTTGGAAGTAAGAAAATACTACTTCTAACATTAAGCGCGGCACAAATTGGGCTGAATATTATGGCTTGCCATGCAACACAGTTGTTAATGACATTAAAATCTAAAATTCTGCCGTGGTGCTTGGCGATCGCATTTTTCGTTTACAAGAAATTTAGGAAAATGTAAAAAAAAGGCGAAAAAAAATTAAAAAAATTGGGTTTTTTGACCTTCATTCACTTATAACTTTTGAAGTAGAAATGTTATCTTCAAGCACCACGGCAGAATTTTAGATATTTTAGTCATCAACAACTATGTTGTCTCCCAAGGCATAATATTCAGCCGAATTAGTGCCGTATTACAAACAGTACAGCCTATTTTCGAGAAATTTTATTAATTGATTAAAAAAACAGGGTGAATTTTTAAAAAAACGTAAATTTATGCTACTGAAATTAGTTATACATTAGTTATTAAGAACATAGACACTGTTTTCACTTTGGGAAACAAAATTCCTTTCCATGTGATAAGTAAATATACTTATATTTCATTTACTATTAATCACGGTGAAAAAGTTTGGCAAACAGCAAATTTGGATTTAGAGTCCCAACTCAATGAAAAGCTAAAGAATTTGCACTCGTATGTAGATCTCTAAAAATTTAAATAATTAAATAACTTGATGTTTTTAAAAGTATAAATAATAAAGATTTCTGTTAAATACAATTCTAGTAAAATAACTAAAATTTTTTTCGCAAAACTAAAAATGTAAACTTTAATGATCAATTTAATAAAATTTACATACATATTTTAATATAAATTTGGTACTATCTCATTATCTTATAGATCTTTTCTTTCTCATTCGGTTATTTTTCATCCGATTTTCAAGTTTTTTTTTCGTTGGAAAGGTATTCAATTACCTTTCTAATTGTTGAATTTTGTTAGTACAAATTATTGCCGCTAGATGACGTAAAATTCATTTATTTTAAAAAATGCATCAAAACACCCTGTATTTGCAAATATTTTGAGTTCATATGTTCTGCAAAAGTACTCGCCATATGATTTTGTACAAAGTTGCCAAACAACATTTGGTCGAATTCTGGAAATTTAACGGTCAAAATTTTGATTTTCTTCAAGAACCTAAAAATAACGGTAATTTTGTAAATAACGGAATTATAAAAAAGTCGCGGAACAAAAGTTGCTTCTGATACCCTAAAGAACCATTTTCAATAATAAAAAAGTTCTTTTTCGCAAAAAGTCGATTTTGGCATATTGCTATATAAATTTTAAACTATTTCATTATCTTATAGCTCTTTTCTTTCTCATTCGGTTATTTTTCAACCGATTTTCCAAAAAAAAAAAAATTTTTGTTTTAAAGGTACACAAATTTCCTTTCTAATTGCTTATTCTAATTCTATTTGTTAGTACGAATTATTGCCGCTAGATGGCGCAAAATTCATTTTTATTGAAAAATGCATCAAAACACGCTGTATTTGCAAATATTATGAGTTCATATGTTCAGCAAAAATACTCGCCACAGAATTTTGTACAAAGTTGTCAAACATCATTTGGCCAAATTCTGGAAATTTGAAGGTTAAAATTTTGATCTTCTTCAATAATCAAAAAATAACGGTAATTTTGTAAATAACGGAATTATGAAAAAGTCGCAGAACAAAAGTTGCTGCTGAAGCCCTAAAGAACCATTTTCAACAATAAAGAAGTTAGTTATCGCAAAATGTCGATTTTGGCATATTGCTAAATATAATAAATTTATATACCATACGATCCACAATTTTTCTTCTCTTCGATATGAAGAAATATCAAATTTGATACATTTCTTTGTTGCGTCATATTATTTTTTTTTTTTTTAAAGTTAGTAAAACGTCTTGTAAATTAGGTATACTATTTTTTAGCAAATTTTTTTGCTAAAATCGTGCTTTCAGCTAAAATTTTTGTTATACTTATTCAGCACTTAACTGTTTTATACTAATGCTTTACTAATATACTAATGTTTTACTAATTAATTTTGCTAAAAAATATTGTGCTGATAAGCACATTAATAGTGTGGACGACAACCAGATTGAAAGATATACGCAGAATGAAGCAGATGCCGCGGCATGTCAAGATGTAGTAGAGAAGAGGAAAATGATACTAAAAAGTACAACTCTAATAAGACATAAAAAAATCAACCATGGAAGACTTTTGTATATGTTTTTCAAACATAAAACAAAGTTGAAGATTAAAACAACTTAAATTTTGCGTTGTCACCGGCTTGTGAAAATAATTGTCTTTTAA
The DNA here is from genome assembly GCA_021234595.1 of Delia radicum. Lineage (NCBI taxonomy): Eukaryota > Metazoa > Arthropoda > Insecta > Diptera > Anthomyiidae > Delia > Delia radicum. Next base: position 109,820,668 of record CM037853.1, on the reverse strand, counting down.
TTAAATAAAAGACAAAATAAAATATTTAAATTTAATATGTATTTCTAAACTAAATGTTTATAGATTTATAATCCAGTGTGGTCAAATTGCAAACAAACAAACATATACAGACATGTAGACAGAGTAAAGCGAAAGACAAAGACACACATCTTAGGTGGATTTTTATGGTTCCTTTTTCTTATTGCAAAAAAAGGGTTGTTTTTTTCGTTTCGTTTGTTTTTTCGTTTTGTTTCTATAATTATCTTCGGCAGTTGCGTCCTTTAAAAGAAAGCATCATTAAGACTACCATTGATGTAAGTAGTTGAAAGAAAATTTTTGTTATGTTATATATATTTATTTCTATATATTTTCAGATATTAAATTAATTCATGTCGTCAATGTGGGAAAATGAAATTTTTTATATTTCGTAATTATTGTAAATTATTTTTAAAAGAATCACAAAAATATGTTTTATGATTTTCAGCAAATATATTAACTAAATTACAATTTTTCTACAATTTTTTTCCTTTTTTTCAGTCTAGTAAAATTCAGCAAAAAATTTATTAATTTTTAGCAAGGCTTTTTTATTTCTAATCTACTAAGTGTTAGCAAAACTTTTGCTGAATCTACTAATTTTGTTGCTAAAAATCAGCTCGCTGATTTTCAGCAAAAGATTTTGCTGACATTAGCAATTTTTTTGCTAGCACCCTCCTGACTAAAATTTTGCTGACTCAGCAAAAATTTTTGCTGACTTTACAAACTTTTTTTTTGAGTGTACCTGCAAGTGAGTTTTATGAGCGTCCGGATCAGATTTAATAGCAGTGTTGAAGTCAGTAGTTGGTATTAAGTTGATAGTGTGACTACCACAGCGATAATGGTTCGGCAGATTAACTCTTTTTTAGAAAATTGTCAAAATAGAAAAATTATATATTTTCATATTTATTTTCATCATTTTCCGTATATGTATATTTCGGTATTTTCGATTTCTACTTAGAAGTGGTAACTCTTCTCTAAACACATCGGTTGTTTTATTTAACTTAATGGCTTAAAAATATTATTAATTACATATTTGTTCAATTATTTTACGTTAATTACAATTACAAATTACATGTAATTTCAATACAAAATTTTCAATTACAATGACATGTAATTAGTAATTTCATTTCTTTCAATTACAATTACATGTAATTGTAATTGCAGTTTTATATGACAATTGCAAGTAATTGTAATTTTTGTTAGTCCTTCATTTCAATTACAATTACTTGCAATTGTAATTGAAAAAAAGCAATTACTAATTACATGTAATTTAATTGTAATTGAAATGTACTTGAAATCGCCCAAGTCTGTTATAAATGCATTAACTTCCAAGCCCTACTTATTGTAAACTACAATGTAACATTTGTATTAAAGTAATATTAATTATTTAAACATAAAATATGTTACAAAAAGAATGTTTAGAAAGATTAAGATTTATACGGAACTTATTTCGATCCCATTCTAAAATTTTTATATGATGCAGATAACGTGTCAAGGAAAACATAAGCAAAAAATTTAAAAAATTCTGGATACGAATTTTGAGAAATTTGCAAGTCTAGGACATTTTTGATTTTTTTATCCTTTTTTTAAAGATTTATGTTTCCTCAAAGGCTTTTTCCTCAAGGCTTTATTGTGAGACTAAATTCATAACAATTGGATGACGCGTTTAAGAGATATGATGTTTTCAATGCCACGCATTTTACTAAAAAGTCCCAAATTTAAACTGCGATAAAATGCGAACTACAACGAATTTAAGAAAAACTAGGAATTAAAATGTTAGTTAGGTCCAGGAGAATGCTTGCCGGAAATGTTGTATAAATTGGAAGATATGAATTGGTGTGTCTATTTCCTGAAGAATAATATCTTAATATCAGTTAATTTAAATATATTTGGACTATTATGTATCTAATTGTATTTAATTGTATCAAATATAATATAATTAGATGTTATTATATCGGAACAAAAATTAGATAGAATTGGATAATTTTTTATAAAATTGTATCTAATTATATTTAATTAATTAATTAATAAATAGAACCATTTTTCGGATCAAACTATATCCTCTTATATGTGCGGCAAATATCTCATCTTATATAATTTTATTTAAACTTTCTTACTTGGGATATAATAATATAAGGCTATACATGACTGCATATATAATACCATATTATAATAAATAACATAAGACAATATCTACATTTTTTACTTGGGCTTCAAAACTACATACTTTTCCATGGAGTATGTTTGTCAAAAATATTAATCCAATTTGAAGAACCTCCGTCAATTATATTTGTGATGTATCATGGATCTCATGATATATAAAAAAAAAAAAAGTTATTCATGTCAAACAAAAAAAAATCACAATTTATTACCTCAAAATGTCAAAAAATTTTGAAATTCGTCACATACAAAACGGTTAACTAATTTAAATTTCAAAAATCTTTCTCTTTACAGCCACTTACCGCAAAGAACAAAAATTCTGATTTCCTGAAAAAAAATTGTACCTCAACGTAAAACAAGAAATGTTAACAAAAAAATAATACGAAAAAAACTATAAATCTACATAATACAAATTTAATAGTTAAACCTGGCACATGGCTCTAAACATCAGGCACCATAAAGAAAGTCAAAGGAATATATTAAAAAATATACGGAATAAAGTAAAATAAAACTAAAGAAGGACAAGTAGAAAAAAACATCTAAAATATAATAAAAAAAGGACCGTAATACAAACATTTAGACATAGTTTTTATGTGTGTATTAGTAAAGGTATACAAATAAAAAGAGGCCATAATACGAATAGGAGCAAACAAAAAAAAGATTCATTAGTTATCAAAAGAAGGTTAAATTAAATTTGTACCCTAAACACGTTTTATCATACTATTCTACCATATGATATACAATATTGAGGAAACTTTAACAAAAAGGCAAAAAAAAAAGGCAATACATAAGCAAAAAATATATATATATATATATTTAAGATCATCAAAATACAGATATAGAAGAAAAACTTTAAGATTCCCCAAACAATCATCTAAACGAGCAACAAAACCATTGAAATTCCCCAAAGTACTAGAAGAAGAGTTTAGAGTACAAACAAAAAATAAAACCGTACTGCCTATATACTGCTAAATGTGTACACACTGAGCTTGAATGTAAGTTAAAAAAATAATTCAATGCATAGGGGGGTTCTCGCCAAAAAATGTTAGATTAACGTTTCGCAAAACAAAGTTTCTCTCAAAATGTTTTACAGTTTTAGAACGAAAAAGTATCGAAACTTCAATTTATATTGTTCAAACTTCAATGCTTTGCTATAAATACTTAATGTCTTCCTTCTGCCAAATTTTATAAAATTCAGTATATTAGTTTATAAGTTAAGACATCTTTAGAGGAATCCTAATAAAATCCTGTGAGTCCTTGGACCAAAGCAAGGACTTATTATTCAAGATAAAGCTTCAATATTACTTATATTTTATTATAAAGAGCTTTTAGTCGATTTAGATTTAGATTTTTGAAAACTATGTTTTTTCAAAAATAATTATTTTTTGAAATTTTACGAAATTTTGATTATGAAGCTTTCACGCTTTCAAACCGTGGACGGCACACGAAAAATTTCTTTGCAAAATATTTATCAAATTTAGTTTCCTATCGGAATATATTAATTTATAAGTTCAAAACGCTCATTTCACGCATTTGTGGTAAATTTTATGAAGATTGCCCTGAGGCAGCCTTACCCGTTAGAGGGTTAAGCATTAATTTTGAACAATATATACATATATATAGATATATATATATATATAGAAAAAATAGAGACGGAGGAGCTTAGAAAAATAAACAAAAAATCCAAAAATAGCATATTTTTGTTTGTTAGTGTTGGACACTTCTGAGTATAATATACAATAACAGAAAAGTTAACAGGAAAGAAAACTGCAAATTAGCTGCATTACATTCGAGGCCATACTTTGGTGTGATTTCTAAATGGTCATGACTTGATATTGTTACGTTTGTAATGTAAGAAGAAACCCAGGTTCGATTCTCACAGCCGACAGGTTGTTGAAAAATGTATCTATAGAGACAATCTGACAATTATAAGACACAAATAATAATACAATTTAAATGGAAAATCACTGTTGACGCCTGTCCATAAAAAGGAAGAAACTAGTCTACTCTGATTTAAAAATTAATAGTGTTTATAATTTTTAGAGAAAAACGTTTATTCTTCTTCTTAACCTCAACATTTCTAAGTTAAGTTAAGATACTTTTTCGTCCAATTTCGCTTTTTTCCAAAAGCGAAAATAGCCACATCTTCTCAAATAGAAGCATAATTTTTAGATTGTGGTTATATCTTGGTAAGGGCAATAATTTGTGTCCACAACTTCTCCTTTATATGAGTTAGTTTTCGAGATGCACCCTACAATTATTTCGCTCAGATCATCTAAAGTAGGCAACTATCAAAATGTTTGTAAAATGTATTGTTAATTTTTCGAGGCGAACACGTGGTATCAATTTTATTGTAAAACGGCGTTTTTCCGTTAGGGAGAATACAATTGCTATGAGCTCCACTGAGCATTTCTCGGTAGTTTGGTACTGTTCTAACCAACTCGGTTATGTTTATTATTATAGAGATTATCATTTCTATAATATCCCTATAGGGAATGAGACCGGTCCTACGTGTGCCACAGGATCGGCCCCTTCGTGCCAGTGACCGGTCCTCTGCTAAACCCTACCCTATGTAAACAACTGGCAACTTTAACATTGGCTTGTCATAGGAGGGCGTCATTTGTCCTGCTTTAAACCACATAGTGGCATGTGCCACTGATCAATACAATGCACTGCATGAGTAGGGGGCATCCCCTGAGTATTGGTTAAATTATAAAAAAAAAAAAAAAAAAAAAAAAGATGGGCATACCACAAGACTGTCGCAAAAGTGTCATGTCGTATAAAATAAACGAAAACTAAACTGCTTCCAATGGGTAAAATTCTGGCCAACTGGATTTTTCTTGTTAATAAGCATTCTGGTTAAGTGGTATGTCCTCCCTTTACCAGTCACAGGATTGGTAATTCTAGGACAATTGACACTGCTTCACCCACTTCAGTATTAACCAGTCACTTTAAGGTCAATTGACTCCTCATTCCCCATAGGGATATGAAGGTCCTTTAAACAATTTGAGAAAAATTTAAGCGAATTTGTTTAAATATTATGATATTTTTTGTTAAAAATTATTTAAATTGCGTTTTTTAAGAGAGGGTTCGCTAAATTTTTTCTTTTCATCAGACTATGTTTGCGAAGGGTTAATCTAACATTTTCTGGCGAAAATCCCCATATCTATCGACATTTTCTATAAACTGCCCTCAAGCTCAGTGTGTGTGTGTAGGTAGCTAGTATTACCTTCTTCAGTACTTTGTTAAACAACAAAAAAGTTGGCATTTTGGCACCAGTTCAAATATCAACCTTAACGCAAAAGAAGAATTTTAAAATTTGGCTGATACTCAGATGAAAAAATACACTTTAGTGATATACTAAAAATTCTATTAAAGCTTAAATGTTCAAGCCAAAAAAAAAATCAAAACCAACGGGCTGTTTAACAAAAATTATTAAATCTTTTCATAAATACTGAAGCGTTTAAATATTAAATAACTAACTAACACATTCCGCCTTTCCCTTCAGTTACATTTCGTACACTCAGAATATTATGTAGTTTAATATTTGTAGTGTAATAAAAAAATTTTCAGTTGAGTTAAAAATTAAGAAACAATTATTTTTCAAATAAATATTTTTTCCAAGTTTTTTTTAAGCTTTACCCACAATTGGCTTTTCTTTTGTTAATTTGGTTCAAAATTTTTATTAAATTTTCTTCAAATTTCAGAACGATCATAATTAACTTATTAGAATTTGAAATTTTTCGAAGATATTTTTTTTTTTTATTATTTCAAATGTTTTTAATATGATAAGATTTTATAACAAATTAACCAAATTAATAGAGCTGTATGTAACTTTACAAAAGTTGACTTAAGCTAAACATGGTTGCTTCAATGTATTTTCAAACAATCGCTCATTCCCTTAATTCAACTTCGCTAAATATAGTTGCGCATTTAGTTTCATTTATTGCTTCCATTTATTTAAAGTTTCATACAAATTTAACCACAATAACGGAATACTGCCGTTTATTTGTTTCCGTTACAGTTATTAGAAATTTAAAGTTTTTTTTCAAAAAAAAATTGATTCAAAAAATGCTTGTCTGTTTTTTAATTACAAAGGTTGGTTTCTATACAAAAAAATTTTTTTTGCATTAATTAATAATCATATAATTACAAATTATATACTATTTATTACCCTAACCGATCACTAGCTACTATGGCTTTCGGCGCACCTACCAACAGGCCTACTGGGGCGTACCTATGCAAAATTATTTCAAATCAAATTACAAGAAATTTAAAAATTGTACACATGCAGTATGTGTGTATTAGACCATCAATAAAATATATGGGATTTGCAAAAGTGTTTTTTTCTTCGCTCCACCGGCGGTTTCCGGTAGTTTGAACCCAAAAAACAAAAATTGTGTTCAAAATGTGAGTTTTTTGGCTACAAACAGGCCCAGTCATTTTGAACATTTGACCCTAAATATGGCGTACAAGCACTTCAAAGCTATTTTGCGCTTTAACTTTTCAAATCGACGTTTGCTAAAGAAATATTATATGAGTCTTTTTATGCAGAATAAGAAGACAAAGATTTTCCTCGTACAATGTTTTGGCCTAAGTATGACTTATCGTGGTGCTTTAAAGTTCAAATTGGGTACCCGGGTACCGGTTATGGACTGTAGGATTAAGCGGGCAAAGTCAAAATTTGGGTGAAGATTTTATTGTAAACGACCCTAGTTAAAATTCTGAAGGATTAGCCTCGACCATCACTATTTTGTAGGTTATTCCACGACAGAAGGGCCAAAATTCCGATTTGTAATTTTTTTGTACCCATATTGCTATAAATGCAGTGTATTAGAATAACACCCTGTATTTCATGTTTTACTTATCGACTAAATAGTTTTTCATGCTTTAATCCCTTAACTGTTTGTTTCGTAAATATACGCCAAAAATGAAAAAGGTAACATCGATTTTATTTCCTGTTTCATGAAAAATAAAGTTGATTTAATTTTTTTCCTGCATAACATAAATTTGCTACTCAAACAGTTAACTGGTTAAGAAATACTGGCTAATCGAATAAAATTATAAAAATATATCTGTTAATATTAATATACACGCAGAGAAATAAAATGCCAACCGAATTGAAAATTGTATTTTGGTGGTAACAACCAATTAATTCAGTTAGTACAAGCATATTCAAATTTGGTTTCTAAATAGTTTGGTTGCTGCAACTAAAATTCAGTTAAATTAACCGAATTTTGTTGTGAAAACCAATATTCAGTTGTATAAATCGATTTAAGTCGTAGTAGTTGAATTTGAGTCGTAGTAAACGAATTTCAGTTGACTTTTCTCTGTGTGTGACTTTTCTGTGTGTGTAGCTACAAAATTTGTTTATTTCAATTTTATTTTAAAATTAAAGTAAGGGGCGTTCTTAACTTAAATTAACCGGGTGTTCCCATATGGTAACGCAAAATATAGTTACATTTCAGGATTCATAAATTTTTATTGCTTAACTTATTTTTTTTGTTTTTCTAGCACAATTGAAATTATTATAATTTCGTAAAATAATTCTTTGAACGCTATCGTTTTTTTTTTTTTGGAATTTCAAAAGATTTATAAATGCTTAATATTTCTGTAACACTTTTTTCGTCATGCTGTACCAGACGAAGCAATCCACTTAGAACATCCTTTTTACTAGGAAGCATTCTTCCATCTAAACTAAATCTTTTACGTACTATAAAAATCATTTATCTAAAAATTTAGTACTAAAGTTATGTTAAATAATAATTTAATACACTTAGAATACTTACTATGTAAGTAAAGACCATTGCAAATGTAGTTAAAAACAAATGAATAAGTGTATATTCTTTATCGTTTTTCTCGATAACATTTTGTCGGCTTATTATTGGTTTGACCCATAAGCCAAAAAAATGTTATCGAGAAAAACGATAAAGAATATACACTTATTTTAATTTTTGAATGCAAAATCAGCAGGTAGGTCAAATTTGTTACTGGATATCTCTGATATGATACGAAATAACGAGAAACGGTTTTCGGAATCAGAAAGGGGATATTTACATTATATGCAATTCATCCCTAACTCATTTTTTTCAAAAATGGTCGGTGGGCCAAACCAATAATAAGTCGACGATTTGCCATTTGTTTTTTAATGTTCGAAAAATTACTAACAATTGTAGTAAAAATTAACCACATGGTAGTAAAACATAAACAAACATTTATTTTTTTGTATTTTTTTCAATAACAAAAAACAACTGTAATTAATAAATGTAAAATCATAAAACAGTCATTTGATGTGGTATGTTTTTGAAATGAACTACAAGGTCAGTAAAAAATTTAATTTGTTCTACAAATGATTGACATTTACATTAAAAATAAAGAAACTGGCGCTACGAAATAACCCCCAATGAAATTAACCCCAACGGCCAAAAATTAAATAACCCCTAAAAAAATTGTGTAAAATTGTTTGGGGGTTTTTTCATTTTTTTTGGGGATTATTTCATCTTGCGGTTTGGAGATTATTTCATTATGAAGCAACCCCCAATGAAATAAAGCCCAAAATTTAAATTCTTTGGAGATTATTTCATATGTAATTATTTTGGGGGTTATTTCATATTTTTTGGGGGATATTTCATTTTGCTAAAAGTGAAATTTTTTTAATATTTGTTAGTTTTTCTGCGTGGCGGCCTGCGGCCGCTCTTAGGGGTTTTCTCCTCCATGGGACACGGCAGGTGGCTTCGCTGAATAAAGTTTCCCGGCGCGCGTCACACTAGGGAAGATAATGAGACGCGCAGGAAAACTGTATTCAGCGAAGCCACCTGCCGCGTCCTATGGAGGAGAAAACCCCTAAGATCGGCCGCAGGCCGCCACGCAGAAAAACTGAACAGTGTAACAAAAGAATCAAAAATATGAAAACAAAAAATAAAAAAAAATTGGGTCATATTTCATTTCTTTGGAGCTTATTTCATTGGGGGTTATTTCAGTGTAACAAAAGAATCAAAAATATAAAAACAAAAAATAAAAAAAATTTGGGACATATTTCATTTCTTTGGAGCTTATTTCATTGGGGGTTATTTCATTTCTTCCTTTGGGAGTTATTTCATTACGAAACAACCCCCAAATTTTGGGCGTTATTTCATTTTCACCTTTGGGGAATATTTCATTTCTTTTGGGTATTATTTCATTTTTTTTTGTTGGGACTTATTTCATTTTTTTTTGGGATTTATTTCATTGGGGGTTATTTCATTTTGTCTTTTGGGTGTTATTTCATTGGGGGTTATTTCGTAGCGCCAAAGAAACTGTATTACAACCCAAACAACTATATATTTTTAAAGCAGAAGTTCCCTGAGTGTACACTTACCAATTCCTGATTTAAATCTGTTATCCATATTTAATATTTATATAAAAAATTTATCAAAGTTATAAAATTGTATTTAAATTTAACTTCGTTTAATCAAATGTATTTAATTTTATTTTAATAAAATTACTTTTGAGGAAATTTTCACAGAATTGGTGCACAAAAACTGATAGCAGATAAAATAGGTTTACTATGTTATTTTTTATTTAAAAACGTTAAAAGTAGAAGAAACAAACGTAACTTTCATATTTTAAAACTCGAAAAACTATTTATTCGATTAATAAACCAAGAAATACAGGTTGTTAATCAAATACTCTTTATTCTATATACAAAAAATACAACTCAGGTTCTCAAAATCAGAATTTGGCCCTTCTGTCGTGGAATAGCCTACATATGTTTGAAATCTAATATTTTTTATAACAACTACATATCTTACTCTACAAAATAGTGACTGACAGTCGAGGCTAATTGTCTCCGTCCAAATTTTAACAAGGGTCGTTTAAAATGAAATCTTCACTCAAATTTTGACTTTGTCCGCTAAGGCACCACAATAAGTCATACTTAGAGCCAAAACTTTGTATGGAAAAAATCTTTGTCTTCTTATTCCGCATAAAAAAAATTGTACAATATTTCTTTGGCAAACGTCGATTTTCAAAGTTATAGCGCATTAAAGCTTTGAAGTGCTTTTGTGCCATTTTTAGAGTTAAAGGTTGAAAACGACTGGCCTGTTTGCAGCCAAATGACCCACTTTTTGAAGACATTATTTTTTGGTCCAATCACAGTTTGAGTGAAGCAAAAAAACACCTTTGCAAAAAAAAAAACAAAAACTAATTAAAACAAAAAACTTAAATAAATTCAAATAACTGAACATAACTTTTTTTTTTTATTTCTTCATTTTACTTAACCGAACCCTTAGGGCCATATACAGTTAATTAAGGCTTCTATTTTTGAACATTTATTTTTAACTTACTAATAATTTGTTCTTATGGATTTGTTAGTTATTTAAACAATAGTTAAAAATAAATAATAAGACACATTTTATTTAAATGAAAAGTACACAGAAAAAACAGTAGGCACCAACAATAGAATTTGTAAATTCAAACAACCTCATTTTTAAATTCAAATTTATTTCCAAAAAATTCTGTGTTTGAAATGTAAATTGTATTTTTTCATATAAAAGCTCTTTAAAAGTGAAAATTCAAAATTACAAAAAAAATCAACAAATCATTATTATTGGTGCCAATTTAGAAAACTTTTTTTTTTTTTACAAAAATGTTCTATGCCACTTGTTTAATATTAAAAACATAATTTTATAATTTATTTCTGACCGGCTTTTAAGTGATTTATCATTTATTTTAAATTACATTTTCAGTTAATTTAAACTACAAACTATTTTGAGTGTAGTACTGGGCCATCGTCAATCATCTTTTAAACAATTTTATAAGGTTAACTAAGTTTTTAAAAAGCCATCAAATTGAATTTTGGCCAGTCTATAATGAAAAAAAATAATAAAAGATAACCAGCACTCCATACAATAAGAGAAAAGTGCAAGAAATTTTACAAAAAAAAAAAATCAAATTGCATTATCACTTCGTCATTATACAGGCATAGATAGACTACTACAATAATTTTGCCAATAAACCAACAGCCGCCTGAAAAAACACCATCCAGCCAGCCAACCAGTCCTAGATCCTGCTTGCCGAACAGCATAACATACCAACACAAACAAACACACAGCCAGACAAACAATTAGAGCCAAACAGCTGGCACTAACAACCAACCCATCCTTTGTGTGGGTTTGCTTTTCCATTTCTCTTTTTTTTGGATTTAAATGTCTGTGGTTGAATTAAAAGCATCTGCTGTTTCCGGTGTGGACTTTCATCAACTACAGGTAAGTTTTACGTTATTTCCTACACACACACACACATATATATAGAGGCCAATATTCTTGTACTTTCTCATCTTTAACACTAATTTTTTTCTTCTTCTAATCTCTAGTCATTTTCATTTAAATAGAAAATAGCTTTAAGCATTTTGTTTCTTTATTAACACCGTTTTTTCAATGCTTTTTTAAATAAAAGTACGAGGGTCTATTGATTAGTGTACTAAAATATATTTGTTTAAAACAATTTTTGGCTTTAGCATTGATAAATATTAGAGTGGTTCGAATTTGGCCTTTAGAGGAATTTGGCTTGATAGATAAATATGTAGATACAACAGATATTTTTTAATATTTCATCATTCTATTTTGTTAACGAAAAAAGACGGAAATTTCAACCGTATAAAATTTTAGGCCATCACAGCAAATTAAAAGTTCAACTCAGTACAAGCTCTGAGCCAAAAGTACGAACACCATAAATGTTTTTCTTGATTATGTATTTGGGATTTCTCAGCCTTGTGACAAAAATCAACAAATTCGTGCTCTTACTGCCAAAATCTGTTTTGAATTTATGAAACTAACAATTTTCCATTTTTCTCGAAAACTATTTGAGATACGAAAAAATGACTAAAGATGAAAATTATTCAAGCGAAATATACAATAATTGTATTTTCCTCAGTTTTTTTAATGTTGCCATAATTTTTTTTAAATAAAATAACTTTTATTTACTCATATATCGGTAATGGAGGAGTTCTTGGTTGTATGGACATTTTTTAAAATGTGATTTTTGTGTAAGGATTGGTCGGGTTTTTTCCTTTCTGTATAAAAATAATATATATAAAATTTGGTGTCAATCTGACAAAGAAAATTCGTGCCGAAAATCGATGGAAAATTTTTGTTCAGTTTTTGTAAAAATTGTTAAACATTTTAATATGATGTAAAGGATTAAGACCGAATTGCACTGCTGCTTTTTACATGTGTTTATTAATGGATTTAATAACATCAAATACATTATATGAATAACATTGAATGAATTATAATAATGAAAGTTATACAATATAATTCGTTTTAAATTTTTTTTAAAAAGATCTCAATAATAACGAATTTTGGACAGAAATTTTCTGATCACTACTAAAATTTGTTGAACGAATTATAAAAAAACATTTGTATTTATAATTTTTGATACAAAATTTTGAGCGATTTCTATTATTTGTTTTATATACATTGAGTAAACTATCTTCATGTTATCAATGAATTTTTGTATAAAGGGCAGTTCACAGGCTATCCATCTCTGTCCACACATATCTACTATTTCTCCATATTGGTGAAACAAATTTTTCAAATAGTAGATATGGGTGGACAGGGGTGGACATCGTTTGAATCAAACTTAAAGGCAATAATGTTTTCATGAATTATTTTGAAAAATATGTTTTTGTTTGTTAAATGTTTTATTCAGTCAATGATGAAGTTTCATCGAAAAACTAGTTATGAATTATTTATATTAATTTTATAAAATATTTCATTCATTTTGTGAAGAAAAGTTACAATAATTACGTGAACATTTTCATTATTTTTCGTCCAGTGAAATTCTCTCTGTGTGGATGTTACGAATACCGAAAAAAACACCGGTCGACAAAATAGTATTTTTTTTTTGGGTTTCTGTTTTAATGTCGAAATTCTGATTCTTGATATCGAAAAACGCCAAAATACCCATTCCAAGCTTTTAATTTTTGCTTTTGCTGTTTCACGTTTATATGAAAATTTTCGAAATTTAACGTTCAGCAGTAGGAATCACTTAATTCAAAAAGCAAACTTTGATAAAAAAAAAATATGTTTCCCTTTATTTGTAACATAAAAGAAACCAAAATTTGTAATTTAGAAGTCAGACCCAAAAATCGTGTCGACCGGTGTAATTTATACAATTTGAGCCCCAGTTAAGTTAACCTTTTTAAAAATATTCCATTAAATTAATTTCTCTTTTCTTAAAGAAAATAATATTGCGCGTTTAAAATATTCCATCAAATTATTTGTTCCTTTTTTAAAGAAAAGATCATTTCTTCATTAACCAAAAAAATCAATCGAGTTATTCGGCCCAATAGAAAAATGGACAAATTTCATGCAGATACCTAATAATTGTGAAAGCACCGCATTAAAACCTGCAAAGTCCCTAAATTTTACAAAAAATTTTGTTTAGAAAAATATTAAAATTGTATACAACATTTTTTGTATCCACGCAGGCAATTTGTAAGTAAAATTAACACTTTTGGGCATTTATTATCATTTGTTTTGTATTTTTGAATAAAAATGCATATAATTTTGTTAACTTCCCTACAAAAAGGGGATTTTTCCTACAATTAGCATCACTAGCTATAGACAGCAACAATTTTGTGTATCTAATACTTTTAATAGTGGTTCAATACAAAAATTGAACAATTTTAGCGTATGCTATTGAACAGCTTGCATATATTTTTTGTTGAATTAATAGCAACAATGTTGATGTACGACACTTAATATTGAACACTTTAGCATACATTTATCAAGAAACTGGCTTGTTAAACATTTCGTTATTTTAAGACAGAATGTTCTGCGTCTTCTATTGAACGTTTGTGGTTGTATTTGTTAATTTTGTACTACAGGGATTATGTTAACAATTTTGATGAAACAACTCCATATAGATTAAAACAATGAATAAATGGTGAATGATATGTGCTGAAATATTTTTGAACTTTAGGAAAAAATTATAAAATAGACGGAACGTCACTGGGTAGGCTAGTTGGTAGCGTACTGGTTTATCAGTGCGGGGGTCGTGGGTTCGATTCCCACCAGAGGCACTGGTCTGTTTTCGCTACAACGCGCCGAAGGCCATAGTAGCTAGTGCTCGGTTAGGGTAATAGTATATAATTTGTAATTATATGATTATTATGTAATGGATACTGAAAATGTTGGTGTTATTACTGGAAATTTAACTATTTTGAGTCTGCGGGATTTTGTGCTAATAAATAAAATATATAAATTTAGCAACAGATATCTGCTGAACTGTAGTAAAATCAAATTGGTACAAAAAATTACTAATTAAATTTACAGAATAAAAATTAAAAATATAAAATAAAACCACTTTGTCTTTCAATTCTTTACACATTTTTTCTAATAGATTGACATTATTTTAATTTTAACCCTGTAATTATTTTATTTTAATTTTAACCCTGAAAAATTTAGTAACTGGTTTTCAAAAATTAGTAAAATATTTTGCAAAAATTAGTACAAAATCCAGTAATTTTCAAAATGAGAATAGCAAAAAAATCTTACTAAAATAATAAATTTTATTAAAAATTAGTACAAAAATAGTAAAGTGCTATTTAAAATTTCTTCTACAAACTTTTTTTCCTGAGTACAATTTAACCCTGTTGTAACACAGGGTGTCAAAGTGGTGGACTATCGCGGGTATCTAAAAGCTTTAAGAGTGTATAACTTTAACAAATGTAGACCTATTTCACTGATTTGAGACTTTTTGTAATCTATATTACGAGATAAATAAAAACAATGCTTAACGTCACATAGTAGCTATTATTACCTGCGTTAAATAACTAAATTACAAATGATTTTTGCTATTTTTTCTAATATTACAAACATTTTTTTAGAACTTATATCTGTTTTATATACTTAATTGATATAAAAGAAAAATTGTGTAATAATATTTTGTTAGTGTTTTATACCTATAATTACCCGAGAAGTCAAATATGCTTTTTTTGCTTTTTTTTGCCAGTTTTACACATATATGCTTTTTTGCCATTTTCTGATTTTTCGTTTTTGGGCTTAAAAACAACTTTTTCTTAAGATTTTTAGACATTCTTAGCTTTAAATGCTTTTTCCCCAATTTTTTTTTACTTTTTTTTTCAAGAAGTTTAAGTTTTTATCTTTTTTGTACGATAGTTTTGATAATTTTTTTTTGCCGTTTGTACAATATTTTTTTTTGCCATAAACACCTCGGATTTTATCATTTTTCGCCTTCTGCGATAATTACATATAACTGTAAATAAAGAACAATAGCAATTAAAGAAAAATTAAAGAATTATTTTTTTTATGCAATTTTAATCAATTTGCAATAAAATGCCGCTTGGTCTATATTTAAGTGATTTTGAAAAATGCAAATTTTGGTCTTTTTAAAAAGCGGGCTTTAATTTTCGGGATATTGCTAGAAAAATAAACCGTTCATATGTGGTTGCCATAAATTTTGTAAATAATCCGAGTGCTTATGGGAAAAATAAAACGGCGGCCCGACAAAAAAGCTTTTCGATCGGGTCCGGCGTTAAATAATCCACTGTGCCAGCAACTAAATGAAGAGTCTCAATCATATAAACGATGAATGTAAGGCAACTGTGTCCAAATCAACCATAAGTAGGCTCCTAAAGGATTCCCAGAGAATTACTTGCCAAAAGCTGATGTCTTTGCCAAAGTTTTTACCCCGCCACAAAATTGTTCGACTTCGAATTCGCTCGAATTCGTTAAAAGAATTTTAAAACCAACTGGAGAAAGGCAAGTCAATAATCGCTGTTGTTGGTAGGACTGTTTAAACATTAATTTCTTTTAAAGGTGATTTTTTCTGATAAGAAAAAGATCAATCTTGATAGTCTAGATGGTTTTAACAGCTATTGGAGAGACCTACTTAAGGAGCCACGATATTTCTCAAAAATAACTTTCGGAAGCGGATGATTTGGGGCGCTTAATGGTTTGGGGCGCTTTTTGTTTCAACGGTATGGTTGACTTGACATTTGTGAGCACCAGAATGAATTCTTCTGACTAGATTACAGTATTAGAAGAAAAATTGGTGACAATTTTTAGAAAATAGCAACGAAGAAGAATTAATTTTCAAACAACATAATGACGATGTTATGGCTATGACCAAAAAATATAGGAATATTATTTATTTTTCATTGGTTTTACATGTATGCCGCTTAAACTCTTCTACTTATTTTTAACTTACAAAATTTTGTGAAACTAATGAGTAATTATAGTTTTTGTGCGCCCCGGTAGGCTAGTTGGTAGCGTGCTGGCTTATCAGTGCGGGGGTCGTGTGTTCGATTCCCACCAGAGGCACTGGTCTGTTTTCGCTACAACGCGCCGAAGGCCATAGTTGCTAGTGCTCGGTTAGGGTAATAGTATATAATTTGTAATTATATGATTATTAATTAATAAAATAAAATAAAAAAAAAAAATAGTTTTACAACGCAGTTTAAAAAAGAATTTCTAAATCTTTAATTTTCACCTTGGCTTTTTTTTTAAGTTTTGCCAGCAAGTTAAGCATTATCATAAAAAAATGTTTATGACTTTTTTCTCCATTATCATGACTTTTATTAAACTCGGATTGAAATTTTTTTTTTTTTAATATCCCAAACCGTTTCGCAGTGATAAGTTTTTTAATTTTTTTTAAATTTTTTTAAATCAAATATCGAAAATGTGCCTTGAAAATGGAATTTTTTTGGTCATATAAGGGGTTCTTTTTCACCTTTTTTTTTGTTGGTATTAAATATTTAGTAAATATTTGTTAACTTCTTTTGAATGAATACACTTCAAAAATAATAGTGCAATTTAAAACACCATACTCCCAGTGATGGTCGTTAATGATGAATTTTGGAAAAAAAAAATAAGGTTTAAGAATGTTACAAAAAAATACACACCACTTGGATACATTTCTAGAACTTTAAACTATATACAGATATGTTCTTATAGATTTGCCTCAAGATTTCAACAACCTGCGGATGTAAAAATCAAACCTGCGCTCTTCTTACATTACAAACGTAACAATACTAAGTTAAACTTTAGTTAATTGAAAATAGCAATTTAATCTGCTAAAATCATCAAAAACTTTTGCTGAATATTTGTAGATAACAAATAGCAAAGAAGAATTGTAATATTTACAAAAATTTTTGTTATATTTATTTAGATTCAATGCAAATAACAGTATATCCTGATAACATTAAAAGAAATATTTAAGAAAAAATTTCAGACTGCTGATTTCAGAAGATATGCCCTTATTTCCATTAAAACAATAATTGAAAATCTCCCAATTGTTTGGGCTTATTTTTGTATACTTATATTTAGCAGATTAATTTCTATCTTTCAATTAACTAGAATTTAACTCAAATATTTCAGAAACGTTGTAGATTTAACAGATTTATTTTTGTTATATATGTTATTTGCCTGAAAAATTTCAGCAGTTTTTCCTGAGTATTATTTTGAGCAGATATTTAGTAGTTTTAGCAAACAATTTTCAAATTTTTGTTTCTATTAGTGTACAAAAAACTTTACCCAGAAGATGTTGAGGCTCATAATTAGTTTCACAATCGTTAGAAAAGCTTAAAGCACTTTATAATCTCGAAAAAAAAAACTTATATAACACTGTACTACACAAAAAAAAATTACAAGGTCCGACCTATAAATTTTGATAGAAGAGACAAAAAAAAAAAGACAAGTGTATACGCGTTTAGAAAGTTTACATCTGGGTTTCATTTTAGGGTGAGGTAAACTTTCCCCAAATGCAAATTTTGTATTGTCAATCGGCATAGAAAATCGAGTAAAGCTTACGTTTAAAGTATATGGTGTGTTCAACAAATGTTTGTAAAATGTTACGGAGAACATTTTTGTAAAATATGTCAACCCTCTAACTCCTCAAGCTAAGGGTCTTTTTGTCCTTCTTTTAAAAAAGAGCAAAAAACACCTTTGAAACAGCAAAAAGACCCCTACCTTGAGGAGTAAGAGGGTTAACATATTCTACAAAAATGTTTGATTTTGGATGTATTCAGGGACTTATAGTAACATTTTAACCCCTTAAATCCCTGTTTTAATGGTGTTTTTTTGTTCTTTTTTAAAAGAAGGACAAAAAAGACCCTTACCTTGAGGAGTTAGAGGGTTAACATATTCCACAAAAATGTTCTCCGTAACATTTTACATAAATTTTATGAACACACCATATACAAAATTTGCTTTTGGGGGAAACTTTACCTCCCTCTAAAATGAAACCCAGATGTAAACTTTATAAACGCCGATACACGTTCCTTTTTTTTTGACTCTTCTATCAAAATTTATAGGTTGGACCCTGTAATTTTGGAAAAAATTTGATTTTTTTGAACAGTGGAATTGTTTTAAAAAAAAAACTAATTTTCTTAAACTAGTTGTCGGCACAACCTGTCTTTTTACCCAAAAAAAAAAAAAAAATGGCGTTTAAATTTTTTAAAAAACTGTGTTGCGAACAAATTTGGGATTTAAAACTTTTTTCCGATTTTTCGGGGTTTTTTGGGGATTGCAAATTTAAAAATCTTTCTGGTAACATTGCATACTGTGATAAAGTTTTTTCTTGTCACCTGTTCCGAAGAATTGAGTACCCTAGACACAAACCTTTTGTCAATATAGTTCTCAAAGCTATCGTTATATACTGCCGCTTTCGGCGGAATCCGGCTTGCCAGACTTGGAGTATTTTTAATTGTGGACAGGGGTTTCCAAAATATATTTTGAAGTATTTTTTGAGGATATTACCAGTTTTTAATAAGTATTTTATTTGAATATAGATTTTCCATAAAATCAGTTAAGTTAAAGCCTATACTCAAAACACATGTACTCAAAAAGTTTTACAGTTACTAAATGACAGTTGTTTGTGTACTAATCAGTAGTAGTTGTTTCTTAACTGCAATTACATTTGTTTTTTATAAAAAATTACAAAACAACTATTTTGACAGTTACTTTAAAAAGCAACTGAAAAACACGTCAACAGTATTTTTTAAGCAGTTATTTCAGTATTTTAGTAATCAACTACCAAAACAGTAGTTTTGCAGCAAGCAGTTATTTTTTTGTTAGTTATTTAAAAATAGAAGATTATATCGAGTTTTAATATATTTGATCATATGAAATAGATATAGATCTATATATGGCCATATATTCTACCATATATGATAATATGTAAGTGTATATGGTACAATTAATCAAAAATAACTCAATTACTTTAATATATAATTATATATGGCAACACATATCATTATATATAATAAAATTAAAAAAATATATATGTATATCAGTTTTTATATTTTTTAGCACCGTTTATAATTAGAATATAAATATTTTCAAAATTTAATGCAAAAAAAAAGTAAAACTACGTTTTTTTGTTTTGTAATGATTACACTGTTAAACAAAATTGTGAAAGATTTTAGGGCGTAGAATACAAATGTGAATTCGTCAAATATTTTCGAATTTAACTGGTACCAAAAATCTTGTTTTTTGTTTAAAATGTCTTATTAATTCATATACTAAGACTTTGAGTATTTAAAATCATATCAATTAATTGCGATTGTGTGAAGGATGTCGGATATCCTTGCAATTAAAGTGAAAACTTTACTTATTTTTCTTATTGGTGAATATTATAAAATATTTTAATCGAATTTGCTAAATTTTAGGACATGATGTTAACTTATAATCCACTTAATTAATTTCAGCGAAAGAACTATTGATTTAATATCAAACTTTTCAGAAAACTCAATTTGAATTTCAAAATTTTTTTAATTTTATTTTAATTATTTTTGTATCTATTTATTATGGGGAATATAATATCAGAAGACACATGTCACTTTTGGAATTGTAGTTTAAAAGATTTCATATCGGTATTGAGATAGGCGAGGCAGCAACTACCGTTATACTGAAAAGGTAGTATAAGCCAACGAGCATATACACTAAAGAAGGACAAAGGTACACAACATCTGTTAAATTTATACCAACTGGTTTTAAGAGAAACAACATTTTGTGTTAATTATACAAAACTTATGCAGAGAATACATAGAGTTTTTTCAAAACTCTCTAAAACCAGTTTAGGTTTTTAGAATAGAGTGTTGGAAACGGCTTGTTTAAACAAATGCAACTCCCAACCCATATAATATGTGTAACTGATTCTAAATTTTCAATTTTAAAAATTAAATAGTTACCACTTATTCTGTTTTGTAGTTAACAAAATAATTGTTTTGCGCATTCTGAAATTGAAGTATGATATAGGGAGATGTATCCTTTATAAAAAAAATACCGTATTGATCTGTAATGCCGACCATATTGTTATTATTTTTATTTACTTTGCATAACAAGAATTTGTAAAGTTTGCTGTTTATTTCTCCACTTGAAAAAAATCTGTAAGTCTTGTACTTTGAAATTTTGAGAGCAAACAATTTGATTTTCTTCCTCGGTAAATGTTGTTTTTTTGTTTCACCTAGTGTTTTAAATTTATTATATGTTCCAACTTCAGGTCCATAAAAAGCATACATTTTTAGATTTAACATTATTTTTTAAAATTAATGTTTATATGTATTATAATTGAATTACAAGTAGTGCTTAATTAAAAAAACACTGATATCTAAAATATTTTAGTTTTTTTTTAAATTTTTTAATAAAAAGTTTATTAGATAAAATTATATCAAATTATATGGTTCATATTTTATAGACACATTTATCGGATGAAGCTATATGAGGTTAGATGGGATAAGATACCATGAAATCAGAATATGTATGCCATTTTTATGATCAGATTACATGTGATGTTATACTATATGTAATCACATATGATTATATCGATACTTTTTTAGTCGTTTGCACTATAATAAGAAATGTTTAATACCTAGGTAACCTTAATGTGGTTGATAGAGGGTATTGTATTCAAAAATAAAAGTTATGGTTGATAGAGAAATAAAAAATATTTAAAAAAGTACTAAAATTGATTCTTTCCTCGCTGAAATTTTTGTCAGAGATGTAGCTGTAGTCAGTGAACATTTTGCCACCAAAAACTGATTTTTCAAAAATTGTTTCATAGAAGGTATGATACACTAAACGTTTTAATAAATAAAGCTAAAATAAATTTTAATTTAAAAACAACATTTTGTAGATTTTATTTTATTTTCTAACAACTCTATAGGCTTTTAGAGACTTTTTTTAATTTACATCCGCTTTGGGGTGCATGTTCCTAATCTGGACCTTTCGAGATGCTTTGAAAATTGTTGTATAAACTTTTTAAATTATTTGCAACAAGAAAATTATTTATAGCCGAAAAATGGCCAAAGAATTGGCCTATAATCTGATGTATTTGGATTTAAAATATTAGACTTAGTGTTTTATATAGCCAAAATACCAGGTTAAGGTCCACATTAAGTTACACTCCCCCGTTGTAGTTAAAAGAAAAAAAGATTTTTTATATTTTTTTTAAAATATCTAAAAAATAACTATTAGTTTTCAACAAATTTTTACAGTTGTTTAAAAATGTTTGAGTGACAAATTTTCAGTTGTTTTTAGGTTATTGTTTTCACTGCAGTTGTTAGTTGTTTTTCAACAGTTAAAACAACTATATTTTTAGTTATTTTAAATATATTTAAATAATTATCTTTTAACTGAAATTTCAGTTGTTTAACTGTCATTTTCAGTAGTTTCTATTGTACAACCTTTTTGAGTGGGCTTTTTCTTAAGAACTTTACCAGGATTTTTATATAAAAAATTTCCAATTTTCTTAAAAATTTTTATAGGAAACCCCTGATAAAGTTGCTTGATCTTATATATCAGATCTTATATTACTGGCATGAAGAGCCATATTTGGTATTTCACATTCTTACGGAGGGCCACACTATATTAAACTAATCAACAAAAATCAGCACTGCAAAATGGTGAACAATTTTTTTTTAAAGAATTTTGCTCTTCTTATCCCAAATTTAAAGTCATAAAAGTATAAATGTATTTACTTTATCAATTGTGGGTCTTTCTTTTTTTAGCTCCTCACCCAAGTGAAAATATTTTAAAGTCAGTTTTTTGGAGAAGTACATAAACATCTTTAATATTTTTATATATATTATTTCGACACAAAAAAACCATTTCATAAAGGGTTCAAGTGCGTTTAATGATATTCCAAAAAAAATTAAACAGGTTGTTCAATTTATTTTTTATTTGATAAAAAATTATCATCAAAATTTTTATTTTCAAAATGGCCCATTCTGAAATATTTACAGAGCAATCAAAATTTTTTTTTTATTTACTGTAGGATGTTGGCCGAGATTTTCATAAATATGATAAAGATTTCCTTTTCCTTTGTAGTATTTAAGTACTAAAATGACCACTTCCCAAAATGAAATTTGTGTGTTATTGAGAAATACAAGATTTTTCCCTGAGTTTAAGTTTAAATGGAGAAAATCCAGTAACTTGGAAATAATTTTTACTTTCCTGACTTCAGATTCATTGAGTTTCTTTGCGGGGCGGTGTAATTTTCTGTTGAGTATCCAGTTTTTATTATATAGTCTCATTCCGATCTTCAGTACCGTTTATTTTTCTTATTCTTTAATCATTTTTTAAGTTTTTATTTATTTAGTATTTTTTTAATTAAAAATTTATTTGATTAATTTGTTTAACTAAACGGATTTTTTGTTTAACTTTTATTTTAGGTTTAGGGCCTCACGAAATTCGTTCTGGACCCCATTTGCCCATGTCTGTTATATATAAACCTCAGACAAATAACTTTAAAGTTAAATTAAATTAAATTAAATAAAATTTTAGTATTCATAAATTTTAATTTTGGTTCATCTTTCTTGACTCAGAAATTAAAAACAAATCTATAAGCTTATCAAAAAATGTTCAAATCTATTTCAGTTTTGAGACATTTTAAAGAAAACTTCCTGCAAACATAAAGGCTTGCTTACGACTCCCAGAAAAACAAAACTCAGAAATTTTTTCAAAATGCGCTTGCTTTTTATCAATTTGGATTGTTTTTGTTTGTATTGAATTAAATTAAATTGGCTTGTTTTTGCATCGTCATTTAATTGTACGGAAAATGCGTATAATCTGAAGATTTAAAGTAGAACTATGCACCCAAAAAATATGTATTAATCTGATGAGGTTTTAAAATTAAATGGGATAATAAAAGTTTTTGCAAAACTATAAAAGTTTGCGAACAAGGAAAAAGTGTTCGAAAATTAGTTCAGAATTTTACTGTTTTTCAGAACCAGCTCTTTTCATTAATTAAACTCCAATTTCAACTGTAAAGTATTGAAGCATTGATTTTTCCATATAAATGCTAATGCCAAAGCATTGGCATTTATATGACAAAACTAATGTCTCAATGCTAAAATTCCAAGTATGTATTTAACAAAGAAATTCTGCTCTTACTTAAATAAAAATTCACATTTTTTAATTTGAGTATTTGTAGGGGATATTTTTTTAATTTGGCAAGCCTTGTAAATGTTGGAAAATTAAATAAAGAATTTTAACTCTACTACTTTATTTCAAACTGTTTAAATGGTGGATTTTTTGGGGATATTTTATGGTATGTTTGGGGATAGCATAAAAAACAGGATCTGGCAAGTTTGGGCAGAATTTCACATTAAGCTCTTTTACCGTTTTTAAAAAGCTTTTACATAGGACAATTAGGTTTGTAGCCCCAATTTCCGCATCCAAGATCTTAGTTATTAGCCGACTGCTACTGCGTTAATACCTCTTCAGTTAATTTGCTTCGAGTTCTTTATAATTTTTAAGTGTTTTTTTTGTTTTTTTTGTTGTTGTTGTTGTATATTTTGTTATTTTAATTTGTGTTTTATTTGTGTCTTAATTTGTGTTAAATTTCTTAAATTATATAAAATTAACTTTAACATTTTGTGTTATACATTTTTATTTTCTGTTAATTAATTATAAACTTTTAAAACCACCATCACCCCCACCCCAATAAAAAATATGGCTAATGAATTATTTGGCAATATATTTAGTATCAGAGGATACTGGAGCTCATTTTATCGTCGTAGTACATTAAATGAAGAATTGAATGCCGAATGGGAAGAATTAAATCTTGAAATATGGGTATGTTTTATTATTTTTATTTAATTTTATTAAAATTTTCCATTTTTCCATCTTTTTTTTACTCTAATTTTTGTTGTTGTTTCTTTGCTCCATTTTTTCTCAACCTCAACATGATTGTTGTTATTGTTTCTAACTGCTTTTATTTTATTGCTCTTATAATTTTCCCTCGCAAATTACTGTCATTTAGTTTTGTTTTGCTACGATTCTTTACTTTAGTTATGTCCAACACTTTTGTTGTTTTTGTTCGTTTATTATGTCAAAAATTGTTGTTGGGTCTTGCTCAAATGTCACAACTACATTAGCGCCACTTGTCTACATGGTGTCAGTGTTAGAATTAGACAATTTTAAATAGAGTTGCTAAACTTCAACACTGTGGACATTTATGTTAATTTTCATATGTAGAGGGCTTCCAGTAACATTTTATTTAAATGTTTACACTGTTACTACAATAACAGAGTTTCTCATATAAATATAGGAATGACGCTGTAAAAAGAGCTAATAAAGAGAAGAAACGACTTAGTGATTATGAAAAAAATGTTAGAAAGGAAAATAATATTAAACATTTTGCTAATTTAAAATTTAACAATATTTTAGTAAAAAAAAATATATATGGGGGATTTCATCTCAAGTAAATGAAATTTTGAAACCGATGTCTTTGGTATCATGATGAAACTTGCACCAAATTGAGTTGTATTAGGTAGTAGTTTTGACACATCGGATCGGTCAAGGACTCTCCGAGTTGGAGGATGTTGAATTTTGACATTTTCGTCAAACCGCCTTTTTAAGGATATCGCACACCTACACTCATAAAAAAAAGTTTGTAAAGTCAGCAAAAAATTTTGCTGAGTCAGCAAAAAATTAGTCAGGAGGGTGCTTGCAAAAAAAGTTGGTAATGTCAGCAAAAGTGTTTTGCTGAAAATCAGCGAGCTGATTTTTACCAAAAAAATTGTAATCTCAGCAAAAGTTTTGCTAACACTTAGTTGAATGAAAATGAAAATTTGGTTGGTAAATTTTACAAAACTTTTTGCTGAGTCTTAGTAAAAATGAAAAAACACAAAAAACTAGTAGAAAATCTGAATATTAGTTGAAATTTAGTTAACTGCAAATGAAAATCGACATGGTAAAATTTACAACACTTTTTGCTACTTATTAGTTGAACTAAAGTAGCAAAAACAATTTACTAATCTACAATATTATTACAAAGTATTTGTAAAATGCAAATCAAAATTTATGTAATAAAATTTACAACATTGTTTGTTGCATATAAGTAGAAATAAAACAAATTTTAACTCTTATATAAATTTTATTGAAAATACAAGTACATAAAAGCAGTAAGATACGAGTATATTAATAAGCAATATTTATTGATGTAAATAAAAACTAAAATGCAAAACAAAAGAATCATTTCACAGAATGAATATATTACATTGTTAAAGTAAAGTAATACACAATTTCTATCTAAATAAAGTACTGGCTTGGTATGTCAGGTGTTGGTATGACTTTCGTGTCATACTTTTTAAATAAAAAATAATTGTATTTCTAAAAATTTGTTATATAACAACACTTTATTTTAAATACTTAACGTTTCACCTGCATGAAACACAAAATAAAGACATAAATTAAAGGCAGGCAACAAATATAACATGGACCTGAATTGCTTAGCTTTCTTATAAACTATTTTTTTTTTTTTTTTTGATTAAGTTTACATAAAAACATATAATATTAAAAAAATTATAATGAGATTTAATACTTAGGCTGAGTTTTTGGGATGGCAGTTAGGCATGGTTTAGTTAAACGTAAATCGAATTTTGTCACCCATTTCCAAATTTATTAACATAAATTTGTGGAGACAACACTTTCTCATATAGAATTTTGGTCTTTATATTTCACACACTAATTTTAAAGATAATCAACATCCTGAAAGCTCGGCCTGACTATTTTTGTGTTATTAGTTAACCAATAAATTTGTTGTTTTGTTTCTAACTTAAATATTTAGTTTACTTTAATAGTTAATACTAATAAAAGAAAATCGACACGTAACTTATTTTGTTAAAATTGTCAATACAAAAAAAAAAATGGATATATTATCAGCCATTTATTTATATCCGAGGCTAGAGATATATAGATTTGAAGTATATCCAAGAACATTTTAAACAATAGGCTGCGTTTACATTACACTCGAAATCTAGTTTAAACTAGATTTCGAAATCTAGTTTATGCATCAGATTATGTACCATATGATCGAAATCTAGTTTAAACATTCGTAATGTAAATGCGCTCTAAGTCAATTAAAAAAATTTAAATTGTAAATATGTAAGTTTGATTTTTTATAACTAATTTGTTAATTTTATTCTTCCAAATACTTTATTAGACTCAAAACCGTATTGCAGTGGTGGTCTTTTGGAAAGTGCATACCAAACAAATAACACTGCAAAAATTTCCAAACATTTGTACATGCGTTCGGGTATTTAAAATTAAATAAAATATATATTTGGAAGCAGCACGTTATTGCTTCTAAAACGCTCTCTACTTTATAAATAATATTTTCAAAGTAGACATATATATATTTAACATTTAAAAAACTTTCACCTTGGATAAAAATAAATGGCTGAACATTTATTTTATTATGAAGCTCTGCAGGACTATCTATAAGCTTCATGAAACTCCCCTGCGAGTCTCGTATGGAGTATCGTTTACACTTCCCATCAATTTTTGTGGACGATGGTTTAATAATGGAATGAAGAATGTATATTAAAGTTGCATCTCTGCTCTCTGAAAAAAACACAAAAAAGAATATTAAAACTATAATTTAAAAAGTATTTTTACATGTACTGCTATAGGGCATTTAATATTACTGAACTAAAATGAAGATATACTGAATTACGTTCTTATTTAAAGCTGTTATTATAATTTTTTAAGGAACTTTAAATTAATTTTTGTGTTAACTTTTTGTATATTAATTTGTTTACTCAAATCGGTCTAATAGTATAGGTGCATGATAATTTGTAAACCCTGTTTTATTTTTAGAATTAAGTGTTCATGGATTTTATAAATGTATTTGTTTAGATTTTGTTTTTTATAATATTCATTCTGAACTAGAAATTTAAAATAAAAAGTTATCATTTAAATTTATAAAAATAAAATAATATAAAAATTGAAATTGTCCACAATTTTGTGATCCTGCCAGGAGTAGAGAAAAATAAAGAAATCTATTATTTAACGCTAAATAAAGTTTTTCTGAATAAGCAAATATTCCAAAATTAGGATTAACAACATATGTATAAAAAAAATAATGAATTAAATGTATTTAAAACAACTTGGAATATGCTCAATTTTATAAAGAAATGTGTTGCTATCTTGGCCACAATGGCAATTTCAATTTCAATTTTAATATTATTTTATTTTTATAAATTTAAATGATAACTTTTTATTTTAAATTTGTAGTTCAGAATGAAAATTATAAAAACCAAAATCTAAACAAATACAATTATAAAATCCATGAATACTTAATTCTTAAAATAAAACAGGGTTTACAAATTATCATGCACCTCATTCGTATTAAAACAAAAAACTTTTAACTTTTAAAAACTTCTAGTTTTTGTAAAAAAAATGGAATTTAGAATTTGGCAATTGAATACAAGTACATAGTTTTCAAAAACTAGTTTTTGGTTGTAGTATAAAACACACAATTAAGATTTTAAATTAATTAATATTAAAATTGTATACTACATTGAACAACACAAACATATAACATTTATTCCCAGAATATTGGGCGGATTTCTAAGTATACTTTAAAAACTAAATTTCTTTATATAATTTTAAAATTGAATCTTCAACGAATTAATTTAAAAAATGAATTGTCTTGCTTAAATTATTTACTGCTCTATTCAATCAACATCTAATTCAAAGAAATTGATTAAATTTTAAAAATAAGCGTCAATATAAATTTACTTTATTCTATATTTATACATTGTTTAAAAATAATAACGAATAATTAAAACGAGATATTTTTCAAGACCGGATACTATGTAAATCTACCAAGTTTTTTATTAGACTTCAAATATAAAACATATTTATAACAGTTTACACACTATACGAGCTATAACATTAGTTCCCCAATTATTTAAATTTAAATACCTAATGACAGGTCACCATTTAATAGGGATAGCATGCTGTGGCAGAGCTTCTCTTTTACATTTTCTTCATAATATTTTTTTATTTTTGAAACGAAAGTTGGCCATTTTTTAAATGATTCCTTTTCAAGATTGGGGTGTAATTTATTGTAGTCAATTTCAATCTATATAAAAACAATTTTAATTATGTAACTTTACATCAAATTATTATCAAATTATACCAAAATATGTCCTATAGGAAGTTTGTAGGATGGCCAATCTGATAAAATATTGTCAATATTTACATCACGCTCCATTTTTTTTATTATTGAGAGCCTGTATGAGGCAGTATTTTTCCAACAATTTATAATTTCTTGTATGTTGACTTTCTGCGTTCGAAGCCAATTTTGAATTTTTTTCATTTCAATTTCTGGAATAATTAATACACATTAAGTGGTTCGAATTAAAAAAAATTCGATGATATGAAAATTTTTATAAATTTTAAAAAATCTGTTAAAGTCCACTTTAATTTTAATTAATATAATAATTGATTTTTATAGCGCCTCATTATAACAAAATCATTATCAATAAAAACTATTTTTCCGGTAAATTATTTTTATGGTAACTATTTATGAAATTATTTCGTCAGTAGTATTTCAATATTAAATTAATGTCCTTTTTTATAATTTTTGACAACTTCACGGTGTTAACCTGTACGTGTGTACATTAACAACAACAAGAGTTGTTCAATAAAAGCTAACATTTTTAATTTATTATATTTTTGAGAGAAAAAAAAAAATACAGAAATATTTCGTTAGAATAATTTAAGAAATTTATTAGTTGTATTTAAGCGTAAACAACAGTTCATCGAATTGGCAAAGGTTGCGTTCAAATAACGCTCATAATCCATTTTAAATTAGATTTTGAAATATACTGAGAAAACTTATATTAGATTGAATGTTTTTATTATGTTGCTGCGATTAACAGATTTGCCATATTTTGATATATCTACAGATTTTAAAATTGTTTGAGGTGTTTGTGTTCAGCGCACCAATATTAACTAAATATCTATCATAAGGAATAAGAAACGGATAAAAATTAACCGATTTTTAAGTTTTATTTTTTTTTTGTGGTAGATCTTTAGATCAAATTTTTTTTTTATTCGGACCACTCAGAATTGTAACATGTCCGACCTAATTAGAAGTTAATGATTTTGGTTCTATAAACATTTTATTTTTTTTGTAATTTTAAGCTCTATGATTTAGCTAAATGATGTGGAATTAACATTCAAACAAGGTCGAAGAGAATCCATCAGAATGGTTTCCTTGTAAGATTTATATAAATCTGTTATTAATGTATAATATGTTTAAATAAGAAATACCTTGCTGCTCTGTAAATGGGGCTTCTTTTCCTGTAACCATAACATCTTTAACGATTGTTTGCTTCTTTCCTTTTTGCCGTAAGAAGTTATACTTTTTAAAAAGAAGTCGACCAGCAGATTTTCCGTTTTTAGTAAACCAAGTATCCTTAAAATTAAAAATAATTAAAAATTAGACTGCTGGTGTTGCAAATTAATCAACAGTTATTACTTTACTCTCTGAAGGGAAATATTCGCATATTTGGTCTGACAAATCATTCATCATTCGGTTAGTTACCAATATTTTATTTTGATGGCAATATCTAAATATGTTGTTTGATATTGTTCTTCTATGGCTTTCAATTAGCAAGCCCGTTAATTTATATGAGGCCAATAAATTTTGAAAATCCGAACCAAGAGTTCTTTTCAAGTTCTGTGAAAAAAAATCAATACATAATAATCAATGAATTCTTAGTTTAAGTCTTCTAAAATTCTTAGTTTAATTCTTCTAAAATAGCATGCTCATTTTCAGTGTTAACGTGATATCGTTGTAAGCCCTAAGATATTTTAATCAAAAAATTACGACAGCACTTCCATGAAGCAATTTAATTCAAGTACGCGGTGTAAACTTTAAATATCACGCTATTTATAACGATGTCATGTTACACAAAACTGTAGTCAATAAAGTTCCTTCCAATCGACTTCGAGTTGCTGGCCTTTCTTTTGTTAATTTGGTACAGGAAGAAGTATATTGTTAAAACTATTTCAAAATTTGTAATATTTTATATGGATTAAAATTTTTCTTTAAATAAAGTTTCGTTTAAGTCTCATTATATCGGGAAATGTTTAAGGATTATATTCAGAAATATTTTAAAAATATTTTGAATCTACTGCATAGATGTGCAAGTTAGATCCCTTAGATTATTTATTGAAGTATAATGCATAAATATAGTTTTAATATGTCCAATTTTTTAATCAGTTTCCACGCAATGACCCACAATTCGCACAGGCAATTGGATTGAACTTTTTTGACTCTATGTAAATGTGAGATTTAGAGAACAAAATACTTAAAAAAAACATATGCTTTAAAAATATTCTGCTAAACAACGACTTTATGCTACCCTCTCGCGATATATTTGCAATAACATTTTTACAAATATTTGAATTTAAAATTTAATTTCCATTTTTTTTTTTTTTTTTTTTTTTTTAAAGAGAGGCAACACTCAGGAAATACTTCCTATATTCAGTGTGTTGCTTTCTTTGGAAAGGGATAGTATAGAGATGAAAGGTGGGGAAAGATGAAGGGCTTCAGACATGGCAATTTGTAAGCAAATAACTATAAAAACACAGCGGTGGTCCAAAATATAGGTGTTTCTACAAACCAAATGACGTGTTTTGTTGTCTCATTATTTTTATGTAGTTTTTAAAACATAAATAATACACTTAAAAATAAAAAACTCACCACTAAACCATCAGTTTTTTGATTTGAAGTTGACGGAGTATTATCTATATCATTTTTCCAATTGTTCAACTTGCTCTCGAATTCAACTCGAATATTTATTTTCGGAATAAGCTCATTCAAGTGCGCACTAGTCAATAGTAACAAATGATTAACAGTTATTTCGTTTTCTGTAAAAAAAAAAAGTTTTATATATTTCTACAAGATAGAATAGTTTTATAATACCTTCGAAAATTTTATAAATGTAATCCACATTCATAGGATCTATTTTACTTAGAACTTCAATTAGGCTCTTATCCATCTTAAACAACTTGAAGTCTGTACATTTTGAAAAAAAGTTTAATAAATAAATAACTAAAAAAATTTATAAATATTCTTTATTTTTGTAATATTTTTTTAATTTAGTAATAGTATAAAATTATCTATAAATAAAACTTTAGAAATATTAATTTCGTAATAATTATAAATTGCACAGTATTTTTAAAAAATGGTTGTTTATGTGGTCGGATAAATACTAAATGCAATTGTTATTTAATAAAAATCGAAATGTTCCAGCTTAAGATCTATGAAACTTTTTGCTACTCATTTGATTGATTTGAATATAATTAAGGCTTTCAAAAATTGTTGGCTTTTTGAGGTTTGTAATGAAAAAGCGGATTTTCACTGCATTGGACAGATTCCTAGCCTTTAAATAAAAATATGTCAAATAATAATTGTACATATATGGAATTTATTTATTTGATGGCAATAATAATTTTTTGTATATATTTATTTCTTTTTTAATTTTAATTATTTACAAAAAGTTTAAAAAATTAGCTCTCTTTGCAAGTTCGTTAAACGAATTTATTTTCAAACTCAAGCCTACAAGAATGAAACTATTATTTTAAAAGTATTAGTTGCTTTGAAACTGCATGTGTAAGGAATCAGAATTATAGAAGCACCAATTTCCAAACAGTTTTTAAAATATTTGTTTTCAATTAGAAGATTTTATAAAAAAAATAGTGCTTGTTTAGAAAATTAAAATTATACATATTTTTTAAGCGCTTGATCAAAATTTTATTTTAAACTTTTTTTATATCCATAAATTTTATGAAATATAAAATGAAATTTAATGGAATGACTCAGTATATATCATATAACGATTTAAAGTTTCTTAGTACAAAATGTAACATTTAAGTGAATATGGGAAACTATTTTATAAAAAAACAACACAGGTTTTGAACAAATTTGAAAAACAATTTAAAGCTTAATCAAAACTTTGTTGTCGTATTGATTAACTATGAAGATATGAAAAAATATAGTAAGGAATGTTGTGAAAAATTGGTGGATGTATTAAAATCCTTGGAGGTTGACGGCATTGATTTTGAAGTTGATAATGAAATAATAACTGTTAAATAGGGGATAACTTTGCAGTTAGCCTTCTAGATTTTCAGAAGTGCTTCGATCTAAAAATGTTTTGCACATTATGCAAACTAATTTATGCAAATTTTTGTTTTATATTTATAAAAGTTAAAAGTATGACTTTATTCTTGTTATATCTTCACCACAAATTTTATATGTATCAATTGGTACAGTATGAAATTCATCTATAATTTTAATTTCTATATTGCTATTTGAACGTGTTAAATTATATCCATCAAAACTTGGATTATAACTACATTTATAAATATTCATTACTAAAAGAAAAATTTGTTTGTTTGCAATTTCATATAAAATTTCTACAATTTTAAATATTTGATTGTTTGATTTGGCGCAAAAGAGATCTCCACATTTAACAATTCTTCCATAATATGTGAATTTTTTATACACTTCAAACGATGTCAAGTTCATAGATGAATTAATTATAGTTTCAATATGATTGGAATTTTTAACATATTTTTCTAAAAAAAAGTAAGCTCTATTGTCCGTTCCTTCCATAACTGTCTTGACAAACGTCAACTGTAGTTTAAGTGACAAAGAATATATAACATCTATTCTGCAGTTAATAACATTAGTATAAGCCTTTAATTGGCGGTGCTTACTCTCAAATCTAAAACATGAAAAGTTTCTAAATGGTCCTGAATTTTGTAAAACAGTTGGGTAATGCGTTAAAAAGTGAAACTTTGGTTTCAATGTTTCAGAGAATAACTCAATATATAATCGATTATGTTCTTCAATAATATTTCTTAATGAAATAACTACATCATCGTTAAATGATGAAATGTTAAGTAAATCCATAAGCTTTACGACTATTATCAAAAACTTCCAAACCGGATCATCGGAGGATACTTTTTTATAAAGCATTATTGGTAAGAGGTATAGAAAAGTCCTGGTCTCACTAGCGCTCATGCTTAAATTACCTGCATTTACCCTTTCTCTCGTTAATTTGGGCGAGTAGTTTCCGATTTCCCTTTTATAATTAAAAGTTTGTTTAATAGCATTTATTTCTTTCAAGGTAATTTGTTTATTATCTAAAAATGACCTTAAAATTGCACATATGTCATACTGAGCAACCCCCTCATAAAAATCATGCATTATGTCGACACTATGATTTGTAGCAACGTGAAATGTCAAAATTTCATTAAATTTTGAGTCGCTACAAATTCCGGTGTTTTTTTTATCGTTTTCGCGTATGTCCGATTTATAATTTTCTTCCGTTCTCATTTTATGCACATTTTCTACTAACGAATATTTCGTTTCTTCTTTTGAAAGTTTGCATAATCTGCAAAACATATTCGCATTGAAACACTTCTGAAAATCTAGAAGACTATTAAGTGCCAAGTTATCCCCTATAATAAGACCAAGTACAAATTTAACATTTATTATTTCATTATCAACTTCAAAATCAACGCCGTCAACCTCCAAGGATTTCAATACATGCACCAATTTTTCAAAACATTCCTTACTATATTTTTTCATATCTTCGGAGTTAATCAATGCAACATCAATAATTTTATTAAGCTTTAAATGGTTTTTCAAATTTGGAAATGCCATATAGAATGCAGACACATACTGCGTATGTGAACCTAATGGATTGTTGATTTGTAAGTCATCGTTATATAAAAAATAGGGTATGCATTTACTATGATTGAGTTTTTCAGACTTTTGTTTCCATAATTTGCATTGAACAAAATTAGTTTTTTCATTTTCCGCACAAACAAGATCCTCGATTGATTTTAATGTTTCTTTTAGAACATTTCCACTAAAAATAGTTTTAATTTGAAAAGAAATTGGAAAAAATGTAGCCTTTGTATCAATTTCTTTATATAATCTTTCTCCATTCGAATAAGTTTCCTCGATTCTGAAATCAATTGTAAAATGGTCTAGTTCCCCCATTAAATTGTTTGCTTTCAAAACTTTAAAGATTTTATAGTCCGTATTAACATCTTCCAAATAATTTTCAAAATGATTAACTATTTGATTGAATTCTATTCTTTTCTCAGTGTCTTCTATACATTCTGAAAATGTTTTTATTATTTTTGTTGCAGCAGATGTAATGTGTTCTTTAACTAATACTATAATTTCCGTGACGTCAGTTCTTGTAAAATTTGGTTTTGAATGCAAATTCGATGCAAAGAGGAGCGCATTGTCTCTTAAAAAATTAATACAATCATTTACATTATTCCTATTATCCAATGCATTAGGATCATTTTCGGCAGCTAAATCTACGTTATAATCTATATCAAATGTATTTGAAAGTTCAAACGCATTTTCGTCAGTTAAATTTACATTGTTTGTACTATTGTACAAAATATCGTTATCTACAATCATGAGCTCTTGTGGTGAATTTTTAAAATGATTCCGAACATGTCTATTAAAGTTTGACGTTTCTGTGAAGGCTTGTTCGCATAACGAACAAACAATGGATCTATCGCGTCCAACGCACCCTAGTTGGCGATTGTGATGAAACAATTCATAGATGGAAGCAAAAACTATTTTACAATTGTAACAAGCGATTGCATTCATGTTGCTAAAAAAATAAAAAAATTTAAAATCAGTATTTTGCTTACATTCCTAGTAATGTCAACAGGAAAGTTCGCATTAAAAGATTACTTCTAAAGAAATGTCGACTAAAAACATTAAACGAATTTGGTAGCAGTTTTTACAAATTTCGACACAGAAAAATTATTGCCTATAAAATTTCAATTAAACTTTAGAGGGGGAGGGTTGGCTTTTTTATTTTGATGATTTTTTTTTTGCTTTATTATATTTTCCAGTTTTGAACTAAAAAATATAACTTTTATAAGTTTGTTTTAAGAAATAAGTACGTTGTTTTAAATAAGTTCAAAAATACTTAACCGTTTAGGCCTAAATGTACCCCGTATTTTGGCATAAATCTTTACTTGAAATATAATAGGTTATGTTTCAAGTAAATGCTTAAACACTTGCCTTTGCGCCAAAAATGTTGCGCCCAAAAATAGTTTGCGACAAAAATAACATTTTATTACTTTGCAAAAAATTGTTTTCATAATATTTTTTTAGATACTTACCGTAATGGAATTTTCTGGATAGGCCTCAAAAAGCTTGGTATTGATATAAAAAAAAATCTGGAGTGAAAAAATTTCATATTCTTCATTAGTTTAAAAAAATACATGTACTAATATGTAGCCATCTTTTATTTTTTTAATAATTTTAGTCGGCATTTATGAAATAAGCGACCGCACTATACTAAAATGGCTACATAAACTATATTACTTTCAAATGCTTACCTTTGGTTATCAAACGATATGAAAACAATTCGATTAAATATTTTTGTGTTTCTGTATTTAAATTATTTTTTTATTTAATTTATTTTACTCTTTTTTAATTTACTCTAAAACTCGTGCAACTTCGTCAAAGAAAATTACAAAAATGATGGATACAAACAGAGAAACAAGCCGATCGGCGCAAAATCGGCTGCGCGCCGCCAATTTTTTTCAATTTTCAGCCTAACTCAAATACTTCTAAAGATGCATGCATCTTTGATTTTTAAGACATTACATTTCGGGAACTAGAAGCAACAAAATTCTTAAGCGTTGTAAGAGTATTTGTTTTGAAAAAGGTAACGTTCATACCAATTGTCGTTAAATTTGGGAAAAGTAATGAAAACCCAATGGTTGCTTTGACATGCATTAAATGTATTATATCAATCAAAAAAAAAAATTTAATTATAATCTGTTTTTTTTTTTTCTTTAAATAAATTTAATGAGTTTATATATATATGAACTTTTATTTGTTTTATTAACAATTAGCCAACCCAATTTAATCTTTATAATTAACAACTTCCGCATATGCTTGGAAATGTTTTTTTTTTTTTGTTGATTATTAACAAGAAAATAAATCTGATGAAAAATTTAGCGATATATCACTAGATTTTATCTAAAAATCGTCATGATAACAACAGTTAAAAAACAGCATTTTAAGCCGACAATTCAGCCGCCGGTTTTTTAACCTCAACGCCACCGCCGAAAATTTAGGGTCGGCTTGTTTCTCTGGACACAAAGTTGGAAAACAGCGTATTAAATAAGAGTGATGATTCACAGACTGAAGAGTTGCATTTTTATGTACCATAGTGCAATTGCTATGATAATGGCCACAGAGGTGCAAAAAACGTATTGAAATTGGGTAATGTTTTACATACTGAAGAGTTGCATTTTTATGTAGCATAGTGCAAAATTCGTCGGCTTATTATTGGTTTGACCCACCGACCATTTTTGAAAAAAATTAGTTAGGAATGCATTGTATATAATGTAAATATCTTCTTTTTGATTTTGAAAACCATTTCGCGTTATTTCGTATCATATCAGAGATATCAAGTAACAAATTTGACCTACCTGCAGATTTTGCATACAAAAATTGAAATAACTGCACCTTCTTTATCGTTTTTCTCGATAACAACTTTTTGCGTTTGGGTCAAACCAATAATAAGCCGACGTACTGCTTCGACCCACTAATCATTAAAAAAAAAATTAAGTATGGATTATATTTATTGCAAATATCGTATATACGTATGCGTTTTTAAATACTTATGAGTACATGTATATATATGTACTCAGAAGAGCTGTGTAGATTTTAAGAAAAATTACTGTAATACAACGTTCATACTTTTTGTTTTTACCATTGATTGCGGCTATAATCATTTTTTGTACTCGTAAAATTACTCGTAATTTTTATTACTCGTAATTTTATTACTTTTATCCCTTTCCATCTTATATCTAATTTTCTATGAAATCTAGAGGATTTTCCAAACAAGTTTCAAATATGTAGAAAATGTTACGTTTCAATATTTTAAACTATTAGAAATTTTTCATAAAAAATTCACAATTTTTCAGTTTAATTTTTTTTATTTAAAATAAATAATTTTTTTTCCCAAAATTGACTAATTATTTTGCAAAATTAGAAAATACGTTGTGTAAATTAGTGAAGTACTTTTTACACAATTTTTTTGTAAATCTAGCAAAAAAATTGTTGAATGTTAGTAAAAAAAAGTTTATGATTTTCACCAAAAAAAATTAGTAAAAAAATTGTTCAAAATTAGTTTTTTGCTGATGAAGTATTACAAAAACTTTTGCTGTAAACGCATTTTCAGCAAAAAATTTTACTAAAATTAGTGCACTTGATTTACAAGACGTTTTACTAACTTTTCTACTAATGTTTTTTTTTGAGTGTAGTTCAAAAGTGACTTAACTCAAAATTTTAGTTTTTCGGGTTTATATGTTTAAACTATGCACAATACACTTGTTTATCTATAAAAAAAAAGTTCAGTGCATTGTGTTGTAGTTAACTGTTGCTAAAAAACAGTTATGTCTTTCTTTATGTTTCAATTATTATATGGTTGCAAATATTTTTTTTTTGATTTCTGAAAAATGAAAAATTTTGAGTTGAGTCACTTTTGAACTGGGTGTGCGATATAACTAATGACAGATTGTAGTTGGAAAATTTTTTCAAAATGTTTTCAATAGATTTTTCTTCAATCTTAAAAAATTAATAAAAAAAAAAAAGATTAAGAAAATTTTTTGAATTTTTTTAAGAGTCAAAATTTTTTTTTCAAAATAGGGTATTTTGTTTAGAAAGCATAGGTCGTTTGTGGTTGATTAGTGAGTTGCGACTTGTTTATCTTTCTTCTTTTCTTCCAAAGTAGGGTACTTTCTGCACCAACAATTTTGTGTTCTGGCAATTTTTTGGTTTTTTCCGATTTTCATAAAATTAACACATTTCTAATAAGCTAGTAAAAGCCCATAAAAAACATACTTACGCTTGTGGGTAATCTTTAAAAGTTCATGAGATATTTCCATTGAAATTCCAAATTTGATCGAATCAGGTCCAGTTTTTTGCGAATAACGAGACCACATCAAGGTTAACGTTTGTTTTTTTAAATTTTCGATTAAATAAAAAAAAATAATGCAATATCTTGTTGCACTCAAAAACTACATTACTTTAAAGTATAAATAAAGAAAAATTCAATTTTTGCAATTTTTTCTCCAAAATTCACCATCAGATAAATCCTTTCCAGAATCCTCCTCCAGATAAATACTCTATTTCTAAACATATAAAGTGTGCATAATATTTCTAAAGGTCTTTTTATGTAAAACAGATTTGTGTTAAAAAATTATTTGATTGGTATATACTTTAACATCCTGTATTGGACAAGTGCCTTTCAAGCCCCGCCTTAATTGCAGACATACATAGCAGCAAAAAATTTAAAAAAATCCCGTTTTTTTAAATTTAAATTTTATTTTTGCGAATTGTTATAGCAAATATTTAATTCTGACACCAATTTCACATTTGTGAGTGTAAGTTCTATTTAATTACAAAAATGTTTTATTGAATAGTGAAAATTTATATTTTAACAAAATCCACAAATGCTACCTTCCTATTAGAATTTCCCAAGTTTTTGTTCTACCAAAATGGGATTCTTTTTAAAATATCATATTTATGGCCTGTTTCTCGATTTCGAAAGAATGCCTTCTTTCGCTTTCTAAGCGAAGGAAAATTGATTTGGGTTTCTCTAACTAAATTTCTATGCGAACGATGACTTGAAGTACAAGTCTAATGAAAACGTAACAGTTTTCATACAAAATTTGGTTTCATCTATTTCGAACGAGTTGTCAACAGTGCGAACGTAAATGTCAAAACCAGTCACTTGCCTTTTTGATTTCGAGTAACAAAATATTTTCAAAAAAATATATCATTCATTCCATTAGAAAACGCAAAAAATCTGAACACGGGTCCTCTGATTTTGTTTATTTTTTGTACATGAATACTCTATGGTCACATTTGTATATTTCCTTTTTCAGATCTCCAAATTTGTAAAAACTCGTGATTTTATGCACGCTTTTAGATGTCATAAATATCAAAAAAATGCAAAAAGCACTTGACTTTGAAGTACCATAACTTTTTAATTGTATATCGCATGTTATTAATTTAAACGATATTTGGAAGATGCACTTGTCTACTTTATAACTGGATTTTTAAAACAAAATGATTGCTAAAAAAAAATGCATACTTAATGCCAATGCAGTTTTCTAATGCATTTTTCAAAACTTTCTCCCCCTACGATTTTCGAAAAAAAACAGTTTACTAAAATATGGAATATTAGCTAAGTATACAAATACTGATTTTTATGGAACAAACATGTCTTTTGTTTTTAAGGATTTTAAAAAAAAAAATTATTTTTTTATTCTATAAAATGGAAATATTTTTATGAAGCACTTTTAGCATTTTTATCAAATTATGAA
Source organism: Delia radicum (assembly GCA_021234595.1). Taxonomy (NCBI): domain Eukaryota; kingdom Metazoa; phylum Arthropoda; class Insecta; order Diptera; family Anthomyiidae; genus Delia; species Delia radicum. Next base: position 109,780,787 of record CM037853.1, on the reverse strand, counting down.
AATTAAAAACGCGCATAAAATCGCGAGTTTTTACAAATTTCGAGATCTGAAAAAGGATATGTGTAAGTGGGACTATAGAGTATTCATGTACAAAATATAAAAAAATCGGAGAACCTAAAAAAAAATCCTCATTTTTCAATGTTCTTTGCTGGAATGAATGATATAATACAAAATTATAAATATTAAAAAAAAGAATGGATAACAAAAGGTAAGAATAAAACAACACGAATATTTAGAGTTTTTAAGAACTTTAAATTTCAGCTTAATGAAATCCACAATGGAACAGCTGAAAACGCTGGTGTACTTTTTTGATTTTCTTCTTTTGATTTGTTAAATTTTGTTTTGTTTTATTTATTTCTTTTATTTATTTATTTGTCATATACAGCTGATCACTGTTAAGTAATGTTGTATTTATCTTCAAACAATTTAGTAGTATTTTTGGTATTTGTAAAGGAAATTGTAATAGAAGTTTAAAATATCCGGTCTGGCACCATTATGATTTGTAAATACGTAAAAGACAAAAATTGACACACGTAAGTATAGGCGAACGATAGCTTTCGAAATAGAGAAACCCAAATTGATTCGAATTCGAGTGACTAGCTTGCGTTCGCTTAGGTTTTCGTTCGAGATCGTGGAACAGATCATTAATTTCTTCAATTTAATTTCCAAAGATACCAAGCACTTATATGGTATGGGTTCATAAGTTCATAACAGGAAATCTTTAGAATTTACCCCTTATTCATATATTTCTAATATTTATGAAATTCAACACTATTGGTAGAACAAAAACTTGGAAAACCCAAATAGGAAGGTAATAGGATATTTTTGTTAAACTGTAAATGAGCCATAAACAAAATTTGTTTGACTTAAATAGGCTTTAAAGTCGCAAATATGAAATTGATTTAAGATTTGCTGTAAGCAATCCCACAATACAAAAAATAAAATTAAAATTTCCAAAAATGTGATTTTTTAAACTTTTTGCTGCTATGTCTACATTTAACGCGGGGATAGAAAACCACCAATTAATTAGGCATATGCTGGAGTATCTACAACCGCTTTCGATGTCTAATTTGAAGTGTGCAAATTTGGGAACATGGCGTTAAAATAGATATTTGCTTAAGAAATATGGCAACTTTAGAAGCGGCTAGGTGGAAAAGTGTATAGAAATCAAATATTTTTTAACACAAATCTCTTTTACATAAAAAGACTTAGGAATATTATGAATACACGATTAAAAATAATTGATCTGGTGTCATATATTATTTGATATGGTCCCACACCTTGTTTGTTATGATTTGATCATGAAATTGGTTCTATCGCTCCATTTAATTTGATTTCAGACTGAATTTTATCAGATCAAGCTTAACTCAAAATGCATTATTTTTTAATGAAATTCCAATGGAATTAAAAAATCGATGTATATAAAAACAAAAAACTAATATAACTGTAAAAAATATTACTTGAGCCAGAGTACACACTAAAATTTTTTTATATAAATAGAACATTTTTGGTCTTCAAAGTTTAGTAACGTTATGATGCCTGTTAGGAAAAGACCTACCCACGTGCTTGATTACTAAGAAGACAAGAATAGAGCAAAATTGATGATTAATAGGTTTTTTGTTAAAGTTCCGCCTATTATGGAGGCTCTAGCTTTTCTAAAATTTCGGGTTCTGATGAGATCTTTAGCCAGATCGAAATACTAGTATCAACCTAGCTAATATGTTTTTGCTTTATTTTTGTAAATATACGGAGGTTGAAAGCTCGTTAAAAATTGAAAATAAAATAATTTTGTTTTTTTTTCTAATGTCATTATAATGTAACATATTTAAAATGTATTATGAATAGTATTAATACTAAATAAATAAACTGGAAAAAAGTTCATTTAAGGAATCTAATAAAAAAAATTCCACAATTTTAAAAATTGATTTAAAAATTTTAATATTTTGTTGAGAATTCAAGAATTTCAAAACATTTTTAATATTGCAATCTTTTGATGTTAAGGTATATATTATATTCACCTCTGTTCCATGTTTCACATTCCCAAGAATACGAAATCAATACGTCTTTTTGGTGCTTTGATTTTCACAAAACCATTTTTTCGCTTTACTTTCCTCTAGAAAGTAAAACGAAAATATTTTTTCTTTACAAAAGCTTTTTAAAAATCATAAGACTGCTTTATGAATTACAATTTATCATTTTGACAGAAAACAACCTTTTCGACATTTTCCGAATATTAGTTTGAAATATTATACATTTATGGGAATTAGAGAATACCAAATTTAAAATTCATGTGTCTTTCAAATTCATTCGTATTCAAAAAGTAAGGAAACACAGGATGTGGGCGATTAAAACACTTTTCAAAAATGTCAAACAAAAACTGAAAAAATATCAAACTTTTTCAATCGGGTAATTTATATGTTTAGAACGAAAATATTTATCTGGAATTAAAAGACTGTTGGTGCTTTTAGTGAAAAAACACTAAAATTTGATTTTGTTTAACTTATGCTTCAAAGCAATGTAGTTTTTGTGTGAAACGAGATATTGCATTATTTTGTTTTTTTTTTATTTAATCAAACACTTATTTGGTTAAATAACCAAAAAATTACAAAAAAAAAAAAAACATGGTCGAAATTTGGAATTTCTCACTTTCTGACAAGTTGCATTCCACTAAGCGACCACAAAGCTTTTAAAGGAAAAGACCTAAGCTTTCTAAAAAAAATACCACATTTTGGAAAAAAAGTCAAACAATTTTTTTAAATATTTTTTTTTAAGATTGAAGAAAAAGTTACAATACGTATCCGAAAAAGGGCTGTTTGACAAAAATGTCAAAATTCAATACCATCCAACTCGAAGAGTCCTTGACCGAATCCGCTGAAATTTTGTGTTATAACTACTACTCTATAGGACTAAATTTGGTGCAAGTTCCATCGCGATCCCAAGACATCGGTTTCAAAAGTTCGGTCACTTCAGATGAAACCTCCCATATAAAAATAAGGAAGGAACACAAAATATTAATTAACTAACAGGAAAAAACCGCTGATGGGTTGCCAAACCCGATTTAAGAATTAATTGATAAACCGATTTTTTCCTGAATTCCGGATTTTAAAAATCGGTTTTTTTCGTCTCAAATAATTCTTTATTTTGGAATATTTTTCAATTAGAAAATTTCATAGAAATAACGATTTTTTATATAATTTACTACAGTTAAAATGCTAGCAAGCATTAAATTCTGAGAAGACAATTAGATTTATTAGATTTTTTCCGGTTTTTTACCCATTTACGCTTTTTTTGATATATTTAGATTATCCGATATTGAGTTTTAAAAACTTTTTCTAAAGATTTTTGAGCTTAGTTGCTTTTTCAAAGATTTTTTTAACTTAAAATGCGTTGTACTCATAAAATATTATATTTTCTATTAGCTTTGAATTTTTCTTTTAAGTGTTGTTTTTCCTACACTGCCAGCAAATAAGCTCCAATAGACTGAAATCATATAAAATCAACCACTCGAATTTCTCCACCCTTTCCGCTTTCAACCAAACTTGGTATATAAGTTGTAAGTCATATAAATATAACATAGCCCAAGTTTAGGATAGCTAGTCCCAGTGGAGTTATCGCGTTTCAAAATACCAAAAATATTCGAAAATTTCACAAAACCAGTCATACATAAACGTCCATATATTTTTCACGGTGAAAGCTACGTGATACGATAAAAGCAACTGTTATCGTGGGTTAGATAAAATTAACCCTTTCACTACCCACTTTTTGTTTGTGAATATATTTATATTTTGACTTCAGCTTATTGTTAGGGGTCCTTAAATTAAAAATAAATAGGTTTGCATGTGTGCCCCCCCCCCCCCCTTTCCAACCAAAAAGTGGGTATGAAAATCGAATTTTTTAAACTTCTCATCCCATTAAACATTCGAATAACTGAAATGGATTGATTTTATTTTATTCTGGTCATTAGATGAAGCTATATGCCAAATTTCGTATAATTCTTAGTTTACGGAATACAGCAAACGTCCCTTTTTCGTAGATAAATCTGATTTTCTTAACAAATATCGCGACTATATTGCACTGATGAATAGCTTGTCCATATCATACTTGGGATTATAGCATTGAGGCATTGTTTGTTTAATGTAAATGCCAGTGTCTTTAGCATCGATATCGAAAAATCAATAAAGTTTTCTTGCATTATCAAAATTTTTAAATCTATTTAAAAATGTGTACACTGCAGTTTACAGGGGTATTCAAAAGGGCTAAAAAAGGAAATTGCTTGAAAATAAAATGTGTTTTTTCAAAATCAGCCCTTCGCTGATTTTGCTGTATTTCGAAAAACTGGTTTTTAAAATTCTTAAAAAATAATATGTTAATTTGAAATTATTCCCCTATGCCGTTGTCAAACCCCTCTTATGGAATCCAAAGTTATGAATGAAAATGTAAAAAAATATAATTAAAAACCGATAACTCAGGAATCCGCAGCAGTACCATATTGTGATTTTATATATAACTCTATAAAGGTATTTGGCAACGGCATAGAAGAATAATTTATAACTAACATATTTTTTAAGAATTAAAAAAAAACATTTTTCTGAAATACAGCGGTTTAAACCGCGATATTTCCACAATCGTACTTATATGACACTTACATTCCATACCGAATTTGGTTAAAATTGAAGGTGGTCGACGTCAAAAATTTGATTTATTTTGATGGTTTTATATGGATTGACCCAATATGAGTCAGAAATGGGCTCAAAATATAGCATTACAATTTTAAATATTTATATGAAAGCGCTTCATCCAAAGAGCCTTCTTTTCTGATTCAAAAGTTGCTCAAAATAGATATTTAAAAAATTTCTATAGGTTCAGTAATCTCTATTTTTCATAGTCTTTTTTAAATTTTTCATAAAATTTTGAAATTCCGCTACATTTCTGAGTCAATTCTGAACCATTTTTTGAATTTAATAATTTTCTTACAATTTTTGTGTCTTTTATGATGCTTTTTAGAATTATTTATTTTAATTTTTTGCTTCCAAAACATTAGTAATTGTTGACAATAAAATTTGGAAATTTCAAAAATATGTGCTTTATTTGATTCATTTTCGACTCATAGAATAATAAACCTCAAAAAAGTATCAAAATTTTGAAGGCTGGAAAGTTTCTTACTATCGTTTCTTTTATTTACAATATATGTTTTGCTTTAAATAGATTGAATTTTGCTTTTTTGTCTTCTCTGATATAATAATGATAATAACTTATATAGTTGGACATTATAGTTCGTATCTCATTTAGTTCACTTTAATTATTGAACTAGTTCGTACTTCTGGTTCACTTGTCCATTCGGCAATTTTTTTCAATTGTCAAGATCAGAAAATATCATTTGAAAATAACAAAATGAACTAAAATGCCCAACTCTAATAACTTGAATTACCAACATGATTTTGCACATACTAATTTCGATGAAAGTTATTAAATCGTTAGATTTTTTTTGTGATTTTTATCAACTATCGCAGTAAAAGACCCTGCATGTTGGGCCAAATAAGTTTTTATTGCATTAAATTGATCAAAATAAGTTTAGTCGAAATGGTTTTGACTATGAATCGAAAGACGTTGTATTATATTTTCACAATTTCTTAAATATACGATAACTTTTATATTATTTACAAAATAAAATAAGTCTTAGAGAGAATGTCAACATGTACATTTTTGGTATTTTTTTAAAAATTGTGCGAAAAATTTCTGATGTTAGCAATTTCAAGCGACAAAGAAAAAACCCTTTATACGAACCGGTTTATGCGGACTTTTAAGTATTCGAAAACCGGATCTTAAAATAGTTAAATATATTCGACAACTCTAGTTTAAGGGCTTTAATTTGGAATCAAAAATCACAATTTTTCGTTATTTGTGTTTTTCAAGCTTCTTCATAAAAAAAAAAAAACAATATACAAATTTGATATCAAATAAAATGCATTTGGATGACCTTTCCATTAGTATTTTTAAAACAAAAACGTTTCGAACAACTTCGAAACTCATTTTTGCCCCCTAAATATTCGATTGGGCAATAGAGAGCCGTATTTTGCATGAAGAAAAACTTTTTTTCAAAAAACATAATTTATTGTTAAAGATTATTGTAGCGCTACACACAGAGAAATAAAGTGCCAACCGAATTGAAAAGTGTATTTTAATGTTAACAACTTATAAATTCTGTTAGTACAACGATATTTATATTAGATTTCTGAATGTTTTTGGTATTACAACTAATATTTAGTTAAACTAACCAAACTTCGTTTTGAAAACTAATGTTGAGTTGTTCCAACCGACTGAACTTCGTAATAACTGAATTTGAGTCGAAGTAACTGAATTTCAGTTGGCAAACAGTTAAATTTTTCTCTGTGTGTAGGTCTTAAAGTTTCGTTAGGCGAATTTTAAGAAAATCGGAAAACTTTAACACGTGGTGCACTGCGGCCAAAATTTTTTTTTTTTGCTTTAATAAAAATATGTCTTGCGACACATGATTTTTTATTAATTTTGGCATGCTTAACAAGAGTATTAAATTTTTTTTAGTTGGACTAACGGTTTTTGAAATATTTCGAATTGATTTGCACTAATGGCGCCCTTTCAATAAAATCTAGAAATTTTTTAAATACCCTATTAAAAATTATTGATATGGTCTTACATATTATTTGATATTGTCGCATATCTTGTTTGATATGATTTGATCACGAAATTGGTTCTATAAATTTGTGTAAATCAAGATCAATAAACATAAATTCATATAAAGTTTGGTATAACTAAATCAGAGTTTTGGTCTCATTTCGTAATGTAAAATTATACATTGTTATATTAAATTTTATACAATTTGATGCACAAAAGGTATAATGTCTAATATTTCTTCGTTTAATTTGCTAGAAGAACAACCCTGCAAGCTCAAAAATTAATCAGAAATGGGTTCAAAATATGTTATGATTTCCAATAATATTTTTTAATGAAAGCGGTTTATCCTTTTCGTGGAATTCAAAAATTTTACTTTTTTGAATTGTTGTTTAATAAACAAATTCAATTACATTTCTCAGTCAATTATGTACCATTTGGGATTTAATATTTTTGTTTCAAACTTTTGTTTCTTCTATGATTCTTTATAGAAAGCTAATATTTTCGTCCAAAAATTGAGTATTGTTTGACAATAAAATTTTAAAATTTAAAATTTGATTATTGAATCATTTACGACAAAAGTATCCAAATTTTGCTGTCTGGGAAGTTAATCCTAAAGGATATGCCAAAATTCAGTAACTTGCTACAGAAATTTATTAAATAAGTATAAATCTTTCATGGTAAAAGTGAAATGTAGTACAATATCTACCATATGCATCTTATCCCGAAGTGCCATATTCCACTATATATCAAATAATTAAAAATATGGCAACTCTGGGTCCACTATATAGGCAATATGGGTATACATTTTTTAGTTTTCTTGAGTATTTTAACCATATGTACAAATAAATTTAGTTTTCGTTAAATAAAAAACAAGTTTTCATACAAAAACCAATGCTTTTTCAAGCTGATTTTTTAACCCTTAAGCCTGAGATTGGTCAGCTAAAACAAAAGACGTAGCTCTTTTTTTCATCCTTTACAACATATCCAAAGCTCATTAAAATCTAAGAGTTCAATTCGAGATACCTCCCTTGTCAGTTTTATTTTTTGTTTGGGGGGATTTTAGCGGATTTTAATATACAAAATTGGGATCTAAGCTAGAATTTTCTGGCATCATTGTTCATTGTTCATCATTGATAAATTGGACTAGTCACCCTGTTCATCGCAACTTATTACATATTTAAAATAGTAAAATTTTGTATCTACGTTTACCCTGGACACAAACCTATAAGCGATGTAGTTCTTAAAGCTATCGCCATTCCATTTTAAACGGAATTTTCGCCCCAAGCTCTTTTACCGTTATTAAATAAGCTTTTCATAGCAAAATTACGTTTGTAGCCCCAATTTCCGCATCCAAGATCTTAGTTATTAGCCGACTGCTACTGCGTTAATACCTCTTCAGTTAATTTGCTTCGAGTTCTTTATAAGTTTTAAGTGTTTTTGTTTTTTTTTTGTTGCTGTTGTTGTAAATTTTGTTGTTTTAATTTGTGTTTTATTTGTATCTTAATTTGTGTTAAATTTCTTAAATTATTAAAAATTAACTTTAACATTTTGTGTTATACATTTTTATTTTCTGTTAATTAATTATAAACTTTTAAAACCACCATCACCCCCCACCCCAATAAAAAATATGGCTAATGAATTATTTGGCAATATCTTTAGTATCAGAGGATACTGGAGCTCATTTTATCGTCGTAGTACATTAAATGAAGAATTGAATGCCGAATGGGAAGAATTAAATCTTGAAATATGGGTATGTTTTATTATTTTTATTTAATTTTATTAAAATTTTCCATTTTTCCATCTTTTTTTTACTCTAATTTTTGTTGTTGTTTCTTTGCTTCATTTTTTCTCAACCTCAACATGGTTGTTGTTACTGTTTCTAACTGCTTTTATTTTATTGCTCTTATAATTTTCCCTCGCAAATTACTGTCATTTAGTTTTGTTTTGCTACGATTCTTTATTTTAGTTATGTCTAACACTTTTGTTGTTTTTGTTCGTTTATTATGTCAAAAATTGTTGTTGGGTCTTGCTCAAATGTCACAACTACATTAGCGCCACTTGTCTACATGGTGTCAGTGGGAGAATTAGACAGTTTTAAATAGAGTTGCTAAACTTCAACACTGTGGACATTTATGTTTATTTTCATATGTAGATGGCTTCCAGTAACATTTTATATAAATGTTTACACTGTTACTACAATAACAGAGTTTCTCATATAAATATAGGAATGACGCTGTAAAAAAAGTTAATAAGGAGAAGAAAAGACTTGGTGAATAAGAGAACAATGTTAGAAAGGAAAATAATATTAAACATTTTGCTAATTTAAAATTTAGCAATATTTTATACAAAAAAATATATATGGGGGATTTCATCTCAAGTGAACGAACTTTTGAAGCCGATGTCTTGGGATAGGGATGAAACTTGCACCAAATTGAGTTGTATTAGGTAGTAATTATGACACAAAATTTCATAGCGATCGGTCAAGGACTCTCCGAGTTGGAGGATGTTGAATTTTGACATTTTCATCAAACAGCCCTTTTTTCGGATACATATAACTAATTACCTATTGTAGTTGGAAAATTTTTCTAAAATGTTTTCGATAGGTTTTTATGAGCTTTGTGTTTGCTTAGTGGGATGTGACTTGTTTATCTTTCATATTTTCTTCCAAAGTAGTGTACTTTTTGCACCAAAAATGTTGACTGCATTTTTCTGCTGGTAAAACACTATAAAAAACATGCTTACGCTTGTGGGTTATTTCAGAAAGTTCCTGAGATACTCCCTTTTGAAAATTTGAAATACCAAATTTGGTCCGAATCAGATTCAGTTTTGCGAAAAACGGGACCAAGTCAAGGCCAATTTTTTTTTTGTTTGGTTATTTACCCAAATAAATATTCGAATAAATAAAGAAAAAATGAATGCAATATCTTGTTACACACAAAAGCTAAAGAGTCCGCCATCTAACGTTTTTTTTTTCAACTAGTGCTTATTTCGTAAATGGTAACACTTAGCTCATGTCTGATTTGACAGATAATTAGTTTTATCCTTCCGCTGAACGAATATGGTCCGTATGTTCGTTATCTTGTGAAAAAAGTGAAAGAAACTGGCATCCTCATCGATAAACCAAAGCGTGAAAAGCCAAAAACAGTGCGTACACCCGAGAATATTGCTGCTGTGGCAGAAAGTGTGCGTGAAGCGCCATCAACATCAATTCACCGTCGTTCTCAACAATTGAACATTTCGGAGACATCATTGAGACGAATTTTGCATAAAGACCTTGGTATGAAGTCATACAAAGTCCAATTGGTTCAGGAGTTCAAAAAAAAAAAAAGTTATTTGGCGAACCCTTTACATTAATTTAAAGTATATTAAAAAATCTTTCTGAACGTATAAAGTACCTGCTCAGTAAAAAATCAACATATATGGATTGATACATGAACACTAGGGTGGGACGATTAGTATGGAAGGAAAAAAATCTTAATGGGTGCTTCGCGTTTCTGATTCTTGGGATTGTACTGAGCAAAAAAGTTCACTAGACCATACGTCTGCGGTGAAAATCGAGCTTCCACATATTGACTTTACTGCAAAAAAGCCCTATTTTGAAATTAAAAATTAATCCCTTAAACCCCACCCACAAATATGATTGATGAATTAATCTGCTAGAGAATCTTCCAAAGAAGAGATTGATATCATAATCTTGGATAAGCTCCTCCTACTTCCTGAGATATGTCCATCCCACACATTGTTACTTTCACAAAATACGGCTAAAAAGTCAAAATCTGAAAGCTCGATTTTCACCGTAGACGTATGGTCTAGTGGACTTTTTTGCTCAGTACAATCCCAAGAATCAGAAACGCGAAGCGCCCATTAAGATGTTTAAATCGCCCCACCCTAATGAACACACATGCTTCATACATGACCACATTCATCCATACGTTATTCATATGTGTTCATAAACCATTATTATATGCTCATATTAGAAATCATAAATGTACATCTGTGTGCATTAAGGAAAGTTGAGGTAATATTTACATATATAATCATACATATCTATAAATGTCCATACATGGTCATATGTGTACATTAACAGAAATTGAGGTAATATTGATATATATGACCACATCTGAACTCCTATGAACATATATACATCCCAAATGGTGGCGTGTGGACATGTATGACCTCGAATCACTTCATATATGAGCATAAATGATTTCATGCATTCCCGACTAAAAAAGTTTATATATGCTAGATATAAGAATATAAGATATCTTATCTCTGTTTATATATTTTAATCCGCAAAATCGGTCAATGAGATTATATAAGTTTGTATCAGATTCCATTTGGCATTATACAATTTAATCTACTACTATCTGATTATATACTCTCTGATGTAATTTTATCACAAAATTGAGCACATCTAATTGTTGGACATGTTATCTAAATTATTAAATTTAGTAAGAATTATATACAACTTAATACAAGAATATATTAAAATAAGTATATATAAAAAATTTGTATATACCCGGGTAAAAAAGTTTATATATAATCATATATAACTACAATCAATTACATATAGTACCATATATAATCTTATATAATTACATGTATGTACATATGTATATATACAAATTGTTTAATATATTCTTGTATTAATTTGTATAACATTTTTTTAATTTCATCAATTTAGATAACATGTGATACAATTAGATGTGCCCAATTTCGCGATATAATTACAATTTTATACAAATTGTATAAAACCAAATATAATCTGATACAAACTTATATAATCTGATAGACCAAATTTTGTATAAACAGAGATATGATTTTTTCTTCTTACATCTAGCGTATATGAACTTTTTTAATCAGGTGTTCATAAATGGATGCATATATGTATATTGATTTTTAACCGGGCGATTAAAGAAGTTTTTATATGATGATATAATAATAATATAAATGTTCTTATAGTTATATATAACTACAAGTGAACCAACAATAAAAATATCTTTTTGTAATTTTGGATAAAGCCACATATTGTTCCATACAAAATTATATATAAATTTATAAGGCCCCACGCTTCGAATATTTTTTAATAATCTCAGATGTGATTATATATGGTCCATTACAAAGGCACATTCAATTATATGTGGTGCCATATCAACATTAACCTCTAAGTGATTTTAGATATAATTATATATTATCCGGAGTTAACATTTCTGAGTTAACTGAAAAATGTTGATTTTTCTTCACAAGAACTACTTTAGCTCTCTCGGTAGCACACCTGCCCAAAAATATTAGGTATGTACTTAAGAGAAAATTAACAAAATCCTCGTTGATTCATCAAACAATTTATGTAAAAAGCGTTCTTTAAAAAAATCTAAGTCAAAAAATTTGAGAAACGTAAATTTTTCTACAATACAAAATAATATTATTCACAATTCAACACAAAATACGATAAATAACTTCAAACGTTGTTACTAAAAATATCACGAATATTCGGTATTCGGAATATTTTGCATATTTTTGCCATTCGAATAATAGTACTATTCGGCATTTTTCGTATAAAAAATTTAAAAAAAATATAGTTTTTCTTAGAACTTTTTTTTTTTAAATGTCAACCAAGGCTGCTTATATTGATTTAAGATAATTTTTAAACCTAAAAAGCATTACGGTTCAGATTAATTTCGTCTATATCTAAAGTACATAGTACTTTTATATTAAGTTTATAAGAAAAGGAATATAAGAACTATTCGGCAAACATTCGGTATTCGAATACACTATTTGTGACATCTCTAGTTAACACACAAACAAGGTATAATTAAAAATAGCAGTTTCAAATTACATATAATCGTTTTTAACGTTATATGAAGTTATATATAATTTGATACATTTGAACTAGGAACTGTTTTTATCAACTGTTATCAAATCATAATAAATTATATATAATTCGATACAATTATATATATTGTATGGAGACAAAATTCGGGTGAAATTGTATGGTATATATGTACATTAAATTGTAGATATTTGTTTATAATTGCGTCGAATTCGATACAGTCAAAAAAAATTTTGACTCTTCAAACAAACAAGTGAACAAATTATTTTAAAATGTTTTTTTTTTTTTTTTTTTTTTGTCAGATTAAAGAAAAAGGTATCGAAATTATTTTAGGTATCGAAATTATTTTGCTAACTAAAGGGTATTTTTTATAGAGGTATATAACTTTGAAATGTAATAAAAAAAGCTGAATTTTTTAAATTGACATGAAGTTTACTTTTATATTCTGGCATTATAATATAAAAATGACTTCTGGCATATGACCGCCGCTGGCTCGGACGTAGTCTAATCTGGAGGTCCAATTTTCGATGAATTTTTCCTAAATTTGTGGCCGTATATTGGCAATAACGCGGCGAATGTTGTCCTCTATGTGTTCAATCGTTTCGGGCTTATCGGCGTAGACTAGCGACTTAATCACATATTCGCGCAAAAAATAGTACACCGTCGTTAAATCGCACGATCTTGGAGGCCAATTCACGGGCCCGAAACGTGAGACTATGCGGTTACTAAACGTTTCATTGAATAAATCAATTGTGGCACACACAGTGACATGTTGCGCCGTTTTATTGCAACCACAGCTAATGCAAATCATGGTTGTTCAATTGATGAACGAACAAGTCAGTAATCATGGCTCTATAGCGGTCACCATTGACTGTAACGTTCTGACCACCATCGTTTTTAAAGAAGTACGGACCAATGATTCCACCAGCCTAGAAAGCACACCAAACAGTCAGTTTTACTGGATGTAACGGTGTCTCAACATGCACTTGAGGATTTATTGACGTATCTATTTAAAAAGAAGTGAGCTTCATCGCAAAACAAAATTCGCTTATGAAAATTTCGAACAGAACCATGATTTTCAAAATAAATTTTGCACAATTTGGAAGCGTTGTTTAGGCGTCAGTTTATTCATGTTGAAATGCCAAGCCAAAATAAATCACTTGACAGCAGACAAAATGGCCACCAGTTAAATAAGTGTTGTCTACTTAAAGTTTTATACCTGTATAAAAAACACCCTTTACAATAGGTAAATAGTAGCCGAATAATTTATTTTCGTCAAACTTCGACACTCTTTAACTCGGTTTCAAAGGTCAGATCATTTGAGATGAAATCCCCTATATGTATTATGCTTTTAGACCTTTAATTTTGTATTGAAAATGGAAAGTAAGTTTACTCTATATATGAGGAACTTCAAAAATGTTCGACTCATTGACGCAATTTTTTTTTTATGGCATGCATAACCTTTTGTGTAAGTGTTAGCAGATGTTAAAGAATACTAAATCCATCCACGTTAATCATTTACCTGGACCAAATCAAATCCAATTTTTATAAAAAGGTATTTGTTATTCAACCAAGGTTTTCTAAAACTTCGGGTTCTGATGAGATCTTTAGCCAGATCGAAATACTAGTATCAACCTTGCTAATATGTTTGATTTGCTTTATTTTTGTAAATATACGGAGGTTGAAAGCTCGTTATAAATTGAAAATAATATAAAAATAATCTCGATGTATATAAAAACAAAAAACTAATATAACTATAAAAAATAAATTCTTAATTAATTAAAAAAAAAATAATAATAAAAATTTTTTCACTCAAAAAACTATTTTGTTTTAATAAAGATTTAAAAAAATAAAATTTTTTGTCGATTTTCCTGATAAATATTCCTCCAGATAAATATTTCCCTTCTAAACCTATAAAGTGTTCATACTACTCTGAAACATATTTTCATGCAAACTCGAGTTGTTGCAATAAAATACTTGATTTGTGTAAACTTTCCCCCCAGACGCTTATTTTGCCATATTTAAATTTTAACCCAGTGCTTCAAAATAAGCACGCCTCCAAGTAGCGGAAGCGGTTGTAGATACCCCTACATATACTTAGCTTGTAGGATAAGTCCCTTCCAACATCTTCTTTAAATGTAAACATGGCAGCAAAAAATTTAAAAATCTCTGTTTTGGAAATTTTTATTATATTTTTTGGGAATTGTGGGATTCCTTACAGCAAATCCTGAGTTTTTACATCAATTTCATATTTGTGACTTAAAGTCTAAAAAATCATTGGATTATGTATGCCCGAGTAAAAACGTTTACATAAAAATATAAATGCATATGTTTATATATGTTTATATATAAAATTTGTTTCCTTTAATTTTTTTTAATACGACGCCACATATAATTACATCTTATTACATATCGACCAATATATAATCGTATATGACATACACAATTATATGTGATTAATCTAATTATGTACGAATACATGTATAATTAGATATAACACAAATCAGAATTATATATAAAAACATATAATATAATATTCAAAAATATGTGTTTTATTTTGGATAAAACGATATATTAACCTATTCATAATTATATATAAAGATATATAGTTCCATACCAAGATCGAGTAGAAACCTTCGAATAGTTTTTCATCGTATAAATTCTTCTGTTGTTACAAGCGTTACGTTTAAGCCCAAACTAGGGCACTGTTTTAAATACTCACTATAATTTTGATAATTTACGATAATTTTTCATATATTTTTTATTATTTTTTTTAATCATCTACTTAATTTGAAATTCTTATTGCTACATTTTGGACCGTTAAACTTTAGTTATATTTTAATTTATGTTAGGCAATTTTTTATATATAAATTTATTTTATTTTTTTTTTGTAAAAAATCATATACAAAAATGTAACATTTAGTGCAATTTTACCAGATTTAAACTCGAATCTAATTATATTTAGATGTAGTGTACATACAATATTATACAATTATATTAGCTCAAAATCCGGATACAATGATATCTGGTTTTTATATAATTATATCTATTTGTATCAGTTTAGATACAAACTGATACAATTAGATGCACAACTGATTCAGTCTAATACAATTATATCGGGCCATAATTCTGATAAAATTGTACTGGACATTTATCTAATTGCAAAAGATTAGATCTAAACCGACACAAATATATACATTTATATGGGCCCATATTTCGAATCAAATTTTAAAAGATTACATGTAAGATCACATAGAAATTGTTGTCACTATATAAAGCTCCATATACATTTTTTTTTAATCGGGTTTTAATAATTACTTTATTGAATAGTGAAAATTTACACTGAATAGTAAAAATATATACTCAAAAACCGCTATTTTTACCTTTCTATTAGAATTTCCCATGCTTTTTTTTACGTAGGATGCTTTTCTTTAGCAGGAAATTGATTTAGAAAGAAAACGGAGACCATGCAACTTTTTATCAAGCAGCGGTAATTTCCAAAGACCTTTTTAGTGCATGTATCTCCTAAGTCTAGAAACGACATTTTGCATTGGTTTGGATAGGAAAGTTAATAACTATTAGCGAAAAAAAATTAAACTGATGTAAAAGCTCTTGTAAGTTCCAAGTAATTTTTTTAATTTTTCGACTTGTAAATGACTATAGTTTCCATAGCAGATGACCTTGCATTCTAAAATTTTGCATGTCTTAGTTATTAAGTATAGTCTACCTGACCATGCCCATCGTTTCTCTCAATTCATAAAGCTTGACTAAATAAGACGCATCTTAAGTCAGTTTCAACAGGTGTACAACATTTTTGAAAATTCTCATATATATTTTTAAAGTTGAACTATTCTTTGTTTCTAAACTGTTAAAAACTAAAAAACCCATAAAAAATAACTATGCTAAATTTTTTTGTAGACTGCGAAGTCTTAAATGTGTTTATAATAACTTGAGATTTTGTAATAAAATTACTGAAAATCGTAATGCGATCTATTCATCCAGACCTACCACTACCAATTTTCACTCTAGCACAGTGTTATTTTTCTTACACAAAAAATATCATAAATTAGAAAAAATTGCACACATATTTAACAAACCAAACAATGACCTACAGAACTGAAATAGATAATCGTTTTGACAATTTCTGAAACATTTGCATTCTTACCATGTTTTTGACTAAAACTGATGATGTTCGTATTTCATTCAATGTCTTTTTGTCTTATATTATCATTTGACAACATTGTGCATTAGTACACTCAACAAATTTTCGGAAAACATCGCTTAATCGACTAAGCGTATTATGTGGATGAAAAATAATGAAAATTTTCTCAATACTAATGAAACTTTTCTTCATAAAGAGAACGAAATGTTTTTTAAAAGTAATGAAAAACTTCATACTTTTTAGCAAACTAGTTTTTTAATGAAAATTTGTTGATTGAGTAAATGAACTTTTGAATAACTAAAACTACCTTTTTCATAGAATTCTATGAAAACTTACATTAATTTAATGAAAAATAACAATTGATGGTTTTATTTGAAAATTTTTCTTTTGATACACTTGATATAAGTAAAACTTTCAACTTTTTTAAATCGATTTGATTCAATTGTATCAGAACTTTGGTCTCATGAAATTATATATCATTAATCCAATTAGAAATTATTATTATTATTATTATTGAGCGTAACAAAGTTAAAAAAGTGCCCCTCTGAAAATGTGAATTAGTTTGTTTTATGACTATTCAAAAAATATTTTTGGTCTAGAGGCCGCCGTTCATGAGCTGGACCGTTTTTAAAAAAGGTCTTTCTTTTTTTGATTTTTTGGAAAATTTTCGACTTTAACCCACTACACTATACAAGTTATGCACATCATATCAAAGCTTTTTTGAAGACGTATATAACATGAAGCAGCATGCACTATATACACGCGGAATGTAGTAAAATGCAATTTTTTTTAAGGTTTTTCCACAATAATATAATAATTTTGCTGTCACATCAATTTATTTTAATAACTATTTGACATAAAAGAAGTTATAAAATACTCTTTTTTTACTATTTTTTTTAGGTCGCGATTTACCAAAATTTAGCGGATGTTTTTAGTATGGGCAATATGGGTATCAAAATTTTTCTTTCGCGAAGGCTCGTCCAACGGGGTATAACACATTAGTGAGCATGAATTTTACACGTGCAAATTCCGTGAAATGTTTTTTTTTTTGCAGATTTTTGAATAAAAATATAATAATTTTGCAATCACATCAATATATTTTACTTTGCCAAAGTTTAAAAAAAAAACGGCTAAGCCCTGCCCAGTGTTATCATTTTGAGGTTGGCAATGTAGTTATTTTATTATTAAAAAAGCAATTTATTGGTTGTTCTCCCAATGATTTGCCATCGTTTTGAAATTATGGTTTCGGTACTGGCAAAGCCCTTATTGCAAGTGCTTCACAAACGTTTTAAAAAAGAAATGGAAAAGCCCTGGCCGATGTTATTATTTTGGGGTTGGCAAAGCACTTAAATCTTCAGAAATCCAACGCTCTGCCAACTCTCATACCGCTGTTAAAGCACTGGGCTAATGCTTTGCCGTTCGTATTTTTTGGCTGGGTAGCCACATGTTCGATTACTAAGAAAACAAGAATGAAGCAAAATTACTGATTAATAGGTTTTTTGTTAAAGCTCTGCCTATTCAAAAGGCTCTAGCTTTTCTAAATCTTCGAGTTTTGATGAGATCTTTAGTCAGATCGAAATACTAGTATCAACCTAGCTAATATGTTTGATTTGCTTTATTTTAGTAAATATACTGTTGAAAGCTTGTTATAAATTAAAAATAATATCTTTAAAAAAGTTTAACAGTGGTAGTTTTCTTTGGCAGATCCATCAACCAACATTTTGTACATACAAAAAACTAAAATCGACTTTCAATTAAAATATTTGTTGATTCAATAAAAACTTTAATTAAATTCGGTACAATTAAGGAAATTGTGGTATCAATTTAATTAATTTCATTTTCAATTAAGGTTTTTATCATATCTTTTAAAAATTTAGTTGAGTATTGTTTTTAATTTCAAACTAATTTTTATTAAATAGTATTAAAACTTTAATTAAAATTTGTAACAAAATCGCCAATATTAAAAAAAAAAATTGGAAACAATCGGCAACATTTAGAAAAACCGTCAAAATTAAAAATATTTCAAAAATTTTAAAAATCGCTTAAATTAAAAAAAAAAAACACAGAAACAACTTATTATTACTTCGTAATCTAAACGATAATGCCTTGTCATTACCACCATCTTTTTGCTGATAGTAAAATTAAGGATATAAAATGTATCACATGTTTAGGGATTTTCTAAGCTTAACTTTTTCTAACAGTGTACAATTGCCATGTAACAATGTTGCAACATCTAATGAGTTTTCTACTTGTTACAATTATTTAACTTTTGATAGATTTTCATTGTGCATTTCGGTGTGTGTGTGTGTGTGTGTGTGTGTTTAAGTTTAAGCATAAGTAGACCCATTATGCATTTAACATTGTAGTTTGTTAGTTAAAATGAACACTTTCGGAATGTTTTTATCATCAGCCAAATATCAATGCTCATATGATTTTCGAACATTCATTTATTCCCAGTTTTTTCTTTTGCCATCAAACAGTTTTGGGTTTGATCCTTTGAATTTATGACTTAAGTAGACAAACATTTTAAGAGATTTAAAAGAAAATGGAAACAATTCAATTAAACGTTTTTTGTGTGTTAACTTTAACAATATGAACAAAATGCATTGTGCAATTTTAAACAAGTCTTAATAGTCTAAAGTAGGAACATAACATGCTAAGGACTTTAAAGTTAATATATAATAGGAGTTGGCAAAATTGGCTTAAGGAGACAAATTTACGGAAGGCCACACCAAATTATATTATATTTATTGTTTTTTCATATTAACAGCTTTAACAACGATGTTAACGTGGTTGCGATTTCTAACGTGGTTGCGATTTAATAATGAAAAATTAAGGATAAAACAACCCGACGAAAATGTTGTATATAGCTTGATATAACTTGATGTAATTATATATAATTATATATGAAAATGAAAATTATTCAAGTTCGAGGCCATACTCTATATTTCTTCATTAGGTAATTGACCTAACAAATAATCTATGGAGTTTTTTGTTTTCAAATTTATTATTTGACACTTTCAGGAATGTTTTGATAGATCTATTTCGGGAATTTTTTAGGTTCCCATTATCAGAACACATTTTGAAGCGGTAACAATCCCATGCCAAACATCAAACATTCATATAAACTAGTTTACTCACTACATGAGAACTAATATACATATGAGCTTGAAGTTAAAGATTATAACCATTGATCAAAAATAAATTGAAAACTTGTTTGTCATGTGCAAGGTCCACCTCTGGTGGATATTCATTACACGTGTTTTGTTTTTCTCTCCTTTTTATATTTTGTTTAGTTTATAAACAAAACAGGAGAAGTAAACTAGACGGTACTTTGTCTTTAATACAAGTTGGATATAATTTTTATTAAAAATAAAAATTATGTTTTTGTTTGATCAAAAAATAAATTGAAAACGTATATTGAATATCCACCAGAGGTGGATCTTACACATCAAACAAGTTTTCAATTTATTTTTTGATCAATGGTTATAATCTTTAATTTCAAACTCATATGTATATTATTTCTCATGTAGTGAGTAAACTAGTTCATATGAATGTTTGATGTTTGGCATGGGATTGTTACCGCTTTCAAAATGTGTTCTGATGATGGGAACCTAGAAAATTCCCGAAATAGATCTATCAACACATTCCTGAAAGGGTCAAATAATAAATTTGAAAACAAAAAACTTTATAGATTATTTGTTAGGACAATATCATAATGAAGAAATATACAGTATGGCCTCGAACTTGAATAATTTTCATTTTCATTGCACAATTAAAGGTCGAAAACAACATAATTTTTATTTTTAATAAAAATTATAACAAATTTAGTAGTATTTTAATGCAAACCATCTATTATTTATGTTATGAGTGAAAACCGAAAAAACTTTGGAGTATTTTAGACTCTGTGTATTTGAAAACTTCATCGTTCTGTTGGTCAGACTTTAAAAAATTATATACAATTGTAATTATGTAATTATTGTAAATTAACAACTTTATTGTAAATTAACGATTTTTTAGAAGAAGTCTCACTTAAACACTTAACACTCGTACCTAGAATATAAAAGTCCTGCTTTATTTATATTTGTATATGTTTTCCAACTTTAAAAGGCAAAAATAAACCAAAAATAAAATGTGGCTTATCACGTTTTAACAATAAGCCCTTCAATTGTGCAATGAAAATGGAAATTATTCAAGTTCGAGGCCATACTCTATATTTCTTTATTAGGATATTGTCCTAACAAATAATCTATAGAGTTGTTTTGTTTTCAAATTTATTATTTGACCCTTTCAGGAAGAAAAAAAAAATAGAAAATTCCCGAAATAAATCTATCAACACATTCTGAAATGATCTACATATAAATACCAAAATTATGACTTTTTGTGTAAATAAGATATCAAAATTTAATATTTTCTCTATATTTATCCCATGTATTTGTTGTTCACATGCTAAATTTCACAAATATTAGGATATTTTAATTAAATTTGGCGCAATGATTTACCCCAAAGACAAAACCTATTGATTTTTGGTAATATCTGTGCATGTTTAGACCTAGTTTCCATATAACGGTGACTTCGACAAAAACTTGCTTTCATGCTTATCCGCATGCTGAAAGTCCCAAATATTAAGATTTGATGAAATTCGGCACACCAACCTATATCGACAGAAGGATAGCGCCCTTTGGACTAGTTTGGACCTAGTGCATATATAATGGTCTCCCCGAAAAATGGGAGACTGAAAAGAATAAGCTACGGAACAAGTTAAAAGTAGGTTGTGTGAAAGCAGGATCATTTTAGGATTTGAGTGACATAAAAAGGACGAGTGGGAAAATAATTATTACGAGAGTTTAACTTACACGTACGTATAGTAGAACTGGAAAAATTTTTTGATGGAAAACAAGTCACATATTAAGCGCAATGTGTTCTGTTACAGGGGTAGTTTGAATGGAATAGTTTTGTAAAGTAAAACTGCACTGGTCTAAGGGCAACATGTCGCCGGGCAAAGAAATTCTCACAAATTGCCAAATACTTACACATGCAAAATCGTTACCAAAAAACATGTCAAATATCTTAACAAGTTATTTCGAAACCAACATGCGAACATTTTGCATTTTAATTTATATTCTTGTAAAATGTTTCAGGCTTTTGAATAAGACCTTAATTTTGGTTTCACCAGTTTTGTGTCGTCCACCCAATCATATATCACAGAACTGTCAATTTGGATCAATCGACCCTTAATTTCCCGCAGGGTATCGAGAGACTCTCTTTGTAAGTTTTTAAAACATTCAAACGTGAATAAAATCGAAGGTTTCTAAAACTTTACAGATTTTAAAATTGGTAAATCTATATTGCGTCATAAAGTCTTCCTGCTCTTAATGTACACAAAGAGACAAAAAAATTAGTAAAATTGTAAAACTTCTAAAAATTAGTCCAAAATGACGATTCAGAAAAAACTTCTAAAATTAGCAGATTTTCTTTTTTATTAATTATGTTTAACCTACAAAATTTAGTTTTATATTTAATTTAATTGAGAGTTATAAATTAATCTGCTAAAATCAGTAAAAAATTTGCTAAATACTTGTAGACAAAAAAACTCACAAAAAATTTTAAATTTTCAAAGTATTTTTTTCGATTTTTTTTATCTGTACTTCTTAAATCTGCAGTCTACGATTTTTTTTAGTAAATATCGCTGTTGATTTAATCCTTTCATGACCGAGTTTTTGTTTGTGGATATATTTCCCCATCCTACCTTCCAAAAATGCTCTCGAAAATCGAATTTTCGAAATTTTTCAGACCATTTTTACCACTAAAACATTCGAAAAAGCAAAAATGATTTTGATTTTGTTCTGGTCTTTAGATGAATCTAATTGTTATATAAATATAGAAAATATTTTGAAGATATTAAAGAGTTACTAGAGTGAAATTAACCAATTTTAATATCCCACTTTTTTTAGAACAAAAAAAGAAGTATTTTATTGGTTAAAGTTTTCAACTAGCAATAATCGCACCTCGGTAGAACCTCATTGGTTACGATATCGCCTCTGCGCAAAGCTTAACTTCACTGCTGTACACAGTAGCGTGAAGTTGGCCCACTGCAAGGACATCAAACTTTTTCCAAATCTGCGATATCTTTTTTGATAACATATATAAAAACTAGAGTGAAGTAATTTTTTTAAGATTTTGAAAATAGGTTTGAAATTTCCCTCTTTTGAAGTATGTGCCCATGGTTCAGTTTGATGTCCTTGTGCTTCTGATATCTTTCTAAATAATATATATTGAAACTGGAGTAAGGAAATTTTCCTAAGATTTTTAATATTTTTTTTTTAAATTTCCCTTTTTGAAGGATATATTCATGGCTCAGTTTGAAGTGTTTGTATCCTGATTTCGTCCTTGAAATTTTTTCACAAATCTGCGATATATTTTTTAATAAGGAAATTTTCCTAAGATTTTAAATTTTTTTTTTTAATTTCCCTTTTTGAAGGATATATTCATGGCTCAGTTTGAAGTGTTTGTATCCTGATTTCGTCCTTGAAATTTTTTCACAAATCTGCGATATATTTTTTAATAACATTTTCATGAGATTTTGATTTTTTTTTTTAAATTTCTGTCTTTTGAAGGATATAACCATGGTTCAGTTTGATGTCCTTGTGTTCTAGTTTCGTTCTTGAAATTTTTTTATACAACTTTTTGATATCCTTTTTAATAACACATATGAAAACTGAAGTGCGGAAGTTTGCATAAGATTTTTAATATTTTTTATTAAATTTTCCTCTTTTAAAGAGCTTGTAAATATCGTCCTTTAAATTTTTTTCGCAAATCTGTGATATATTTTTTGGTAACATATATTAAAACTGTAGTGACGAAATTTTCTAAAGAATTTAATTTTTTTTAATTTCCCTCTTCTTAAAGATACCGTCTAGGTTCAGTTTGATGTCTTTGTACTCTGATTTCGTCCTTGCATTTTTTTGAAAAGTTTTTAAAGCTATAAAATTTTGATATATGAATTTCGTTTAGATTTTAAACACTATTTCGAAAATATTAAGAAAGCGGGACTTAGTTTATTCCTAAGTATACAGAACCATGGCCGCTTTAAATGTCATTTTAATTTAATTTCATTAAATATTTTTGACATATTTCGCTATTTTTTCATTTTTTTATTATTCTTCACGTTTGGTACATATTCGATTTTTGAAAAAAGTGGGCCAGTGCCCACTTCGGTGCTATTTTCAATTAACTAAAATTCAACTTAAATACACTAAAATTTTGTCCATTTAACAGTTTAATTTTTGCTTTTCTTATATTACTAATTTTTAGTACCTTTATCTGCTCGTTTTACAGGTTTATTTCCATGAAAGTAGCTCAACGGTTTCATTATTGAATTTCATTATAAAATAAAATATCCGCATTTCTTAACTTACAGTTTCGGTGTTAAGTCGAGAAATTTGGTCGTACTCTACTGAAAATATCTGTGAAACTGACATATACAAACAATTGGTTAAGATTGTACTTATGTTTAGTCTTTTAAGCCTTTGCACGAAAGTCTTTCGCTGTTATTAATAACATTATGGCTTTTTAAATCAAAATTGACAAATAATCACCAAAAAAACTAACCAAATTAAGTACTTTTATCATTTGGCACAATGGTTAATCCTCTGATCGGATAGCCAAGCTCCGGGCAGAGTATTTTTAATTGGCCAAAAGTACGCCAAATGTGTATTTTATTATACACTGATAGAAATTTGTGCGTAGTATTAATGAATTCCTTCATTAATCCAATGAATTTTTTCATAAAAAAGTCCCCAAAGAAACTTTTCATTGAGTCCATGAAAGGTGTTTCATTAAATCAATTTTAATGAATGGTTTCATTGGCCCAATTAAAATTTCATAAAGTATATGAAATTTTTTTCATTAATCCTAGCCTAATCGTTATGAAATTTGTATGTGTTTAATGAATAAAATTCATATTTTTCGAACTATTCGAATTTGTCAAAAATTGAAAGCTGTAGGAAACTTAATAAAAAAAATTTATTTATATCAAACTTTTGGTTAATTCTGTTTAAAAGAAATTTTTCAGTTTTTTTTTATTTCAAAATGATATTACAAAAAAAAATTTTTTTTTTCTTGTTACAAGTCAAAATTTTTATCGAAAAAAATTTGAAAATTTTTCATTGATTTCATGATTTTTTTTATGAAATTATGAAAAAATCATAAAAAATGTTAATGAAAAAATACCAATTTTAATGAATTTTCAATCAGTTAATGAAATTTTTCATTAAACCAATGAATCGATTTTAATGAAATCGTTTCATTAATACTATGAAGGAAAATTCTATCAGTGTAGGAACACAGTGCAACACGAAAAAAAATAACCATATACGGACACCACTACGTGATAAAAGACTTAAAAAAAAAGACCCGTGTCTTCCAATTTTTCCGAAAGTCATCTCCTTTTTTGTTTATGGGCCGCCAAAGATTTGGGGCCTCGCGCCCCAAACAGTGTTAAGAATCATCTCTAGGAATTTTATATGTTCTAGAAATTTATTTATTAAGATCTTAGGTAAATTTTTGTAGTTGATTGTTTCCTTGAATTTTGAACGGTTTGCTACCTATGGACCTGAACACGGGAAAAAAGGTAAAAAAAAATCGAATTTTTTTAAGTTTTTTGCGATTTTTATCTGGAAGGTGAAGTTTTTTCGATTTTATATGTTCGCAATTTTTGTTCTTTATGACAAGAGCTACAACTTTGACATAGAGAGTAAATCGAAATTCTGAACGGTTTGCACGATATGAGCCTGAGAAAATTATCACTTTTTTGGGAAAATGATACCGAGGCCCCAAATCTTTGGCGGCCCATAAACAAAAAAGGAGATGACTTTGGGAAAAATTGGGAGACACGGGTCTTTTTTTTAGTCTTTTATCACGTAGTGGTGTCCGTATTTTTATTTTGCCATGACTTAAAAAATTACACACAGTGGAATTTAAGCTATTTCGACAGAAAACCATATTTACAAAATATTTTGTGCCGTAATTTTTTCTGTGCATGTTACGGTTTTGAAGCGAGAAAGCGTTAAAATTAAAATATCGTAAAATTTCAAAAAGTAAATATTTTGAAATGAACACAATTTTCAAAAATCTTGAACACATATTTGTATGGACAAGAACCCGTTGATACTAAACACAGAGTAAGATTAAAGATTGAACTTTTAAAAAGGTTTAGTTTTGGTCAAAGGATATACAGGATACTTGAAAAGGACATCGTCTTAACTTGAAAACGTACACGCAGAGAAAAGAGCATGATATTGTGATAGTTTAAAAGCATCATGTTATGATTACAATGCCTGACAATCATACTATATTCGTAGCAATTTTATTATGATCCTATATGGCGACGAAATCGTCCTCGGTAATCATAATCAGTCACAATCATGTATATGATAATAAGAATCATAATATGATAATTTTGTGTGCGTAATCATGTTCAATCACATTTTTTCTCTGCGTGTATGGTCGGATTTTTATGAAATTTGGAGAAAGATTATATAAATTAATATTAATCAATATATGTTGTAGTTTAGGTGCGTTTTTGCTACGTTCTTAAAAAGCACAGAAAGAGTAATTTTTGGATTGTAATTATATCTTGATATATGAATAATTTGTGCCTAAACTTATTAATTTTTATGGAAACTAAACTAATTTTTTTAGAAGAACATATTTTTTATTTCTCATGCCAACCAAGAGGTATAAATTCCATTGCAAAAAAGCTAATGCCGGTTTGAGCGTTAAAATTTTGGTGCTGGGGTAATCTAAATGCATCATTAATAGCGACTAAAGCACCAAGTGCTCATCACTGATAATATCATTATGTTACAGATAAAATATTTTTATAATCATAAAGCTTGTTTGTCTTTTACATAAAGTTAAATTTTTATGACCGACATTTTTACCATACAAATTGAGCTTTAAAATGTTCATATTATTTATTGGTGTCTCGTAATTTTTCCGTTTCACACTCAGAATGTCACCAAGTTTTTTATGAATGCATGTGTGTAAATGTGTGTGCGAGTGCATTTTAACAACTCTCTTATGGCTTTAAACAAATATGTCTCTGTGGTTAGTGTACATATGTATATTAGGGTTATAACTTTTGGTTTTTTTTTTTTTTTTTGCAAATAAAAATTTTACCTATCCTATCCGCAAAGTCTATCAAAAAAATATACAGAAGCATAATATTACTTTTTCGCTATTCTTAAAAAAGTTCACGCACAAATCTTTTTGAAGTTTGGAACTATTTTTTTGTTCAATAAACTAAAAGTTAATATTTTGCCAAAGTTGTAAATTAATAAGACTTTTAACGTATTAATCATAAATTGCACAACAGATTTTAAACTTGACAATTTTCCAGTAGGTTTAATCGTTTTTTTTGCGGTGTGGACATTAAATTTGGCAGAATCGCGAGCACACACAGAGAAAATTTCATGGACGAGTTTAAATGAAATTTTTTCACTAAACTAATGAAGTTTTTTCGCAATATGAATGAAAAATTTCTTAATCTTTATGAAAAAGTTTCATAGTTTTAATGAAACGATTTTAATTGAAACTCTTTCATAGATCTTATGAAATTTTTAATAAATAAAATGAAAATTTTCATTAAATTTTATGAAAAACTGCAGTAATTTAATGAAACGTTTCAAAGAACGAATGCCAGTGACACTTCAGGTCTAATACAAAAATTCATTAATAACATGCAGATAATTCTCAAGTGTAGTTAAAAATTTTGCAGAACAAAAAAATGTATCACCCTGATGTATATTGTTGTAGTAGTAGTATGTTATAGTTACTGAGTTGGAAGATTGTGGTGAATTGTTGATGATATTAATGTTATTGCTGTTGTCTCATATGCTGTTCTGTTGTTTGCTTCTAGCAACAACTATTCAAAAAATATCATCAACTCTTGATGAGGTTGATGAAGATGATAATCATTTACATTCATAGTGGTTGTAGTAGTTTTCATGAGTGTTGTCAACATGGCACATAGTACACTGTTGCTTTCTTTTAAGTACTCCATGAACTCACACACACACACACTACACAGATACACGAATGTATAAAACAATAAAATTATCATTTGTTTCCATCAAGTAAATAAAAATAAGAGTATCTTTTTATAATTTTATAAATATATATTCAGAGTTTTCAAAGAATATATTATCAAAGTATTTGTGATTTACAGAACTTTAAAACAAATATTGCACGTTTGTGTATAACTTTTTTTTTTAATTGAAATGATATTAATACTATCATTTCATAAAATTACACCTAGTTGACACTACCAAGTAATATTTTTCTTTCAAATAAGTTCTACACATTATTAGACACTAATGTCCTTATTTTGTAAAACGCTACGCCCCAATTCACCTTGCGTTGGCCTTATTTGAATTTCTTAAATCACCGCGTTTAAAAAAAGTGACTGCTCGCGTTGCAACAGCTGATTATTACGTTATTTTAAACTCAAATGTTTGAAAAAGCCAATTGTGTAAAACGCAACGCTTACTTTTTTATCACTTGAACTGTCAAATTAAACACCCAATTTCTTGAAGCGTTAGCTTACATATTTTAAAATAAACACAAATACAAAAAAAAAAATATTCTGGTTTTCTGTGTTTATTTTCTATAATGTTAACAATTTACCACTTGTAATATTTTTTAAGAAAACTGCTTTTTAATTATCACAATTTAAAAAAATATGTTAATTTTAAATAAAACAAATAAAGAAAAGCTATAAACACAAATTTGAATTTGGTTTTAAATTTTCATCAGCTTTTTTTACATTTGTATTCACAATCACAGCTGATGGAGTTACCAGATCATAAAAAACCTGGTTTTCTCAACTTTTTGTTTTTTTAGTTCAGTACTATCCTGTATGTAGGAAACCATATTAAAGCAATGGTTTGACAATTGAAGTGATAACGTATTAGTTCAGTGTTGAGACAACGCGGTGACGTAGTGATTTATGAAATAACGCAGTGGAAATACAAAATATGGGCATAAGTCTTTAAACGTCTTGAATATATATTTTCATTGATAAGAATATATATATTCGTTGCTTCTTCGTTGCTGCGAAGTTGCAGTCTATTTGCATGTTTGGATGCTGATTGTTGAATTACCTCGGATACTTTGTTTATCCCGAGATTTCTTTGCAAATCGTCGTTCCTTATATACCAGGGCGCATTAACCATATTTCTAGCAATTTTGTTTTGAAAACGTTGAATAATTTCAATATTAGTTTTGGAAGCACATCCCCATAACTGGACACTAGGGCGGGTCGATTTGTAGTTAGGCAAAAAAATTGCTCAACGTACGAGGAAAATCGTATTCTAGGAATTAAAATAAGAAACTTTGCCAAAGGAAAAATACCTCTAAAACGAATTCTGATGTCCCGACTTTTGAAAAAGACCACTTTGATATTTCAGAAAGTATGTGGAATCTCTCCAAGATTATGGGAGCTACTTCTTCTCTGGGAGACGCGCTAGCAGATTAATGCATAAATCATCATTCAAGGTGACCGTTAAGGGGTTAAAATTTAAGTTGAAAGAGGGCCGTGTTTTTATAGCAAAATGTACAAATCTAGGGATAGAGATATTTCAGAAAGAAGGAGGAGTCTTTCCAAGATTAGGATCTCTATTTCTTCTCCGGAAGACGCTCTAGCAGATGAATGTATAAATTATATTCGATTGGGTTGGATTCGATTGGGGCACTCTAAATGTGTCAAAGTGAGATTTTTCAAAAAAGTCGGGACATCAGAATTCGTTTTAGATGTATGACTCCTTCGGCAAAGTTTCTTATTTTAATCCCTAGAATACGATTTTCCTTGTACGTTGAGAAATTTTTAAATCGACCCACCCTACTGGACACCGTATGTCCAGACAGGTTTTAGTACTTTGTTATACATCAGAAGTTTGTTATCAATTGCGATAATAGAATTTCTTCCAATCAGCCATGTTAGCTTTTTCTGTTTTAAGTTTCGCTCAGTAAGCTTAGAATCCAACGTCATACCAAGATATTTTGCACTGTTAGCGTAAGGTACAGCTAAACTTGAAATATTAATTGGTTTATGTTTAATTACTTTGTTGGTAAAGTCAACATGCGTTGACTTACGTTCAGTTATTCTGACTCTCCAAGTGTCTGTCCATTGTACAATTTCATCAACTGAGAATTGTAGTTTTGCGGTAGATTCGGTTTCGTTATTACCACGTGTCAGCAGTAAGTATAGAATTGGACCAAGGATACTACCTTGAGGTACGCCAGCTTCTATTTTTTTAATATCTGAGTAGCATTGTTTATGCTTTACTCTAAAATAACGATCTGTCTTGTATGATTCCAATAGAGATGTATACTGATTTGGTAATTGAGTTTTTATTTTGTATATAAGACGTTTGTTCCATACCTTATCAAATGACTGAGCTACGTCTAAACAGATGGCTGAACAGACTTTTTTTTTTGTTCCAGAGCTTCCTCTATGGTATGAACTATTCTGTGCACTTGGTCTATTGTAGAGTACTTTTCTCTGAAGCGGGTATTACGTTTTTATATGCGATGATTTGTTTTAATCTTTTCGAAAATAGCTTTTCAAATAGGTTTCTCATAACGGGTGTATAACTTTAATGAAAATGTATGTACTTACATCTTATGAAGCATTTTATGTAAAATAGAAACTCTCAACACCCCTTTAGTGGGCCCTTCATTACATGGAGGTAAAAAAAGTTATCATATTTAAAGTATCACCCCTAGACATTTTCGAATAGCAAGAAATCTAAGAACTATTTAGTCAATCAAAAGATATTTAGAGGTGGCTCAAAGCTACTGAAATCTTGTAAAACTATGATTTATAACTTTATTTTGTTGGAACCTGAATACCATTTCTCAGCCAGTTTTGCCAATTCACATTTTGAATAAATTCTATACTTTATTAACCACACAACGAGAATTTCTTGGAAGAGTTTTAATGAAATTTTTCATTAAACTGAAGAAGTTTTTTTTTCACAATGTGAATGAAAAATTTCTTAAACTTTATGAAAAAACTTCATAGTTTTAAGGAAACTATTTGTAATAAAAATTTTTCATTAGTAGTTTGAAATTTTTAATAAATAAAACTAAATTTTTCATTAAATTTTATGAAAAACTGTATTAATTTAATGAAAAGTTTTAATGGACGAGTTCCAGTGACATTTCATGGAGCTAATGCAAAAACTCATTAATATAATGCAGAGAATTCTCTCAGTGCAGGTGGACATTACCAAACCACTGATATTTTCGTTAAGCCCACCCTGTTAGAAATTTCCAAAGTTATAAATAATATTCTGCTAAAAAACCCAATATTGTTTGCAGTAGCATTATCTTTTTTAATATTTTATTATATTTTACTCTTTCAATTTGGCATTATTTATTTAAAGGACTAGGGCCGAACTGTGTTGCTTGTTATAAAAGGCGTGTTATGTTTCACAAAATTAATTGAATTTAAGTTATTTTGAAAACACCAAATATATTGAGTTTCCAAAGTTATGCCAATGGTGGCAACCAACGGTTGCCCGCTGTAATCAATCGCGTAACAGAACAATACACTCAACATTGTTAATCCTACGTTCTGCCAACGCATACCCGACCATTGCCAGTACTGTGCCGATTGTAGTTTTCTGCCTGAGTGGTTACCTAAACAGCCCAAAATCATAAAAATCGGCCAATCAGTGATAAAGTTATAGTTCGAAATAGTTGCCAAACTCGCGTTTTTCAGAAAATTTGACGAATAAATCGAACTACTTTTATAATAAAACATTTGCAGTCAGAAAAATACAAATAGACCACAGCTGGAGAAGCAATTTTACAGATGGTACAAGGGCTGGCAACAATCCCAAAATGATGACATCATTGGACAAAAGGTCCGTCCACATGCAGAGAAATACAATCAGCACGGTACTGACAAAGCGTCGGCGACGGTCGGCTATGCGTTCGCAGTACGTGGGAGTATTGTCCTGTTACCTGATTGATAACAGCGGCCACCTGTCGTCATAACATTGGAAATTCAATAAAATGTGTGCTTTCCAAATACCTCAAATTTAATTAATTTTGTGAAATGTTTACGACGCACCAGCAACCCACTTCGGTATTAGTCTTTGAAGAAATAATTTCTGATTGCAGGTGTTAAATATAACAAAATATGTGCGCTCCGGTAGGCTAGTTGGCAGCGGGCTATCTTATCTATCAGTGCGGAGGTGCTGGGTGCGATTCCCACCAGAGGCACTGGTCTGTTTTCGTCAAGCACTATATACTTTTTAGAAACTAAACTAAACTGGAATTTGGATAATTTCGAAGTAAAATAACAAACAGCGTGAATACAGAGAGAAAACTAATTATTTCTTATGCAATTTTAATGTAAATTATAACGGCTGAATGTTATTTCATTCACCACCTCTTAGGAGACTACGCTAGATATCAATCCGGCCGTGCTCATGGCAATGGAGTTTAATCTTGTCCCACTCGAGGTAGTTTTTTGTTTAGCCAGTTACCAGAACCGAAAATTTTAGGTAGCAAATACCCAAATGTTGATGTAAATAAAGACAGAGATTAACAAAAAAATAATAATAAAGAGAATAAAAGGAAGAATTTTGATGTAATTTCAGTAGAAATGGTGTAAGATTGTAAGATTTCCTCTTCGTATCCTTCGGAACCTGTTATTTACAAAACAAGCCGTTAGATAACCCATTTTCAACTAATCTGCTTGGTGTAAACTTTTCGTGGCATTAAAAGAAAACAATTTAATATCAATATGATCATATATATTAATTAATTAAAAAAAAAAAAAATCCCCAACAAATTAAACATTACATTAATTAATTGTAAAATAAAAAAAAAAAATATAAAATTGAAACTAAAAAAATTCTTTGAGTGTCGTAATGATTGAATTCGATAAAGAAGTTGTTAAATGAAATGCTGCCTCAATAAAATGCTACCCCGCAGTTAAAAAACTAATATAGACTAATATTTAATTAAAATTAAAATAAAACATAAATGTACCGATATAAAATGTAATTAAAATATGAAAATTCATGTTTCAAATCCAAAGCGTTTCAAAAAAGTTTTTAATTTGTATGAGAGTATTAGGATTTACTTGTAAAAAGTTAAAAGCTGGCATTTGGTTGACATTTTTAGTTAGTTAATATCTTTGAGCGACATAAAAATTAATATAAAAACCACAAAACTCACCTCTTAAGTCCAACGACGATTCCAGGCCTGATGTCTATTGCCGGTAGCTTTAAAGAAGAAGATCAAATTTCTATATACACCCAAAATTTATTTATACTGGATTTATTATTGGTAAAAAAATGTAAAAATAAGTTATATTTGTAACGTGTATCTGTATGTGTGTATGTGTATAAGTGTGAATGTGTATCGGGGGAATGGTTTGAAATGAAACTATACGAATATTGAAATTCGATTAACACAACTTGAAACAAAAATCCGAATAAATGAACATCATTTTTAAATTAAAATATCTCCCCAAAATATAAATGATTTTAATTGAAACTTTGAAACACCAAAAAACACCCCGGTAGGCTAGTTGGTAGCGTGCTGGCTTATTAGTGCGGGGGTCGTGGGTTCGATTCCCACCAGAGGCAATGGTCTATTTTCGCTACAACGCGCCGAAGGCCATATCAGCTAGTGCTCGGTTAGGGTAATAGTATATAATTTGTAATTATAAGATTATAAGATTATTAATTAATAAAAAAAAAAAAAATTATGTTTAAAAGTTATCGATAACCCGATAAATGTATAGACCAAACCGGATGTTTATGTTATTTAGTTATGTATTGTCGGCCTAATATCGTATTGCCGTATATGCCAATTTTACAGTTTTGGGAAATCACGTTTTAAAGTTTGTAATGAAATTAAAGCCAACCTAACCGATAACTTTTTTCTTTGTTTTTTTAATACTTTAAGTAAAGTATTTAATTTGATTTTTTTCTAACGGCAGAATCAGCTGCCTTCTGGTATTTAAATTACATTACATTTTCTCACAATGAGTTGGACGTATACGCTACCAAGAATACTAATTTGTTTTATCCACACACTTAAGGCTTTAAATTTAAACATACGCAATACCAATAAAAACTTTTTAAGAACAACACATACAAAGAAAAGTACTTACGACATGAGATTGTATTGAAAAATAATGAAACACTAGAAAATTAAAACAAAAGTGTTTTTACATATACATATATATATTTGTAAAGTTCAAAAAAAAGAGCAAAAATGTCCTTCTAGGACTATAACAGTTTTTTAAAATGTAAGTTTTTAATAAGAAAATCTATTAAAGACTGTAGATTTTCTTAAAATTATGACTTTAAATTTATAATAGTATTTATATAAATTATGTTTTATCAGAGTTTTGGTCTACAGCTCATAGCTCATGTTTATTATGGCTATTTGTAAAGTACCAAAAAGGCATTTTAAGGACTATGACAGTTTCTTAAAATATAAGTTTAAATTAAAAATTATGAAACACTATAGATTTTCTTAAAATTTAAGTTGAAATTTATACAATTACGTACTTAAATAAAGCTTTATAATAGCTTGGTTTATTTCCCAGCAAAAACTTTCATTGCCATATAAGTAGTTATACACTGCTTTGCACAACTTATTATTTGGCTTCTTAACTTATTTTTGTTTGACGAGATCGTGTTTCTAAGTAGTCACGCTTACCCGCTCGATTAGAAAAAAATTAAAAGTAAGCAGTTATTAAATTCTAAATAATAAGTGGTTACACAATTGGTTACGAAAAAATGCATTAATATAAAGGATAAAATTTATGCTTAGTCGGTTTTTTGTTTCATGATTAATATTTTTAAATTAACATTTTTTTAAGTCCAACTAGTAGTTTAAGGACTCATAATAAAAATTTAAACACAAAACATTTATATACATATATTAAAATAAGTGAAATACATATAAAATTTAAGCTCGTAAAAAGTTCTTATTTAACCCATTATAAGTAAGTCATTATTTTTTATTTAAAAATAATCACTATAATACGAGATTATTAGGAACTTAATATTTTATATTTTAAAATAATGCCGAACGTAATGATGCATTATTATTGGTAATGCAAACAATAATGAGCTGACATTACTAATATGTTACTGGGTTTTACCAAAAACGCTAACAGGCTTTTGAAATCAGTTATTTAATTTGTATGGTGCCGACCGTACTAAAAAGCCAGATTGGCAGCCGACAGCTCTACCCGCTTAGCTAACGACCCAGGTAAAAATTATTATATATTAAAAGGTATTTAGTTATATAAAAGTGAATAAGTTAGATCTACCATTTTTTCGGATATATTTATAAATAACCTATAAGTAACCTATATATGAGCATATATTATTTGATCCGAAAAATGCTGGATCTGGCTATTATATTTTAAAATAATTTTTAATAATTTTTTTTTACAATTTTTAACAAAAATTTCTGCAGATTTTAGCTAGCAATGCTATTACTCGCATTCAACTCAATTGTTAATAAATCCAAAAATTTCTAGATATAACAGTTTTTTTTTGGCTTTTTGTCTACAACTATTCAGCTACACATTTTGCTGATTTTAATTAATTAACTAAAATTTAACTCATTATTACAATTTTGTACATTTACCGGTTTTAGTTTTGTTGTTCTTATCTTAATAATATTTAGCAAAAAAAAAATTTGCAAATTTGAGGGTTTTTTTCTGCAGCATAATTTTAAATTAATTTTTAGTAGCCTTTCTTCAATTGAAGGGCTTAGTGGAAAAACTTGCTAAGCCACAAAATTAAAATAATGAAATAATCGCCTTCAAAGTTTAAAAACAATGCAGAAAATAAGGCTTTAACTAAACCAGACTGTAAGCATATATAATAGGTGCTTAAGGAAGGCTCCGATCACATACCCGTTCATGGATGATAGAAATCCACCGGAAACTGCTTTTTTACAAAAAAAAGTGTGGCTTATCAAGTTATTGCACAAAGATAAGTAAAGAAGTTCATAGTCTGAAAAATGGTAGCAAATTAGATGGTCTTTCTTGATACTTGATACTTGTAAAAAGTGCCAAAATGTGTCTTCTATTACATGACCTTCTTCGGAAGACTATAAGACAGTAAAAACCATTTTATTAAGTCAATGTGGCTTATCAAGTTTTTGCAAAAATTTTATTTAGAATTTTTTAATTTTGAAGAAATGATATCTGTATTTCAGGCATTTAGTGCTGTAGAAACTTGTAATAAATGCCAAGATATTTTAGCACTTATTACAAGTATCTGTTGCTCGAAAATCCTGCAAAATAGCAACTATTTCCTCAAAATAAAAAAATCTTAAAGAGAATTTCTGCAATAACTTGATAAGCCACGTGAATTTGAAAAAATTGGTTTCACTGCCTTATAGTCTTAAAGCGATGGTCATGTAATAGAAGGCACCTCTTGGCACTTATTACATGTATCTACAGCGACTTTTTCTTAAAAATAAGAAAATCTTAAATAAAATTTCTGCAAAAACATGATAAGCCATATTGATTTTAAAGAAATGGTTTTCAAAGACTTCTAGGCAGCTGTTAAGCAAGATGTTCGAGCTATAAATGCTTGTAATAAGTGACAGTATGTGTCTTCTATTACATATCCGTCGGTGGAAGTCCAGAAGAGTGTAAAAACCATTTTATTACATCAATGTGGCTTATCAAGTTTTTGCACAAATTTTATTTGGAATTATTTAATTTTAAAGACTAGGTAGCTTTTTTCAAGGATTTTCATGATATATATACTTGACTTAAGTGCAAAGATGTGTCTTCTATTACATGTCCATCGCTGGGAGACTAATAGACAGTAAAACCCATTTCGTTAAATTAATGTGGCTTATCAAGTTGTTGCAGAAATTTTATTTAGAATATTTTTATTTTAAAGAATAGATAGCTGATTTGACAGATTTTCGTGATAAATATACTTGTTGTAAGTGCAAAGATGTGGCTTCTTTTACATGTTCCTTGCTGGGAGACTAGAAGACAGTAAAAAACATTTTATTAAATTAATGTGGCTTATCAAGTTTTTACAGAAAGTTTATTAAGAATTTAGAATAACTTGATAAGCCACAAAAGTTAAAATAAATCATACATCGATGGTTTCTTAAATGATTAGATCATCTGTTGGAAAATAATCTTTATCCACCATACTTCAATTAATATATTTACAAAAAAATTCAAGTTTGCTTTTATTTTCTTCAGAGTTAATCTTTTTGTTTAGAAGTGTATCTTATTGGTGTAGCATATCATGTTCTTGCGTAAAAAAATATTGAAATATAGTCAAATTGTAAAAAGTAACATTTGCTCTAGATCTGAAAGTATTTGGAATATAGCTTAAATCATTTAAGTGGATATTCATACCACGTTAGGTAATGCAATGAACACATGAAATCATTTTTTGAAAACATGTGGCTTATCATGTTTTTGCACTAAGCCCTTCAATTTTTACAGGTATACTTCAATGAGTGCAGCAGTTATATTGAATATATTTTCTCGTCCACAGCAAGTTTAACATTTCCTTAAAATGTACTTGATATTTATGTGTAAATTTGAATACAACGAGAACAAGTCAAAATGTTGTCTGATACGCGACGTCTATAGTTAGATTTTCCTATTTCGTATTTAATTAATGTGCTACGAAAAAATTTATAACTAAATTGTATATAAGAACATAAAAATAGTTCAATTTGTCTGTAACGTGACCATGGAATGGTCCTTATATAGAAATACACAAGTTTCTAATTTGCTATGTCATTGTTGAAAACTTTATGATTTTCTTATTTTATATATCATTAGTTTTTAAGGATTTTTATTTTATACAAGAAATCATTTATTAAAGCTCTGCTTGTATCCATATATGTTTAAATATTTCCTCATGTTTTGTTTTAATGAATGAATTTTAACTTTATTACTTCAATTGCTTGCATATATGGGTTATTCTCAAAAATATTTAAAATTGGGGTTCATTTTTTTCTGACTGTATGGCATATTAATAGGATTTTACACAATATTTAATGTCATCCAGGCATATAAATGCGAATGCAATAACTTTTAATGCAATTGTATTTTTAGAACTGTTTTCCCCTTCAATTTTTTAATAGCTTAAAGTTTTTTAAAACACATATTTCATAGTACCCCAGTGTAGAAACGGTAATGTCTTTTCTCACTACCAGTAATGACACAAGCTTACTCTCTGCATAACTTTAACACAAATTATACGGAGTTACTAATAACAAATTAACTTTCCCATGGTTTCAATACAAAAAATAAGGCGTAAGTAATTATTTTTATCATTATTTATAATATAAAGTAATGCTCTCAACATTTTTTTTTAATTTATTTTTAGACTCATTATTTTTTAAACTCTAGTAAGTATATATATAAATACCAAATATATTAATAATAAATAACGCATTATTTTTTGTATTAAAATAATGGGAAAACTAACTAGTAAGTCCTTATTATTCATGTTAAAGTAAAGCAAAGAGTAATCTGGAACTTAGAAAAGCACTACCATATATAGGTACATAATTATTTGGTAAGAGCAAGTAATTATAATTGTCATTATAAATCCCACCACTTTTATATGGGGATGTTGTGCAAATCAAAAAATTAAAAAATAAGTGGCTACCTAGTAAGCATTACTAGTATTGACAAAAATAATGAGCCTAAAAGTTTTTCTCAAAAAAATAATTTAATAAAGAAATTATTTTTTGATTGAAATTTTTTTTTTTTTTTTGATAAAATGTGCCCACATGGGATTCGAACGCGGGTCCCCAGGTTGTCAGTCAACCTTTTTACCATCTGAGCTTTTTCAACATGTAATACTTGATGGAAGAAAACATAAATAAATTGCTTGCTCAAAATGTCATTACTTTTCAGCTTACAAAAAATCAAAAATAAGTTGTTATGTACATATGTACTTACTAGAGTTGAAAAAATTATGAGTCTAAAAATAGATTTATAAAAAATTCTGAGATCATTACGTTATATTTAAAATAATGGCAAAAATAATAACATATTGGTAACGCAATATTTTTTGTATTAAAATAATGGGAAATTAACTACTTATTAGTAAGTCCTTATTATTTGTGTTAAACTAATTAAGAGAGTAAGCTGGTGTCATCACTGGCAGTGAGAGAAAAAATGGCATGCCATTAACTCTTCTACAGAGGACAGTCCCAGCGTATATAAGTAATGATCTAAAAATTTTTTGAAAATCAATTTTTAGACTCATTATTTTTCCAACTCAAGTAAGGACATAAGGAGTGAGATCAGTCCAAATAAATCGATATAACTTTTGATTTAATCAATAAATTTAAATAAATATAACAGGTTATTTTATACAAATTAATATTTTATAAACAGCATTAAAAAATTATTAGCTTTTTATTAATATTTTTACTTTTTCAGAAATAACTTTTATTGTTAATTCAGTGACCTCTTTGCTGTGAAATGACGATTTATGATTAAAAGTTTTAGCATCTTTGGCGACTTGTTTTGTGTTCCTCATAATTCTTTTTACCAGTTCCCAATATCGTTCTATTGGTGTCAGTTCTGGGCAATTAAGTGGTTTCGCCCCTCTTGGTACCAAAACTACATTATTCCTTTGTCTTTTTTTAAACACTCTCTTATGTACAAATGGGCTTAGTTGTGTCTTTTTTCAAACACTCTCTTATGTACAAATAGGCTTATTGTGACTGTTGTTATAAAAAAAGTACTCCTTTTGCTGCAAGTGCAAATTGTTTGTCAAACTAAAAATTTTGTTGTAAAATTTGTTGTTTTTTTTTGT
This sequence comes from Delia radicum, assembly GCA_021234595.1. NCBI lineage: Eukaryota > Metazoa > Arthropoda > Insecta > Diptera > Anthomyiidae > Delia > Delia radicum. Next base: position 109,741,267 of record CM037853.1, on the reverse strand, counting down.
CCAAATTTTCCTTAACATCTCCTTTTGCATCCGCTATATAAAATTCCGGCCATGTAAGTTGGGCAAAGTAACCAAGGACATGGGTTTTGTCATCCTTGATACAACAATAATATTTTGTTAGAAAATTACGACAGTTTTTTTGCTCGTTCATTGGCCTCCTCATTCTTCCTGGAATTTGGGCTTGGCACTCTTTGCACTTTATATGTTTTTAATCGTTCACTTTTTTACCTTTTCTGATCAATATCTCTGAACAGTTGGCTTTACAGCTGATTTTCTGTTTGACAGCCTAGGATTTTTTTTTGTCAAAAGGCCCACTATATTCTTAGCAATATTTGGATTAAAAATACCCTTTTTAATATCGTTTCGCGGTTCATTATATTTTTTAAGCAATTGCTGTAAGAGTACTACAATCTGGGTTTTCTTTGTAAATTTAACTTCGTTTTCTCTTACTTTTTGTGGAATATCAATTCTTTGACGCACTAACTAATCGCTTTGATTGATACTTTTTACACACAGTTTAGGTATATTTTCAAAAGTTACTTGATAAAGAAATATTTCGTATGAAGCATGTGAAACATGGCATGCACTAGTTTGACTGATCTAAACCCTTGTATAAGAACATATTTTTGATTTTTTGTAAGCTGGAATGTAATAACATTTATAAAACAATATTTTTTTATTAAATAAATTTTTTCTGATATTTTATTTTTAGAATCATTATTTTTGTCCATACTGGTAGGCATATATGTATGTAACCACATAATTTTCGAAAGGTGGTTTGTAATGATATGTCATTATTTTGCGCGCCATGAGATTTGTGATGATAGTATGTACTTGCCATTACCAAATATGTACCAATTATATGGTGGCAAGTACCTACATCAGTAATTTAAAATTTCATTACTTTTATTTGCGAATGTCGCGCAAAATAATCACACATCATTACTAAACACCTTACGGAGAATTAGAAAATATGTGGTTACATATATGGTTATTTGTATGGACAAAAGTAATGAGGGTAAAAATAAATTTTCATTTAATAATTTTTATATAAATAATAAAATGTGCACACACGGGAATCGAACCTAGGTCTCCAGGTTGCCAGTCAAGCTATCCATAGCCATCAGCTGGTCAAGTTATCCAACTTACAAAAACTCAAAAGTAATTAGATATATATGTACTTAGAGGAGTTGAATAAATAATAACTCTAAAAATTGATTTTTAAAAAACTTTTAGATCATTACTTTGTATTAAAAATAATGACCTATGGAAAATAAGTACTTATGGGTATTGCATTATTTTTTGTATTAAAATAAGTGGAAAATCAACAAGTTATTTGTGTTAAGTGCGCCCCGGTAGGCTAGTTGGTAGCGTGCTGGCTTATCAGTGCGGGGGTCGTGGGTTCGATTCCCACCAGAGGCACTGGTCTGTTTTCGCTACAACGCGCCGAAAGCCATAGTAGCAAGTGCTCGGTTAGGGTAATAGGATATAATTTGTAATTATATGATTATTAAGTAATAAAATAAAAAAAAAATATTTGTGTTAAAGTAATCCAGAGAAAAATCTGGTACCATTACTGGTAGTCGGAAAAGTAATGATATGTCATTGCCGTTTCTACACTGGGTAGTTACATAAGATAGTGTATGTAGTCTTATTTCTATAATTTTATTAATGACAATTATTTCATTCTTCTAACTTTCTTTACAGGTAAGTTTCAAAGGGTCTAACCTCTATGTTGGTCATAGGAAGCAAAATACAATTATATTAACTGTATGTAAAATGTGATTATAACCTAAATTAAAGTTTTCACGCAAGTAACACATTTGTTCATTTATAATTTAACAAATATCTCGCCATAGTAACATTTTTCGCTTGACTCGTTAAAGTATGCAAAACTATAAATTATTTTTAGATACTAAAAACAATTTAAAAAAAATCATTTATTTTTGCTAATCTAATTAATGTTTTTGAAGGTGTAAGGTACATTTAACCCTGCAGTACTATCCTTATTCAACTTACGCCATTACTATAGTTGGGTGAATCCACCCCTAATTATTAGTATCTGTCATTCATATCAGAAAAAAAAATAATTTTATAAGTTTGGCAATTCATTTATTTTAAATAATATTTTGTTAATGTACATCTCTCTTGAAAAAAACAAAAATTCAGCCTTATGGGTGGATTCCACCCAGACGATAGTACTGAAGGCTTAAGAAACAAATTAACAATATGCAGTGACGGATAATACAGTGAAATCAATTAACATTTTTGTATAATTTTGTGGGCTTTGTTTTTAAAGGACAAAATAAAAGCTTAATTGCCTAAAAAAATATTAAGTTTACAAAAATTTAAAAGATTTTAAATATAATGTGCGTTTTTTAATTACGCCACTTGTTTTGGGTTATTATGTTTCATTGTGAAAATAGCGATATGAGATTTCTAGTAAATTACATAAATTACATTACACATAAATTCGGATATTATTGATCAGATTTATAAATATAAACTTTATATCGTTTGAAAGCTTACAAAGTTGATTAAATTTTTTGGTTATTTTTATTCAGAATTAATCGCTAAAATTTCAATGACAGCGTCTAAGATATGTAGGGTAGAAGGGAGAGCATTCGTCACTTTTTTTTTAAATCGGTGTACATGGGTTAGGTTAGGTTAGGAAGGGTTATGTGCCCAAGGGCCCAACTCCACTCGGAGACCAATGCGGTCCATTGTGAATCCCTTCAGAGAAAAACAGTAAGAAAGAATAGAAATAGACAGAAATACAGATTGAAAGATATATATGAAGAAAGATAGAAATATAGAAAGATAGAAAGGATATATACTCCCCAGAAACCAGCTCCTATTGCCCTTTGCTAGAAACAGCCGTCCTATCTCCCTGACAAATCTCAGCAAATCTACTGGATTGCATCCAGCGACACAGCCGAGTTCGTCGTGAAATCTTTCTCCTAGCCATTTCTGTCTGAGACCCTGCAACCTAGGACAGTGGCACATTATATGCTCAACTGCATCCAGTTCCTCAACGTCCTCGCACAACCTGCAATCGGTGTACATACTTAACCAACAATTTTTTCGGAAAAATTAATTTTTATCTACAATTTTACACATCTTAACTTTCATTTGCATGTATAAAATATAAATAATTTTTATTCTTTTATAATTATATTTTAAGATTTTCAAAGTAATTGAAATCTTCTAAACTGCCCCACCAATGGGGTAAATTCGCCAACTTGATGTTGAACATTTGTCAGCCGGTTAAAATAAAAAAATAAAATGGGAGTGGTTGATGACTCATACCCACCCCCTACCGTACCATAGCACCCACATTCACCCTACGTAAGCAAAATATTTAGAAAAAATGTACGAAACTAGTTTTTAATTCATTTGTTAACAACTTTTTTACAAGATTAGTTTTATAAAAGAAAATATTGACTAATTAAATATGAAATAATATAATAATATTATAATGGTTAGCGCGTTGGACTGTTACACAGATGCTCCCGGGTTCGATTCCCGGTGACGACAACATCAATTTAGAAAAATAATATGTATGAATTTTCTATCACTTATATGTATCGCTGCGCCCACCTTCGGTGTTCCCATAGCACTTAACCCCACCGAAGTAAAATAATGAATCAGGGCTATGAAACAAAAAGCTTCAATAAATTCGCCAACTCTACATCAGGTGGCGAGCAACAACTGTTCTAAGACTTATCATCTCGCGCAATTACAGTGTTGCCATGTTTGAAGCTCTTCATCTTTCGCCACCTTTCATCTCTCCACTATCCCCTTTCCAAAGAAAGCAACACATTAATTAATAGGAAGAATTTCCTGAGTGTTGCTTCTCTTTTTAAAAAATAAAAAAAAATAAAAAATAATAATAAGCCATGCGCTAAAATATTTTAGAGCTACCTCATTGTGGGCATAGGCTCTCAATAAGAAATCTCCATCTGGAGCGTCTATTTGCAAAACTTCTTAGTTCTAATAAGCTATTTATCTTTCTATTACTAAAATCAGGCAGGTTATTCATTTCACTCAATGTTGAGCGGCGCCAAGAATTGCACGGTCTTCCTCGTTTTCTTGCACCTTGGGGCAGAGATGTTAAATGGGGTTTTCAATTTTGTACCAACCTCCAAAAAAATTGTACTTTTTGGACCTTCATGGTACCATTTTTTTTTTTAATTTATTAAAACAACAAAAAATGTACATAAAAATTCACTTGTACACAAAAAAAACAAAACTTAACAATAACATAAGGTACAAAAAAGTCTTATGAATATATGAGATCAAAATCATGGAATTATTTGTTTAGTTAATAAACTATTTGGAACTTCTACATCATAGCAGCACGAATTTATCGATCTTAACCAATCCTTTGTATGTATGAGACTTGATAATGCACATGTAGTTTGTTTCTTTTCTTAGTTTTTATTATATTATGAGTGCGGAATGGATAAAGTTCCACCAACGACTCTAGAAATGTCTGGAAACATATTGAAATTCAGTTCATTTTGAAAATTAGCTACTACCGACCAAAAACTATAAATGTTTTAATTTTTTAACGACTTCAGTTGCTCAACATCAGCGAAATCTCTAAATTGATTATTTATTGAATCAAAATTTGCAATTTCATACGGGAACATTTTTACTACAATACTACTTGTTTTACCTGAAATTACATTTTCTAGAGTAAACTTATGGAACCCCATTAATAATTCGTTATTAAAGTTGACTTTGGTTGTCAAAACTTCGCATAATTTTATATAAGATTGTGTGGCATTTTCTTTCATTTCTTTAACAATAATTTAATTTAATTTTCACTTCTTCAGAATTTTAATAAATTCAAAATGAAAGTGCAGTTGGCTGCAACAAGTGTCAATATATGTAAGAGCTCTATACACCACAATACCAGTCTGCCAGATAAATTTTGTGAAAAATCGTCAAATTTGCGATATTTAAAAAAAAAATCGACAATTTTATTCCACAAAATCCTCAAAATGATGATAAATCGTCAAATCGGATATGGTCGCATATATTTTACGAGCTCATTACATAAAACGAATAAATGCAATGAAAACGGACACAATAATAATAAAAATTTAAAAAGGTGAAAAATTAAAAATTGTTAAATTGTACTAAATGAGTCGCGGTAGTACCACGGTACTTTAGAAGGTCAAAATGTACCAAAAAAAGTACAATTGTACCAACTTTAACATCCGTGCCTTGGGGGTTGTACTTTAGGGCTCTTTGGCATATATTATCGTCTTCTCTTCTAAGTGTGTGCCCTATCCAGCCAAGTTTTTTCTTCGGATTTCGCAGTTTATATCAGTCATATTTGCTATGGTGAGTAGTTGGACATTACTTATTGTGTTGGGCCAAAATATTCTGAATATTATACGAAGACATCTGTTGGTAAAAACTTGCATTTTTCGCTTATTTTCTTCTGTTACCAGCCATGTTTCACAGCCATATAATAGGACCGAGAGTACACAGGCTGAAAATATATTTCATTTTGTCTTTTTGCTGTATTCGTTCGACCTCCATGTTTTCGATAATAGCGCAAAAGCCTCTGGCTTTTCGTATTCTTGTCGTGACATCAAGAAGGGCACCCCCACATGTATCTATCATACTACCCAGGTATTGGAACTCGTTTACATTTTCTATTACTGCCGATGGTTAATGGTTGTGTTGAAATAATATGTAATAAAAAATTATAATAAGGTTAAGGGGGGTTGTTACTAAAAAACAGCCTTAATATTAACAATTTTTAAACTGCTATAAAAAATAAATACGCAATATTTTTTAATTTTTTATTGAAAAAATAAACTATCGGTGTATTTTTAAAATGTTATAACACAAATTTTGATCAACTAGAATCGCCAGGGTTGCCATCCAATTTTGGGATGCTTATTTTAAAGAACAAAATTGGCTGCAGTTGTACAGCAAAAACTACTGAGCCGATTTTGATGAAATTTTTTTTACTTGCAGATTATTAAATTTTCTAGTTCTTACTGTGGCCATATTTTGAAATTTTGATCTAATTTTTTTTAATGGATGAAGAAAAGCAAATTTTTCCATTTTTTTGGTTTACATTAGCATAACTTCAACAAAAATCTATATTTTTCAAAAATGGTACTAGAAAATTTAATAATCTACAAATCAAAAAATTTCTATGACGTCCTCGATCTTGATTCAAGTCAGATGTTTCTGAGTTTAATAAAATCGACTCATTTTGGGCAAGCCAATCGGAATATGTATTTTGAACTCTTGTTTTTGTACGATTGCATTTTTGCCAAAATTCTGAAATTTTTTGAAATTATTATTTAATCGTGTTTCTAAATGACTTTATTCAAATGTGTAGCCCTCATTTTTTATATAGCATTTCACGATATCCTTCACTTATCGAGTTTTTTTACCATTTGCACCTCTTTCTGAGCACTAAATATCAAAAATATATGAACGCGAAAGTTTGCAATTATACCATGTGCCTATTGCAAAAACAATTTATAATAAGGATTAAATTAAGAAAAAATAAAATTAAAAGTCCGTAGAAAAGAAAAAAGACAAACATATTTCTTTACATGCATAACAATAACACAGCAACGCGAACATAAATTAACAAAACACCACACAAAAATTCATATTTGGACATAAAAACAACGAGGCGGGTTGGGTCTGAGGGGGATAAAACAAAGACGGGCAAAAATGTGCAGCTGTTATTACCAATTTTAGAATCTTGAAATATTAACTAGTAAACCAAAAAAAAAAAAATCCCATTGGAGACTTCAGGGGGGAACACAACTAAAACTCTAGTTAAAATTTACATATATGGACGAACGAACACTAACAATGACACTGGAAAAAAATTAATTCTATAACAAATTTACAACAAGCTTAACACATTGTTATTATTTTAAAATATAGTAAATACCATTTGATTCAATATTCATTTCGATTTATTTCAACAGAAGTTTCTTTTCTTTTGTTTTAATTAATTTTAAGTTGCACTTAATTTTACACTTTTTCACACTGCAAAAACCAGCTGCTTACTTACTCTCTCTTTTGAAGCTGTTCTTAAAGGGTACAGATGGAATAAAACAGAAACATCTATAAATTTTAAAACCTTGTTTTTTTAAGAAACAGTAATGCCACACTTGGTGACAAATTTCTGACTTTGATTTTTTTATTTTTGGCCAATGGGATCGACCACTGTGCCCTGTGGGGTTTATCACAAGTATTTTGGAAATAATTCAGCCATTCATTAATGGCTGATCGGATTGCCATGACACTTCACACAGTCATAATCAACGTCAAAATCCATCAGGCGCTGATCAATTAGACTCCAAAGTAGCGCATGTCATTACCGTTTCTTCACTGGGTAGAAAAATTGTATTTTCCTTGCATTATTAACTTCAAAGTGATAAAGTGCGATTTAAAGAAGCAAACTATTATTTTACTCTTCACTTTGTGAATAAATTCAACAAAATTGAGATTTTTGACAAACTTTTGGAATAAATTTAAATTACAAATTCGGATTTGCTTGCTTAAACAATAGCTTTGGATTTCGAGGGAGCATTCAAATATCTGCAATAAGATATAATAATCGATATACTCAATCATACCTAACTGTCAAGTGAAAGGTTTTTATAAGACACATTCACTGGTGTACAAATTATGCCCAAAGATTTTCAAGTATTTTTGTTATTCAAAAAAATTTCTTTTGAGTAAGATTAAATGTGAAGTTTTATTAATTAATTTGGTTTGTATTAAGCTAAAAATAATGCAAAGCAATGCCTATTTAATTTAATCGAGGGGGTGTTTCCATATTCGAAACCGTTCGTTTTTTTTATATGACTTTGCCCGAAAAGCCTTTTTTCCTATATTGTAAATAATAAAAAATGTTTCAACTCTTTGTCCAATATGGGTATCAAAATGGGTTCAATATGGTATCAAATTTCTTGTTGTCTTGAGTACTTTAATCCTGCGTACATATAAATCTAGTTCTCAAAAATTAAAGACAAGTTATCACACAAAAGCAAATGCATTTTTAGCCCTATTTAAACGTGAGATTTAGCAGCTAAAACAATATACATATCTCTTGTTTTTTGCTCCTTTACAACATATCCAACACACAGAGAAAAATTTAGCTATTTGCCAACTGAAATTCGGTTACATCGACTCAAATTCGGTTATTACGAATTTCGGTCGGTTCTTACAACTTAATATTAGTTTTCACAACAAATGTCGGCTAATTCAACTGAGTTTTTGTCGCAACATTCAAAATATTCAAAAATCTAATGTAAATATCGTTTTACTAATTGAATTTATAAGTTGATACCATTAAAATACACTTTTCAATTCGGTTGGCACTTTTCTCTTTGTGAAGGTCTTGGATTACAGCAAGGAACCGTAAATTCTCCTATTCTTTTCAATTTATACATTTTAGATCTGATAAACAAAGTGGATAATATCATATCTTTTGCGGATGATATTATTATATATCATTCTGATGACAAAATAGAAGCAATAAATATGAATCTTCAAAACATCTACAACTTAGTTGAACAGCATACAATTAATTGGAACATGAAAATCAACGTACAAAAATGCGAAACCATTCTTTTTAGACCACCAGTTGATAAATGTAACTCAAATATAAGGAAAAACTGGAAACAGTTTGGAATAAAATCAAATTTATTAAATTGTAGCATTCCAAATAAGAAAGTGATGGAGACCATGGTTAACCACCATCTTGTGAAATATTTAGAGACCAATTCACTTTTAAATGATCGGCAGTATGGCTTCCGTAGTGGTCGATCTACGGGAGACCTGTTGGCGTTTATATCGGAACGTTGGAGCCGGTCAATCCACCGCTTTGGTGAGAGTAAAGTGGTTGCTCTAGATATTTCTAAGGCGTTCGATCGTGTGTGGCACGGGGCACTCGTGACTAAGCTAGTTGCTTTTGGTGTCGGTAATGTCTTCTCTCGATTTATAACGAGTTTTCTTAGAGACCGCACTATACGTGTTGTTTTAGATGGGTTCTCATCAAACGAGTTTCAGCTAAATTCAGGGGTACCGCAAGGTTCTGTTCTTTCTCCTACCCTTTTTCTTATTTTTATTAATGACCTTCTTGGTCAGACCATCAACCCTATCTACTCTTTTGCAGATGACAGCAACATTTGTCATTCATTTTCATTCGATCACAGGCCAAACTCTTTGGAGATAGAGGGCATGCGGCAGAACATGAATGACACACTCAATCAAGACCTTTCTACAATCTCCGAGTGGGGTCGCGCGAATAAGGTCGATTTTAATGCACGCAAGACCCAATGTTGTATGTTAACCCACAGACGGGCTGTGGAATTGACATTGTCATCTGTAACTATGGATGGTATAGGTATTGAGGAATCGGATACTCTTGATGTTCTGGGCATGAGAATACAGTGTGATGTCCGTTGGAATAAGCACGTATTTCAAGTGTCGAAAGAGGCATTCAAGTGTCTCGGTTTTCTAAAACGGTGCAAGACTTACTTCACTCCATCCGATCTCCTTACTATTTATACCAGCTATATCCGGCCAAAAATGGAATACAACTCTCATATATGGGCAGGGGCTCCATTGTCTATTCTGAAGCTTCTGGACCGTGTTCAAGGGAGGGCGGTGAAGCTTATCAATGACAGTAGTGTATCCAACTCTATTGATTCATTGGAGCATCGTCGGAATGTGGGTTGTGTGACACTTTTCTATCGATATTACCATGGGAGATGCTCATCTGAGATAAGTGAACTTATTCCACGAGCCCGAGTTTTTATTCGTAATACTCGCTTATCTCGTAGAGCACATCCGTTTGTAGTTGATTGTCCTGTGTTTCGCACAACGCATTACAGAGAAAATTCGTTTTTTAGTCGATCGATTCGTATGTGGAACAAACTTCCCGCAGAAGTCTTCCCTGTTACTTACAATTTAGAAATATTTAAATCAAATATCCACAAACACTACTCCCTCTTTCCTCCTTCCCATACCTTATTTTCCTGATCAATACAATGCACTGCATGAGTAGGGGGCATCCCCTGAGTATTGGTTAAATTAAAAAAAAATAAAAAAAAAAAAAAAAAAAAAAAAAAAAAATGTTTAAGAGCATGTACATCATTATACAGGTCTCCACAAAGCGAATATCTAAAATACATATCTAATAAGAAATTGTATAATAATGCTAATATAATAAGAATAGACAATTTTATAATAAACCTTATCAGAAATAATATATTAAGGTGTAGCCAATGTATAGAAAATAATAATATAATGGCCCCATATTACACAAATTATGAATATATAATTGATTCCTTGGAAAAGGGATTTGTACCACCTGAGGCTTTTGTTTACCTTGACAACAAAAAAATTATTCAAAGCGAAAATGGCATCCCGGTCTTTTACCATAACTATAGACGTGCCAATATGAAAACTGTAAATATTAATTCAGAACATTTAAATATGAGATATAGCACTAGCATATCAAATAAAGATTTTAGATTTACACAAAAATCTAATACGAAAAACTTTTGGTGGTTTTCTGAATAAACAGTATAATTTTCCTTCTTTTTATCCCTTGACACTAGCCCTTCTTAACCCACTCCATAATATATATGCAATGATTTTTTTAAACTCATTTTCATTGCAAAAAAGCTGGTGATATATATTTATTTATTGTAAATAAGATTAAAAAAAAAAAAAAAAAAAAAATTATAACCATTTTGTAAAAACCAAATTATTATTATATAAATAATACTTGAGAGCTCGATTATGAGACATTGTATATAAAAATTGTTATTGTTAACTAGTGTTTATAATAGTTTAAGTATAAATTTTGTAAATAAATAAACAATTAAAAAAAAAAAAAAAAAGTTCATTAAAATCTGCGAGTTCGGGTAGTGGTGATACCTCCCTTGTTAGTACTTTTTCTTGTTACTTCGATATCCACTCCACTATTCAATATACTACACATGGACTTTCTAGCTGTTCAACAAACAGCGAAACTGTTTTCGATTTCTGCCAATAACATTAATTATCAAAAAAAATTTTTGTTTAAGTTGTTTTTCTTTTTTTTTCCATTTAAAAAAATATATGCTTGATTTTCATTATTTTAATACAATAATATGAGAAAACATGTGGTTATCCGAAACTAAAGTCAACATTTTGATAGCATAACTACTTTTTTTTTAATCAGCTAAGCAAAATTTCTTGCAATTTCATTCCGCACACGGTAGGTTACTTTTTAAGTATATTGTCACTGTATCACAGTGTAAATTTATGAAATATCCCTATACTGATGAAATTTTCGTTAGTACTATTCATCAAATGATTGTATTAAATATAATTCATTGATTTAATTAACAATTTCACAAAATAAATTAAAAATTAATTTGTGAATGCATCTATAAATTTTTTTTGTTAGTGTGTTAGGTTTCTTTTGTATTGTGTACTTTCTAATCCTTATTTTACAGTTTTTAATAAAGAAAAATACAAATTTATTGTTTTTAAAGTATTAATAGAGCAATTCCATATGAAAGCGATCACCTTTTGGGCGACCCCTTTCCGATTTTAAAATAAATAGTCTCAATCGATTGCCCAGCAAAAAATAATGTACCTACATATTTTTTTTTTTTTATAGTGACTGGTTTAGTGGTGGTGTGCACCACTGTCATGTGACAAAATTGAAGAATTCTTCATAAGGGACCTCATTGAAAGTTGTTTTTAAAAATAACTACTAAAGCGATCGCAACGAGTGATAGCTCGTTGGAAAGGTATTGAATCAGGCTTTAATTGAAAAATAAAATTTTCCTAATTTTTCTCAGAAATTTACCTTTTTTCCCATGAAAATTAAATTTTCCCATGAAAATTAAATTTTCCGATTTTCCACAGAAGCTCCTAAATTTTCCGGCTAATTTTATTTTTTTTGGATTCCTCATAATTTTTGCTTTAAGAATCAGCAATAAAAAAATGGGCCGGACTCCTTGTTTGGACAGGAGAAGAGCATTTAAGAGACCACCTTGTTCTCATTGTTTTTATATTTTTTATAATTGAATTATTTTTAATTATTTAACAAGAAAAATTAGGAAAATTTTATTTTTCAATTAAAGCCTGATTCAATACCTTTCCAACGAGCTATCACTCGTTGCTTTAGTAGTTTTTTTTTTAAACAACTTTCAATGAGGTCCCTTATGAAGAATTCTTCAATTTTGTCACATGTCATATTTAATTGCTCTATAGTTTTTTTTTAAAACAACTTTCAATGAGGTCCCTTATGAAGAATTCTTCAATTTTGTCACATGACAGTGGTGCACACCACCACTAAACCAGTCACTATAAAAAAAAAAAAATATGTAGGTACATTATTTTTTGCTGGGCAATCGATTGAGACTATTTATTTTAAAATCGGAGAGGGGTCGTCCAAAAATTTGCCAATTTTTATCGTTTTCATATGGAATTGCTCAATAAACTATTCTACTTAGGCTTATTTTCACAATGTCCCATTAGCTACTAAGTGGGATTTTAGCTGACACATTTGTTGTTGTTTCCCATATAAATTCCAATTTAACTGTTTGTTAAATTTTAACTAGACATTCCGTAATCGGCTCTTAGATAATCTTTTACATTTTTATTGTGTTTTACTTTATCCCAAACAATGAGAAGTTCAATAATTGCCAAAGTATAAAATTTTTTAATAATAAATTTATTTTCGAAAAATTGTATGTATTTCTTTGTTCTTATTTTATTTGGTAACAAAGCTATTTAATATAATCACAGGTGTTACAAAGCGTTAGAAAGTTTGACTAAAATGAATTCGAAGTTATGCACGTTGTCAAAAGGCTAATCAAAGTTCTAAAAATCAATAAAGGCGGAATTTAACGCCGTTTTAGGAACTTCGAAAATAGCTTTGACCCATTTTCTAAATTAAAATAATTCTTCGAGTCTTTTATATATCTCTTAATAAAAATATGAACTTAAATTAAAAATTACTCAAATTGATCTGGGTATCAATTATGTATCTTTTTTACGACACACGACAATGAAATGACACCTAGATCATTATCGTTTCGGGTATGAAACTAATTTCGTTTATTCATCTCATGCCTTCGATATTAGTTGTGGTTTCAGTAATAATTGTTGTTTAGGACAAAGCGACTGATTGGGCTACCTTGTCCGATCCTAGTGTTGGGGCTGCCAACAACCTCTAGGTAGGCTAGTCGAAAAAAGCGGCATGAAAACAGTTGAGTTTCAGCGACAGTTGTCACCTAATTACCTGAGACGGTGTTAGCTTGCCCATCAGGTTACTCAGCTGCGCCTTCTCACTCTAGCTGCGGCCAGACGGGCGCCTGAACCGCATTCCCAGGGGATACTTGCTGTAAGACCGGAAGTAGGGAGCTGCTAGGGAAGTTCGACAAAGGAATCGCTTCTTGATATCCCCAAGTGGAGAACAGACAGACAGCTTTCCGCACAAGTGCACCTCTGTGAAAGACCCCATCCCCATGGACCTTTGTTCCTCTTAAGGAACCATAGGACATTATACATATATATATATATATATATATATATATGTATGCACAGCGCATAGTTTAGAGACATTTATTCGTTTCCCCGCATAGTTTAGGGACATTTGCTTACTTTGGGGACTGTCCCCAAAATTTTCGCGCCTTTTCATACATCTAGCGTTTAAGATGAGGACAATTTTTTCTATAGACCGCATATTTCGGCGACAATTTTGGCCATGTCCCTAAAGTATGCGCTACGCATACATATATATATATATATATATATATATATATATATATATATCTCATCCCTTATACATGTAATATGAAAACGATGCAACAAAAAAGTTTGCATTTACGCTGTTAAAACGAGAATGATTTAGGTGTCATTTCATTGTCATGTGTCGTAAAAAGATACATAGCTGATACCCTGCTTAGGAAGGACAATATTCAACGCATATTTTAAATAAAGCTAATCCGAGTTACTCGACGAAACTTTCTGGATCGATGGAAAAACATCTAAAATTGATTATAAATATAAAATTAAAAAAAAAAATGTTAAATAAACTGCGCTTTTTTTTACGCTAAAAATTCAGAACAAATTCTGAAATATTTTAAAAAATGTTATCTATTCCAAATTCGTCATAAAAAAAAATATTGGTATAGTCAAACCTTTAGCATTTGCAGAATTAAGTTTAATAAATATAAATAATATACTAAAAATTAGCACAAAATTTATCAATATTTGACCACTTTTGGAGAAATTTAAGAACTAGTTCAATTTATTTATCGTGCCATGTAGGGGAACAAAAACTGTTAGCATAAAATTGCTACTATATACATTTTTCTTTTAAGGGGGAAAACGGTTTGGAAAGCCCCATATATGGCAATCATTTTACAAAAATCCAATTCTCCATATTTATCCGGTAAGCTCTATGACTATTTATTAGGTTTTGGATTTTTTTTTGTCAAATTTTCCGACACTTCAGGGCAACTGTGTTGTATACTACGTAGTATGTTCTTTAGACCGTCTCGCAGAAAAAATGGTATATTATGCTTCCCTAAAAATAGGCACTGGTTTATTTTATAAAGAATCCATGAATATTTTAGCTCCATCGATTAACTTTCGTTTTTAAAATAAAATATAATTTAAGACTTCTACTCTCCAAATAAAATGAGTCGGTCTAATGTACTTATTTATATTGAATATTTTAGAAAGGATATAAAACAATGCTTTGCACAAACATCTATAGATTTTTCATTTCTTTAAAATAATTTATGACTTTCCCAGAATTTTATATGAATTTCGTGTAGACGAGAAACATATGAAATTGGTAATTTTAACAAGCTCCACAGGCTTTCCTTGGTTTAGTTGTTCACAAATATTTAGATATTTTTTAGTTAAAAATTTGTACAGCTTGTTAATAAAATTCTGTTGAAATTTACTTACGTTGGTTATCATTTTTTACTTACGGTGGCTATAAAATTTTGTTCTAAATGACAATTTCAAAAAATATTTTCTTTTTTTAAAAAATTTAAAATAATTGGTTGTATAAAATTTTTTAAAATATGACATTTAAAAAAATTTCAAGAACCATATTTTTCAAAAACAATTAAAAAATTTATATAGCTCAGATGGTAGAATGCTTGACTGACAATCTAGAATCCCAGGTTCGAATCCCGTGTGGGCACATTAAAAAAAAAAAAAGTTTTTCAATAAAAATATATTTTTGTTTAAATTTAGTTTTTTTGAAAAGTTATTTTTAAGGGTTATTATTATTTTTGTCCATATTAGTAAGCACATAGGTAGCCACATATGCTTACTAGTATGCACAAAAATAATGAGTTTAAAAACAAATTTTCAAAAAAAAAAATAAATTTAATAAAAAAAAAATATTTTTTTATTCAAAAATTAGTTTTTAATTAAATGTGCCCACTCAGGATGCGAATCCCGGCATCTGTGCGATCCCGGCATGTTATACTTGATAAATAAAAAAAAAATATACGACTTGCTTGCACAAAATGTCATTGCTTACCAGCTTACAACATTTAAAAGTAAGTAGTTATATATGTATCTATTAGAGTTGAAAAAATAATGAGTCTAAAAATCGAATTCGCAAAAATTTTTAGATTTCTACTTTATTTTTTGTATTGAAATAAGTGGAATATTAATTAGTTATTAGTATGTCCGTGTTATTTGCATTAATTTTATTCAGAGAGTAAGCTGGTGTCATTACTGGTAGTCCAAAAAATAATGATAACTATGTTATTACCATTTCTACACTAGGAATGTAAACATTTTGAAAATGTTCTTTAAAATTTTTATATTTTAATAGCAACTTACATAAAATTTTGTTATCTAAAATGTTACAAAACTATTTAATCCTCTTACTCTGTATCTCTGTCTGCACATTGCACAGTGGTAAAATACGTTTATAACTCTATAACTTCTTTGTTAATTTATGGAAAACGCTGATGTTCTCTGTTCGATTAAACGATATGGTTACTTATGTCACCAAAATTTGGGTGCAACAAATACAGGGCTTGGCCATATTAGTGTGGACATCTAAAATGTATTGAAAATACACTTAATGACCTGATATTTAGGACAACTTTTTCTCAATATTGCCTTATGCATGATATTGAAAATGATCAAATTATGTCTATTCATTCATAAGTTGTGTATATTACGTTTTTTAGATTTTCATATATTTTCTGCATAAACTTTAATTCTTTGGTACACTCATAAAATAAACCTGTAAAAATAGCAAACCAAAGCTACAAAAAATTAGTTAAAAGTGGCGTTGCAGAAAAAACTGCATTCATTCATAAAGTCCATGGACATTATGCCACTTTTTGGGTGACATAAGGTCCATGGACATTATACTCCAGTGTGGAAACAGATTAGTAATTTTGAAGTTTCTTTTGTGTCGCCTGCCGCGTTCTACGGAGGAAAAAACCCCTAAGAGCGGCCGAAGGCCGCCACACAGAAACACTTGTTTTTACAAATTACTTGATGTCTTAAAAATATAAGATTTCAACCGATTCGACATCTAATTTGAAAAAAAAGTTCTTCTGGGTGGCGTCCTACGGCCGTTCTTAAGGGTTTTTTCTCCGTAGAACGCGGCAGGCGGCTTCGCGAAATAAAGTTTTTTCTGCGTGCGACACAAAAGAAACTTCAAAATTACTAATCTGTTTCCACACTGGAGTATAATGTCCATGGACCTTATGTCACCCAAAAAGTGGCATAATGTCCATGGACTTTATGTCATTCCATTGGAGGACATAATGTGACATTGCAGAGTGTCATAAAGTCCATGGACATTATGACACTTTTCGAGTGACATAACGTCCATTGACATTATGTCATTGGACGTTATGACATGCCACCAAAATTACCAAAATTCTAGCAAGAACTGCGTTGATTTTGGTAAAATAACTCATTGTATTGCTATTACTTACTTTACGACAATTTTAAGACAAGAATGCATAAAATTTACCAAAATGTAATTTTAATTGAAATGAAATAACTCCCAACAAAAATGAAATAACTCGCAACGATAAAATCACATTTAAAAATGAAAATGAAATAAGTGCCAACAAATGTGAAATAACTCCCAATGACAAAAATAAGTGAAATAACTCCCAACAATATCTGGTTGGGAATTATTTCATTTGGGAGTTATTTCATAACGAAATAATTCCTAACTGAAAACTGTGAAATAAGTCCTAACGCATTGGGAGTTATTTCATAATGAAATAAATCCCAATTTAATATGGAAAATTTTTGGGAGTTTTTTCATTTTTTTTTTTTTTTTGGGAGTTATTTTATTTGGGAGTTATTTCACGGTACCCTTAAATATAGTTCCATTTTTTACAAAAATTAACCGAACGGTGCATAAGTAAAAATTGCAACTACAGAAATGTGTTCGTTTTTAAATTTATTTTTTTTATAAAATGTGACACTTTTGTCTAAAAACTACCTTAAAAGGTATTAAAAAAAGTTTAATACCCCGAGTAAAAACGTTAACATTATGCATTATTTTATAAAATATGCATGCTATTATATGTGAATAAATATGTATGTTAATGTATGTTTACATTTTTTAATACGATGCCACGTATAATTAAATCTTATTACACATCGACCAATATATAATCGTATATGACATATACAATGAGACATGGTTAATCTAATTATGTACGAAAAAATGTATAATTAGATATAATACAAATAAAATTTATATATAATAACATATAGTGTAATATTAAAAAAAAACTCCGTTTCATTTTGGATAAAACGATATCTTGACCTATTCGTAGTTATATATTGTTCATACCTGAAAATGTAGATCTTATTTTAGATAAAACCGCATTTAAAGTCTAATTGTCTAGGCTGTCCCGAATTTAAAAAAATTGCGAATTTCGTCACGTACTCAAATCATAGGTATTTTTGAGCTGTTTACGGATAAAAACCAAAATTTTTTTTGAAGGTACATACTTATATTTGCTATCCGCACCTCTTTTATTGAATTTTAAAATTTGTGTACAAAGACGAGTTTAAAAGTTTTCCAATGTTGAGCATATTATGAAAATCATATTTAGCAATATGCCAAAATCGACTTTTTGCGAAAAAGAACTTTTTTATTGTTGAAAATGGTTCTTTAGGGTATCAGAAGCAACTTTTGTTCCGCGACTTTTTTTATAATTCCGTTATTTACAAAATTACCGTTATTTTTAGGTTCTTGAAGAAAATCAAAATTTTGACCGTTAAATTTCTAGAATTCGACCAAATGTTGTTTGGCAACTTTGTACAAAAAAAATAAAACTGAGTTTTTGTCAATCAAATTATGAATATTTTGAACCTTTTCGCAGAATTTGTAATGAATTTATTATTATGTTTTCTTATATAGACTTATCTATAAATGTCAATATTATTAAAAGAAATCTTTTTCTTATCTTAAATCAATTAAATTCTCTTTAAAAATTTTTTTATTATTTTTTCTTATCACACTTTTTTTTTGTAAATAATTTTTATGTACATTTGTTATATATACTAGTCTGTAAGGATATTTCCATAGACTTAATAAATAAATAATAATAATGAAACAAATAATTTTATTTATTACTTGTTTTAAATAAAAGGATTTAGTTGAACAAAATTACTCTATGGAAATTTTATAAATTTATTTACAAAAATATGATGAGCATTGTCAATCTTTTGAGCTCAATTTTGTACAAAAATTCAAAAAATACTTTAGCGATTTATAATTACCCTGCATTTTTTTATTTCTTTATTTTTCTTGTAATCAACTGGATAATACGCATCGCTTGTGCACTATTACGTGAATTGTATAGTTCCGGGACACCCTAATGTGCATTAAAACTAAAAAAAAAAGATTTATGCCGTAACTTTTTGGAAAACAGCAAATAAGTACCAGGGTAAAAATTGTAATATGGTGCCTAATAAAATTATATCTCAATTGAGAAGTTCCCATATACAGGCACATACAAATTAATCCAAAAATGGGTCATCTACATGTATCTAATTATATCAAATTAGATATAATTTGATACAATTTTATCAGAGATTTTTCCATATCCAGGGCATTAAATTATATCTAATTAGATATAAATATATCTGATTTTATAAAATTTTAGCCGATAGTATGAATGATTTTAGTAATTTGAAGTTATACTTTAAAATATTTAAGTTTAAAATTTAAATTTCTACTAATCAACAATTTTAAAGACAAACACTTGTTTAAACAACGAAATGGCTAAAAATTATCAAGAACAAATGTGTTTCAAAAATACAAAATTAAGTGGTATTGTCTTCTAAAGCGTATACATTTTTTTGTTTGAAATTATATAAAATAAATCACTTGGAAATAATTATTTATAAAAATAATTCGTAATAAAATTAGTATGGTTTTATGTGAAGCCATATGTAAGAAAATCTTAGCTTGTGTATAGCTTAATTTGATATTGAACTTTACCAAAATTTGTATCGGATTACATATAATATTATTTAAAACCATAAGGAAAATATTTTCAGTATGGCGCCACATATAGTTTAATAAGACTTAGCATGGGACCATATATAATAATATCGATTGATACAAAGAAAAAATTAAAACGGGTTTCAATTAAAAATTTTATTGAATCAATTAATATTTTAATTGATTTTGCACCTACCACTGAAATGATAGTATTAACTAAAAAATTAGCAGACAGTTTATTAAAACTCTTTCAATTAAAATAATAATAATATCAATTAAAAGAGTTATTGTTTTTCTTTACAACCTCAATTAAAAAGTTTAGTTAAATTGATTAAAACTTTAATTGAAACTTGAGAAGAAGTTTTAATTGAGAACTCGTATTTTTTATTTTTGTTATACGCCCCCCATTAAATAAAAAAATAAATGTTGGTTTGTAAATTAAATTGACATTTTATTTATAATAAAATTAAAGCTTTTTAATATAAAAATGCATTATAAGAAAACAAATAAAAGTAAAGACAAAATTTTTGTTTTGCTTGTCTTGTCTTGAACTTTCTCTTGTAATTGAATTGTTTTCTTAAAAAAATCACACACAACTTTAAAATGATAGTTTAATGACACTTATACTTATTGAACATTTAATTATATACAAACATAATAGTTTAATTGTCCTTTTTCGATAAGGTTTATTTAAATCCACATGTGCACTTTTATTACCACAGATAAAACACGAAACTAAATTAAGTTTTCGTGCGTACACGAATATCTCAACAAAAAGAGTGTTGCAAACTCTAGTGAAATAACTACGATTTTGCGTGTATTTGAAATCGGTAAACTATTAAACTTATTAAAAGTTAATCATTTGTGATTTTTTTCTTTTTATTTACAAATTAAATAATATATTGATATAATTAAACCTTTGTTTGATTATTTAATCTAAATAAAATAAAAAAAAAATAGTTTGCCAAATTTTTAAAAATTTTGTTTACATGTTGTCAACAGTGTATTTATATATTAGAAAATTCAATAAATTTTTTAATTGAATCAATTAAAAAAATTGTTTAAATTGCCATTGATATTCAAACAATCGATTAATTAGATATTTTTGGCCCATAATTTTTTCTGTGTACATATATTTGGATTATTTTATGGCTTATGTAGTTATATATGGAGTAATAATTTGAGATATATAACAGTATCAAATATCATATAAAAAATCTCTTAATAAAAATGATCAGATGTATTTGTATATGGTGATATTAGCCGCAATTTGACTTCATTCAAACTCAGATATTACTTAATCATATTATATATGACTAAATATAACTATTTTTACCCGGGTAACATGTTTCTTAATATGTTTTTATGAACTTAACGCATATGATAGTATGATCATATATTTGTTTGAAATTGAGTATATTTTCATACACTGTAACATTTAGTGCAATTTTATCATACTAAAACTTGGATCTAATTATATTTAGACATATCAGCTTACATAAAATCATACACAATTATATCAGGTCAAAATACGAATACAATAATATTTGGTTTTTATATAAGTATATCTATTTGCATCAGTTTAGAATAAATTGACACAATTAGATATAAAACTGACACAATCTAATACAATTCCATCGGGTAATAATTTGGATAAAGTTATACTGGACATTTATATAATTGCATCAGATCAGATCTAAACCCATACTAACAGATGCAAATATATGGGCCCATATTTCGGATAAATTTTAATAAGATTACGTATAGCGTCAGATAGAAATTGATATCACTACACAAAGCTTCATATCGTTTTTTTAGTCGGGACACTGTATAGAGTTTTGTAACAGAAACAAAACAATATTTTAAAAAATCTTAACCCGTTTGGGACTGAAGAGTGTAAAAAGTTAAAATTTAAAATTAAAATATCAGCTAGGTGTCCTATACTTTCACAAAGTTTGAATTAAGTAACAAATAATTTTCATTATTATTTATTTATAGTTCTTTTCATCTCGTTTCACTGTAATATGAATGTTTTTTATAATGTTAAATTGCGTAGCATACTTTCACATGTTCAACAATTTTTCATTTTTATTGAAGTAAACAATACACTCATGGAATTAAGAAGGTAGAAACGACAAAAATGACACTTAAAACAACTACAAATGTAATTAATGAGGCGATGACTACATTTGTCATTAAAATGACTAAAAATTGTAGTTTTTATCAAGTATTAAAAAAAATAACTACAATATTAGCAAAAAATAACTGTCAAAACAATAAAAAACAACTAACAAAATATTACTACATATATCAATTATTTTGTATTAGACGGGCCTAAGTCGATTCCGAGTAGCTGAAAAGTATTTAGTTTATAGAAAGGGTTGGAAATTAGACGCTGTTTTTTTATTTAATAGTTTTTAATGAATACTTTTGAGGTTTACTATTTCTTTTTTATATTTTTTTGAATCAAAAAATAAATATTATACTAAAAATATTTAAAATATTTCATTATTTTTTGAGCTTTTTGCGAAGTTTCCAAAATAACTACGCATAACAACAGTTACTATAATGTGATAGTTTTTTTAATGACTGTCAGAAATAGTTATTTTACAATTCCCCATAGTAAAATGACTACAATTACAGTTGAAATGCCTATTATCGTTTACTACCCGAATGACTGACATGTAGTTACGGGAAGAATTTTCTGAGTGTAGCAAACATTAGATTGTAGTATGCTATGGAATAAGTTGATCAGGTGTTAGTAAAAGTTTGTGATTAACAGGGACAGGAACTTCATGCCCTAAAAAGGTGTGATTCAGGCGCTTATAATATGCATGAAATAACTTAAATACGCTATAAAAATTTGAGAAGCATGCACTTAAAAATTAGTTTTTATTATAAACAATTAAATTTTTGTGTTAACTATGCAAAATGTATATAGAGAATACAAATTAACTTTAGAATTTAATTCAAATTGCTTGAAAACATGAAAAGTAATTAATAAAGTGCCTATATTTTCACGTTTTTTTTTGTTAGTTTGCTTCGAAATTATCAAAACTCTAGCTCAGGGATTTAAAAGAGTGCGGTGGATAGTGTTTGATTAAAATCACTTAAAAATGTTTATTCGTCAATGTTTAATCTTTATTTGTCAAATATAAAATAAAATTGAAAGTAATATTTAAAAAAAAAACTAAGAAAAATGCAATAAAACAATGCAATATAAGCAAACATATGCATTTTAAGCAAATAATGCAAAAATATGTATTTATAGCAAAATATGCACTAACAAATCGATGAAGTTTTAACTCAAATTCTTTGATGTGCAAAGATATTTTGTTTATCCCTTTGTCAGACTTAAGGAAACAACATACATTTGCATGAAATTCCGGTCCCTGTTGATTACATTTGATAAATACTAGGTTTCGTAATGACATATGGAACTATGTTGTGTGCATGGCCGTAGCCAGGAATTTATTTAGTGATGGTGGGCACTTTTTTATGTCTACTCATATTATTTTATGGAAATTTGGCTTTGATAGAGCAGCCAAAAATTATATGGCAATTTCCAAAATCTTAAACAACCAACTCAAGTCAAGACTACAACGTTTTTTTTTTTTATTCGAACAAGAGAAAATTTTCGGCAAACTCTAGATAATTATTAACAGGACAACCAAAAATATGATTTTAAACATCGATTTTATGATCATAAAAATGCCCTAAAAGTGAAAAAATTGTCTTTAAGCTATGTAATTATACCTAAATCGGTACAGTCTTAAGACATGAAACTCATATTTTTTAAAAAAAAGGCTTGAATTTTCGCAACAACAGAACTTTTGGAAATTGTAACAAAAAATATGGAAATTTACGCCCTAAAAGTATGAATTTGTTGTAAAAAGTACAAAAAAGGCTTTAAAAAATGTTGGATTTGCTTTAATTTTGTCAATATACGGAGGTTGAAAGTTTGTTATAAATTAAAAATGAAGTTTTCAACATTTTCGAGTGTAAATTTTGCTTTATGTATCATTTATTAATTAATAAATGTGTATGGCAGTTACCAGTTGAAATTTGCAGACTTGTTCTTAGCATTATATAAAAAATGCGAGTCATGCAAGCTTAATTCAGAAAACTTCACAATTCAACTAATTATGTAAGAAATAGAAAGAAGTTTAATTTTTTTTCGTTTCAAACAGCCGCAAAAAGTTAAAAAAAAACACAAAAAATTTTAGTTAATTATGATGAAAAATGTTTAAACCAACAAATATTATAACTGGTATTAATTTATACCCGTAATAAAAATTTTATAAAAATAACTAATTTTTCTATTGTTTTTTAGAACATGGCTAAACTTTTTCATCAAAACTCACTGAAAACCCGACGAAAAAAGTTTATATATAGTCATATATAGTTTGATATGAATATATATAAGTATATATGTGACCATGTGTAACACTATATATATACATCTCATACTTATTTTTACAATTGTTTATTTTTTCTATTGTTTTTTAGAACATGGCTAAACTTTTTCATCAAAACTCACTGAAAACCCGACGAAAAAAAGTTTATATATAGTCATATATAGTTTGATATGAATATATATAAGTATATATGTGACCATGTGTAACACTATATATACATCTCATACTTATTTTTACAATTGTTTATTTTTTCTATTGTTTTTTAGAACATGGCTAAACTTTTTCATCAAAACTCACTGAAAACCCGACGAAAAAAGTTTATATATAGTCATATATAGTTTGATATGAATATATATAAGATATATATATGATATGAATATATATAAGTATAATTTCTAATATTGCGCTATATATCATCATCTTATGTTACATATAAGTTGATCTTGTTATCTAATACTTGATATAGCTTAATATGAAATCATATATTCGTTAATGTATTTTTTTTTTATAATAGGTATATATGATACAATATAATCAAACAAATTCTATCACTTTCATATATATATGAAATAATATATTGAAAATTAATTGAAAATTTACAATGTAGTTATGATTTTTAGAAATATGCTAATTCTTCTCTAAATTAAAATTAAATTCTGTAAACAATTTTCTATATAAAAAAATTATAAGCTTTTTACAAAAATGTGTATGTTTTCTATAAGTCCTATTTTTAAAATATGCTAAATCGTTTGTGGGGGGGAGGGGCACTGGCGCGCAATTTGCTACGGCCCTGGTTGTGTGCATAAAATGTTAGTAGAGAGATTAATATCTTTGTGTATTCTAGATTTGTTCCAGAGAATTGTTCACATAAATTAAAAGAAAAATCATAAAAAAGTAATTAGAATCGGTCAATAATTAAACTTTCAAATATTTTTAAACTATTTTTTACCAACGTGTCTTTAAAGACTTAGGCCCGTATGCAAAAAAAAATTAACAAAGGTTGGTAAACCATTGTTAAGCAAAATTGCTTAAAGTTGTATCCAAAAACGTTTATTAGCTTAACATACCTATGGTAACTGTTTGGTAACCGTTTGGTAACTTGAAACATTTTAAAGTAGAAAGGAACGTACTTTAAGCGTACGTTAGTGTCATTGTTTGTTTTCTTTTCGTTATTTGCGTTTGAAAATTAAAATTTTGTGAACATTTTTAATAAAAATAATAAATTGTGAGAGAAATGGATACTGTAAATTTTATAAGAAGAATTGGTAAAATAAATTGTGATTGTGGAAAAATTAGTGTTAATTGTGTATTGTTTTTATAAGTAGATTCTATTATCCAAATCGGAAATTATTATCGGCCAAGAATTTACAAGACGAGGACTGATGGAGTCTCCCTTACTGATGACCAATTCAAAAAAAAATATTGTTTTAATAAAGAAACAGCAAAAAAAATAATAGAACTGGTTAAAGAAGACATTGCAGTAGACCGCAGAGGATGTGGAACATCACCAGAACTGCAAGTGCTAGTAGCTTTGCGTTGTTGGGGGAGAAGAGAAGTATAGTAAAGTCAAGTATTCCGTAGCCGTAAATTTGGTATGCTCTTACATTAATATTTTTAGTTTCAAGACGACGCTGGTGACCTTCATGGTTTGGCCCAATCTACGGTAAGTAGAATTTGTGCTAAAGTTGCTCGTGCTTTGGCAAAACACGCAAAAAATGTAATCAAAATGCCGTCATGTGCTGAAAAAGAAGCTAAATTAGCAAAAAAGTTCAAAATATTACGGAATTTTCCGGGTATAATTGGTGCAATTGACTGCACCCATATTAAAATTAAAAAAACTGGTGGTGATTTAGCCCAATACTACATAAATAGAAAAGGATTCTATTCGCTCAATGTTCAGGTACATACAGCTTGAAGTTTTTTTTTATATTTTATTTAACATTTTGCTTAGGTCGTTTGTGATTCTGAACTTAAAATATTAGATATTGTGGTAAGATGGAGAGGAAGTACTCAAGACTGTCGGATTTTTAACGAATCAAGAGTAAAGGAGCGCTTTGAAAGTGGGGAATTTAGAGGTCGTTTGCTTGGCGATTCTGGTTATAAATTAACCCCATATTTATTTACACCATTACTTCGCCCTCTAAACGACAAGGAGCTAAAATATAATGTTGCTCATATTGCTACTCGAAATCCTGTGGAGCGATGTTTTGGTGTCTGGAAACAAAGATTTCGATGTTTGCTGGATGGTATAACCGTAAGCTTTCCAAACGCTAAAATATTAATTGTAGCTTTAGCTGTTCTTCACAACATCGCTATACAAGAAAACGGTAAGCTTCACTTTATTCTTTAGTAATTATGGACATCATTCATGATTATCACTAAACAACCACATTTCAATTCCAGATTACTTTGATACGGGTGACATTGAACAAGATGACCATGAACCGTATGCAGAAATGCAAACAGAATTGCTGAAAATAACATGTTAAGAACCTCAGCAAGGGGAAGAGAACAATTTATCCCTAAAAGTTTTATAGAAAAATATTTTCATTTTCATTGCACAATTAAAGGTCGAAAAAAACAAAATTTTTATTTTTAATAAAAATTATAACAAACTTGAAAAATATTTTTAATAATACTTGAACCAACATAATAAAAAAAACTTTTTCTTTATAATTAATTCATTAAATTTTTTTATTTATTTACAATATTTACATATAAATAAATACATCATTGTAGTTTCTCTCTTTATTTTTTCCATAATTAAAAAAAACACAGCACAAATCAATGTAAATATAAGAAATGTTTTTAGCGATGTACTTACAATCAAAACAAATCAAAAACAGCTCGTTATTCGAATACTTAAAACATTTGTAACATAAAAAAGCTTGTTAGTTCGGCTCAATTTCCTTGATTTAGTTTATTTTGTGTTTTTTTATTGAATAAGTAAATCAAAGAAAATTGCGTAAAAAATATGTTATTTTATTAAAAAAAAAAATAAGAACATTTTTATAGTATTGATTACCCGGATAAATTAGTATTCATTTTAATGCATCGCTAACCATAAAGTGACAACTTAAATTCATTAATACTTTTATTTGTTAAAGTACTGTTTTTGCATACGATTTTTTAACAAACGTTTGTTAGCCTTAATGTTTTCGTTAACTAATGTAAACGTTAAAGCAAAAGTAGTTTTTTTTTTGCATACGGCCCTTAAACTTTTGTGATATAACCACGCAGTAAAATGCATATTAAAATTTTTAAATATGTAATTCCAGATTTACCAAATAATAATTTGAAAAAAAACGATTTTTCACTTTTTTGGAAAGCACTTTTTCACAAAATATTAGGAAGTCTGGCGTTATAAACTTTTAGAAATAGAAAAATTGTTCATTCATCATATACTTTTTGAAAAAAATTTACTAACCGGATCAAGACTTTTTGTCTTTGTGAAAATGGAAGTAGGAGGAAATTTAATCCGTTTTTGTTTTAAATATCAAAAATTTGATATTTTCTCTCAACCAGCAAAGCAACATATCGAGGGCTTATATTCAAAACTTGCTATCTGCATAATCACAATTTTTCAGGAAAGTAGTAGGAAGTAGTAGTTATTACTAAAGTTTCTTCTACAAAGTTATTTAAAAACGACGTCTAAGTTTAGCAATTTTTTTTTAATTGCTGTTATTCACGCTGATATAGCAGATAGCACTTTTTGCAAATATAAATTTTATCAATTCGAATGTTCAAATTATCAGATAGCACTTTTTGTACAAAAATACAAATAAGCGTAATTGTAAACTAATTAACGTTTTTTTTTTTAAAAACACGATTTTTTATTTAAATTAATGTTGTTTTAATATAAAACAATAAAAATAAATATAATAATATGTATTAACAAAAAATCTAGTAATGGAATTCGAGGTACTAGTTAATGTTTCTGTTTTTTAATATAAAATAATATTTAAGAGTAATATAAAAATAATAATAAAAGAAAAATTATAGTAATAGAATTCAAAGTAATAGTAACTGTATGTATAAAATACATATATTTTATACACTAAAATTAATAATTTGAAAACTTTATATTTATAGTTTGTATAAAATCACTTTGAAATCAAAAAGATTAGAAAATTATTAAATTTGATTAAAGTATACAAAATGAATTTATTTGAAATTAACGTTATAAAAATCTGAATTTATTTTATAACAGTTTAAATTTGTTGGTTAAACCAAAGTTGTAAACAAAAGTATTTAATTTAATGTCAAAATAAAACATAGAATTTGTGAAGTTATGAATATGTACTAAAAACAGAGGTTAGATGCGTCTAACTTGTTTAATGAAAAAACACTTGAACTATAAATCTCAAAGGGTGAGCATCTCATCAAAAAATTGTAATATCTATATATTTAATACTTGTCTTTTTCTTTACCCTATTCCCAATAACTACCTTTTCGGGCCGTTGGTGTCACTCAACCCAACATCTATTATAATTTCTCGAGCCTTGAGAAATTATAAAATTAATCTAAAATCATCTATTGCTGTCATCATTTTCATAGAATTACAAAAGAAGATTAGTTCATCCTATTTGACTACAATTGCGTGCTAATAGAGTTTACCCCTTCCAACACACCAATTGTATGCACTGTAATTGGGTTTTAAATACAAAAAATATTAAGAGGCAATTAATAACAATATCCTATATAGTCCTTTTTTTTGGAATCTGTGATACGTTAGCCTTTATAAATACTTGCTTAGCTTCCCAAGACATGCTCCAAAACGATTTGAAAATTTTCTTTCTAGTTGCATCATCTAGTTTTTGGCAGTGTCTTACCTTGCTTTTTATACAAGTTGCTGATAAACGTGTTGGTCCAATCTCTCTTTGCGCCTTTTGTACATTTTGTTAAACAACTTTCTCAATTGTCGAAAATCCCAAATACTGTTGCCCGTTCATTCGCCTTTTCTTTTTTTCTGTTCGAGCTTTTGAAGCAGAGGAATGGGCTCGTTTTCGTCTACGGCAAGCGACCACCGTGTGGTTGATTTGTTCATTTTCGGAATCTGGATACAAATTTATGTTACAATTACATATAATTGTCTCGAATTTTAAGCAACAAACCTGTTATGAGATCGTCTCCCACATCCCCTTTGACCACATTGTCGTCGATTTGTTCATTCTCGGGATCTGGATAAAACGTTTGATTAAAATTATAATTGTCACGAATTGTAGACAACAAGCCTTCATTGGATGACATATAATCAGTTGCAATACGTTGTAGGGAATTATAATTCCCGGATTTATGTTGACCATTTTTTGAAGAGTTCATGCTGTTTATATCTTCATTATTTTTAATGATTCAATGTCAACACTTTTAGGTTTTATGATAATAAAAACCAATTTTTTTATGCAGATAGCAACTTTTTATTCGCAAAACTACGTATAGTAGATAGCAAAATCACAAATTTAATGAAAAAATGTTAAAGAAAAAAAATTTCGGTTCAAATTTAATATGATATATGATCAGTGAACAAGTTGCCGTCAAAAACTCATTTTCGAGAAAACTGCAGATATCAAGTTTTGAATATAAGCCCTCGATATAAATTTGAGCAATTAGAGCTGCCAAATAATAATTTTCAAAAACTGTCTAAAAAGGTCAACATTTCTACAAAATTCCTAAAAAATTTTGTGCAATTTTTTGTTAGATATTTGCCTTGTTAATACATAAATATTATATTTTTAAAAAAATATTAACAAAGTTTCAAGTCGACTAGACTATAAAATTTACTGAAAATGCACACACGCAGAAAAAAACTGGGGGAATATTATCGTAGTGCTTAGTAATTATGCAACTACATAAGTTTCAAGTAAGTTTTACATAGTTCTAGTAAAATATTTACAAATGCTCGCAATATATATAAAAGCCTAGTAAAATATGTAAAAAAAAATTCATATATTTTACAACTTTGTAAAACTAACTTTAAAATTATGTAGTTGTATAATTACTAAGCAATTCGATAATATTCCCCCAGTTTTTTCTGAGTGTACTGGGAACCCAACGTATCTTTATATTAAGTTTTGTCAAAAAAATTACCATGGAATCTATGATAAAAAATGGGTTAATGGAGATATTTTATAGAAAAATTATGATATGATACTTTCTTTGACAGTAAAAATAAATGAAATTAGTTTTTATAGTAATTAAATGTGCTAAAGTCCCAAAACTTATTTAACAAATTGTGAAAAACAATCTGATGTAGGCGTGTCCCTATCCGGATTTCATTCCTGCCCAAGGAAATCTTCAGGGGACTTTGTTATTAGAATTTCTAGAGATATTTGTTATGTTAAATCACAAACTCAATGAGAATTTCTTGTCCTCGTCTAGGAGCGAGATTCAAAATTTAAAATATCAAAGAAAAAACAAAAACAACAACAAAATATTGTCACAATTGGCTTTGTCATCTTCCAAATACTATTCTGTTTTTTTGACAGACCTAGCAATGTAGTGACGTTTATTCAAGTAAATCAACAATAGAAAATCATATGTTTTCTATTAGTGTCAGTTGCATTTAAATTTGCACAAGCACCTGCATATTTGTTATTAGTTTAAATTAAATTTAAAAAAAAAATCTCTAATTTAATTTTAGTTAGTTTTCTAAAAAAAACTAATTGCATAAATTTTAGTTTCAACTAAAATTTGTTGTAACTGCAAAACTTTTTTAAGTGCTATTCAATTATTTTTTGTTACCGCTTTATATCAAAATCGAGGTAATTTTTAGGGTATTTTCATCGTAACAGCATGCCCAACCAATTTTTTTTTATATTCGCAAAGTTTTAACTGTAAAAAAGACATGTTTAAAACAATTCCGTTTATTTAACTAACAAAACTAAAAATAAAATAAAAATAGTTTTTCATTTCATTTCCTCTACCTACCTCCGCTCAAAAAAAAACAAAAAGAAACTTTTCATTTCACACATGCATAAT
The DNA here is from genome assembly GCA_021234595.1 of Delia radicum. Taxonomy (NCBI): domain Eukaryota; kingdom Metazoa; phylum Arthropoda; class Insecta; order Diptera; family Anthomyiidae; genus Delia; species Delia radicum. The sequence continues at coordinate 109,710,328 of CM037853.1, read as the reverse complement.
TTGTGAAAATCCATCATTCTTAATGTGGTTTAACATGGAAAACCAAATAACATTAAAAAACTAATTCACAGATATTAGTGTTGTTCTATTTTGAAAATAAGAAATATTCTAGCACTTTCAGGAACTACGAGACGATCGTTTCGGGGATTTCTTAGTTTCACCTTCAGCAGTTAATTTTTTAAATCATTAATGACACATAATAGATCCGCTGCACATTTTCAACCAAACTTTCCAGGTATACATATAAAACAATGCTTCATTAAGAAATGTTTCTAAGTTTTATGCCTTAAAGCGCCCTCTAGTGGAAATATTGGCAACCGAATTTGAAATTTTGACAGCCCAGGTGAAAAAGATCATATATTGTCATATATGGCCACATATATGAGTTTATATATGAATCCATATATGTTCGGATCCGAAATTTGAGGGTATATGGATATATATGCTCATATATGGACATATATGAATGTTCATATATTGTCATATATTATTACTTTTCCTATATTCTCGTATATAAAAAAGCTTTTTTATTTTTTTTTTATTTCCAAAAATTTTTGGTTTATTAAAAAATACAGCTATTTTAATTCTATATACATGTTACTGAATACAAGATTTTTTTTAAAAACTTAAAGCATACTTCAATATAAAAATATTCTACACCATTTTTAATTGTATCTTAAAATTTAAGTAGTACTCTTTAGTTTTCCAATTATTCTGAAACACAACTAAAAATGGGAATGTGGGAAAATATTTTTTAAATACAAAATATAACAAAATAAATAAATCCAATTAATTCATCTGGTTTAAGCAGTTTTTGAATACTGAGATCAAAAACTTTGGCTTAAATAAAGTTTAGCCGCATGTTTCCACAATTAATGAAACTTTTTGACGCTGCATCTACCGATGGTAAAATTTTTTGGAGAACCTTATTCGAGAGGGAGGTGTTCAAATTTGAAGTTTTGTTTTGCGATTTTATACAAAAATTTTGAATGGATTGGCATTCAAGGAAAATCGTATTCTAGGGATCAATTTAAGAAACTTTGCCGAAGGAACCATACCTCTAAAACGAATTCTGATGTCCCGACTTTTGACCCGTAGTTTAAAATTTTGAAAAATCCCACTTTGAACCATTTAGAGTTCCCCAATCGAATCCAACCCAATGGAATATAATTTATACATTAATCTGCTAGAGCGTCTTCCGGAGAAGAAATAGAGACCGTAATCTTGGAAAGACTCCTCCTACTTTCTGAAATATCTCTATTCCGAGATTTGCACATTTTGCTATAAAAACACTAAAAAGGCCATCTTTCAAATTAAATTTTAACCCCTTAACGGTCACCCAGAATGATGTTTTATGCATTAATCTGCTAGCGTGTCTAGCGGAGAAGAAGTAGCTCCCATAATCTTGGAGAGATTCCTCCTACTTTCTGAAATATCAAAGTGGGATTTTTCAAAATTTTACCCTACGGGTCAAAAGTCGGGACATCAGAATTCGTTTTAGAGGTATGGTTCTTTCGGCAAAGTTTCTTATTTTGATCCCTAGAATACGATTTTCCTTGAACGTTGAGCGATATTTAAATCGACCCGCCCTAATATGCATCCATTTATGAACATGTATGAACTCATTTATACTCATATATGAAGTCATATGTGATTTAAATATTACCTTAGAAATTGATATGGCTACATAAAACTCCATATCAATTTTTTTTTAATCGCGCTCACATAACAATATAATTATTTTGAAAGTCGCTTTCGCAATTTTTTAAATATTATAAAAGTGCCCAAATAAATCTACAAAACTTTTTTTTCTAGTTTAAATTTGAACAACCTTATTTCAATATCATATACACATTGGTTCGAGCATTTAAACATTTTCCTGAAAAACACGTAGAAATTTAATAGTGTGAATGGGGATAAAAGTTATACTTCGATGGGGGTTTTAAAGAAGGATAAATTCTAAAAATCTTAAAGTAGTCAAGATTTGTATATGAAGCGTTACAAGCCAACTTCCCCTCTACACAAAAATTATGTAGTATTAATGTAATATAAGTTTGTTATAATTTTTATTAAAAATAAAAATTATGTTTTTTCGACCTTTAATTGTGCAATGAAAATGAAAATTATTCAAGTTCGAGGCCATATACTCTATATTTCTTCATTAGGATATTGTCCTAACAAATAATCTATAGAGTTTTTGTTTTCAAATTTATTATTTGACCCTTTCAGGAATGTGTTGATAGATATATTTTGGGAATTTTCTAGGTTCCCATTATCAGAACCCGTTTTGAAAGCGGTAACAATCCCATGCCAAACATCAAACATTCATATAAACTAGTTTACTCACTACATGAGAACTAATATACATATGAGCTTGAAGTTAAAGATTATAACCATTGATCAAAAATAAATTGAAAACTTGTTTGTCATGTGCAAGGTCCACCTCTGGTGGATATTCATTACACGTGTTTTGTTTTTCTCTCCTTTTTATATTTTGTTTAGTTTATAAACAAAACAGGAGAAGTAAACTAGACGGTACTTTGTCTTTAATACAAGTTGGATATAATTTTTATTAAAAATAAAAATTATGTTTTTGTTTGATCAAAAAATAAATTGAAAACATATATTGAATATCCACCAGAGGTGGATCTTGCACATCAAACAAGTTTTCAATTTATTTTTTGATCAATGGTTATAATCTTTAATTTCAAACTCATATGTATATTAGTTCTCATGTAGTGAGTAAACTAGTTCATATGAATGCTTGAGGTTTGGCATGGGATTGTTACCGCTTTCAAAACGTGTTCTGATGATGGGAACCTAGAAAATTCCCGAAATAGATCTATCAACACATTCCTGAAAGGGTCAAATAATAAATTTGAAAACAAAAACTCTATAGATTATTTGTTAGGACAATATCCTAATGAAGAAATATAGAGTATATGGCCTCGAACTTGAATAATTTTCATTTTCATTAATGTAAAACTTTAAATTTTTCCAGAGTGTACAAAGTAGATGTGGTTAAATATTAACAATAAATAAAAATATATGCGTCAATTTATGAACATGTATGAACTCATTCATATGAAGTCATTCAAGGTCATACTTGTCCATATATACCTATTAACTACTCTTTATTAACTACTTATATTCCCGCTAATAAATATTGACCTGCCTCTGGTCAGATCCGGAAAGATATTTTTAGCAGAAATGTTCTGTTGATTCAGCTTAAAAATTCAGTTGATTTAGCTAAATTCTAAGTTAATTTAACGAAAACTGTCAACTCAAATTTAGTTCATCTAAAATTTAGGTTACCTAAATTTAGTAGACTGTTGTGGCAGCTATACTTTAAACTATTTTTTATTTTATATTTTGCATTGCAAAACACACAGAAACGTATTTTGTAAATGCAACAAATTTTTGCTAACCGAATTTTTGTAGTACCACGATAAATTTTTTGATTAATTTCGAGTTTTTATTGCAACAATTGAATATTTTATGTTTATGGATGGTAATTGATTGTAAAATTCTATAAATAGACTAACATGCGTTCCACAAAATTATGTTATTAATAAAAATTTCGTATGACTCGAACTGGGCTCGAACCACCGACCTCTGGATTCTCACACAAAAAAAAAAACAGTCAGAACCAGATATAACGAATGATAAAATATATTGTCAGGCCCATTCGTTATATCGAAATATTCGTTATATCGCAAAATTTTTTGTACTAAATCGTCTGCACATTGAACATTTTTCGAAATGCTTAGCTTACTGAAAAAACTTCAATAGTGAGTACACGCCTAAATTGAAAGGTTCTATAACAAAAAAAAAAAAAATTTTTATTAAAATTTTTTCTATTTTTTTTTTAATTTTTAGATATTTTTTATCAACTGTTCGTTATATCGAGTATACATTTTCAGAAAAATTCGTTAATGTAGTCAATGCAAACAATTTGTTCGTTCGTTATATCGCGTTTTCGTTATACCGAGTATTCGTTATACCGGACTTTGACTGTAATTAAATTAAGATTTACTTTAATTTCGTTTATTTAAATATTTTATGCATCGTTTAAAGCTGCTTATGGGGTTCCAATATGTACTGCTAACTTTTTTAATTGTGGTAAACAAACGATATTTTTTGTGAAACATATTGATATATTCTCCAAAATAAACAAGAACAGTTAAAGTGATGCGAATTGTGAATAAAACTCTTGCCGTTTACAAAAATTTGACATGCAAAATTCTTTAAACTGATTTCTTATTCACTTTTTATGTTTTCAAAAAAATACACTGTTTATATTTAAACTACACAATAAAATCAAGAAAAACGTGTGCATTCAATTCGAAACTTTTTGAACATAGTGATAGCCGAAATTAAGCTCTCTGTGACAGTTGGCAATTTTGACATATTCATGCAACAACACGAAAAAACGAAAGGTCCACTTTAGGAAAATAGAACATTTTACTAGTTTAATTGGTCGACACCACAAATTTGTCTTAAAATCCACGTGTTTGATCGTATTAACGTGCCGTAAAATTTAAAAAAAGTTATTTAGTTTTATCTTTTTGAATCTGGGAGGTTTTACAAAATAGATTTTTAAAAATAACTTCAGATTTTGTTGGTATTTTAAAATATCTAAAGATCGATAATGGATCTGCTTAACCGTAGGTCTGGTTAAGCAGATTATAATATACCAGTGTAGAAAAGCATTGCCATATAAGGTTTTATATGGGAAAATCTACGAAACCGGACGATTTCAGATATTAAAAATGAAAAACTTCAAATTAACGAAACCGTACGATTTTAGATTTTATAAATGAAAAACTTTAAATTAGAGGCACACACATTTTTTCTAAATTTGTTTATTTTAAATACATAAAAAAACAATAATGTACTAGCGTAAATCAATTTTTCTGAGTCCTTAAAAAGACATAAACAAGAAAACGGAAAAAATTTCGCTCTTAACGTGCTAAGTCGGAATTCCAAATTGTCCCAACACATTTACTTTTTACGAAAATTGAGGTCAAAGTTGAGACAAATTCAACTTAAAATTGAATCGCTCATTCGCGGTTTAAAGAGTTCCGGGGTCAGACCTTATTTTAATGATAGATATTAGTATAACTGGTATTATATGTACGATATGGATTTTGTATTCTCTACAACATTTATTTTTCCAAAATAAGCTAATAGACTAAATTCTAATTGAAGGTACACCTGCAGCTTCCCGAATTATGGGGTCCAATATATCTTGAGTTGTAAATAATATAATAATAATCAAGTGCTAAATAGATGGGATTTTGTTTTTTGGCTTTATACAATTTTTGGCTCCACAGTACGCGAAAATCCATATTTACATTGACTAGCACAAGCACACTAAGGGAATTATGTAGGTAAAGACGACAGCAGTTGTATTCAAAAACAAATGAAATTTCACATCAAGAAAGGACGACTAACATTTCATTAAATTTAACTAACATTTGTCATTAAAGCAGTTACTAACAATTGTAGTAAAAATGAAGCACATACGTTAGTTAAAAATAAACAATTTTTTTTTAAATAACAAACAACAACTGTAAAAAATTAATGTAAAAATAAAACAGTCATTTGATGTGGTTTGTTTTTTTAAATGAACTACAACTATAACTATTGCTATTTTTCTATGCAAGTTAAAAAAGGATCGGATTATACTTTTCGTTGCTACAGCACTTTTAGCTCAAAAAATCTATAAAAAGCTAAAAATTTTAACATTTAATGTCTCTGGTTACCAAAATAATAATGCGATCCATTTAGCACTTACACATAATACGAGTAATATAAGTTCTGATATTTAACGATCACGCAGGACTGCAACCAATTATCTTTAACTGCAGATGTGCCCTTCAAGAAATATAAGTTTTTAAGATGAGATTTGTATTGCCATATATTCTTAATTTCTGATTTTATCAGTAAATTTGTCATTTATATGCCACTATAAAATAATTTGCTATTACGTTGACGCTGACAGCCCAAAAAAGAAAAATCTTTGAAATTTGTATTTGTTGGAAAAACAGAGTTTATTTACAGAAAAAATTATCAACCTAAAATATCTAGTTAAAGATTTGATTTAAATTTAATTTGTTTCTAAACAAATATTTAATTGAATCAGTTAATATTTTAATTGACTTTTAAATATATAAATACATATTTTATTTTAGACGCAATTATCATATTATTTTTTCATACACTGTATGCATAAATAGATAATTTTCAGTATAAAATACCAAATACATTTGAAGTTAACAAACAAAACAAGCACACACACAAACAGACTCAGCATTGCAAAAAACACATATACCAACGTATAGATCACACACTTTTTATGTGATTATTATATTATCATTTTTTGTAGAAGTTATTTATAACTTATTTTCCTTCTTAATTTTAGTAAAAGGTTTAATTGATAGTATCATTGCCGTGATATGTGCAAAATCAATTAAAATATTAATTAATTCAATGAATTTTTTAATTGAAACCAGTTTTTAGTTTTTTCTGTGTATCGCTGCCTTTTAAAAACTTGTTAAAAAATTATTGCATTTTAGTTAAAACAACATTTTGAAAGCTTAATAACTTTTACTGGGTTGCCATAAAGCGAATATTTTTGATTGTATATAATAAAAAAAATACTTTTTTTAATAAAAAATTTTTACTGACCACTCTATTTTCTAAATGTTGCTCTTTAAAAACAGGAAATAAAATTTTTTTATGTAGAAAGGAACGGTGAATTCAAATTCCATATAAATGTAGCTCATTTTTCTCTGTAGGAAAGTTACCTTAAATCAGCGTTTTGCCGCGCGCTCATGTGGAGGAGTTCTAATTAAAAAAAAATAATAATTTATTAATGAAAAACACTTAAAAAAGTGATGATATCCCAAAAACAAAGAAATTTTCTACTTTTCTGACTAACTCTAATAAGTACACTAAAGTGGGACGGAACACAATAATTTTTTAGTGGCCCCCTAAAAATGAACTTTGACATTTTTTATGGGGATTCCCAAAATATTTAATTTTTTGCAAAAACTGAACTGAACCATTTTGAAAAAAGTGTATATTTTTTTATTGTTTTTTTTTTTTCTTTTAGATGCGTCTTTAAAATATCTTTCAGTTATTAACCCTTTTGTATACAGTTTCTTGGAAAGAAAAAATATCTTGGAAAAACTTGAAAAAACCTAAAAGTAGATCTTTTTTAAAAATGGTCCAGCTCACTAACGGTTATTGCAAAATACGAAATATTTCGGGAATATTCTTAGAAAATGACAAAGTTTATATTCAGGGGGCCACTAACTGGAAAAAATCAAAAAATATGTGGTTACCTATATGTTCAGCAGTATGGACAAAAATAATGAGTCTAAAATTGAATTTAAAAAAAAAATTGCTGAAATTCTTTTTTCAATAAAATGTGCCGACGATGGATTTAAACCTAAAGCTCCAGGTTGTTAGTCAATCTGAATTTTTTTTTTCTAACACCGCGTTACACACATTCTGTCCTATGAACCAAATATATTTTTTCGGAAAGGGGAGAAAAAATAAGAATACACGTGTTTCTTCGATTTTCATGTACACGTCAAAATTTTTTATTTTATGTATAAAGCTCGTAGTGTCCGTCTGTCCGCCTCTGTGAAAGACTTTGGATCGATTTATAACCCTTTTTCCGTGATCCAATCGAGCTGAAACTCATGGAAATGTCTATGTCACGTTAAATTTTTTAAAAAATAGATTTTTGTGAATTCTCAGATTTTCCTGAATCACGGAATCGATTGGATCACGGAAAAAGGGTTAAAAATCGATCCAAAGTCTTTCACACAGGTGGACAGACGGACACTACGAGCTTTATACATAAAAAAAACATTCTGACGTGTACATAAAAATCGCCGATACACGTGTATTTTTACGCGTAATATACTTTCCGAAAAAGTATATTTGGTTCATAGGACAGAACAAAAGCTCGTTTTTGTAACGCGGTGTAATTAAAGACAAAACTAGTCTAGTCAGATTTAAAAATTAAAAGTGTTTATAATTTTTAGAGAAAAACGTTTATTCTTTTTCTTCACCTCAACATTTCTAAAATAAAAAACAAATAAATAAAAAAAATAAAAAAATTAATGAAATTTTTTTTTTCGATAAAATGTACCCACGAGGTAGTTGAACCTGGAGCTACAGGTTATTATTCAACCACTCTACCGTATTTGCTATCTCGACAAGTTATAAAATTTCTATTTTTAGAAGCAAGATAAAACAAATATGCTGATGTAAGTTCTTACAATTACATTATTTATACATTTAACTTTTTCTAAAGAGCACAAGTGGTGCAGTAAAAAAAATTAAATTATTCTATTAATTTGTCTAAAATTTTAACAACTTGAATAATTTTTTCAACAAAACAGAATTTTATGTAAAACAAATTATTCATATTATTACTTTTAATCGTAATAATGTAGACATGAAATATGATTTTACTGATTTAAAAACCGCTCTTATTTTGCTCAAAAGTAATGCTTCCAAGTGGGAATTCGCTGATAAAAATCATGGCATATGTACACTTAGAATACTATGTACGTAAAAACCACTGCAAATGTAGTTAAAAACATATGAAATTCACTTGAAGAAAGGACGACTTACATTTCAGTAAATTCAACTAACATTGTCATTTGTTTTTTTCTGTTTAAAAAAATGAACCGCAATTATAATAAAAATTAACAACAAATGCAGTAAAAAATACACAAACATTTATTTGTTTTATTTTTTTAAATAAAAAAACTACTGTATAAAATGAATGTAAAATCATAATACAGTAATTTGATGTGGTTTATTTTTTAAATGAACTACAATTATAGTCAAAACTGAAATTTCTTCTACAAGTGACTGTAAATATACTGTATTACAACTCAAACAACCACAAACATTTACAGCAGAGTTCACTGCGTGTAAGCAGCTTTGTAAGGTATTATTTTTGTCTAACTCCCTTACACACCTACTTGCAGGTAAGCAGCATTTTTTTACTGAGTATACTTAATAGATAAAAACATATATAACTTGGTTAAAGAAAATGACATTACTTTCCAGATTACAAAAAGTCAAATATGTGTAGTTATATGTGCCATCACTAGAGTTAAAAAAATATTGAGTTTATAAATAGATTTTCAAAAAATTTTCAGATCATTACTTTATATTTAAAATAATGATAAAAAATAGTATTTATGGGTAATGCATTATTTTTTGTATTGAAATAATAAAAAAGTTAACTAGTTATTAGTAAGTCATTATTCCAGCATTCTGTCGACGCACAGTGGCGCCATTTGAGTTTTTTCGTTGCAAAAATCATAACTTTCGAACCAAAGCATATGATAGATAACACAAGGCAACAATTTTGAAAAAATTTTAGGGGCTTTGAAAACCACTATACAATTTTGATGTATTGTGGTCCCAGTAGTACAAATATGGTTCAATTTTGAAATTCTATGGAGAGGTTTTTTTTTAAAAAATTTTTAATTAAAATTATAAATTTTTTTAGACGTTTCTCCACATAATTAATGATAACTAAAAAAAAATAGTCCGATATTATTCAAATAAATTTAGAAAAACTGAAATTTACATAGCCTTTAATCCGTTAATATATTGCGTTTCAATCGGCTCAGTAGTTTTGGAGTTATAATAAAAAATTGAGGGAAAAAATATTTTTTTTACGTGAAAATAGCAAATTTTTTTGGTTTAAAAAAATCATAAAAAATCGAAAACGTCAAAAATCGTTCAGATTTATTGCTTTATCGTAAAGCCACATGTAATAGGAACAAAATGAGATATCGATCATAAAAATCGATTAAGTGAATTCGCTCATTTTCACCAAATTTTAGTTTTTTGTCTGATATACATAAAATTGAGTAGTTAATGTTCTTCTTTCGATTGATTGAATTTTGAAAACATTTTCCCCATGCTATGTACAAATTTTCACATCAAAAATGCATTACATAGTAACATTCGTGTATTTTTTGGCAAAACCCTACCTAGAATATACTGATTCTATTCTTCGGAAAGACATTTGTGTTGGATGAGCTTAAATGTAAATAAATAAATAAATTAAATAGTAGAAAATTTATATTTTATTATTCACATTTATTATAATAAATAAAACAAGAAAATAAATAAATAAATATGTATTATAAACTACAAACTCTGAAATTTTCTTTTAGTCGATTTTCTACTATTGTTGAATAACGAAGTGTTACTCTGAATACTCCAGCAAAAATCAGCCATCATGTGTGCATCCCAGCGACCCTGGTATCGTTCCTCCATTGTCCGGATATCTTGGTGGAATCGTTCGCCCTGTTCTTCACTCAAGTCTCCTAGATTTTCAGGAAAACGATCTAAGTGACTGTGCAGGTAGTGTACTTTGATGCTCATGTTGCATCCAAGATTCTGGAAGTGAGTTAACATCTCTTCAACGTGCGCAACGTAATCATCACCCTTGTTATTGCCTATGAAATTTTGAATGACCCATACAAACGAATCCCATGCATTCTTCTCAATTTCTGACATTGAACTGCCAAATTCAGTATCGTTCACCAATTTGCGAATTTGTGGGCCATCAAATATGCCTGCTTTCAGCTTTTCCATACTTAGATTGGGAAACTTCCTTGAAATATACTGGAAACATTCACTATCTTTGTTAAGTGCTTTAACATATTGTTTCATCAGACCAAGTTTAATGTGAAGAGGGGGTAATATGATGCGATCTCGGGGCACTAGAGCCACATTTATAACATTTGGCGTACCTGGAACTAGTGTTTCCCTAGAAGGCCATTGTTTTCTCTTCCAATGTTCTGTTTTAGCTCTGCTGTCCCATAAACATATAAAACAAGGATATTTTGTAAAGCCGCTTTGTTGGGCTAAGAGGAAATTTACCATCTTAAGATCAACACAAATTACCCACTTATGTTCATCATACTTTATCTTCTTCATGACCAATGCAATTACAGAGTATTCTTCTTTTACTTTGGTTGAATGTGCGATCGGCAAGGAGTGAAATTTATTTCCATTATGCAAAAGGACACACTTTAAGCTGCGTTTTGATGAGTCGATAAATAAACGCCATTCGTTTGAATCATATTTCTGTAAGCCCATGGCAGTCATCAAACCAGAAATATCTGTGCAGTACACAAAGTCATCCTCTTCAGCAAAATAATGAAGTGTCTTTTTCTCGAGTACGGTAATACGAAACTTTAGTTTCTTTAGTTATGAGACCTGTTTCTTTCATCCGGGACGCAAGTAATTCAGAAGATCTTTTCGACAATCGATGGTCTCTAATTACATCATTAAGCTGATCTTGATTTCATGGTCTCGGCGAGAAATGTTTGTGTGGGATGAACTCGTCATTTTCAGCTACCGCAATCGTAAAAATTAAACAATCTTTTGTTTATTACTTATTTTTTTTTTAATTATTAGAATCATAAAAATGTCATAGAGGTTTTTCCCAAAGGGGTTTTGCCAAAATGCGTGTCGTAAAATGCACCTGAGTTTTTATGTTCTGCATTTTCATTATATAGTAGGTACAATTTTCTACAGTGCTTGTAAATATGCGATACCTTCAATTAATTGTAAATAAAAATGTAAAGCATGCATCGATTTTTATGATCCATATCTAGTTTAATTCGCATGATATGTAGCTTTACTACAAAAAAATAAAAAGTAATATTTTTTGCAGTTTTCAATTTTTTCCAGATTTTTGTTTTTCAAATTTTTTTTTTTTTTAGCATTTTTTTTTTTTTTGCTAACAATTTGTTTCATAACTTTGAAACTATTGATCGCATTAAAAAAATTTGTACACGTTCTTTAAAGATATTGTAAACCTTAATTTTTGTAAATTTAATTTGACAAAATCGGACTAGTTGTTTTTGAGTTATGACAACATAAGTGGAGAAATGGCTCAAAATATTGTCAATTTTAAAAAAAAAAATTTTTAAAAAAAAATTATCCATAGAATTGAAAAATTTTACCATTTTTGTACTTAGGCAGCCATGATGCATCAAATCTATATAGTGGTTAGTCAAGCCTTTTTTTTGCTGTTGACCTGTGTAATCGATCAACCTATGAAATGAGTGTTTGAAAAGTGTTCTACGCCTCTTAGGTGCCTACTTATAGGTTAGCAAAGTTGATTATTGTAAAAAAATCATTTTCATGGGTAGTAAAATAAAATATTTTTTATTTTTTTAAATTTTTTTATTTTTTTTGTCTCTTTTAAAGGCTTTTATGATTTAAAACTATTCCAGAAAAAATTCAATTTTTTTTTTATTATTTTTCAATTTTTTGTAAAATATTGCTCACAGTCCGTAAAGGAAGGTATATCTTAAAGACTTATCATTTCTGAACTATAATTATTTTCTAACTCTTTTCGTGACTTTATATGCCGCAGTGATGAAATAAGTGGATCGGAAGATGCTGCTAGCATGTTGAAGAGATCCTAATTTTGTCTTACCCTTAATGATTTGAAAGTGTTCAGCAGTCTATATTTTTTATAAAATTTTTTTAGGGACTTCTGTGCTTCTTTAGAAAGCTCTCCAATTGGCAAAGGCTAATATTCAATTATAACTTTTCCATGTGAAAATATTTTATGAACTGTCGGGGTCAACTTTTTCTGTGGATATAAGTTTGCTAAAAGAGATGCAGTTTTAGAGGCATATTCTAATTACTTTTGAGAATCAACTTTTTCCTTGGAGTTTAAAATATTCAAGATCGTTCCCAATCTCTTAATGATTTCATTGTCTATTCCACTGATTCGAGTTACAGCCTCATCATTTTCAAAAAACCTTCTCGAAGTGTTTCCATCGATTGAGTTTGAGAACCCGTGCTTGGGGTAGTCTACTTTTAGTTCAACTTGTTTGAAAAACTCATTATTATAAAAACTCATTATTATAAAAGAAATATTTGATAATATAAAACAAAATTAAGATAATTAACAAATTAAAAGTAGGACAATATAAAATATTTTAATCAAATAAAACGGGTATAAAGTATAATTCAAAGAGGAGAAATTATTAGGAATATTCATAAAATATATAACAACGGGATTATGATTTTTTTTTTCAAATATATAGTCTAATCTACATAATCTAGACTAATCACGGGATAATGATTGTTTTTAAATATATAGTCTAATCTACCTTGAATTAAAAACAAAAATCTACCTAATGTACAAACATTTTCATAATCTACCTTGAATGAAAAACAAAAATCTACCTAACCTTGACTAATAACGGGATTATGGTTGTTTTAAAATATATAGTATAATCTACCTAAAATCATAAACAGAAATCCTATATATTAACAATAATAATAAGAATGGGTTTTCGCGTTTATATGTCATTAATTGCCCAAAAATGCATGCGACACCTTTTTTGAACCATGTCTTTTTTCAAAATTTTACCTCTAGCCAAAAATGGGGCAAGGACGGGCAGCTGGAAATTGTTGCAGTAGATAAAGGACTAATCAAAGAACTTATTTTGAAAATATGGCAAATATAGTTTTTAATAGTTTTTTTTTATTTTCCACCAAAGTTGAGAAATATTGAAAAAATGGATAGTTTGTAAATATCAAAGTACCTGGACCAATACAAAGCAAACAGTCTAATTTTTTTTTAATCTTCTCTTAATAAATATATCTATCAAAAACATTAAAAAGAATGACGATCCGTTATCTAGTTTTCGAGATTCTGCATCTGAAAGCGGACAAAATTACATAAAAATGTTCTATTTTTTTGAACACTGAAAATCGGTCAACTTTGAAGGGCTATATCATCTGAACCAAAAATCTGATTGTAATAAGAGTGGCATATTTGAAATCGTTGGATAATTTCCTATAAAATCGGTTTATTCAATATTTTTTAGGGGCACATGACATTTTTGATTTTTGCCACCTCACTTGTTCTACAGGCGCTACTTACTGTGCGACGTTGGATTAAAAATATTACAATATTTTTCTAAATAGTGGGTGTTTTTGTTGAAAAGCTATTAAATAATTTAATTTTACTATCAAGTATAACATATATTACATGACTGTCATTTAAAAACCATTTTTATAATAATTACGAAAAAACGGGGAAAAAACTAAAAATGGATTGAATTTGTTTTGTTTCTTGTATTACATACCCTTATTTAATCAAAATCTAAAAGATACCCTTATTTAATCAAAATCTAAAGCCAATTGTGACAATTTTTTGTTGTTGTTTTGGTTTTTCTTTGATATTTTACAAATATCTCTAGAAATTCTAATAACAAAGTCCCCTGAAGATTTCCTTGGCAGGAATGAAATCCGGATAGGGACACGCCTACATCAGATTGATTTTCACAATTTGTTAAATAAGTTTTGGGACTTTAGCACATTTAATTACTAAAATGCAATTAATGTTTATCCCGATGAAATTAAATTTAAATAACAAATATGCAGGTGCTTGTGCAAATTTAAATGTAACTGACACTAATAGAAAACATATGATTTTCTATTGTTGATTTACTTGAATAAACGTCACTACATTGCTAGGTCTGTCAAAAAAACAGAGTAGTATTTGGAAGATGACAAAGCCAATTGTGACAATTTTTTGTTGTTGTTTTGGTTTTTCTTTGATATTTTACAAATATCTCTAGAAATTCTAATAACAAAGTCCCCTGAAGATTTCCTTGGCAGGAATGAAATCCGGATAGGGACACGCCTACATCAGATTGATTTTCACAATTTGTTAAATAAGTTTTGGGACTTTAGCACATTTAATTACTAAAATGCAATTAATGTTTATCCCGATGAAAATAAATTTAAATAACAAATATGCAGGTGCTTGTGCAAATTTAAATGTAACTGACACTAATAGAAAACATATGATTTTCTATTGTTGATTTACTTGAATAAACGTCACTACATTGCTAGGTCTGTCAAAAAAACAGAGTAGTATTTGGAAGATGACAAAGCCAATTGTGACAATTTTTTGTTGTTGTTTTGGTTTTTCTTTGATATTTTACAAATATCTCTAGAAATTCTAATAACAAAGTCCCCTGAAGATTTCCTTGGCAGGAATGAAATCCGGATAGGGACACGCCTACATCAGATTGATTTTCACAATTTGTTAAATAAGTTTTGGGACTTTAGCACATTTAATTACTAAAATGCAATTAATGTTTATCCCGATGAAAATAAATTTAAATAACAAATATGCAGGTGCTTGTGCAAATTTAAATGTAACTGACACTAATAGAAAACATATGATTTTCTATTGTTGATTTACTTGAATAAACGTCACTACATTGCTAGGTCTGTCAAAAAAACAGAGTAGTATTTGGAAGATGACAAAGCCAATTGTGACAATTTTTTGTTGTTGTTTTGGTTTTTCTTTGATATTTTACAAATATCTCTAGAAATTCTAATAACAAAGTCCCCTGAAGATTTCCTTGGCAGGAATGAAATCCGGATAGGGACACGCCTACATCAGATTGATTTTCACAATTTGTTAAATAAGTTTTGGGACTTTAGCACATTTAATTACTAAAATGTCCCAACGTACATTTTTTTTTTAATATTTTTTCAATTCAAACTCATTTAAATGCCTTTATTTCTGACATAATTTGTAAATTTCAAGACTTTTTTCTTCAAATTATATTTGGTTTAATGAAAATATATATATCGAGTATAATGATTTTTCATAATAATTTTGAATTTCAATCCATTTTGACAGCGATTTACTGCAGAATATTAAAATCTGACAGTCCTTTTCCCTTATAAATTTCTTCATTTTGTTCTTCACAAATTTCCTTTATGACTTTTTAACTCAAGAATGTAACTAAAGTTTTTATTAAACAATTTATATCATATTTTTCATATCCAAATACCCTTCGGTACTTTTAACATAATGAACTTTTATTCACATTCAATGTATATAAATATAAGAAAAGAACCACTAAATGCCATTTTATATTTCTATATTTTATATACAAAGAAGAAAACATCTTAACACATACTTACTCGGTTGGATATTGGCCAACATGTCAATTCAATAGGGAATAGAAAAAAACTGCACATATATATATAGACATCAATGTCCATTTTTATTTAAAATTATTTACAAACATTGGTATGAGATAGAAAAATTCTAACTACTATGTAATATCTACCATAATTGCAAACACTAACTTAAGATAAGTGGGTGATGCATAAAGAGAGTTTAACTGTCATTAGTAGATAAGGCAAAAAAAGCTTATTTTTATAATTTAAGTAAAAAAATAAATTAAGTTAAATCAGGAAAATTTTTTGGAACTGGTTTGCTTTGAATCTATTCCAGAACAGCTTCTTTTACCACTAGTTGCATGAAATCGGTTTTAGAACATTTTCGCGGGATCATATTTGATAGACACTCATATAGTTTGATCGGAACCCATGAGATCTGCTTATGTATGCCATTTTTCAGATCAGATGTGATGTGAGGTTTAGTTATATGTGATACTATAAATAATCAATTATGATTAGATCGGAACATTTTTCTTAGGGCACAGTTAAATTTTAATTTTAATTGCTTAACAATTAAAAATGTCAAACTAAAATTTTTTATTTAAATTTATTTTCATCGGGATAAACATTAATTGCATTTTTAGTATTTAAATGTGCTAAAGTCCCAAAACTTATTTAACAAATTGTGAAAAGCAATCTGATGTAGGCGTGTCCCTATCCGGATTTCATTCCTGCCTAAGGAAATCTTCAGAGGACTTTGTTATTAGAATTTCTAGAGATATTTGTTATGTTAAATCACAAACTCAATGAGAATTTCTTGTCCTCGTCTAGGAGCGAGATTCAAAATTTAAAATATCAAAGAAAAAACACAAACAACAACAAAAAATTTTTTAGTTTGATATTCCAAACTGTGATGTTCAGTTAGGATATTTTCAATAGATATTTTGAATGAATATTTTCTAGTTGATATTAAAATTATGAGTGGGATTTCAAAACTTTTTTTTACATATGGCAATACATTGTTTTATTAAATCATAAATATTAATTTAATTCTGCCAATCCAATTATATATTGCCCATCTAATAACGTATTTTATAACATTTTTCAAGATACAATTAAAATTACAGTGGCAAGTAAAATTGTATTGCATTTAAACTAGATCACATTAAACAAGACTATATAATATTATTTTTACTCGGGTATCCGTAAAATTTTTGTATATATCGGAGTAAAATACTTTATATATGATTATATATAATTAAATCCAGTTATGTGTATATGGTGTCATATATAATCTTATATATGTTTATTAGGGTGGTCCTTATTTTTCAACTTGCGATTTTTGGGGCTGCCCCCCTCTTAAAATATTTGTTTGGGTACAAAAATCCACCATGCAAAAAATTAGAGTTCTAGCATAACGGGAAGATGTCCCGCATCGCCCTTGAAAATCGGGCCCATTGGAAAAATAGTCATAATTTAAAAAAAAATTCAATTTTTTTTTCTTCAAAATTAAAAAAATATAAAATAATTTTTGTGTTGGGTTTAATCATAACTCCTCAGATAAAAAATATTACTTTCCCAGAAAATCGCTAACTTACCCTAACTTTGTGTCAAAAAAATTAATAAATATTTTGGGGGTACCTCAAAGTGACTTTTTTGCATTTTTGAAAATTTTATTCAACAAAAATCAAAAACCGGGTGTTTGCTGTCAAGTATTTTGTTAAACACATCTCAAGTATTAAATAAGCCAAGTATTCCTAATTTTTCTTGTTAAATAATTAAAAATAATTCAATTATAAAAAATATAAAAACAATGAGAACAAGGTGGTCTCTTAAATGCTCTTCTCCTGTCCAAACAAG
Source organism: Delia radicum (assembly GCA_021234595.1). Lineage (NCBI taxonomy): Eukaryota > Metazoa > Arthropoda > Insecta > Diptera > Anthomyiidae > Delia > Delia radicum. The sequence goes on along the minus strand of CM037853.1, from coordinate 109,692,448 downwards.
GAGTCGGGGCCCATTTTTTATTGCTGATTCTTAAAGCAAAAATTATGAGGAATCCAAAAAAAAATAAAATTAGCCGGAAAATTTAGGAGCTTCTGTGGAAAATCGGAAAATTTAATTTTCATGGGAAAATTTAATTTTCATGGGAAAAAAGGTAAATTTCTGAGAAAAATTAGGAAAATTTTATTTTTCAATTAAAGCCTGATTCAATACCTTTCCAACGAGCTATCACTCGTTGCGATCGCTTTAGTAGTTAAAACAACTTTCAATGAGGTCCCTTATGAAGAATTCTTCAATTTTGTCACATGACAGTGGTGCACACCACCACTAAACCAGTCACTATAAAAAAAAAAAAATATGTAGGTATTTTATTTTTTGCTGGGCAATCGATTGAGGCTATTTATTTTAAAATCGGAGAGGGGTCGTCCAAAAGGTGATCGCTTTCATATGGAATTGCTCTTTAGTAAATTTAGGTTTCTATAAAACACTTATTCAAAGCATTTGTAATAAATCTTTTGAAGGCTGCCTCAAAGAAGCCTGTTAGAGTATTTAGTAAAGTAGAGTATGGACTTTTGTGAATTTTTTTGCTCGCTTTAAAAGCACATCGTAAGAAACTAATAATGCACCACCCGTCAGCAATTTCTTATTGCCTTACTTTAGTACATTCTTGTAAGCCAGAATGGAATTTTGAGCTAACAGAAAAGCTTCTAGCTCTGCAGTGCTGCTTAAATCATACATTGTTATGAACTTATTATTTCATACACTACCTTGTAATTATTACTCATTATTTTCAGCATTACTCTAAACGATCAAATAATCTGTTACATATACGAATTTCATAACGAATTTCATCTTACATAAAATATAATTGATGAACAATGAAAGCTTACTAATCTTATTATTTCAAGACAAAAAGATAATGATAACCCGAGTAAAAACACCCATATACAATCATATCTTATTTAATGCAATGTAATATAAAAACATATATCTTAATACGGATATATATGATGGTACATATGATCATATATAATTTTATCTTGGATTTTGTTTTCCGAAATTTTTTTATATGGTTCCATACATAGTAATATTTAAATATACACAGTATTAAAATGTGATGGCATATAAAACCATATTTGGTATATATTAATTAGCATTATGACATATTTATATATGCCTTAATACAATACCACGTATAATAATATATGGTATACAAAATTTTTTAAAATCCGACTTTTTAATAACACCTTTTTATCACTTTAGCTGACGACATGAAGCTGGTATAGTAAACCTTTATTATTAGTAACAATGACAGGTTTGTCAATTTTGAATTCTAATTTGGACTTTGCTTTGAACATGTTAAATATTATAAATTATATTGTGGGTTTCAATTAAAAATGTAGACGATTTCCAAGTACTTAAGTTCAACAAAATCTTAATATGATAGTTTCAGTTATAATTTTCTGATTTAAAAATCTCAGCATAAAGTTTAATATTTTTTTTTTTTAATTTATAAAATAGCAAAGTAAGTAACGCAAAAATCTTTATTTCAATTGGTATTTTCATTTAAAAATTTAACAGAAAAATTTAAATAATTTATAACATCTTCAATTACAAATGAACATTTGCAATATCACTTGCATAACTTCTCTATTACAAATACAAATTTTTTATTTCATTTAAAATTTAATTGATTTTTTGTTAAAAAAATAGAAAATTAAATAATTTGACTGCATATGTAAATGTGATTTTATATAAAATTAAATAAAAACTATATGCGTTATTATGTCAACTCGTTTGTAGCTTAAGAACTATAATCAATTTTATGTTTAACATTGTTTTACCATATTTACAAGTTATATGCTGGTTTATATGAGAAGACCTAATATTATCATTTTGAAAATTGCAAGGAACCATATGATATTGGTATTAAATATCATCAGATATAGTCTTATGTTATAACGTATAATTTCATAAAATTGGATGAAGCCAAATTCGGATAAAACTGTATCAAATCACGTCTAATTGTATCTAAATAAATTTAATGAGTCAAATTAGATGTAATTTGATACAATTTAAACTGGCCATTTTTGTTATTATATAAAAACAGTTAGAATGTTTAATACGTACAAACTTGAGAGTTTAGGTTGATATAACTCTTGCAACTATAATTCAGAAAATATTAATTGGAATTCAGAAATAATCAATTGAAATTCAAAAATTCTGTTTGAAATTCTGAAAACATCAATTGCGCTTCAAAATTTCCATTCGAAATTTAGAAAACATCAATTGAAATTTCAGATTCTCTATTTTAAATACAGGTAACATTATTTAAATTCAGAAACACATCAATTGAAATTCAGAATACATCAATTGATATTTAGAAAATATCAATTACAATTCAGAAAATGGTAATTGAAATTCGGAAAATAGCATTTGAAATTCCGAAAATACTTACTGAAATTCAGAAACACATCAATTGAAATTCAGAATACATCAATTGATGTTTAGAAAATATCAATTACAATTCAGAAAATGTTAATTGAAATTCAGCAAATATCATTTGAAATTTAGAAAATGTTAATTGAAATTGAAATGAAATGTGCTGTGAATTTAAATTGATGTATTCTGGATTTAAAGTGATATTTTATGAATTTTAATTGATGTTTTCCGAATTTCAATTGATATTTTCTGAATTACAATTGATGAGTTTTAAATATCAATTGGTATTTTCTAAATTTCAATAGATATTTTCAGAATTTCAAATGGGAATTCTGTATTTCAATTGATATTTTCTGAATTTCAAATGGGAATTCTGTATTTCAATTGATATTTTCTGAATTACAATCTTAAAAGGTGTATTGATATCAAGGTTGGCAACCGAAACAAACAACGGTATTAGTATCTATTATTTATTTGTTTAGATATTGTTATCGGTATTTCATTTGTAATGATATTGTTATAACCGATATCGCAACATCAGTAACGGTACATACCGATATTATTAAAAACTGAATTTTTGGATATATTGAATCAAAAATGTGTGCAATTCAATGCCGTTATTAAGATATACGGTTAGGGGATTTCGTTATCAATTTGAAAGGGTTTTGAATCGGATAGCGTGTTTAACCCTTATACCACTAAGACCGTCTACAGACGGTCATCACTTAAATCCAATTACATTAAAATTTTAAATATCCCAGTGGTTTAAGGGTTAGGGTACTATTAGCGAGTGAAGTTAAAAAAAGACCCTTTTTAAATATTTTTTTATGTGAAAAATTTATTTTTGGAGCTAAATTTTTTTATATATGACAACTTACGATCTATATTTTATAAAAAAATTTGATTTCTTAATTATATTTTTTTCTCTAGTATAGAGGGCATTGAAGTCGAAGTAAAAACAAAAGAGCCCAAATCTGCGCAATTGATAGAGCCTCTCCAGTGCATCTACAAAAAATAAATCAAATGGCATTTTAATATGGACATATTTAGTTGTGCATAAAGCGTTTTTTCAAAAAATAGGGCGTACTTAAAAAAAAAAAATTTAAAAACAGACTCATATTACCGCGATTTTAAATCTGTAAACGGGAAAAAAGAAAAATAATCACCAGATATGTGGGGGAATGCATAATAGGTATAATAATAAACAAAACGAGCCATGTTTTTTTAAAATTGGATACAAAGTTTTTGAGCTAGAGTTTGCGCAAATTTGAAAAATGTTCTTTCGAGAAAAACGCGTTTAAAGTTTTTTTAAATGAAATTTTACTTATATTTTATAAAATCCCAGCAAAAAATAGTGCTTCCAAGAAGCGCTTGTGGAAGGCCTTCTTTGAACCCTAAGCGCTTGCAGAAGGCCTTCCAGAAGGCATGATTTTTGTTCGCGATGTCCCACTTGGTAGGTCTCTTTTAAACAGGTGAGAAGCGCTTCTATCACGTGATTCTTAGATCACGTGATCTAAGAAGAGCTTCCGGAAGAGCTTCCAGAAGACCTTCCCGAAGCGCTTCCAGAAGAGCTACGAGAAGCAATTCTTCCTTCAGGGAAGCACAATATAATGCCTTCCAGAATTGCTTCATAGAAGGCCTTCTTTACTGCTTCATTGCATGCCTTCTTCACTGCTTCTTTTCATGCCTTCTTTACTGCTTCAAAAGAATGCCTTCAGGGAAGCACAATATAATGCCTTCCAGAATTGCTTCATTACATGCATGACGGCGAAGCGCTTCTTTGGAAGCACTGAAAAGAAGTTACTGCTTACCAAATCGAAAATTTTTTTTGCTGGGATATTTATAAACTTCGTTATTACTTTATTTGTATTTTGAATTTTGACCTGAAATTTGAATAACATATCGTTAGCTAAACGTGCAACTCCATTTTTTTAAATTTTACAGGACAGACAAAAAACTTTTCAGTTTCTTTCCTTTAAAGATTATTGAAATCTTTAAATACAGTTACGTGTTTATTGTTCTTGCTCTTTAATTGAAGCAGAAAATATATGAAAAAAATAATTTCTCGAGCAAATACAGCAATTTTGTGGACTTACGACTTTTTCTGTTTTCAATTGTGAACTTTTTTGTGGACTTACGACTTTTTCTGTGTGTGTGTTTTTTTATATTGTTTTAATAAAAAATATTAATACAAATAATACAATTTTTCATTGTTTTTAAAATAGTAAACAAATAATAACTAACATAAACATTAATTACACAGTCTTATTTCATTGCTGTTTAACAAATTACAAAGTACAAAAAAGAAAAATTCTACAAATTCAAGATCAGAACACTTATTAAGGTAAATAGGAAGATATAAAATTATTCATGAGGTAAATCGTCATAAAATTTATGGTGACTCTTTTTTAAAGTTGACTTTAAAAATTGCAAATCTTGATATTTTCTGTTTGTTATTTTGCTTCTATTCTGGTGAAGTTGTTGCAAGTTGGACCAATCCATTGCCAATATATTTTTATTTAGTTTTTGAGGGAGATTTTGCCACTTGTTTGGAAATCTTATTTTATAATTTATTTGACCATTTGGGATATATTGGATGCCACGAATATCTGTCACTTTATAATCGCCTTTACCTTGGCCAGGGCGAATATTTTTGTAATATTGAACACCACAAAATTTTTTAAAAAATGAGTGTTCCAAATACATAACGTAGTATGGTTCAGGATTATTTCGTGCTCCTTTAACTATTTCAATGTACTCACTGGGGACATCTATATTTCTTTTTTTTATGGCACGTTCAATTGTGGAATGAACACTGTCTGCTTCCATTTGTGTGTGGCCAACTTCTAGAATCTTTTGCTTAATGACAATATTACGCTTGACAGCTACATTTAGTAAGGCATTACTCATGACAGTGTTCCGATTTTGATAATTACAACCATCACTATAAAAAATTATTTTAACAGGGTTTTTATTTTCATTAAGAATTTTTTTTTTCAATAAAGTAAACCCATATACTATCGAATTCTTCGGCATTTACACCACCCTCAGCTTCATTCCATATGAAACAATAAGCTTTTTGGGTTTTAAGATTAAAAAATACCAAATTATGAACTTGCAACTTTGCGCGGTAGTATAAACTGCTGACATTAGACTTTGGAGCCATTAAGACTGCTTGAAGATCCACGGTAAAGACATGTGTTTCTTCGTATTTATCTTTTTGCTTCTCTGTTCTAGCCTCTTCTTTTTTCTCTTGGTGGAGTGTGTACTCTTCATAAGACAGGTCACCGACTGAATAACGAGCACATATTTCGCATTGGTCTTTTTTAGGCGCGAATAATCCACAATTTCGTTGATGAAATATTTTATTAAACACTGTTATTGAAAGTGGCTGTACGTTTTTGTTTTTACACCAGTTATTCACGTAAAAGTCGTAAAGTTATTTTTTTGATCGCCATTCTGGTAAAAGGTATTTTTTTTTTGTGTAATAGCGCGGCAGTAATGTGACTCTATTAAAGGTAGCGCATCAAAAATTCATGAAGACATTGCTTTTTATCAATTAGTTTATTTTGAGCAGTAGTTTTTGAAATTGGTTTTGAAACTACGGTCTTCTTGATCCCATTAAACACTGTTTTTTCTCCAATATCCAACGTATTTAAGAAGAACTTTTTGCACACTCTAATATTTTTGCATTGAAATCTAAGATTATATTTATATGTTAGGCATCTTTTGGATTTCCTGTAGTCTTTTCTGTTTCGTGGTCTAGTAATTTGATATGCGTCAACCAAACTATTTACATAAATTTTTTTTGATTCCATTCCAATTGCCAAAATTCGGAAAATATTTTCTTTCTGTTGTCGTCATTGACCCCGGACCTTTCATGGCTCCATTTTCTTTGCAACAGCATCTTTCTTTAATTTTCCGGGACTCTTTTATCTTTTTATAATTCCAACCAGAACACTCTATTTGCTTTCCAAAATAACGTTGACCACTTTCTCTGCACTTTATATTTTTAGACGCAAACCAACCAGAATTTTGCACTTGAACTCTCTTCTTGCGTTCATTCGACTTAGTGGGTAAATTATCTGAATTATCGGAATCGCTGTGAAATCCATAAGGAACCAGGCTTATAACTCCATGGTCTGATTGAAATTCATAATCGTCAATGTTTCCGCTTTCACATGATAGGGGCACGTTATTGTTATTAGAAGAAGACATCGTAATCTTTAAATAAAATTATTAGTAGAATATAATTTTTTCACAAAAATATTATGTTATAAGTGCATTACCTTTGTCTTTCGTCAAATTTTGGAAACTAATAATTTTCCACAATTTTTTATTTACCGCATTAAAATAAATTGCAACGCACACTTAATTGAAAATAAATTGCAAGGCACAGTAAATTGAAAAAATTGCAAACAGTAAGTGATAGTTTTATAATCGTTTCTGTTTTTCGTTAAAGATCTATCAGGCTTTCAACAGACAACTATACGAACAGAAAATCGATGTGTCAGACGGACATCGCTAAGTCCTTTAATTTGATGAGACTAAAAAAGAATAGTATATTTTTAAGTATGTCTGACCATTTGATCTCAATATCATTCAATAAAATTGATACTTTGACTGACATTTTCAATATGTAATTTTTTAATGGACTTACGACCTTTTCCTTTGTTACAATTGGACTTACGACTTTTGCACATTACTGCAAAACAACAACTAAAAATGACATAACTAAAATTTTTCTTTTTGTAAATAATGTACTTCAACCTGTTAAACATTTCTGCATCAAAATCTCAATTTCGAAAAAATATGGACTTACGACCTTTGCACGTTTAGCTAACGATATTCACTATTAGTGCCTTAAAGGCATCGGTGGCCAACCTTGATTAAAATAATTGCACTAACATTTTAAATACACAAAAGCATCGAAATTTAAAACTCGTTTAAAGTTTAAACCATCACTATTAAGTACATGTAAGTAGTTGGTAACAATGAATAATAATACTAAGCGCTTTGTTATAATTAAACATTTTAGGCTTTCAAATATTTCATGTTTCAGTTTAAAGATTTACCACAAAAACATGTTTGAACATGTTATTCTTTTTCAAAGTTTTAGGCATCATTTATTATGTATAAACAGACAGATCTTTACTCGAAGAAGATAAAAAAGAATGTAATCATTATACACGTTCGTATTTAAAGTTTTTGTTTCCTTATTTCTGCCCTACAAACAGGCGTTTCCGTTTTTATATTTTGGCTCCATTTTATTTTTTTAAATTTTTTTTCTGTTTCGTCTCTCTATTATAAGAATTTTTTTCTGTCGAGATAAGCTAAACAAAAGTAAACCTTAAACTTGTTATGTTGCATTGTAAATGTTTTAGTTATGTCCAGTACCCTATACTAGGGTAAAATGAAGTTTAGTGAATTGCAAAGTTAAACTCGATTTCGAAATTTTTTAACAAATTTCCAATAATGGCTTAATTCCATGTGGTTCTTATCGCCTGTTTGGAATTAATTTTTTTTAATTTTTTTAGAAGTTTAGGGCTCGAAATTACACAAAAAAAACATTTTTTTTGACAATAATTAAAAATAAGACATTTTGAAAAAGACATTTGGAATGAAAAATATGAAATATATTTTTTCTTAAATGTAGAACTTTAATAAAGAAAAAAATAATTTTTCAAGCAAAATCTATGGATAAAGACCAAAGTTTTGACTATTTATAAAAAAGTATCCATATTTAAGAATTTCCCTGTATGCAATAAATTTCTTAAGGTATTCATCTGCAAAATAGGTGTCGGTTTTAATTTTATAAATCATTTAAAAATATTAAATTTTCGAAGCCGAGTGGCGGATTTTTTAATATATTAAGTCGTATCCAATATGACTAACAAGGGAAGTAGCCAGATCTGGATTGTAAAGAACCAAAATTTAAGAAACACGTGTTTGGTTTTTAGCTGCTTAATGGTATATTTAGGCATTACTAAATGTGGTCAAAAATTACCCCATTATACGATTTGCGATTCGGTTTACTTTGTTCTATTAAAGTCACTACGCTATGGGGAATGAGGAGTCAATTGACCTAAAAGTGACTAGTTAAAAAAGGACTAATCACAGGACTGGTATAAAATAATACTGAAGTGGGTTAAGCAGTGTCAATTTCCCTAAAATTACCAATCCTGTGACTGGTAAAGGGAGGACATACCAATTAACCAGAATGCTTATTAACAAGAAAAAGCCAGTTGGCCAGAATTTTACCCATTGGAAGCTGTTTAGTTTTCCTTTATTTTATACGTCATGACTCTTTTGCGATAGTCTTGTGGTATGCCCATCTTTGGTTAGTCCTGTGGCATGCCACTATGTGGTTTAAAGCAGGACAAATTACCCCCTCCTATGACAAGCCAATGTTAAAGTTGCCAGTTGTTTACTTAGGGTAGAGTTTAGCAGAGGACCGGTCTCTGGCACGAAGTGACCGATCCTGTGGCACACGCAGAACCGGTCCCAGTTCCCATAGGGTATAGACAAGTTTGGTGTCAACTGAAAAATTGTTGAAGACAAATTAGTTCTAAATATTTTCAAGTACTTTTTTATTAAAAAATAAAGGCGTTTTATTAGGGAATTTTAGTTGTATTAAGCTAAAATAATTCATTGTAATGTATATTTAAATTAATCGAGGGGGTGTCTGAGCTTTTTCCGAAATTCGTAGTCGCTTGATTTGTATATGACTTTTCCCAAGGAGTCTTTTTCTCTTTTACTCCAAACAACTAAAAAATGTGGCAACTCTGGGTGCACCAACTAGGCAATATGGGTATCAAAATTTTTGTTTTCTTGAGTACTTTAACCGTGCGTACAAATAAATTAAATTTGTAAAGTAAAGTCTAGCTTTCATACAAAAACAAATTAATTTTAACCCCACTTTTTAACATTTAATCGTGAAATTTGGCAGCTAAAAAAAATACGTATCTCTTTATTTTGCTCCTCCATAACATATCCAAAGTTCATTAAAATCTGCAAGTTCGGTATAAGACATTTTAACAGTGATCGTATTACACTACTCGACAAATTTCACTTTTTTGCAGAACGTCCCTTTGAAATACACATTTTTTAATCAACTTAGGTACGCTGAATTCAAATCTGTCACAAGTTTTATTCATATTTGCAGTTTTTAAAATACCACGATTTTTATATTTACATCATTTACCCCATTTTTGGTAGATTTTGCTTATTTTTTCGAAACTAACATTTTCTTACGAATATAAATCTAAACAAAATTATCTTTTATTTAAGTATACACTTAGAATACTATGTAGGTAAAGACCACTACAAATGTGGTTAAAAACAATTGATATTTCACTTAGAGAAAGGACGACTTACATTTCAGTAAATTCAACTAACATTGTCATCTGTTTTTTAATGTTCAAAAAATGACTAACAATTGTAGTAAAAATGAACCACATGTTAGTTAAGAATAAACAAACATTATTATTTTTTTTATTTCTTTAAATAACAAAAAACTACTGTAAAAAATTAATGTAAAATCATAAAACAGTCATTTGATGTGGTTTGTTTTTTTAAATGAACTACATGGTTAGTAAAAAATTTAATTTGTTCTACAAATGACTGACATTTGCATTAAAAATAAAGAAACTGTATTACAACCCAAAGAACTACATATTTTTAAAGCTGAAATTCCCTGAGTGCAATAATGTCGGTGTTTGAAAATTTTGCATGTTTAAGTATATCATTATAAATTTTATGTATGCTAAAACAATTTTAAATTTTATCGCTATGCGTAAACTAAACATTCCACTAATCAAATTGTTTTGATAAAATTCCAAATTCATTGAAAATATCGGGAAATATTCAGAAAACAAGAATATTTTTGTATTTCAAAAAAAAATTAGTATATAAAGTAAATATAAAAACCGCGATATTTCGAAAACAACAAATCGCACACTTAGTTCAAAAGTGACTCAACTCAAAATTTTTCATTTTTCAGAAATCAAAAAAAAAAAAATATTTGCAACTTTATACCAACTGAAGCATAAAGAAAGACATAACTGTTTTTTAGCAACAGTTAACAACAACAAAATACACTGAATTTTTTTTTAGTTAAACAAGTGTATTGTGAATAGTTTAAGCATATAAACCCGAAAAATTAAAATCAACCTAGTTAATATGTTTAATTTGCTTTATTTTTGTAAATACACGAAAAATTAAAATCAACCTAGCTAATATGTTTGATTTTCTTTATTTTTGTAAATATACGGTGGTTGGAAACTCGTTATAAATTAAAAATAACATAAAAATAATCTCGATGTATATAAAAACAAAAAACTAACAAAACTGTAAAAAATATTACTTAAGCCAGAGTAAAAACTAAAAATTTTTTATATAAATAGAACATTTTTGGTCTTCAAAGTTTAGTAACGTTATGATGCTTGTTAGGAAAAGACCTAACCACGTGCTTGATTACTAAGAAGACACAAATGGAGCAAAATTGATTATTAATAGGTTTTTTGTTAAAGTTCTGCCTATTATGGAGGCTCTAATTTTTCTAAAACTTCGGGTTCTGATGAGATCTTTAGCCAGAACGAAATACTAGTATCAACCTAGCTAATATGTTTGATTTGCTTTATTTTTGTAAATATACGGAGGTTGGAAGCTCGTTATAAATTAAAAATAACATAAAAATAATTTCGATGTAAATAAAAACAAAAAACTAACAAAACTGTTAAAATTTTGAGTAGAGTCACTTTTAAACTAGGTGTGCGAAATGAAAAAAAAAAAAAATGTTTGTCCGATTTGGAGTATAAATCTATTAGAAAATATGTACTACAAAGATAGGTTCTGCAAAAGTTTCAAATTCTTCAGTTGTAATATTTATAATATATATAATTTTATGTGGAAAAATTTTGTTTTACTTTCGAAATTGAGACATGTGGGAAATTAATTAATGTTTGAAGTTATTTTCCAAATATTTCAAGAGATTTTCAATGGTTTTGAAAGTTAAATACAATTTTTTTTTTTTGGTATGTCTAGTTTATGTACAAATATAGAATTTAAAAATTTGTAACATGCATAAAATTTATATAATTAAAAAAAGAAAATTTTCAACTTACTTGCAATGTCAGTGCTATATCCTGATACAACCGCCGACATGATTATTCTAAAATTAAAGATAATTTGGTGTAGATTTATATTCTTTAAAAAAAAATTATTTTGCAATAGAATTTCGAAAAATTAAGCAAAATATAGGTAGGGTTCTGGCACTGGTCTGTTTTCGCTACAACGCACAGTGGGGTTTTTGATACCAAAAGTGAGAACTAATTCAAGGTAACTTTCCCTGTTTCTAATTTTAAATTTTTTCAGTCAAATTCACTTTAAAACGTAAAACTAATCAATTTTTTAATATTATTTAGTACAAATTTTATTTATTTTCAATTAGTTCATTTTTTAAAACACACCTTTAATATTGCTAAAAATTGCAATACTATTTAAAAAAAATTAAAAAGAATATAATGTATTCACACATTTCTATTCCTTATCCGATTCTTTATCATCATCAATTATTATCATCAACATTCTGGTTCTGGTTACTTATTGTTTCTGTTGCTATTATTGTTTAAAATTCTTATTTTGATTGTTTTAACTTTCTTCTTTTAATATGTTTTTGTCTACTCTAATTTAATAAATAATGTTTGTATTGCTGCTTTTTATAAAAAGTTGATTTTTTATATGTAGGTGCAACAATATATTTAAATTTTATTTTAAAATGTGCAAAAAAGTGCAGACAAAATTTTCATAAATACAAGGTGGCGCAAAAGTAATCCTCCTATCAGAAAATGCGATTGGCCCCTAATGTAAGTTCTGTTTTGACATTTGTGTAGTAAACACATGCGAAATACACGTTAATAAACAATGTTACGCTACACTGCTCCAGAACGCGGAATATTGGTGACTATTTATTTGACCAATAATCGGTCGGTGACTTTGGCACAACGTGAATTTCGTCGCAGATTTCCTGGCCGTCCAACGCCTACTGGTGAAACACTGCGACGTTTAGCCGCTCGCCTCGAAGAGGACTGGCACAACACGAGATGCTGCCAGGCGTGCCAGACCCCGGAGTAGCCGTTCTGCAGAGAATATTGCTGCTGTAGCCGAGGATGTCATGGAAGCGCCGTCGACATCGACCAGACGACGTGCCACGCAAATGGGTATCAGTCGACGGTCTTTACAGCGAATTTTGGTACAAGATTTGAAGATGTTTCCGTACAAAGTCCAGATGGTGCATCAGCTGTTAGCTGCTGACCGCCAATCGCGTGTAACATACGCTCAAGCCATCCTTAATCACCACCAAGAGGAAGATGATTTTTCATCAAAAATAATCATGAGTGATGAGGCCCATTTCCATCTTAGCGGGTACGTAAATAAGCAAAATTTACGCTTCTGGGGCACTGAAAATCCGCGTGTAACCCAGGAAGAGCCATTACACCCGCTCAAAGTCACTGTATGGTGTGCTGTTTTCGCTGGAGGTGTCATCGGACCTTTTTTCTTCGAAGACGTCGCGGGCCAAACAGTTACTGTGAATGGTGAGCGCTACAGAGCAATGATCAACGAGTTCTTTTTGCCGCAACTTGATGAATTGGGATTGGAAAACATGTGGTTCCAACAGGACGGTGCAACGGCACACACTGCACGTGCCACAACCGATATGCTGAAGGATGCATTTCCCGGGCGCCTAATCTCCCGTTTTGGCGATTTGCACTGGCCAGCAAGATCGCCTGATTTGACCGCTCCAGACTTCTTTTTGTGTGGCTTTTTGAAGTCGCGGGTTTATGTCAACAAGCCTCAGACACTTGCAGCTCTTAAAGACAATATCCGTCAAGAATGTGAGGACCTATCGCCGGAAGTTTTGGCCAAAGTGATGGAAAATGCCATAAAAAGGGCTCAAATGACAATCAACTGTGGCGGCGGCCATTTACATGACAACATATTCTCGACTTGATGTAAAAAAAACTAAAATACCAAATAAAAATAAAAATAATCCACAAGAAGAATCAAAGTTTTTCTTTTTTTTTTAAATTACAGCCAAAAAACATCGGAAGGTTATTTTAGCGCCACCTTGTATTATCAAAAGCGTTTATATTTAAAAAAAAAGTTTTTTTCTTGATTTTTCTTTATTCACAACTATTTATCGACATATTTCCCGAAATCCACTAATTTATAGGCTTACGCGCGAAAATTAATTAAAAATAATAACAAAAATTACACATAAAAACAAAAAACATAAATTAATCTTACTAACCTGAGGTTGAAGGTTCCATTAAAATATTTTTAATTATAAATTTAGAAACTCTCAAAACTAATTTTTAGAATACAAAAAGTTGAAGTTTATATTGCACGCGAGGAAAACGTCAAATAACTCAAACTTTAAAATTGTATGGTGACATAACGGTAGTTGTTAAAAACAAAATTTTTACACTAGTAATGTGGAATGTTGTGTACTTTTACCGACTACAAAAATTTATTCGGTTCTCCTAAATTTAATTTTGCAATTAATTCCCATTTTTGGTATCAAAAAACCTACTGTGCAACGAGCCGAAAGCCATAGTAGCTAGTGCTCGGTTAGGGTATTAGTATATAATTTGTAATTATATGATTATTAATTAATAAAATAAAAATAATAAAAATAAAAAAAAAATAAAAATCGCGATATATTAAAAACTGCAAATGAGAACAAATAAATTTGCTAGATTTGGATTCAGCGTACATATGTAGGTCTATTAGATGTCTTTCAAAGCTAGGTTTTTTGGCCGTCGATTGTTATTTTTAAATTTAAAAATGCCGTTGCTATTGGTGTAAGGCATCAACTAGTCGTTAATCGCTAATTACAAATTTGGTGGTCCTTTGTTGTATTTCACATGTGTTTACCTTCATGGCTTTGAGTATTTTTTTTTTTACTTTCTTTTGCCGCCACGAAACTTGGCTACAAAATTCTTAACTTTTTTTGTTTTTTTTTTTTTGTATACACCTTGTTTATATATTTTTTCCATTTTCTGATGCTACTGTTAAAAATTGCAGTTAGTTTTCCAATTGAATTTCCTTTTCTAAATGCTTATCATTTTCAATCCAAAAGAAGACAGATCTTAAAAGAATTAACTCATATTATGTAGAAATTTATACCATACAAACGGTAAATACAGATTAATAGCATTTATTGATTAATCTGAGTAGGTAATTAGTGCAACTAGTTTTTTTTTTAACTGAAAAATCTGATTCTTTTAATTTTAATTTTTACTTTTTGAAGGACTTTAACGTTTTGGGACTAAATTTCGAATCTGCATTAAATTAAATGTTTGTAATACGGATTCAGACTATTTTATAATAAAAAATATTGCTTATAAATTTCGCTTTAATATTTAGCATGCAATAGACAAAAACATGTCAACAAATTATAATTTTTTGGGCTAAAATCAAAGTTTTTAAATTGCGGAAAATGTAGACAAATAAAGTAATCGCTTTCGATTTTATATAAAACAGCATCAATTAGAATAAAACAAGAAATATTTCACAAAAATTTATGGATAAACTCCAAACTTATAGCAAATGTATAACTACACTGATAGAATTTTCCTTCATAGTATTAATGAAACGATTTAATGAAAATCGATTTATTGGTTTAATGAAAAATTAATATTGGTATTTTTTTCATTAACATTTTTTATGATTTTTTCTTAATTTTATAATAAAAAAAAATCATTAAATCAATGAAAAATTTTCAATTTTTTTCAATAAAAATTTTGACTTGTATTAAGAAAAAAAAGTTTTTTTTTTTGTACTATCTACAGAATTCCAAGCCAGATCGATAAAACATTACATATTTTGTACCGACATATAAGAAAATATGTCATCTTTTAACACAAATTATAACAAAATCTAAAGATTAAATGTAAAGAAAAAGAGAAATAAATTAAAATTGGTTTTTTTTAGTTCAGCTTTTAATATTTTAATGCCTGTTAATTATATTTAAACGATTTTTTCAATCATTAAAGTTCTTAATATACATAATTTAAAAAAAAGTACAGTAATTAAAATATTTCATTTTATGGATAAAAAAATTAAATTTTCAAAATTTGTAATTTTCGATCTGAAATCTAATCAGCTACTTTTCAAATTTTATCTTTTTCGAATTCGTCAAAAACTATGAGCTTTAGCAAATTTGTTGAGAAACAATAGAATTTTCCCCAGTGTGCTACATAGGTGTCTGGCACCGGGAAAACCTTTCTTGTTAGGTTTCTTTTTTACATGTCATCCAATTCCAAGTAACGAAAATTTGCTGAATCAGGCTGAGTTTAATAAAAATCTACCTTCGCTTTTGCAGAACAGCCTGTGATGTTTACTTTCGAACTTTTTTTATAAAAATATTTTATAGATCCTATGAAGACCAGACCTTATAAATAATATCAACGAATGATAATTTCTCAATAACCACCAAATTAATGCTATGCTGAAATAATCATAAAAAGTGCACATTAGTAAATATCAACAAAAATATTTCATACAAACTATGAATTTTATTCATTAAACACATGAAACTTTCATAACGATTAGGCTAGGATTAATGAAAAAAATTCATATACTTTATGAAATTTTCATTGCGTCAATGATACTGGAGAAGACAGGAGCTTTTTCCTGTCCACAAAGCAAAAATTTAGCAATATTCTAATAGCAAATGTCAAAATTGTTCACAATAATTTGTGTTATAGGAAAAATACGCTTTTCTGGTATTTATGATTTTATACAAAATAAAAGCACTTTTATTTAATTTTTTCAATGATAATTTCAAATGTTATTTTTATTCAAGTAATTTTATACCAATTCAGTTATAGTTAAAATTTTATTTATAATAAAATTTACTTTAAACTAATACAAACATTCAATATTATTTAAATGTTATTTTTTCTTTTTCGCACAAATTTCACGGACTGTATTTTATTGTTATTAGTTCGAATGATGCAAGCCAAGTCATTTTATGGAAAATTTTAGAAATGTACAATACTTCGTTTAATGAGAGAATTAACTGTTTGTCAAAAACTACAATTTTTTAACAAAAACAAAATTGCTTGTAGCGAACAACGGTGATGAATAGAACAAGAAACAATTGCTTTGCCTTACGGCATCCAATATACATTGCGTTGGTAATGCAATTGTTGGTGGCAGAAAGAATGCGATTTGACAAACAACTAATTCCCAATAGGAAATTTAAGTATCAATTACAAAACCTTAACAGATACCATTCATTAAAATTGATTTAATGAAACACCTTTCATTGACTCAATGAAACGTTTCTTTGGGGACTTTTTTATGAAAAAATTCATTGGATTAATGAAGGAATTCATTAATACTACGCACAAATTTCTATCAGTGTACAGCAAAATATGTTTACCACCAAAATCGCATTACTTATACGTAAAATGTATTAGTTAACGTATAAGTAATATAAACTGTTTCTATATGTGTATAAATAAAGAAATTAATAAAAAAATTCTTTTAAGTCCCTGCTAAGTATGCTACATTTTTGGTAACAAATGCATACATACTTACATACAAAACAATTTGGCGTCCTCTATACTGTCAATTACTTAAAGTTTTCTTTTCTTTATATGTTTTTCGTTTTTTTTTTTCGCTGACTTAAACCTTCCTTCATCCATCTATACTAAACTTAAACACATACTTACATATGGTTTTATTGTGTGTGTGAATGTTTTCACATATGTGATGTTAAAGTGCATCAATTTTTGTTGTGTGTGTGTGTTTCTTTTCGCCGTTAGGAAGAGGATATAAAAATAAAACTTTTGCTAAATTGTTTCTTGGTGTTTTGTTATATTAGTGTGTGTTTGTACAGCTGTATATTGGTGTGTGTTAAAAACATGTAATTTTTCGAGATTTTACAAATTGTTAGAAATTTTTTTATCTTCTCATAAATATATATTTTTATATAGATAATAATGTGGATTTTGTTATTCTGTTGTGGTAAGCCTTTTTTCTGATATTCTCATATATTTTTATAATATTAGGTTAGTAAATAATGACTTCCCGATCAAAAAAAAAAAATTTACATCTCAAATACAAAATCAGATCTCATTTATCAAAGTTTATCTCAAAATTGGGGTAACCAGTAATATCCGATTAGATCCCTCAAGTATATCACAGGATTTTGTTATATAAAAATTTTTCTCAAAATTGGGAGATCCAAGTTTATCTCAAAATTGGGAATCCAGTAATAATCGATTAGATCAAAATTTATCACAAAATTGGGAGATCCAAAAATATTTAAATTAAGATCTTGATAGATCCCAAAATATCGCATTGGATTAATTTAGATCTCCTTTGGTCTAATAGGATCTAAAAAGATGAGTAATTTTTGGTGGATCGAATGAGATATTTTGAGATTATATTGGGTTTACTTGGCTTGGTTTACAACCATTACACATATTATTTTTAATAAAAATTTTAAAAAATGTAAAGTAAAACAATTTAGACATCAGCGCATATATAATTATGTATGGGTTTTTATATAACAACATATAATTTTATCATATACGCAAAGAATGTATTATCGATGTTGGACCATATATAATCATATCTTAAACTAAATTAACGAGTAAAAAAAGTTAAAAAGAAAATTATATAATTTTACATAGACAAATATGATTATTAGGGTGGTCCTTATTTTTCAACTTGCGATTTTTTGGGGCTGCCCCCCTCTTAAAATATTTGTTTGGGTACAAAAATTCACCATGCAAAAAATTAGAGTTCTAGCATAACGGGAAGATGTCCCGCATCGCCCTTGAAAATCGGGCCCCTTGGAAAAATGGGCATAATTTAAAAAAAAATTACAAATTTTTTTTCTTCAAAATTAAAAAAATATAAAATAATTTTTGTGTTGGGTTTAATCATAAGTACTCAGATAAAAAACACTACTTTCCCAGAAAATCGCTAACTTACCCTAACTTTGTGTCAAAAAAATTAATAAATATTTTAAGGGTATCTGAAAGTGACTTTTTTGCATTTTTGAAAATTTTATTCAACAAAAATCAAAAACCTGGTGTTTGCTGTCAAGTATTTTATTAAATACATCTCAAGTATTAAATAAGCCAAGTATTACGGATATCCGTTGGCAAAAATTTTTGTTAGAGCATTTTGATTCTAGCGGATTTCAACGTTTTTTTTTTAAATTTGTATAGAGTTTTTTTTTAACAAGATTTTTGTAATATTTCATCAATGTTATTGTGTATGCTATTTTATATAATTGTAATAACTTTATTATAAAGTATAATTTTTCGTGTTCATAGTTAACCTGTGTTTTCATGGGGTCACAATTGACCCTCGTATTTTAAAGAGTCAAAAATCACAAAGATGACAAAATAAATTTTTGTTTATGTTTCTAATTGTAATTTATTTACATTTTAAAATTAATTCAAATTAATTATTTAGCATAAATTCAGATATTTGTATTCATATTAAAATTGATTTTTTTGTACATATTCAGGAGTATTTTCGAAAAACGTAGTTTTAATTTAATAGTGTAAATTTTTTTCCCTCAAAATTATTATTATGGTAAAGTGTTAAGTTCTAATGTTTACTAAATTGACCTACTCGAAGACTAGAAACGGTTAACGAAATTTTTTTAGAATAAATATAAATTGAATTATTCCTTTCTTTATTTTATTTATAAATTTTGCCACAAAGCTGCATTTTTCTTACGTGGGTCATATTTGACCCCAGGTTAACATGGGTTAACTATCAACAGAAAATATAGTATTTTAAAATAAAGTTATTACAATCATATAAAAGAGCATATACAATAATATTGATGAAATATTATTAAAACCTTGTTTTAAAGTAAAAATGTATAAAAATAAAAAAAAAACCTTGAAATCCCCGAGAATCAAAATGCCCTAAAAAAAAATTTGTCAACGGATATCCGTAATACTTGGCTTATTTAATACTTGAGATGTGCTTAATGAAATACTTGACAGCAAACACTAGGTTTTTGATTTTTGTTGAATAAAATTTTCAAAAATGCAAAAAAGTCACTTTGAGGTACCCCAAAATATTTATTAATTTTTTTGACACAAAGTTAGGGTAAGGTATCGATTTTCTGGGAAAGTAATATTTTTTATCTGAGTAGTTATGATTAAACCCAACACAAAAATTATTTTATATTTTTTTAATTTTGAAGAAAAAAAATTTGTAATTTTTTTTTAAATTATGCCCATTTTTCCAAGGGGCCCGATTTTCAAGGGCGATGCGGGACATCTTCCCGTTATGCTAGAACTCTAATTTTTTGCGTGGCGTATTTTGACACCCTAACAAATATTTTAAGGGGGGGGGGGGGGGTACAGTCAAAATCTCGTTTTTCTTTTACGCCCATACAACGAAAGACAACCCTAATGATTATATATATCCATATTTGTTTGGATATAAAAATGTATAACTTTCAGTTTTGTAACAATTTCAAATGTGCCGTCATATATAAATATATATGAATAAGCATGTTCCAATACATATTTATATGAACCATATCGGAAATTTTTAACACTATATCATATATAATTAAAAATGGTTTTATAGAAAATCATATAAAATTGTATATATCAGCATGTAAAAAATAATTTATAAATACATTTATGTATTATTAAATACAGATCAATGTAGATAAAAACGTCTAAGTTCAATTATATATAATTTAGTTTAGCCTAATGTAAAAGATAAAATTGTAATTTCATTTATATATAATTAAGTATAACCCCATGTAAAAAAAAAAATATTTTTTTTTTTCATACATATTTCAGTATAATTATAAGGACTTAATTATTTGTTTTAATTTTTTAATTATTATGATATTATTACATATCTTCACCTAAATGCCAAAAGACCGTTACTAACAAAACATTCAAAATTGACATTTTTATTAGCTATGATGTAGTTAACAATAATACAACTTCCCACAAAAATTTTACATGTTTACGTTTAAAAATACCGATTTTATTAACGAAAATCAAAAGGTCGTAACTGCAATTTCAATATATTAATTACGGAAAAATTCGTGTAGTGCAGTTTTTTTACCTTTTATGTAATGGTTTATACTGTTTTTTTGTTTAACCAGTTTAATTTTATTTTATCGAAATAAACAAATTTTTCTCGACATGTTTTAAATAGTTAAAATGCGTTTAGTTTTAAAAATACTCAGAATAAATATATAAAAATTAGAGTTGCCAATTATTTGGCATAGATGGTTAACCGGTTAAGGCATTATTAGAAAAATCGGGAAAAATCGATTAACCGGTTATTTGGGTGGGTTAATCGACAAAATTGCCAACAATAATTTGAGTTTTAAAAGGAATTTAAACAGAATAAAAGAAATCGATCTAATTTCCTTAAGCCGATAAATATTTGTTATCTAGAGGCTTGCTTTTATTCGAAAAGCGAAAGAAAACAATTTGTTACATATATAATGTTTCCTTTTCCTAAACTTTTCTTGCCTTTTTTTAGCCAAAGTGAAGAAAAATTACATGTTTAGGGAAAAAATCCATGTACCAAATTTGAAAGATTAATTGACCTATTTTAACCGATTATGCGGGTCAAAGAATTAATTATTTGTTTCGGCATTAACCGAAATAGTGGCGATTAATCGAGAAATCGGTTAATCGAGTTGGAAACACTAAAAAAAATGCATAAATTTACTAAACACTTCTTTAATTACTGCCGAAAAGTAGTATTTTTAATTTAAACGTTTGTTTTACTTTTTGCATAAATTTTTGTATTGGAGTTTCGGTTTTATGGTTCAAGAAAAATCGAGTATTAAAGGCCTTAACTGCATTACTTAAAAACAACTATTTTTCCATGAATTTTTTTCTCAAAGACAAATCAGTCTTTGAAAGCATAATTCTAAAAGAAAAATTTAATTTTTTTAATTAATAAATTATTTTGTTTAATGTAAAAATACATTATAAAAATACATAGACTTTATAATTAAGTTATTTTTGTATTCCATCAAAACAAAAGTTTTTGTATAAGATATAAAAATTAAGTCATAATGAATTAAAATCAGTACATATCTACACTGTGGTGCAATATTATTTCGGCATTTTTCATCTTTCATCGTGGTGCATTCTTCATTTTTTGGCCGCAGATAACTGAAGACTGCTTTAGCACACGATTTACAATCCAAAGGGACACATTTAAATCACATTCGTGTGCAATTTGTTTGGCATTTTTCGTGGAGTTGCTAGCGCTTCTGATAATCTTTTTTTTTTATAATTTAACCAGAGGGAGTAGTGTTTGTGGATATTTTATTTAAATTTTTCTAAATTGTAAGTAACAGGGAAGACTTCTGCGGGAAGTTTGTTCCACATACGAATCGTTCGACTAAAAAACGAATTTTCTCTGTAATGCGTTGTGCGAAACACAGGACAATCCACTACAAACGGATGTGCTCTACTAGATAAGAGAGTATTACGAATAAAAACTCGGGCTCGAGGAATAAGTTCACTTATCTCAGATGAGCATCTCCCATGGTAATATCATAGAAAAGTGTCACACAACCCACATTCCGACGATGCTCCAATGAATCAATAGAGTTGGATACACTACTGTCATTGATAAGCTTCAATCTTGCGTTTATTACGATCTGAATGTTTGGGTTTTCTTCCTGCATTTTTTTTCTTTTGTTCGTATTTTTAAGGATTTTTTAAAAAATTGCGTACTACCTTTTCAGATCGGTTTATTCTCAGAGCAATTCCTCGAAAAATAACTTCTTCTTCGTGAAAAGTAGTAATTTTGCCTTTTTTAATACCGGACAAATAACAGCATTTCGAATATTAGATTTATTATTTGCAAATTATCAAATAATAAATAATCAAAGCAAATAAGAATAAAAAAAAAACTAGAACTGGCTTAACCGTTAGCTGAGTAATTTGTTTTTTTTTTAATCTGCGGCTATAATTATGCACCAACAAATAAACTAAGAATTTGTTGTAACCTTTTTTTTTTAAATACAAAATCAAATATTTGTTTGTTGTGTTTCTTATTATTTTTCAAGTTCTTTTAGATGGCATACACAGATTTCTGCAATTTTTTATGTAAATGCACAAAATTGGTAAAAAGTACCTGCGGCTATAATTTTGCACCACTGTATAAATGAAGCATATAATTATCAGAGAAGACAAATTTTGCCATTTTCTGACATTTGTTCTCGGTTATTCGAAATAGAAAAATATAATAAATATAAATCTTTAAATATAAAAGTTTTTGCAAACTTTTTTATTGTTATTGCTCCAATTTTTCAATGTTTTTTTTTTGAGTTTTGAATTTTTCAATGTCTTTCTACATCAAACTAGATATGATTATATCTGGTCAAAATCCGGATTAAATTTTATATAATATAATATACAGTAGGCCGGGTCGATTTGTATGGAGGCAAAATAAACGCTCAACGTTCAAGGAAAATCGTATTCTAGGGATCAAAATAAGAAACTTTGCCGAAGGAACCATACCTATAAAACGAAGTCTGATGTCCCGACTTTTGACCCGTAGTTTAAAATTTTGAAAAATCCCACTTTGACCCATTTAGAATGCCCCAATCGAATATAATTTATACATTAATCTGCTAGAGCGTCTTCCGGAGAAGAAAAAGGGACCCTAATCTTGGAAAGACTCCTCCTACTTTCTGAAATATCTCTATCCCGAGATTTGCACATTTTGCTATAAAAACACGACTAAAAAGGACCTCTTTCAACCTAAATTTTAACCCCTTAACGGTCACCTAGCATTAATCTGCTAGCGTGTCTCCCGGAGAAGAAGTAGCTCCCATAATCTTGGAGAGATTCCTCCTACTTTCTGAAATATCAAAGTGGGCTTTTTCAAAATTTTACCCTACGGGTCAAAAGTCGGGACATCAGAATTCGTTTTAGAGGTATAGTTCCTTCGGCAAAGTTTCTTATTTTGATCCCTAGAATACGATTTTTCTTGAACGTTGAGCGATTTTAAAATCGACCCGCCCTATTATACAGGGTGGGCCAACTTCTACTGAATAATTTGAAAGTATTTTAACTTTTTCCTTTTTACAGTTTTTAATTTTACTTTTTTGCAGGCAATAATCAATTTATTAAAATTTTATAATGTCATCATACTAAAGGCAAGAACGTGTAGAAATTTTTGAATTTTAGTATGTTTCCCGATGATCAATTGTTACAACACACAAAACACATTTTAATTAAAATGGATATGTTAATAAACAGAATTTGGGTTAGCCAAAATCTTAGAGCAGTTTATCAGTGACAACTACACCCTATCAGATGAACGGTCTGGTGTGGAATTACGGCTGATAGAGTTATCAGTCCATATTTTTTTAAAAATGAAGCTGGGCCACCAGAAACCGTCAATGTTGGAAAAAAAATGCGTTCGGTAGTTCTCAGCTCATACCGCTTGAGACACAATGGCGATTTTTCGAGATCTTTTTGATGACCGAATAATTTCAAAAATGCTGATTTTGCGTGCCCACCTCGTTCCCCAGATTTCACGGCCCCTGATTTCTTTTTTTGTGGGGCTTACATCAACAAACCACAAAGCATTCAGCAACTTAAGCAGAATATTCGTACAGAAACTGCAGAATTGAGGCAGAAACGTTGCACAACGTAATGAAAAACGTCTTGAAAAGAGCCATTAAATGCCAACATGAAAATGGACGCTATTTAATGGATGTCATTTGTCATACTTAAGTAAAAAAAATTTATAACTTATACTTTCATTAACAAAAAAATAAAATAAAAAACTGTAAAAGCAAAAAAGTTATAAGCATTTCAAATCAGTAAGTCGAAGTTGGCAAACCCTGTATATGTCATATCCGATATAATTGGATCCACCATTTTTCGGATCATAATATGTCTCCCTATAAATGAAGTGAAATATCATTATACATGGCATCATATTATTTTTTTTTTCTGGGGTTGTTAATCATGTGGCATATATGGAATCTTACAATGTCATATATAATTATATCTTGAATTGCATTATACATTCGGCAACATATATAAGTATTTCATATATCATACACAAAAATAATTTGTATAAGAAAGTATATCTTATTATATCCTCAAATTATACATCACCATATATGATAACATACTGTGAGAATGTATTATTATATATGACAATAGATCTAACATATCTTATTACGTACAGCAGATATGTTTAATATCTAATTTTATGGAGGTAAATACACCATATATAATATATTTTTAGGGACACACCCAAAATTGTCCCCTAAGTATGCGGTGTATCGAACCAATTGTCCTTATCTTATACGCTAGATGTATGAAAATGTATGAAAACTTTGCGGACAGTCTCCAAAGTATATATATATATATTAGGGCGGGTCGATTTGTAGGGAGTGAAAAAATTCACCAATTTCCCTATGATTTCCGTATTCTATGGGTTATTCCATGAAAATTTGCCAAAGAACCATACCTCTATCGTTAAAATCGAGTCCCCTACTTTTTGTTGGTAGATTTTTTCCCAAATTGACGTTCGTATGAAATATTACCTACACGTTCACATCCATAACTCAAAAACTATCGATTGGGTTTAATAGGTAGGCGCGTTGGAAAGGTGAGCTCATTTTGATCAATTTACAAAAAAAATCTCCAACATTGGTCGAACGGTTCAAAAGTTACGGGCATTTTTGTCCAAATTTTGGAGCATTTTTCCATTTTTTTCATGATTTTGTCCAAGAATATTACTTTCATGGCCATTTTTTTGCCATATTCGCCATATTGGATCAGCCATTTTTAAATTTTGAATTTTGTTATTTTGGCTAAATATTTAATACTTTTAGCGACTTTCGCTGTTATATCTGGTCTGTCATTTTGAATTTTAGAAATGTAAATACAAAATTGGATTTAACGTTGTTATAGATTTTAAGAAACTAATTTTGGGACAAATCGTAGCAGTTTTGAAAAATTGTTCCTCCATATTGTATATGCCATTTTAAGTTTTTAAATTTTTTATTTACAATTATTTTTTATTTAAATAATTTTTCGGCAACAGCGACTCTGAAATCTGTAAAATGATCAATTTCACTCAGTTTGATAAACAGGGTGATAAATAAAAATTAGCTCAAATGTCTGTTAAACGGATTCCAATTCAGTTGAGCTAATATTTTTTGCGGTTAGCTTTGAAATCAGTTATTTAGCTAAAGTTATTAGGTATCTCATCAAGAACAATTTTCATCCGTATTTCAACTAATTTTTCGACATAAAATTCGTGATTCTCAAATTTTGCTCGTTAATTTAGTGCAAAATTGTTTACAAAACATTATTTTTTTAATTTCAACGCTACCAGTCTTACTATCTCGGAAACTAAGCGAGATAGTGAAAAATGGATCAAAAATTATTACTCCGTACCCATTGAATACTCCCAGTTGATTCAGTTTAAAAATTTTGTTAATATAGCTGAATTCTTAGTTAATTAAACTACAACTCCCAGCTCTTTAGATCACCTAAATTTAGCAGGTGCAAATTCACGTACTGTTTTCTGTTGTCGTAGCTGAATTTTCAACTATTTGTACGACCGTTTTTTATGATGGTAGTTAAAAGTTTTTCAAAATGTTATTGTTTTTCAGTCTTTTTTATAAATAAATTATAAATTCTGAATCTTTTTCTTAAGAACAATTCTTAAATTTACTTTAAATTTTATTGCATACGTATTATTTGCTTTATATAATTGGTTTTAAATATCAGCCATTCCACCAAAGATCGGCAAAAAACGAAATTGTTGTTTTACCTAGAGTCTTTCGATTTTAATTATATATATTTTGCACATAGAAACTCTATGGAGAAACTCAAAGGTTGACGTTTTTATTTTCTCGAAATTCGAAATTACACGGTTTTAACTAGAGATGGGCACGTAAGTGAATTTTGACTCACACTCACTAACGCTCACGAGAGAAACATTCCACTCACACACAATCTCTCACCAGCATTTTATTACTACTCACTCACGCTCACGTGAGTAAACTCAGATTTCACTCACACTCACGCTTGATTTACATGAATAAAGCAAATTCACGAAACAAAATAAAATGTAAAAATTAAATTAAATTGTGAATGTTTAACCCAAAATTGCTCTGAATATCTAATTTTGTCATTTATATATTTTGTATTGTATTTGCAAAAACATAATATCGCTAAACAAAAATTAAAGAACATATTTATCTAAATAGAAAATATTTGTTTTTCTGTAAAATTCTTCTTACACACACTCACTTATGTAAAAATTTGGCTCACTCGCCAAGAACTTTTCTGTACTCAATCTCGCACATGTGAGTAAAATAAGTTCTCACTCACACTGATCACGGGATCACTTGTCAATCACGCTAAATTCTGCTCACGTGGCCCATCGCTAGTTTTGACATTGATTTTATTTTTTGAAAACTAAAAAATATTCAAAATGTGTGTAAGTTTCAACATTCGTATTAAAATGGTACATACCTCTACTTTTATATTTTGGAATCCAATTTTTTTTGCAGCGTCAAAGAGAAATGCATTTTTTATGCAATTAATTTTTAAGATGCATTTTTCTAAAATGCGATTTAAAAAAAGATTTCTTATTTGAAAACATGTAAGTTTCACCAAAAAATTACACTTTTACTTTTTTGGGTCCCAGTTTGTAACTATTTTGAGTGATTTTAAAAAAAGTAATTTTTACATTAAACAAACGACAATTTGTTAGTAGTATTTTTTTATTCTTCAAATTTTCAATGTAGTGTTAAGGAGCCAAATTCAATGACACTTTTTTCAAAACTACACATCTAACTTTAATGATTTTTTCTGTACGTGAAAGATAAAAGAATCTACTAAAATTATATATTTTAAAAATTAAATTTTTAACCCTTTCAACCACATGTTTCTTTGTAAAAAAAAGTTTTATATTCGAGAGCACCTGGCTTGAAAAAGTGAAAAATTTAATTTTTAAAATATAACATTTCAGTACACAGAAAAAAAAATGTTTCTCTACTTTTTTCAATTAAATCGGTTTGTTGAAAATTTTAGAAGCTGTCAATTAAAAATTAATTGAATAAATTAAATATTTGCTCAAATTCGGAACTTGCTGGACATTTTTTATATTATCGCTCACACAACACATTGTTGTTGTTTTTGTAATACTTATATAGTTGTTTTTTATAAATGTTTATGTTTAGTAGTATTAGTAATAAATATTTTAAATTCATTTCAATTAGATTATATATAAATTCTTATTAGGTTTATTAATTTATTAAGATTAATAATTTAGTTTCAGTAGTTTAAATCTGAATATTTATTTATTCTAAAACATTATCATAAAATTGATAATGTAATTTTTAAAATATAATTTCTTTTAATAAAAATTTAAAATTTTTTTTTTTAACAGAAGGAAAAAACAAAAAATAAATTAAAAATTGTTTTAAACAAAAAACATACTCTGATTTCAACACAGGTGCTAATTTATGCTAAGAAAATTCCAAAAAAAAAATTGTCATAACCTCGACGCTCCAATAGAAAGAAACAAACGAATTTCTGTATGAATTTGTAAGTATAAATAAATCTGCTAACTAAATGAGAATTTCATGCCGGTTTAAATTCAAAGTTATAAAATTCTAGCCGTTAAAAAATATTTGGTATGGCAACAACACTACTATAAAAAAAACCTTTGTTTTGGGAAGGTATACGACTTTGATCACTTTTTAATCAAATGAGTTATTATTAATTGAAAAATAATTCATGACCTAATCATAATTGATTAAATAGATTAAAAACAAAAAATCCTTTATCAATAAATCTATATACTGAATAAATTTTAATACAAAATGATCATATTATGATCCTAAATGATGTTAAACTCGTTCTCTGTAATCATGATATGGACAGGTACGATAATTGGGATTATACAATGATATTCTGAAACCATATTTCATTGATATTAATTGTCATAAAGCACTTAGAGAAACGAGCATCATTTTATAATAGCTTAAGAGAATAATGTTATGATTACAATGTCTAACAATCATAATATGATCGTAGCAACCATATTATGATTCTAAATGACGATGAAATCGTCTTCCGTAATCATAATATGATTAGCCAGAATCATCTATATGATAATTATGATCGTAATATATCATGTCCACAATAGACCGGTCGTTATTTTCCAAAAAAGTGTCTGATGTAATGATTGTAAAGCAGTTATTTAAAGTAACATACAGACGTTTAAGCATAATTAAAACAATTTCTAAAGTTTAAATGGCTGTTTTTTTTTTTTTTTTTTTTTTTTTAATTTTGGGAAAATGTGGGCTTTAGATAATATATTTTTATTTTTTTGTAGAGAACCAACACTCAGGAAACTCTTCCTAGTTATTAATGTGTTGCTTTTTTGGGAAATTGGATAGTGTATAGATGAAAGGTGGGGAAAGATGAAGGACTTCAAACATGTCAAAACTGTAAATGCGCGAGATGATAAGTCTTAGAACAGTTGTTGCTCGCCACCTGATGGAGAGTTGGCAAACTTATTGAGGCTTTTTGGTTCATAGCCCTGATTCATTATTTTACTTCGGTGGGTTTAAGTGCTATGGGAACACCGAAGCTGGGCGCTGCGATACATATGAGGGATAGCAAACTCATACATATTATTTTTCTAAATTGGTGTTGCCGTCAACGGGAACCGAACCCGGGACCATCTGCGTAACAGTCCAACGCGCCAACCATTACAACACAGCGCCCACTCCTAAAAAGAAAAAAGAAATGAAATAAGTCCCAACGCACTGGGAGTTATTTCATAATGAAATAAGTCCCAATAATTATGAAATAATGTTGGGAGTTATTTCATTTACTTTTTGGGATTTATTTCATTTGGGAGTTGTTTTATGGTACCGCAATTAAAAACAGTACTTTAAAAATTTTAAAATAACGCCGGAATGCAAAAAAGGCTTTCTAAAACAATTAATTGATAAAGTGTCCGCCAAATAACTTTTTTTTTGAACTCCTGAACCAATTGGACTTTGTATGGCGTCATAACAAGGTCTTTATGCAAAATTCGTCTCAATGATGTCTCCGAAATGTTCAATTGTTGAGAACGACGGTGAATTGATGTTGATGGCACTTCAAGCACACTTTCTGCGTCAGCAATAATATTCTCGGGTGTACGCACTGTTTTTGGCTTTTCACGCTTTGGTTTATCGATGAGGATGCCAGTTTCTTTCACTTTTTTCACAAGATAACGAACATACGGACCATATTCGTTCAGCGGAAGGATAAAACTAATTATCTGTCAAATCAGACATGAGCAAAGTGTTGCCATTCACGAAATAAGCACTAGTTGAAAAAAACGTTAGATGGCGGACCCTTTATTAAAATTTAATCCACTATTTACATTCTGTACACAAATAAATTGGTAAAAAAACGTCAAATTTTCTCGCAAATTTTTCTTTGCAATTTAAAAGAAATAATGAACATTTTTAAGAAAAATATTGGTAATAAAAATGCAATTAAAACAGTACACCTAAAAAATTTCAAAATAATGGCGGAATGCGAAAAGGTGCATTACTGGTACAATTAATTGATATTGAAACTTAATCCATTATTTACATTCTGCAAACAAATAAATTAATTGGAATAGTTTTGCAAAATGGTTTATGAATTTTTTTTTCGCAAAAATATTAAAATTTAAAAGCAAATTTTAGCAAGAAGAAAAAATGCACTCAAATTTTATGATTTTTACTGCAACCAAACCAACATTAATATCTGTATTAATAGATTTAGACTTAAAACAAAAGATGAAAAAAGAAAATCGTTTTAAAACGTTTTATTTTTTAAAAAACATTTAATTTTTCAAAATATTTTTTTTTTAACTTCGATATTTTTTCCTATAGATATTTTTCGATTTCTAGCTTCAGGGATATTTTTAATATAAAGTATATTTGAATTTTTTCTTTTCTATTGAGTTATAAAAACATTTTAAATTTATTTTATATTTATTTCTGATTAGAACAAAAAATAAAACCTTTTCCGGTAACGGCCTAATACTTAACATTTTAAAATTTGATCCTAATAAAGTTGAAAAATAAAAAAATAATAACAAATTGTCGATTTTTCTATGTAAATTCAGAAAAATTGTTAAAAATAGTCAAAACCTGGGAACCAAAAGAGTGAAAGTGTTACTTTTTTCTAAAAAGTTCATATTTTTCAAATGTGCATTCTTTTCTTAAGCCGAGAGTGACTAAATTTAAAAAAAAATGCATTTTAAAATTGAATTGCTGCATTTCCTTTTGACGCCGAACAACGTTTTTATTCCACAATATATAAGTAGAGGTGTGTAAATTACAATGCATTTAAGTCGTATTGATCTGATACATTCTAAAGAAACTTTGAATGTTGAAATTTATACACTTTTTGCATAACTTTCATTTTTCGAAACGAAGAAACTCCCGAATAAAAACGTGTTTATTTTGGAATTTAAAGAAAGTACAAATGCCCATCTTTAAGTGGCTCAATAGAATTTATTCGTGCAATAGATAATTCCAATCGAAATACCCAATGTCAGATTTTGGCTGATCTATCGTAGAATAGCCGATATATATTTCAAATTTATAATAAATACAGTTTATCAACTTGTGAACATGATTGTAAAAAGTTTTTTTTACTCACAATAAATGCGTTAAAAGAAAACTTAAAAACATACATAAATAATAAATTAAAACTTTACGAACGATTTATTTATCCATGTTTCTTTTTCATAAAATGTTTTTTTTTTATATGGTTAAACCTGATGCTAGTTGGAGTTAAGATAACGTTAAATCAGAGACGTGTGAACATAAAAGGGGTAAATATTAGAGATGTCACGAATATTCGGTCACTATTTGGTAGTCAGCATATTCGGCCGAATTATTCGGATTATACAAATTTGTTAAAATCAGCTACTTTTTCAATAAAAAATGGGAACAATTTTAAGTAAAGGGTCCGCCAAATAACTATTTTTTTTGAAAATGCTATAAAAGAACTACTGAATATTTGCTCAAATTTCTTTTTTTATTTGAAAGTACAATCCTTCCGGTTAATAATGGAAAATAATTTCATACAAATGGCTGCCTCGGCTGGCCATGCAGTAGCCTACACGATCGGTCCAATTTTTAAGCACATTATCGATTGTGTGCAGCTGTATTTCACCAATGGCTTCACGAATATTGTCCTTTAAAGCGTCAATTGTCTCTGGCTTGTTGGCGTAACACTTATCTTTGAAGGCACCCCACAAATAATAGTACAACGGTGTCAAATCGCAGCTCCGAGGTGGCCAAACGACATCAGCTCTGCGGCTGATAACGCGATCGTCCCACTTAGCGCCCACTTAACGAAGCGAAAACGCATTGGATGGTCAGTTGGCTTCAACTCCTGAACCAATTGGACTTTGTATGGCGTCATACCAAGGTCTTTATGCAAAATTCGTCTCAATGATGTCTCCGAAGTTATATTAGTTTTTTGTTTTTATATACATCGAGATTATTTTTATGTTTTTTTCAATTTATAACGAGCTTTCAACCTCCGTGTATTTACAAAAATAAAGCAAATCAAACATATTAGCTAGGTTGATACTAGTATTTCGATCTGGCTAAAGATCTCATCAGAACCCGAAGTTTTAGAAAAGTTAGAGCCTCCATAATAGGCAGAACTTTAACAAAAAACCTATTAATAATCAATTTTGCTCCATTCTTGTCTTCTTAGTAATCAAGCACGTGGTTAGGTCTTTTCCTAACAAGCATCATGACGTTACTAAACTTTGAAGACCAAAAATGTTCTATTTATATAAAAAAATTTTAGTTTGTACTCTGGCTCAAGTAATGTTTTTTACAGTTATATCAGTTTTTTGTTTTTATATACATCGAGATTATTTTTATGTTATTTCCAATTTATAACGAGCTTTCAACCTCCGTATATTTACAAAAATAAAGCAAATCAAACATATTAGCTAGGTTGATACTAGTATTTCGATCTGGCTAAAGATCTCATCAGAAGTGTTCAATTGATGAGAACGACGGTGAATTGATGTTGATGGCGCTTCACGCACACTTTCAGCCACAGCAGCAATATTCTCGGGTGTACGCACTGTTTTTGGCTTTTTACGCTTTGGTTTATCGATGAGGATGCCAGTTTCTTTCACTTTTTTCACAAGATAACGAACATACGGAGCTGACGGTGCTTCTCTTCTTTCAAAATCCGTACGCAATTTTCGCACACATTCTGCAACATTACCATGATTTTCAAAGTAATGTCGCAATATTTCCCAGCGTTGTTCAAGCGTATACACAACCATATTCGTTCAGCGGAAGGATAAAACTAATTATCTGTCAAATCAGACATGAGCTAAGTGTTACCATTCACGAAATAAGCACTAGTTGAAAAAAAAAACGTTAGATGGCGGACCCTTTTACTAATAAATTTTGGACAATACATTTCTGTTGAAAATGCTGTTTTTTTGTCGCCTACTAACCAGACATGGGAGGCGTCAATTACATTTCACAATTATTCACTTGTGAAATTTGTCATATAAATGATAATTTCAGACCTGTTGGCTTAAACGCTTGCTTGTAAAATTTAAAATTTTTTCAATACCAGACATGGGACATAATACCAATATTTGTGTATTTAAGTACAGGCCAATTACATTTGTACGTCTAATTACATGTAATTGGATGTAATTGAGTAATTACCCTGTAATTAAATACCCAGATGTTGTTGCTAATCCCCATGTTGGGTGTTAAAATTTTTACAAATTTTCTAAGGAAGCGTGTGCGTAGGCCTGAAATTATTAGTGATATTTAAATATATCATTATTGAATAATTGTGAAATGTAATTGACGCCGCATGGGCGTTGTGGTGTAATGGTTAGCGCGTTGGACTGTTACACAGATGGTCCCGGGTTCGATTCCCGGTGACGACAACATCAATTTAGAAAAATAATATGTATGAGTTTTCTATCACTTATATGTATCGCTGCGCCCACCTTCGGTGTTCCCATAGCACTTAACCCCACCGAAGTAAAATAATGAATCAGGGCTATGAAACAAAAAGCTTCAATAAATTCGCCAACTCTACATCAGGTGGCGAGCATCAACTGTTCTAAGACTTATCATCTCGAGCAATTGCAGTGTTGCCATGTTTGAAGCCTTTCATCTTTCACCACCTTTCATCTCTCCACTATCCCCTTTCCAAAGAAAGCAACACATTAATTAATAGGAAGAATTTCCTGAGTGTTGCTTCTCTTTATAAAAAAAAAAAAATATTTTTTTTTAAATTATCACAAAATTAGGTTTTTACTTGATATTGGCACCTATCTATATACGGCATAATATTCAGTATTCAGTTTGAAACAATTGCCGAATACTCGGTATTCGTTAAATTGTCAAATACACTATTCGTGATATCGCTAGTAGATATTGTTAAGGATTATACCAAACCAACCGAAATAGGGTTGCTTTGAATCAGTTCTACAACTTCAGTTATATTTTTCATTCTTTGTTTCGAGATATCACCTTTAGAATTGGCTTAAAGAAGTTTACAAAAACCAAATTTGCAAAAATACGCTGTTGAGAACGGATTCTAAAAAATGTGTCTTTTTATAATTGCTACGCCCTTGTTTACATTTATATGATTT
Organism: Delia radicum; assembly: GCA_021234595.1. Taxonomy (NCBI): domain Eukaryota; kingdom Metazoa; phylum Arthropoda; class Insecta; order Diptera; family Anthomyiidae; genus Delia; species Delia radicum. The sequence continues at coordinate 109,658,260 of CM037853.1, read as the reverse complement.
GCTTAGCATTTTTGTGGCCTTCATATTTCTTATCTGCTTAAACAGCAACAGGAACAATACATTTACGCGCCATTTCTTTTCAACTATTAAGGAAGAAATAACCGGGTCTTTGATGGTTGTTATTGTGGTGACACTTATTTATAATGAAAGCTTTGTTGTGGAAAGGACAGATGTTGGACAAACTGAAAAAATGAATTTAAAACTCCTTTTATGTGCAAGCTGTACACTAAAAGAATTATCTACATGGTTTTAATTCATAAAATCTATAAAATATTGTTTCAAAATACAGTCAATTAAATTTTTCATAAAATTTATTCTAAAATATTTCGAAGCATTTCATTTTATATAGAAATCAAATTTCTACAGATTTCCGTTTTATTCCAAAATCATTTTCCATTATATTTGTCTTAAAACCAGAGTTCGAAATTAAACGCAAGCAAACGGGTTTATATCATTTTGATTTGTAAACAGAACACAAACACTTTCACAAACTAGTTTTCGATGAGAGATCAAACTAAACGATTTTGTTCTGTTTGTCCAATATTTCAAACGTTCTTAGTGTTTATGTCATATTACAAGTGAAAAATATGTTTCATTGAATTTTATAAATAATTGCATTAGTTTAATAAAAAAGTTTCAACGGAGGAGTTCCAGTGAAATTTCATAAAACTAATGCAAAAAAACATTGATAACATGCAGAAAAATAATTTCTTTATTTTGCCAACCACAACGTAAAAAACGCGTTTTAATGTTTAAGTTGATTGAACACAAAAAAATAACCACTACGAAATAATAATAGGTGCGTTTGTTTACTTTTCCAGTAAAATCCAGTAGATGAGTAAATTTTCGGCAACATGAAAATTTTACTCTCAAAACTGGATCTTGCACAAAAAAGTAAACGAACTGAAAAATTGCTAAAACTTGCAGGTTAATTCAAACATATGAGCGCTAAAAAGCTTAGCGTTGTAAAATATGTGTTACTTAGACTACCCAGTATATGTATATTGTTTTCCGTACTTGATGCATTGCATTTTAATAATTATAAATTCGTAGCAATTGTATTTATTAAATGAACTTTTGTGGAAGCTTTAGCGTTCACTAAATCCCTATGTGGTATTCCTGCATATTTCTGAGTTATCGGCGTTTTAGTTAAATTTTTTCACATTTTTATTCATAACTCAGTGCGCCCCGGTAGGCTAGTTGGTAGCGTGCTGGCTTATCAGTGCGGGGGTCGTGGGTTCGATTCCCAACAGAGGCACTGGTCTGTTTTTCGCTACAACGCGCCGAAGGCCATAGTAGCTAGTGCTCGGTTAGGGTAATAGGATATAATTTGTAATTATATGATTATTAATTAATAAAATAAAAAAATAAATATTCATAACTCAGGATACCGTAAGAGCTCCAGATAGGGAAGTAATTTTTATTTAACATAAATTTTTTTAAAAACCCATTTTTTTAAATACCGCTTTTTAAATCGCGGTTTTTGAAAACAACGGTTTCTGCCGTGGAGAAGTGCATAATTTGTGTGCTCTGGTAAAACTAAAATTTAAGTAGCTTTAAAATGAGGTATCCATGACTCTTGTAGCTTAAGCCGTTAAAAAAGTATGGAATGTTAAGTAAAGTTTTTAAAATTTTCGAATATTTTTCATATTTTGAAACGCCATATTTCAAGATCCTAGTCTCCTTCTGACTGTGATCCAGTACAAACGTACAAAAATCTGAGCTCTCTAAAGTGTAAAGTGTAAATAAAAATAAAAACAATTGTCTTGTTACAAGATTAGACTAAAATAATTTATTAAAAATAACAAAAACAATAAACAAAATAAATAAAATTCTTTTGAACAATAACAATTTGCATTGCTATCATCATGGGTGATAGCAATGAAAGTAGTGAAGATGATGATATATGCTGGCAGGTAGTTACTAAGCCCATAACAAGAAAAAGACGACAAAGTGATTCCCCAAAAATATTTGTGAATAAAAGAAAAAATACCAACAATAATTTAAACTTTCTTTCTGAAAACAATAACAATTCTATAGTAAGCAGTATTAATAATACATCTGCATTACAATTACAAAACAATAACAAAATTGCTTATACCCATACGCAAAATAATGTCAACAACAACCATAGCGCATCAAAAAACACTAATAACATTGCTAGTACCTTTCATACAGCTTCTACAAACAATAATGTAAGTCAAAATAGATTTTCTGAGTTAGTTAATGATAATGAAGATGACAATGAATCAGAATATGAACAGGGCACGGAAATAAATTTACCAAAGCCACCACCAATTTTTATACCTAATGTTTCTGATATAAGCGGTATGATAAAAGATTTTTCAAAAATAATAAGCTCTTCATCGTTTAATTACAAAGGTTTGAAAGACAGTCAAATAAGAATAATGGTAAAAGATGTTCAATCCTATAGAACACTTGTTTCGTTCTTAAATGGCAAAAAAATTATATTTCATACATATCAGTTGAAACAAGAAAGGGCCTACAGAGCTGTTATTAAGAACCTTCACCACTCAACAAATAAAGATGAAATCAAAAAAGCCATTGAATGTTTAGGTCACAAGGTCCGAAATATTTCTAATATACAAAGTAGAATCTCTAGAGTACCTCTACCAATGTTTTATATTGATTTAGAACCTAGCCCAAATAACAAAAATATATATGACATCAAAATTCTTAATAATGCTATAGTCAATATTGTCCCACCAAAGAAAACAAATGATATTGTACAATGCCACAGATGCCAAGAATATGGCCATACAAAAACATACTGCAGAAAACCAGTTAATTGTGTCAAATGCGGGTTAGGCCATCTAACTGTCGATTGTACTAAAGCAAGAGATGCCCCTCCTCGATGTGTTAATTGTTTACAAAGTCACCCAGCTAGCTATAAAGGATGCGAATTTTACAAGCAACTATTAAAGAAAAAAATAAAAAAGAATATTGACAATAGGCGTAATAATGTCATTTTCAATTATGATAACGAAGATTATCCCCATCTGAACAACAATACAACTAGTGCAAACTTTAGTCACAACAACAACCTTTCTTATTCTAATGTTCTAAGAAATAATCAACAAACTTCTCAGCATAATTCATTTGAAAAGCTAGAAAATTTAATACAAAATCAGATTGAATTAACAAATAAGCTATTAAGCATGATGACTCTTTTAGTAGCAAAACTATGCAACTAAATTTGAATATTGCAATATGGAATGCTAATGGGCTTTCCAACCACACACATGAACTTGAAATTTTTCTTAAACTACATTACATCGATATTCTATTAGTGTCAGAGACACATTTTACTAGCAAAACGTTTTTTAAAATAAAAGATTATGAACTAATAACAGCCAATCATCCAGACGATAGTGCTCATGCGGGGGCAGCAATTTTAATCAAATCTACAATTAAATTCGAACTTTTTCAAGAAATAAGAGAATCGTATCTACAAGCTGCCTGCATTAAAGTTAATTGCGATTCATACAGTATAACGTTCTCTGCCATCTATTTTCCGCCGAGATTTACAGTTAATTGTCAAAAATTTCATGATTTCTTTAATAGTTTGGGGCCAAGATTTTTCGCTGCGGGAGACTATAATGCTAAACACCCTTGGTGGGGATCAAGATTAGTTAATCCGAAGGGAAGCGAGCTCCGAAAATGCATAGCTAACAATAACTACTCTATTCTGTCAACAGGTAACCCAACTTACTGGCCAACAGATCCAAGAAAGATACCTGATCTGCTTGATTTTGCCGTTTACTCTGGAATTTCTAGTCAAACACTCAGCATAACAGATGTTAATGAACTTAGTTCTGACCACACTCCCCTTCTAGCTTGTTTCAACACATTATTACAAACAAATATACAGAAACAAAAAATTCTTACTGCCAGAACTGATTTAAAATCATTTGAAACTTGGATAGAAAGAAATGTGAATCTAAATATCTCCATAACATCCCCAACTGAATTAGATGATGCAGTTGAGACATTTAATATTTTAATTCATGAAGCTGGTTTTCTTTCAACTCCCACTTTACCACCCCAACGTAACCAAAACCAAACTTTTATAAATTCTGAAATCAGAGACATGATAAGAAATAAAAGAAGACTGAGAAACGTTTGGCAAAATAGTAGAAATCCAAATGACAAGAGGATATTGAATAAAGCGACAAAAGATCTCAAAATAGCTCTCTATAGGATGAAAAACGAGCAGCTTGGAAACTATCTTAGAAACCTCAATCCGGTAAATAAGAAGAACGATGAATTTAGTTTGTGGAAGGCTACAAGTTATTTAAAAAGACCTACTAAACGAAATATACCAATAAAAGATATAAACAATGTATGGTGTAAAACACATAAATCTAAAGCGGAAGCATTTGCCCTTCATCTTCAAACGACGTTCCAGCCTCATACAGATAATAACCCTTTTGTTGATGAAATACTTGAGTATTTAGATAGTCCTTGTCCGGTTGATTGGCCTATTAAACATATTTCCCCTCGTGAAGTAAAAGAAGAGATAAACAAACTTAATTGCAAAAAATCTCCCGGATACCACAGCATAGATGGAAGAGTAGTCAAATCCCTGCCTAAGAGGGGTATACTATATCTTACATTATTGTACAACTCTATATTAAGATTAAATTACTTTCCCTCGCAATGGAAATGCGCAGAGATTGTAATGGTAAACAAGCCAAATAAACCAGAGAACAATGTAACATCCTATAGACCGATAAGTTTACTGGCTGTATTCTCCAAAATATTCGAAAGAATATTACTGAAAAGATTATTACCAGTTCTAGAAAAATTTAATATCATTCCAGAATACCAATTTGGTTTTAGACACAAGCATGGCACTCCAGAGCAATGCCATCGTATCGTTGCATATATAAGAGATACATTGGAAACAAAAAAATATTGTTCAGGAGTATTTTTGGATGTACAACAAGCGTTCGACAAAGTTTGGCATACAGGGTTGTACTATAAATTGAAAAAATTATTGCCCACTTCTTTATATCTACTTATTAAATCATATTTAAGTGATAGACATTTTTACGTCAAAGTTAACGACGAATTCTCCAAAATTTACAACATCAAGGCTGGAGTCCCACAAGGAAGCGTATTAGGACCAATCCTCTACACTATGTTTACATCAGACATGCCAATCACCGAAAACGTTCTTGTTGCAACATATGCAGACGACACTGCGGTACTAGCTTCTGACATATCTCCAAATAATGCATCTAATTTAGTACAAAGACAACTCAACGCAATTGAAGATTGGTTAAATAAATGGGGTATTAAAGTCAATACTGAGAAATCTGTACATATCACTTTTTCGTTAAGACATGGCAATTGCAACAATGTATTTATGAATAATATAGCAATACCTCAAAGTGACTGCGTTAAATATTTAGGGATGCATATCGACAGAAGATTAACTTGGAAAGAGCATATCAGAGCGAAAAAACAGCAACTGAAAATCAAAACAAAGCGACTTTATTGGCTACTAGGCCCAAAATCTCAGTTAAGCCTTCAAAATAAAATATTAATATATAAAACTATTTTAAAACCTGTCTGGACATATGGTATACAGCTTTGGGGTACAGCCAGCAATTCCAACATCGAAATCCTACAAAGATATCAGTCAAAAACGTTAAGGTCAATAGTAAACGCTCCATGGTTTGTTTCGAATAAAACGATTCATGACGATCTCTTTATTCCAAATATCGTAGAAGAAATCAGACGATTCAGTGAGAACTATTTAACAAGGTTAAGTAACCACATCAACCCACTAGCTATTGCTTTACTTGATGACTCTGAAGAAGTTAGAAGACTTAAAAGGATTCATATCCTGGAGTTACCGTTTCGGAGCTAAATATTTATGCAAAATGTATATTAGTATAAATTTGTAAATATTGTTTAGAATTTATAATATCCTTTGGATTATATGCTCATTGTTGTTCTCAATGGAGTTCAACAATTAATGTTATTTTTTATTGTTATTATTAAATTTACTTATTATCCTTAAATGGATAGATTGTAAATAAAAGAATTATTAAAAAAAAAAAATATTTCAAGATCCGCTGGGATTAGCTGTCCTACATTTGGACGAGGTTATAGTTATATAATGTTCATCTTCTATAACATGTTTGTTTAAAATCAGAAGAGATGGTGGAAATCGAGTGGTTGATATTATATGTTTTAAGTCAAATATTTCTAATTAGTTGCCCAACCTAACGTTTAAGGGTAAAAAAGTGGGGTGGAAAATTAATACGTTTTTGTATGAAAGCATGTCAAAAATTAGATTTGTTTGTGCACATGGTGTTTCTCAGTTTTTACTGTATTTATGCTACATTTGTCTACAAATTTACCGAATTTCTTGCTGATTTTAGCAAATTAATTTGTTACTTTCCAAATATAACAAAATTTTTTAAGATTCAAGAGATTTAATTTTGCTGTCCTTATCTTACTAATATTTAGCAAAAAAAAAGAAGTCTGCCAATTTGAGAAGTTTCTCCTGCAACATCATTTTGAATTCATTTTTCGGTAAAAATGTTTACTAATTTGTTTCTAATAGTGTACGAAATTAAAAAAAAAATACACTACTCATATGATTTAAAATCGACTTTTTCCTTTTTAGTAAGCTGATACAGTTTAAAATGGGCACGTGAGCGTGATTGTGATTGTCACTCACGTGAACGTGAATAAGTGTGCGTGAGTAGAGTTTTAACATTTTTTTTTTTTTTTTTTTTTTGTTTTTAATAAATACTTCCTTAATTTTTTTTGTCGATTTCACATTTTCGGATATTTGAAACTCAAAATAATTTACAAAATTTCATATTCAGAGCAATATTGAGTTAAACAAACATTAACAATTTATCTTAATTTTAATTTTTTGCGAAAAGATTTTATTTTGTGAATTTATATGATTCACTTGAATCACGCGTGAGTGTGAGTGAGATCTGAATTTACTTAAGTAAGTTCAAATGAGTGTAAGTAATAAACATTTTTTTGGCAGTGATTGTGCGTGATTTCAATTTTTCGCTCGAAAGTGAGTGTCCGTCAAAATTCACTCACGTGCCCATCTCTACTTTTGATTAATATTGATAGAAAAATGCCAATTAATGTAGGTGCTATGCTATTGTTATATGCATTGGTTAAATTTTCTCTAACACTTTCAAAAAGGCACAAATACCCACAAGAGAATGTTTAACATAAATGCCACTACAACCACACACACACACACACACTCACAACCTAATATGTATATGTAGTTAACTGAAATGGTAAGATGTTGTTAACGTTGTTTCTATTAATGCATAGTTATAGGGGCATTTAAAGGCTAAATATGACAACAACAAAGAGTACCCTAGATTGCCATATTGTTAAAAAAGTCAAATAAAAACAGTTAGCTATAAAGCGTTTAGATTGCTACAAACTTTATTATATTTGAAAAGACAAAACAGTCTCGTAGAAAACTACAGAATTTTGAGTTTTAATGATTGTTACGGCATTTCTTCTAAAGTCACTATAGGCAAGTGTGGTATGGCTGAAAAGATATTTTAAATGTGCCCAGGATGTACACACTTTTTTGTAAAAAATATATTTTACTTTTTTATTTTACTTTCAACCTCCGTATATTTACTAAAATAAAGCAAATCAAACATATTAGCTAGGTTGATACTAGTATTTCGAGGTTTGGCTTCCAAATTTATGAGTTGATTCCCACAATTCCCAAAAATAAAATTAAATTTCCAAAAATGGGCTTTAAAATTTGGTTTGCTGCCAAATACAACTCTCATATATGGGCAGGGGCTTCAGTGTCTATTCTGAAGCTTCTGGACCGTGTTCAGGGGAGGGCGGTGAAGCTTATCAACGACAGTAGTGTATCCAGCTCTATTGATTCATTGGAGCATCGTCGGAATGTGGGTTGTGTGACACTTTTCTATCGATATTACCATGGGAGGTGTTCATCTGAGATAAGTGAACTTATTCCTAGAGCCCGAGTTTTTATTCGTAATACTCGCTTATCTAGTAGAGCTCATCCGTTTGTAGTTGACTGTCCTGTGTTTCGCACAACGCATTACAGAGAAAATTCGTTTTTTAGTCGAACGATTCGTATGTGGAACAAACTTCCCGCAGAAGTCTTCCTGTTACTTACAATTTAGAAAAATTTAAATCAAATATCCACAAACACTACTCCCTCTTTCCTCCCTCCCATACCCTATTTGCCTGATCAATGCACTGCATGAGTAGGGGGCATCCCCTGAGTATTAGTTAAAATTAAAAAAAAAAAATATTTGCCTTAAAAATGTGGGAACTTAAGAAGCGGCTCGGGGGAGGAAAATTATATAAAAATTAAACATTTTTTGAACAAAACTCGCTTTTATATAAAAATACGTTTGAGAATTGTAAGCACACTTTATGTGTTCAGAAAGAAAATATTTATCAGGGGGTACAAAACTGTTGGTGCTTTATGGGAAAAAAATCGCAAAAATTTGATTTTTTTTAATTTCTACTTTAAACGAATGTAGTTTTTGAGTAGAGCAAGATATTGCATACATTTTCTTTTTATTTAATCAAGAATTTATTTAGTTAAATAACCAATATTTTAAAAAAGAAATTGGCCCCGATTTCGTCACAGCTTTTGTCCACTTTTCAATACCTAAACGTAAGATTGTGCCGCAAAAATATATCTATTTTCTCCTCTACACATATAACAATATCATTAAGATCGTAGAGAACCCATTGGGAGACTCTTATTGTTAGTTCTTGAAGCTTTATAATCAGTGCAACCAGAAGTTTGTTGTATCAGGTGTTGTGATTGACACTAGAGAGATATAGTGGACTTCTACACTTAGAAAACTATGTAGGTAATGACTACTGCAAATGTAGTTAAAAACATTGTGATTCTGATGACAACCTTTTTTTAAGGCTTCGAGTTTAGGTACCTATGAAAATTGGCAATACAATTTTTATATTTTCAAATTCATATTATTTCTAGCTCAGGATTGTAAATTGATATTTTCTCTTGCCAACCTATGAATATGACAACAATACGCGTACGTTAATCAAATGATGAGTTATGGGCAAAAAAGCTAAGTGGTGACAACCTGAAAGCCTTTCCCCTACTATGTTTATCTGATAGTTGGAGCAGTAAAGCGACCTAAGTTCTAAGTCTCCAGCGGTTTAAGTTCGGTCATCAAAGGGTGAATAATCTTTAAAGGGGTTCTTGTGATGTTTTTTTATTGTCTACTAATATTTAGCAGATTAATTTGTTATTTTCAATTAACTAAATTTAAGCTCACAAAAAAGTTTTTGTTGATTCAACAGATTTGTTTTTAATATTCTTATTTTACCATATTTAGTAAAAAATATTCAATTATATCAGTTTTTCTTACAACGTCATTTTGAACTAATTTTTGGTAGTTTTAGGCACAATGTTCACAATTTTTTTTTTTTCTATTTAAGTAATACAATTTTCCATTCGAATTATTTCATATAAAACCATAAAAATAAATCGACTTTTTGACCTCGGCCACCTTAAATTTTAACCAAACTTGGTATCGATGGTGAGTGTCTAAATTTTAGGTTGGTACATCGTACGGTTGTGAAAATATAGCGTTTTAAATTTGAAAAAAAAATTAAAAATAAACAAAAGTAGTCGTACATAAATATTTATATCTTTTTAATGATAATACACTCAAAAAAATAAGTTAGTACAAAAGTTAGTAAAACGTCTTGTAAATCAGGTATACTATTTTTTAGCAAATTTGTTTGCTAAAATCGTGTTTTCAGCTAAAATTTTTGTTATACTTATTCAGCACTTAACTGTTTTATACTAATGCTTTACGAATATACTAATGTTTTACTAATTAATTTTGCTAAAAAAAATTGTGCTGATAAGCACATTAGTAGTGTGGACGACAACCAGATTGAAAGATATACGCAGAATAAAGCAGATGTCGCGGCATGTCAAGATGTAGTAGAGAAGAGGAAAACTAAAAGTACAACTCTAATAAGACATATAAAAAAAATCAACCATGGAAGACTTTTGTATCTCTTTTTCATACATAAAACAAAATTGAGGATTAAAACAACTTAAATTTTGCGTTGTCACCGGCTTGTGAAAATAATTGTCTTTTAATTAAATAAAAGACAAAATAAAATATTTTAATTTAATATGTATTTCTAAACTAAATGTTTATAGATTTTTAATCTAGTGTGGTCAAATTGCAAACAAACATATACAGACATGTAGACACAGTAAAGCGAAAGACAAAGACACACATCTTAGGTAGATTTTTATGGTTCCTTTTTCTTATTGCAAACAAAAGGGTTGTTTTTTCGTTTCGTTTGTTTTTGTTTATATTTTCGTTTCGTTTCTATAATTATCTTCGGCAATTGCGTCCTTTAAAAGAAAGTATCATTTAGACAACCGTTGATGTAAGTAGTTGAAAGAAAATTTTTGTTATGTTATATATATTTATTTCTATATATTTTCAGATATTAAATTAATTCATGTCGTCAATGTGGGAAAATGAAAATTTTTATATTTCGTAATTATTGTAAATTATTTTTAAAAGAATCACAAAAATATGTTTTATGATTTTCATCAAATATATTAACTAAATTACAATTTTTTACAATTTTTTTGCGTTTTTTTCAGTCTACTAAAATTCAGAAAAAAATTTATTAATTTTTAGCAAGGCTTTTTTATTTCTAATCTACTAAGTGTTAGCAAAACTTTTGCTGAATCTACTAATTTTGTTGCTAAAAATCAGCTCGCTGATTTTCAGCAAAAGATTTTGCTGACATTAGCAATTTTTTTGCTAGCATCCTCCTGACTAAAATTTTGCTGACTCAGCAAAAATTTTTGCTGACTTTACAAACTTTTTTTTTGAGTGTACCTTATTTTAAAGTTTCTGTTATTGTATTTAAATTAAATTCAAAAAAAAAGACAAAATGATTTTTTTTAAATAATTGGTTCCAAACGCTGTATTTCAAAAAACTGTTTTTTTTTAATTCTTAAAAAAAAAAAAAATTAAAAAATTCATTGCGACTTTCTATATGACGTTAAAATAACTCTGTACTAAAATACATTATAAAATTTGCCCTGTGGCTAACGCAAAGTTGTCAACACTGATCGTAAAAACCATGCGTCAATCTGATAACGTTGTGAAATAGAGACAGATGAGATTAGAAAAATAAGCAAAACACTAAAAATGGAATATTTGTATTTGTTAGTGTTGGTCACTTCTGAGTGTAATATACAATAACAGAAAAGCTAATAGGAAAGATAACTGCAATTTAGCTGCATTACATTCGAGGCCATACATGACTTGGTATTGTTGCGTTTGTAATGTAAGAAGAAGCGCAGGTTTGATTCTTACAGACGCAGGTTGTTGAAAAATTTACCATATAGCGACAATCTGACAATTATAAGACACAAATAATAATAAAGGGAAAGCCAAATAACTTTTTTTTTTTAAAACTGCTATAAAAAAAAACTACTGAATATTTTCTCAAATTTCTTTTTTTATTTGAAAGTACAATCCTTCCGGTTAATAATGGAAACAATTTCATTCAAATGGCTGCCTCGGCTGGCTATAAGCTTCATCTGAAAAGATGATTTATTTGGCAAAATCGGCATCGAAAAAAAAAAGTTAGATGGCGGACCCTTTGTTTATTTTTTTAAGATTCCCAAATTAACCCACCCATGGGGTAAATTCGCAAGCTGATATCGTACATTTGTCAGCTATAAATATATCGGTTATAGTGGAAAACTTATATTTTGTTTTAAATAATCATTAAGAAAGATATCAATAGCTGCATTTTGGCAAACAAAATTTCAAAAAAGTTTATTTTCTTCGAATTTGTTGAAACAAAAGTACGTCTGACCCTGCAACATATATAAACATGTAACAAACAAATCATATAATGTATACTAGGGTGGGTCGAAAAAAAAAGTTCAGTCGAAAAAAAAAGTTTTTTTTTTTACTACGCCCCTACATACCGCCCTTTTTGTTTTTAATAAAATGTGCCCTTACTGGATTCGAACCAGGGATTCCATGGCGTCAGTCAAGTGCTCTACCATCTGAGCTATATCGACATGTTATATTTGATAGATAAAACCATAAATGATTTGTTTGTCGAAAATTTAATTACTTTACAGCTTACAAAAAATCAAAAATAAGTAGTTAAATATGTACTTACTAGATGTGTTCCCATAGCACTTAACCCCACAAAGGTTAAATAATGAATCACGGCTATTAACCGAAAAAATTCAATAAGTTCTCCATCTCTATATCAGGTGGCCAGCACCAACTGTTATAAGACTTATCATCTTGCAATTACAGTGTTGTCATGTTTGAAGCTCTCCATTTTCCCAACCTTTCAGCTCACCACAATCCCCTTTTCAAAGAAATCTACACATGAATAAATAGGAAGAATTTCGTGAGTGTTACTGCTCTTTAAAAAAAAAAAAAAAAAACTAGTTATTAGTAAGTGCTTATTATTTGTGTTAAAGTAATGCAGAGAGTAAGCTGATATAATTTCTGGTAGTAAGAAAAGTAATAACGCGTCATTACCATTTCTATATTGGACATAAATGACTTGCTTGCACAAAATGTCATTACTTTAACGCTTACAGCAAATCTAATTATATATTTACTTCCTAGAGTTGACAAAATAATGAGTCTTAACATAGATTTTCAAAATATGTTTCCATTATTGCTTTATATTTAAAATACTGATAAAAATATGTGCTTATGATGAATTTCATATCAAAACCTATAAAAAAGGGCACATTTTGAACCCGCAGCTACATTTTACCTCTACAAACACAACATCATTTTTAAAAATTGCATTTTCGTAAAATTGTGGACGTGGCAAGGTATCGAAGTATTTGAAAAATGGCTCAACCGATTTCAAAGATCTTGGTGCCATTAGAAAGGTATATAAGTCAGCTGAAACACCGAAGAATTTTTTTTGGCAAAAATAAATCTTTAAACTAAGAAAACACTTCAAAGGCCAAGTGTTTTTTTCCAAAAAAAAATTTCTTTAAAAACTAAAATGGCGGTTTTTTTCTTTTTTTTTAATTTTTTTAAGTAAATGCATCTCTTGTTAACTTCCTTATATTTTGATATCATTGTGTGACAAAAATGAATAAAGTAGCTATACTTTGAAAGTTATACAGATTTTTTTGTAATTTTAATAGATTAGAACAAGAATCGTATTATCAAATTTTTTAGACACCCCAAAATATAGACTTACCCTTGGTAAATTTTTTTTTTATAAAAATGCTAAAACTATAACAGGAACTCAAAGTTGCAATTCTTTTACACCTTTAGATGAAACTTCACTAAAAGTTAGCAATTATTCCGAAAGTCAACAGTATGAGCTGCGCAAAATTATATATTAAATCTAAAAAATAAAAATGAAAAAAAAATTTACCAATGGTAAGTCCATATTTTGGGGGTGTCTGAAAAATTTGGTTTGCCCATATTTGGGACATGGTTTAAAAATGTTACTACAAATCTGGGCGCTACATTTTGTTGCGAAATGGTTTATAGAATAGGAGTTTAAGCATTTTTAATTGTTGGGTATTATGGGAAGTGACACAACCGCGTGGCCTATACGGCCCACATTTGATATATTACTGAACGTGGCGCCAAATTATGTTCGTATACGGTAAAATGATGTCGAGTAAGAGCATTTTTTAATTTTTGGTTTCCTTTGAGGTGCTACGCCCACTAATCCTATCCCGCCCATGTTTGAAATATTCTAAATTCTAAAGGTTGTGTACTAATTCGAGGTAGCTCATTTCGAATCTCCAGTAGTTCCAGTTTTTTTATATACAGCTACTACGTCTCTATTAAGTCTGTTTACATTAACTTCTGTTTATTGCTGTCGCGTTTTTTTTCTAACATGTCTTCAACAAGAAAGATCTGTATTAAAGATTCAAATAGCTTGAAGAATACCTGTGATGAATATAAAGGGTCCGCCATCTAACGTTTTTTTCCAACTAGTGCTTCTTTCGTGAATGGTAACACTTAGCTCATGTCTGATTTGACAGATAATTAGTTTTATCCTTCCGCTGAACGAATATGGTTGTGTATACTCTTGAACAACGCTGGGAAATATTGCGACATTACTTTGAAAATCATGGTAATGTTGCAGAATGTGTGCGAAAATTGCGTACGGATTTTGTGAAAAAAGTGAAAGAAACTGGCATCCTCATCGATAAACCAAAGCGTGAAAAGCCAAAAACAGTGCGTACACCCGAGAATATTGCTGCTGTGGCAGAAAGTGTGCGTGAAGCGCCATCAACATCAATTCACCGTAGTTCTCAACAATTGAACATTTCGGAGACATCATTGAGACGAATTTTGAATAAAGACCTTGGTATGACGCCATACAAAGTCCAATTGGTTCAGGAGTTGAAGCCAACTGACCATCCAATGCGTTTTCGCTTAGCTAAGTGGTCCTGCGATCGACTTACTGAAATACAGCTGCACACAATCGATAATGTGTAGGCTACTGCATGGCCAGCCGAGGCAGCCATTTGAATGAAATTATTTTCCATTATTAAACGGAAGGATTGTACTTTCAAATAAAAAAAGAAATTTGAGAAAATATTCAGTAGTTTTTTTATAGCATTTTCAAAAAAAAAAGTTATTTGGCGGACCCTTTACAATTTAAATGGAAAATCACTGATGACGCCTGTCCATAAAAAGGCAAAAACTAGGCTAGACGGATTTAAAAATTAATAGTGTTTATGATTTTTAGAGAAAAACGTTTATTCTTCTTCTTAACCTCAACATTTCTAAATTAAATTTGTCAAATGCATATTAATTAAAAATTAATTGCGACTGTCTATATGACGTTAAAATAACAATGTACTAACAAAAAAAATATGTTAATTATAAATTATTTCCCTATGCCGTTGCCAAAACCCTTTATGGAACGCATACGGAATCCAAAGTTATGAATGAAAATCTGAAAAAATAATCGAAATGTAGTAAAAAAAAAATTTGCATAAAAAAAATATTTTCATATATTTAGTTAGAATATTTTTCTACCTCAAGTTCAAAATCTGATATGATATTGTCATATTAGATTTTATTTGTTGCTTTTGAAAAAGTTTAATCATTTTCATGATAGACAATACAATTGTTTCATTAACATCACCCTAATATTCATCACCTAATTCTTCGCAGTAGCATTTGCTTAACTAAAAGCGAAATATTGCATTAAACTCAAAATCAACTCTATGATAATTTGTCTGGCTAATTGTTAGCGTATAAACTGGTTGATTTGGTAAACCTAATTATAAAATCAAAACTATTTGAAACGCAAAAATTTGTATTTTTATGATATACTTTGTATATCATTGTATGTAGTATGTAGTATGTGTGTTTGCTGTACTAGTTTCGATTTTAAAATTTGGTTTACCAAATCAGCCAGTTTATGTACAAGGCAGACAAATTCTAATAGATTGGATTTTGTCTGTTGTTTTCTATTGCACACAACTGAAGATTTGGGTGATGCCAATGAAACGGTTGCATTGTCTAAAAGTTAAAACATAAAAAGTATTTTATTAAAAAACTAAAAGCTTTACAAAAGTAGTTACCCATGTCATTGATATCGCATTTGAAAGCTACTTAAATCATGGTTTTACTGACATAGAAAAGTTAGACAATTTTCAAAGGCAAAATGCATTTTTTTTTTAATCCGTGGTTCATAAAGCTGTATTTCAAAAACCTGGGTTTCCAAATTTTTTAAAAGAATATATGTTATTGCAAAATCCCTATATGGTAGTGCTGTGGGTTCCTGAGTAATGGGTTTTTAATGACTTAGGTTTTCATATAGGAAGTTGGCAACGGCACACAGTGGTTTCAAACACAAAAAACATGGTAATAAGTATGGATCTTCTAACCTATTGGTCCAATCGGGAAAAAGCGGGAGCAAAATGTTTCTGCAGTCCCCTCTCAAAAACGGTGACTAGGGAGCAAATTTTGTTGAAAAGGTCCTTTTTTCAATAGCCTTTTTTATTTTTAACAAAAGTGTTCTTATATTATCAGTATCAGCAAAATTTTAATTTTTTCTTTAATTAAAGGATAAATAATTGTCCTACGTTTCAAAAACCGTTCCGATATTGTATATAGTTATATTTAAAAAAATTCTCAAAGTTCAATGTAATATTTGTAACTAACATGAATTGTAAATTGTTTTTCCCAATTGGACCAGTAGTTTAGAAGAACCAGAACCATTTTTGTGTTTGGAACCACTGTGCGGCATAGGGAATAATTTATAATTAACATTTTTTTAAAGAATTTTTTTGAAATACAGCGATTTCATCTTCAAAGAATAATTTAAAATAAGATACTATCGATGATATTTACGTTTATGTCCGACTACTTTTGTTAAATTTTCGAATATTTTTCATATTTTGAAACGTAATATTTCAAGATCAGCTGGGACTAGCTATCCTAAACTTAGACGATACTATAGATATATGACTTACAACTTCTATACCAAGTTTGGTTGAAAACGGTGAGAGTGGAGAAATTCGAGTGGTTGATTTTATATGTTTTCATTCATTACTGAAATTTATCAAAGTCTTAAACATGTGGCAATTGACTTTATTTATTCAAATCTTCTTTTAGCCATATTAAGTGTAGTCTAGACGGGTTACAACACAAACGGTACTTAAATAAACATCATTTACATCGTACAAAATGATGATGATAATGATGATAATGATGCTTCTGCCAAGATAACAAAAATCATAAATCTCCTTTAAGCCCTCATTCATGACCATTTGTTTAATATATATTTAGTCAAATCTGATAGAGGGTTAAACAAAAGGTTTCCTAGATATGTGGGCAGTTAAAAAAAGCTTAAAACTTTAAAATTTTTTATTCATAAATTTTCACCATTTTGCTTTTAGTTTGGTGAATACAAAGGTAATAGTTTTTAGTTACTTTAAAATTTTTTACTAAATACTTTTTATATTGCAAAATTTGCCACCTTATAAATCCTCTTATGAAAACTTTTTAAATCCTCTTAGTTTGTGCTGTCCATTTCATGCTATGCATACTCCTCTATTCACGCCACAAATATTGTTTTCATATTATGTCCAGTTCCATTTAAAATAAATTATCAAATAAGTTGCAACAACAAAAATTTAAATAGTTTTGACTAGGGTAATCGAAAAAAAGTTCTAAAAACATTAGGGGACTCACGTTGCGCTCAGTTTGTATTGTCATTATTACTCTAAGCTGAGAAGAAACCAATAGCAGGCTGAGCTTATTTGAATCGTGTGCAAATCACGAACGTGAGCAACCCCAATATGTTTAGCTCTTGAAAAACGCTTTGAAAACTATCAAATAAGCCTTAAAAATTAAAAAAAAGCATTACAATTTAGAAGTCATTAAGTTTTATTAAATTATCAATATTAATAAATATATTCTTCCATTCTTACACTCATAGAAATAATCGTGTAAATAAAAAGAAAAGCTACTAACAATTAAATTGCAGTAAAAAGGCTAAAAATTGCAAATGTTTTTTTTTTTGCTGAATATTAGTAAGAAAAGAACAACAGAAATAAAACTTTTAAATGTACAGAACTTCAGTTATATTAACGTTGAAATTTAGTTTAATTAAAAAATAACGATTCACTCTACTAAAAATAGCAAATATATTCCTGAATATTTTTACATTTGTTATATTTACGGTAAACTTTGTTAAATGTAAAAATCAGTATATTCTGTGAAAATCAACAGCAATATTTTGTAAAAAAAAAAAAATTGTAGGCTGCTGATTTCAGAAGAGTAGATTTCGCTTAAAAAAAAAATAAAAAGTTCACATTTTTTTGTGTACAGCGACCGAAATTATTATTATAACTTTTATCATAAAAGTCAGATGCCAAATGACTCATTACCAGGGCAACCAGAAATACGCTCAAGAAAATCCATTTTATGCCCATAATAAATGATCCAAAAATTGAAAAATATTCTACTAAAATTTAAAAAATATGCTCTCAAAAACAGATTGTTCTTTACAAATTCGTATTTTAAAATTTATTGTTTTTTAATATCGAAATAAATTTTGTGAAATTTAATTCAGTTGCTAACAAAAAACTATATAAAAGATTAATTGTAGCAAAATCTGTATATTCTTAAAACAGGGAACTCAACTCAACCAGGAAACAAATTTATTGAATATCCGAAATTGATGTTGCAAAACCCAGAAAAACAGAAAAAACCAAAAAAGTAAAAAATATGCTTTCAAAATGCAGGTTTGTTCTAGAAACAACAAAAATATGCTAAAAAAAACATGATTTTTAATAAACAATATTCAAAAATCGATGACAGAATTCATTAATTATTCGGAAACCGATAAATGTCTTATTCATTTTTTAATACGACGCATTAGAAAAACTACGATACAGCATATTTCTGGTTGCCCTTCTCATTACATATAAAACGATAAAAAAATCAATGTTTTGACCTCGACCAAATTCAATTTTAACCAAACTTGGTATGGAAGGTAAATGTCAAAACAATATGACATACTTCAAATTTTAGGTTGATAGCTCTTATGGTTGTTTAAATATCGCGTTTTAATATTTCATTAAACATCGAAAATTTCAGAAAAGCAGTCGTACATTATCGTCCATTTCTTTTTACGGTTACAGCTACGTGATTTATTGATACTTCATTTTAAATAAAATTAGAAGAAAAAAATTATTTTTTGAAGGTAAAATACATTTTTTCAAAATCCGCAGTTAACACCGCTATGTTTCAAAAAAATGTTTTTTTAATTCTTAATTAGAAATTATTCCTCTATTCAGATTTTTTTTATAACTTTGAATTCCGTAAGAGTTCCATATAGGGATTTGGCAACGCCATAGGGGAATAATTTATAATTTATAATTAACATATTTGAATATTTAACTTTTAAGTTTTAATAAATTAAAACCAAAAGTTTATTTTTCGATCTTTTATCATAAATTATGATGTGAGCAAGATTATTCAAGTTTAAGATCATTTGTTTTTTGTTAAACAAAAAACCGTCCAACGATATTTATTAATCAAAAAATCTTCATCCGCAACTTAATGCAGACTTTAATCCACTGACAGGTCCTTACATGTTTCATGTAGCGTCACCTACAATCATCAGAGAACCAATGTGGACGGGGTAGAAGATTTACCAAAAGATGAACACTTTACCCGTAGTGTTTTTTAAACTTCATGAGAAGTTTAAAAGTTTAAAAAACACTACGGGTAAATCTTTTGCCATCAGAAAATTATAACTTTGGGTAAATCTTCTACCCCGTCCACATTGGTTCTCTGATGATTGTAGGTGACGCTACATGAAACATGTAAGGACCTGTCAGTGGATTAAAATCTGCATTAAATTGCGGATGAAGATTTTTTGATTAATAAATATCGTTGCACGGTTTTTTGTTTAACAAAAAACAAATGATCTTGAACTTGAATAATCTTGCTCACATCATAAATTAACATATTTGATTAAAAATTTAAAAACAAAACTGGTTTTTGAAATACAGCGGTTTGAACCGCGGATTTTGAAAATTACATTTTGTACCCAAATAACTATATTTTCAATAACTTTACTTAAACCACGATAATAGTAGCTTTAAAATAAGGTATTAATGAACCACTTAGCTTTTACCGATAAAAATATATATTCATATACACTCTTAAAAATGATTGTAAATTTACTACTATAAAACGAGTAAAGTTTCATGTATTATTACGTAAATTCGGTAAATTTATACATCAAAATGCGTAAAACTATTTTGCGCACACTTTTATATACAATAATACACACTTACAGTATTTTTACCAATTATTTGTTTACAATTAAACACATTATGCCTAAAAGTAGTACTATTTTGTTAAATAAAATTTTTACGCACTAAGTTTGTAAATATACTAACTTCCCTGCAGGAAGCTTGGGGTCAAGTGTCTCCAAGTCTCCACTTTTGTCTACTATTTTGTTGACATTGTCAACTAAGCGTCTACACTTTTTACTTTATTAACTCACTAGTAAATTTTTGGTTCCAATGTCTACATATGGTCCCATTAGAACTAATCACTAGTGAATCTACACTCTAATAAATGATTGTAAATTTACTACTATAAAACGAGTAAAGTTTCATGTATTATTACGCTAATTCGGTAAATTTATACATCAAAATGCGTAAAACTATTTTGCGCACACTTTAATATACAATAATACCCACTTACAGTATTTTTACCAATTTTGCGTTTACAATTAAACACATTATGCCTAAAAGTAGTATTATTTTGTTAAATAAAATTTTTACGCACAAAGTTCGTAAATATACTAACTTATAATAGTAATAAATATTTTGACATTTTTAAATTGAAAAAAAATTAAACAAATTGAAAAAAGCCAAAAAAAATCTAAAAAATTTAATTTATTGAGAATTTTAATGAAAAAAAAATGTATAACTGTTGTATTTGTGATAGTGTTTAGTTTATAGTTTATTTCCAAGTGTTTGCAGCCTAATTGTGGAAAAATATTTTCAAAATATAATATATGTACAGAGCTTTAAAGAAAGAAATTCTTCATTTGATTTATTCAGTCGGTTTTAACTCAATCGATTTAAAAATATCGCCAATATTGAAAAAAATTGCCAAAATTCAAAAAAATCGCCAAAAATCGCTAAAATTGAGAAAATCTTTAAGATAAAAAAAAATCACCAAAAATGAAAAAAAAAACGTTAAAATTAATAAAAAAATCGCTGAAATTAAAAAAATCTCCAAATTTGAAAAAAACGCTAAAATTTAAAGATAAACCCCAAAAATGAAAAAAATCGCTGAAATTTAAAAAATCGCAAAAAATTAGAAAAATCCCTAAAACTAAAAGAAAATCGGAAAAAATTAAAAAAATCGCCAAAAATTAGAAAAATTAGAAAAATAGCTAAAAATGAAAAAAATTTTGAAATAAAAAATAAAAAATTTAAAAAAAAAAATCGCCAAAAATTAAACAAATTTTCAAATTGGAAAGAAAGCTTAAATTGAAAACGAAAAATATTGACGAGAAACTTAAAATAGCTGTAAATGTATCTTTATTAGTTTTCGAAACACAGGAGTATTTATTTGAAACATCGCATCAAAAACTAACAGAGATAAATAAAAGACACGGACACCTTTTTTCAATTTGATAAATTTTTTGTCAATTATGGTGATTTTTTTTTAAATTTTCGCGATTTCTTACTTATGCCGTTTTTGAATTTTGAATTTTTTTCATTTTGGCAATGTTTTTACTTTTAGAAATTTTTGGCGAATTTTTTTTTAATTTTGGCAAATTTTAGTAATTTATTTTATTTTTGGCGATTTTTTTTAAATTTTGTCGATTTTTTCAATTTAAGTAATTTTTACATTTTTGGCGTTTTTTTTTCAATTTTGGAGATTGTTTTAAATTTTTGGGATTTTTTTCATTTTAACGATATTTTTTCGATTTTAGCGATTTTTTTTCAATTCTGGCGGTATTTTTCAGTTTCGCCGATTTCGGTAAATTGTAAATCGATTAAGTTAAAAATAGATTGAACTCCCAATTATTGAATTTGCAATGATTGAAGAAAAAAAATCATTCGATTTAAAAAAATACGATTTAATTTTTTTTAAAATAGAATTCAATCTTTGAAGCTCTGTATATGTACAACAACTTATATACAAATATTTATTATATTTTTAGGGGGTTTTTACGCTTATAAATATGTATTTTTGCGCATTTTATACGTATAATTGCACGTAAATCATGTTTTTTACACGAAAATTTGGTAAAATTACTCATTTATTTATAAATTTTAACAAAATTTTACGCACTTCCATTGTAAATTTACCAACTTTGTGTTCACAAACTTACTCTCAATGTGCGTATTTTTTTCATTTACACACATAGAGTAAATTCACCCAACTTATAGTAGGAGTACAGTTTCCTACTATAAGTTGGGTATATTTCAACAGAAATTAATTAGAGTGTATGGTTCTTATGTCTACATGTGGTCCCATAAGAACTAACGAGTCACTAGTGAATCTTTGGTCCAATGTCTGCATATGGTCCCATAAGAACTACCTAGTCACTAGTGAATCTATGTTTATAATGTCTACATATGGTGCCATAAGAACTACCTAGTCACTAGTGCATCTTTGGTTCCAATGTCTACATATGGTCCTATAAGAACTACCTATTCACTACCTAGTCAATAGTTCTAATGTCACTAGTGATTTTCAATGACACGTACATGTTAAATGTCTATAGCAAATTACATTGCCTGGGGAATATTTGGTTAGTAGTACTGGTGACACAGTCAATAGTGAATCAATACTGTTTCACTATTGACATTTCCTGCAGGGTTATAATAGTAATAAATATTTTGACATTTTTAAATTGAAAAAAAAAATAAATAAAAAAAAACATGCTAAAAAATCTAAAAATTTAAAGTTATTGAGAATTTTGGTTAATTAATAATCAAAATTTGTGATTAATTAAAAAAACTTCCTAATGTATCAAAAAAAGTATACATCCATAATTAGAAACGGAATTTCCAAGTGTTTGCAACCTAATTGTGGAAAAATATTTTCAAAATATAATATATGTACAGAGCTTAAAGAATTAAATTCTTCATTCGATTTATTCAGTCGGTTTTTACTCAATCGATTTAAAAATATCGCCAATATTGTAAAAAATTGCCAAAATCGCCAAAAATTGCTAAAATTTAAAAATCTTTAAAATAAAAAAAAATCACCAAAAATAAAAATAAAATTACAAAACAGCTCCAAATTAAAAAAAAAAGCTAAAATTTAAAGAAAATCGCCAAAAATTAAAAAAAATCGCCAAAAATTAGAAAAAATCCTAAAATTAAAAAAAAATTCGGCAAAAATTAAAAAAAAAAATCGTTAAAATAAAAAAAATCGCCAAAAATTAGAAAAATAGCTAAAAATTAAATAAATTTCAAAACTAAAAATTGCCAAAAAAAAAAAAAACACAAATCGGCAAAAATGAAAAAAATTCAAATTGGAAACAAAGCTAAAATTGAAAAAAACGAAAAATATTGACGAGAAATTTAAAATAGGTGTAAATGTACATTTATCTTTATTAGTTTTCGAAACACATGCGATGTTCCTTTTTGCTTTGCAATGCTTTGTTTCAGAGAAAAACGCGATCTGAGAACTTAGCCAATCAGTTCGAAATTTAGGACCGGTATTGGGTTTTCCAGTAGATCTTTTATTTTTTGAGTTATACACGGTTTTTATTAAGTCGATTTTTAAAAGGTACATATTTCGAAAACTAATGGAGCTGGAGAAAAATGGTTGCACCATTGTTCAAAACTCAACCCCATTACTCCTACAGCGATCCTAAATTTCGATTTGATTGGCTGCATTCGTAAATCGCGTTTTTCTCGAAAAGTAAACACCACAGATAAAAAAGAGTATTTATTTGAAACATCGCCTTTGTTTCAAAAACTAACCGAGATAAATAAATAACACGGACAACTTTTTCCAAATTGAGCTATTTTTTTTTTATCAATTATGGTGATTTTTTTTTTTAAATTTTCGAGATTTTTTACTTTTGCCGTTTTTAAATTTGGAACTATATTTATTTTGGCGATATTTTTACTTTTAGCACATTTTTCTCATTTTTGGAGATATTTTTTATTTTTGGCAATTTTTCAATTTTGGCAAATTTTAGTGACTTTTTCTTAATTTTATAGATTTTTTTAAATTTTGTCGATTTTTTTCAATTTAAAGATTTTTTACATTTTTGGCGATTTTTAAATTTTGGAGATTGTTTTAAATTTTTTGGCATTTTTTTGGATTTTAACGATATTTTTTAAATTTTAGCGATTTTTTTCAATTCTGGAGATGTTTTTCAGATTCGCCGATTTCTGCAAATTGTAAATTGATTGAGTAAAAAATGGATTGAATTCCCAATTATTAAATTCGCAATGATTGAATTCCCAACGATTGACTTCCCAACGATTGAATTCCCAATGATTGTATTCAATAATTGATAATATCGAATGAGCTAAATTGATTGAATTTCCCACTAGTGAATTCTAAAGAATGAATTCTCTGCGATTGATTAAGAAAAAATCATTCGATTTAAAAAAATCCGATTAGATTTTTTCAAAATAGAATTCAATCTTTGAAGCTCTGTATATGTACAACCACTTATGTATATACAAATATTTATTATTAAATTTATTATTATACAACACATTAATAAAACTCTTTCTAAAAATTAATGTTTTGTTTTATTTGAAACATTTTTTGTGCTATTTATTTTTCTTTCTTACCGCAAGGTAAATATACGCATTTTAAGGGGGCTTTTACGTATAAAAAAATGTATTTTTGCGCATTTTATCGGTATATTTACAAGTAAAGCATGTTTTTTTACTCAAAAATTCAGTAAAATTATTGATTTATTTCTAAATTTTATTACATTTTTACGCACTTGCATAGTACATTTACAAACTTTTTGTTGACCAACTTACACGTAATGTGTGTATTTTTTTTTCATTTACACGCATAGAGTAAATTTACCCAACTTATAGTATTAGTATAGTTTCCTACTATCAGTTGGGTAAATTTCAACAGAAATTAATTAGAGTGCATGTACGTTTATGTATGACTAATTTGGTGAAATTTTCCAATAGTTTTCATATTATTTCAAGATCCGCTGGGACTAGCCATCCTAAATTTGGTCGGTATTATAGTTATATGACTTACAACTTCTATTCCAAGTTTGGTTGAAATCGAAAAGGGTGGAGGAAATCGAGTGGTTAAGTTTATACGTATTAAGTCAAATGTTATTTTTTGACTTTTATTTTTTCGAGCAAAAATAAAAGTTATTTTTTGATTTTTATTTTTTTTGGGCAAAACTTTAAGTTAACCAGCAAAAACACACCTTATCAAATAATGACTCTAAACCCGAAGGTTTGGACGTATTATTATAATTCTAATTTTTTTTTATATGAAATGTCCCAAAAGTAATAAGTTATGCATTACTAGCAGCCTTACGTAAATACGAATTATAATGGTGCATACAAGAGTATGACAAATAAGCAATTACCAGGAGGAAAAAAATAATGGGTCTTTAAATAGATTTTGAAAAAAAAATTACAAATTAAAAACAAATATTATTAATTTTTTTAAACATTGTCGTGCCGGGAATCGATCACAGGTCGTTAGATTAACAGGCGGCTGCTCTATACCCTAAACCACCAAGGCATTTAATATTTTAAAACATAAATGAATTTTTCTTCTATCTAAATTCGTTCAAGATATACCAAAACTAACACCGTGCCCTTTAGCTTACGAAAAGACGAATTATACTGAGTCTAAAAATAGGTTTCTAGAAAAATGTTGTATCATTATATTTTGCCTGAAAGTAATAAGATGAATAAACTATTATTGTTCACCAATTACTTTTTTGTATGAGAGTAATGCATTACAAGTTTCTTATTGGCAACCCATTATTTTATTATTTAAAATAATGCAGAAGGTAATAAATACGCATTTCAAAGTAATGTATAAAAAAACTATTCATTATTAATTACCATATTTTTGCTGCGTTTTTTTTTTTGGTTTTAATTTTTTGCGCAAATTTTTCCTTTCTTTCTTTCTTTCATAAAATGCTCTGTTTTTTAAAATTTAGATTTATATTTTTGCGAGCAAATATAAAAGTAATTTTTCGTCATTTATTTTTTCGAGCAAAAATTAATTTTTTTTTTTTTTGACTTTTATTTTTTTGAGCAAAAATAAAAGTTATTTTTTGATTTTTTTGTGAAAAAATAAAAGTTATTTTTTGATTTTAATTTTGTTACACACCATATTTTATATATTTTTTTTAAATTCATGTCAATTAAAAATTCTCATCAAGGTAATTTTTATCGGTATTCCTAACATGTTTATGCTCTTGCATTTTGACAAAAAAAAAAAAAAAATAACTTTAATTTTTGCTCAAAAAATAAAATAAAAAAAAACTTTGTATTTGCTCAAAACAATTAAAGTCAAAAAATTAATTTTATTGTTGCTCAAAAAAATAAATGTCAAAAAAATAACTTTTGTTTTTGCTCAAAAAAATAAAAGTCAACAAAATATATTTTTTTGAAATGTTAAGAAGAAGAATAATCCTTATATTTTATTTTTGCCCGAAAAATGTAAAAGTCTAAAAATAACTTTTATATTTTCGAACAAAACTTTCTATTACTTAGGTAACATTGTGTGCAACAAGAAAATGTGCAAAAAAAATCCCGAATGAGTCCAACGGAAAATGAAAATAGATCATTAGCATATCAAAAACTTCAAATAGTTCTGCGAAGTTAGCTCTTATTGATTTTTTATGACCTCTTGAAGTTGGCTTAGTTCTGAGCATTTTTTCATTAGCCTGAACATGCGATGTTAAAAGGCCACTTAGTTTGGCGGTACAAAAGTTATGTTGTAGTATTTATCTACATTATGAAATTAATTAAAGAATACTACTTTTGAACCTTAAAGATAATATCAAGTAGTTTCAACAAAAACCGCCCAAAAATATCTCTTTTATTAATGGGTTTAAAAAAATTTTGTGAAAATTTCCTGACATTTTACCTTTGGCCTTACACCGCACAGTGGCGCCAATTGAGTTTTTTCGTTGCAAAAATCATAACTTTCGAACCAAATGAGATAATCAACAAATTTAAAAAGCATATGATAGATAATCGATCAACCTATAAAATAAGTGTTTGAAAAGTGTTCTACGCCTCTTAGGTGCCTACTTATAGGTTAGCAAAGTTGATATTTGTAAAAAAATCATTTTTATGGGTAGTAAAAAAAAATATTTTTTATTTTTTTAAATTTTTTTTTGTCCCTTTTAAAGGGACAAAAAAAAATATTGCTCACAGTCCGTAATGGAAGGTATATCTAAAAGACTTACCATTTCTGAACTATAATTATTTTCTAACTCTTTTCGTGACTTTATATGCCGCAGTGATGAAATAAGTGGGTCGGAAGATGCTGCTAACATGTTGAAGAGATCCCCATTTTGTCTTACCCTTAATGATTTGAAAGTGTTCAGCAGTCTATATTTTTTATAAAATTTGTTTAGGGACTTCTGTGCTTCTTCAGAAAGCTCTCCAATTGGCAAAGGCTGATATTCAATTATATCTTTTCCATGTGACAATATTTTGTGAACTGTTGGGGTCAACTTTTTCTGTGGATATAAGTTTGCTAAAAGAGATGCAGTTTTAGAGGCATATTCTCCATACTTTTGAGAATCAACTTTTTCCTTGGAGTTTAAAATATTCAAGGTCGTTCCCAATCTCTTAATGATTTCATTGTCTATTCCTGTGATTCGAGTTACAGCCTCATCATTTTCAAAAAACCTTCTCGAAGTGTTTCCATCGTTTGAGTTTGAGAACCCGTGCTTGGGGTAGTCTACTTTTAGTTCAACTTGTTTGAAAAACTCATTATTATAAAAACTCATTATTATAAAAGAAATATTTGATAATATAAAACAAAATTAAGATAATTAACAAATTAAAAGTAGGACAATATAAAATATTTTAATCAAATAAAACGGGTATAAAGTATAATTCAAAGAGGAGAAATTATTAGGGAATTCATAAAATATATAACAACGGGATTATGATTTTTTTTTTCAAATATATAGTCTAATCTACATAATCTAGACTAATCACGGGATAATGATTGTTTTTAAATATATAGTCTAATCTACCTTGAATTAAAAACAAAAATCTACCTAATGTACAAACATTTTCATAATCTACCTTGAATGAAAAACAAAAATCTACCTAACCTTGACTAATAACGGGATTATGGTTGTTTTAAAATATATAGTATAATCTATATATATATTAACAATAATAATAAGAATGGGTTTTCGCGTTTATATGTCATTAATTGCCCAAAAATGCATGCGACACCTTTTTTGAACCATATCTTTTTTCAAAATTTTACCTCTAGCAAAAAATGGGACAAGGACGGGCAGCTGGAAATTTTTGCAATAGGTAAAGGACTAATCAAAGAACTTATTTTGAAAATATGGCAAATATAGTTTTTAATAGTTTTTTTTTTTTATTTTCCACCAAAGTTGAGAAATATTGAAAAAATGGATAGTTTGTAAATATCAAAGTACCTGGACCAATACAAAGCAAACAGTCTAATTTTTTTTAATCTTCTCTTAATAAATATATCTATCAATAAAATTAAAAAGAATGACGATCCGTTATCTAGTTTTCTAGATTCGGCATCTGAAAGCGGACAAAATTACATAAAAATGTTCTGTTTTTTTGAACACTGAAAATCGGTCAACTTTGAAGGGCTATATCTTCTGAACCAAACTGATTGTAATAAGAGTGGCATATTTGAAATCGTTGGACAATTTCCTATAAAAAAGGTTTATTCAATATTTTTTAGGGGCACATGAAATTTTTGATTTTTGCCACCTCACTTGTTCTACAGGCGCTACTGTGCACCGGGGCAATTTAATGTATTTCTATTTTGCCTCAATTTTTAGGATTAAAGTATTTAATCTTGTGTAGTAATATTTCGTCCAAAAATCATCTGGAATTAAAAGAAGGAAAAAAAAACTGGCCAAAAATCGCTGTTTTCTAAGCAAAAAATACTCTAGCTTCCCTTTCCAAAATATTTTTCTGGAATCGCGGAATCTTTAGCAAATATTGCTAACAAAGTCAGATATTTTTGATCAGCCTCCGCAAAAATGGGTTATTTGGTGTATCTCGTAAACTAACAAAGCTAGAATCCCGAAATTTGGCACAAAAAAAACAAGATTAACTTTCTAGTGTAAATGGAGGTCCAAATTTAATAATTAAAGAAAATAACTGTTAAAGAATTTCTAAAATTTGTAAAAGAATTTAAGATTTAAAAATTGTACTACTGAAATAGTTTTCACGGAATTGTGTTGAAGTAATTAACCCTCTAGACCATGTCTTAAGAGCAATCCTGATAAAATTCTGTTAGTCCTTGGACTAAAATAAGGAATTATTATTAAAGATAAAGCTTTAATCTTACTTATATTTTATTATAAAGAGTTTTTAGTCAACTTAAATTGATTTTTTTGATTTTTGAAAATTATATTTTTTTTTTTTTAAATAATTAGTTTTTGAAATTTTACGAAATTTTGATTTTGAAGCTTTCTCACTTCCAAACCGTGGACGGTACACGAAAAATTTCTTCGCAAAATGTTTAGCAAATTTAGTTTTCTGTCGGAATATATTAATTTCTAACCCTCATTTGACGCATTTGTGGTAAATTTTATGAAGACTTCCCCCGTTAGAGGGCTAACAGTTAAAGTGATTTTCAAAGTTTAAACTTCAGAAAAGTGTAAAAAATCGTATTATAAAGGGTGATTTTTAGCAACTTTCTTTTTGGCAACACTGTTTTTGGCAGCTCAGTTGTTTTCGTGTAACATGTTTTACAATTTTTTCTTGAAAATTGGACGATTTTATGCTCAGCAAACCTGGTAATGATTCAATTTTATTTGTATCTAACAATATGGTATACCATACGTTATCAGACGGGAATATATAATTGGATTGTCAGAATTAAATTAATATATGGGATTAAACAAAACAATGTATTGCCCGATGTAAAAATATATTCATTTTTTTATATGTGAAAAAGTGGCGTTTTTGAAATCCATAACCATTCCAGTTAAAACTTTTTAACAAAATGAAAATTTTCATGGAAAATATCTATTGAAATTGTCATAAATGAACATCAAAATTTTTAGTTTTTAATAGTTAAGCATATACAATTAAAATTTAATTGAACGCTTAATTTAAATTGGGCTCTTAATATTCGAAACATAATATATAGCCCCCTGTATTTATTTTAAAGAAAATTATTTTCACTCGACTGAATTGTATCCAATTATATCAATCTTAATGTAATGTAATCCATTTATATATAGATCATTTTCGGATCAAATTGTATTTAAATTAGATATAAGGCTATATCAAATTTGATACATTTCTTTTTTGCATCATATTAATTTTTTTTTAATCGGGATAATAAATTTTTTTTTCAAAAACCCTCTATAGCACAACAGGGGCTATAGCTATTGCTCGACACTGTAATTATTTGTTTAAAAATTAGCATGGATTGTAACCGACTCGATGCGGTCATTGGTAGGAGTAACGCTATTTTCTTTTATTTCGATAACGGTATTTTAGAGGGTAACAGTATTTCAATTATTTCGGTAACGGTATTTTAGGAATAACAACAGTCAGTTGAAAGGGATTTAAATCGATAACGGTATTTTAACGATATTGCTTGCCATCCCTGAAAATTACGTGTTTAATCAAAATCTTTTCTACCGAAATCTCTTTTTAAACCGGATTTTAGAGAAAATTTGGTTATGAAACGTAATTTCAACCAGATTTTCCATACACACAAAAAAAATCTAGGGGGACATTTATGTATCATTTTGGAGCATTTCAGCTAATAACAATTTCTAGGAAAACTTTGTCAATCAACTTAGGAAAATTATTTGGATAAAGATATAACGTCATTTAACTACAAAAACTCAATAATTCTTCCACTTTTATTTAGGACAATTAAGCAGAAAATAGTAATAAAAAAATATCCTATGTACTTCATAAAAATAAATTGTTCCATTTTTTTTAATTAAAAATGCTGTTCTTTTTCTTAGTGTATTTAAAATTATTTTTATTTGTAAAATATAACATTAATGTTTAATATTACATCTACTTATATATGTTAAACGTTCTTTTCATTAAGTTTAACATTAATTTGGGTTAGAGTTTATTTTATTGGTTAATAAATAAAACGAAGTTACCTTTTTCACAGAATTTTGTTTCGGCCCCTTTTTTATATTTACTACTTATAAGATTTTTGCTTCAATAAAGATTTATTTATTTAAAGCATATTTTATTTCACAGAAATCAAACTATTTTGCGTTGTATATTTTTTTTTTTGTTCTCGTAAACACGTATGTACAAGAAATGCCCTGTTATAATTTATTTTGTTACATTTTACCAAGTAATGCTTGATTAAAATAGGTACACAAAATGTTAGAGGTATGGAACATAAATTTGACATTTATAGTAATTAAATGTGCTAAAGTCCCAAAACTTATTTAACAAATTGTGAAAAGCAATCTGATGTAGGCGTGTCCCTATCCGGATTTCATTCCTGCCCAAGGAAATCTTCAGGGGACTTTGTTATTAGAATTTCTAGAGATATTTGTTATGTTAAATCACAAACTCAATGAGAATTTCTTGTCCTCGTCTAGGAGCGAGATTCAAAATTTAAAATATTAAAGAAAAAACAACAACAAAAAATTGTCAGAATTGGCTTTGTCATCTTCCAAATACTACTCTGAAAACAGAAATAGAGTAGTATTTGTGAATAAAAAGGCAACTGTTTGTTCCTATGTAATTTTCATTCCCCCTCAAGTGAAAATTGGTATCGTGAATTTACCCTGAAATTGTATTATGCTATTCACTAGTGAATGACTAGACAAAGGGAACAAATTTCGAGGGAACTTTTATTCACGATTGGAATTGAGTGAAAAGGGAAAACAATTCGAGGGAAAAAATATTCACGATAGGGGTGAATGTGAATGACAAATTTCTTAAACTTCATGCAAAAGCATGAACTTTTAATGAAAGTTATTTATTAGGCGTATGAAATTTTTAATAAATAATATTAATTTTTTCAATAATTTTTATGAAAAACTGCATTAATTAAATGAAAAGTTTCAATGGACGAGTTCCTGTGACAATTCATAGATCTAATGCAAAAATTCATTGATATCATGCAGATAATTCTCTCAGTGCAAGAAAAAGTATTCACATACTTTCTGCAAATAAACTTTATTAGTTGAAATGCTCCTAAATACTTGGCAACTAGTTTTTTGTGTGTACTGTAAAATATACAAAATAAGTTTTCAATAAATCCGGTGCTTAAAAAACAGGCCAATAATATAAACGAAGTGTTCCAAAGTGAAACTTCAGTTATTCACAATTTATATTTGCAAATGGAAAAACAAGCAGTAATAAAATATTTTTGAATAAAAATAATGACATTTTTCTTCACAATGTGAATGAAAAATTTCTTAAACTTTATGAAACTGCTTCATGGTTTTAATGAAACTGTTGTTAATGAAACTCTTTCATAAGTCGTATGAAATTTTTAATAAATAAATTGAAATTTTTCATTAAATTATATGAAAAACGGCATGAAACGTTTTGGAAACTGCTTCATGGTTTTAATGAAACTGTTGTTAATGAAACTCTTTCATAAGTCGTATGAAATTTTTAATAAATAAATTGAAATTTTTCATTAAATTATATGAAAAACGGCATGAAACGTTTTGAAAACTGCATTAATTTAATGAAAAGTTTTAATGGACGAGTTCCAGTGACATTTCATAGAGGTAATGCAAAAATTCATTGATAAAATGCAAAGATCTTAAATTCTTAAATAAAGCGATTTAAGAATTTAAGATTTAAAAATTGTGCTATTGAAATGTAGTTTACAGAATTATGTAGAAGTGAGTAACAATTTAAGTGGCTAGGCACCATCGTTTGAAAATATCATGATTTTCGAAGTTTAGAACATAGAAAAGTGTTGTGACCGTGTTATATTACATAGATAACATGTCAGCACTTGAAATGTGAATGACACTATTGTCTTTAATATATTTTTTTTTTTTTAACTGTATTCCACTTATAATTCATGTTTGTTATTTTGACGATTTTTTCAACATTTTGACGATTTTTTCTGGAAAAGTTGACGATTTTATGCTCAACAAACCTGGCAACACTGGTTAACAGTGGTATTTTTAATTTATTAATTTTAATTAAATTTGTGATGTTTCATGAGCTTTCCGCACATGCTTTGTGTAACCAGAGGGCGAAGCCGAGCTAAAATTTTCGGCGGCGGCGGCTTAAAGCCGGCTTGTAGCGGACTGTTTTTACTTGATGGTTACACGATCACGTTTTGCCGATCAAGTTTTAATACACTCACACTTTTTTACCATTACACTCACACTTTTTAAAATTGAAACGAACTTGCTTCCGATTTCTCTTTCAAGTGGAGTGTATCAATTTACGTTCAAGAAAACAACTGATTACAATTCTTTTGAAATTGTTTTGTTTTTCCTTTCACAAATATTGAAATTGCTTTCAACTTGCGTGTAGCCTACGTCACAGCTGTCAATTTTTACATATTTTGACAAATAGTATATGTAAAAGACTATTAAGAAAATCTTGATCGTGTGCCTGCAGGGTTAGAAATATTTGAAAAAATTAAATTGATTTATTTATTTAAAAAAAGGAGATTAAAAAAAGTAAAAGTAATTTATTGCTTCACTAGAATGAGGTATTTTAATTAAGTTTGTAAGATTTTGATTATTTTGATAAAAACGGTTCTACGTCTTTCATATTATCATGCACGAATAGCTGTTTTTTTATTGTTGCAGGATGGAGTCTACTTCTTTTTTCGTTAACGCAATTCCCAGCAAAAGAAAAAGCTTGTTTTAAAGATGCTGACGTGGCTGGAATCCTAAAACACAAATTGGCCAGTTTTGCAACATTAAGAAAATGCTAAAAAGAATAATCTGTTTTTCAAAAAAACATGCAGCCAAAGTAACGCAAATTCCAACTTCTTTAAAAAATCCTAAATATACTCAGTAAAACTAAACAATTTTGATTTATATTTTAAAATTGCCTTGCCGCAAAATATAGATCAAAAGATTTAATAGTAATCTACTTAGCTAAAAGTAAACTATAATCTAAAAAAATAACATTTCAGCTTAGCTATCAAAGTCGGCTAAGAATTTTAGCCGATGAAAGCCGCATGCGTCGGCGGCGGCTAATGCAAGTAAGAATTGTACGGCGGCCGCTGTGCGCCGACTTACAGCCGGTCAACTTCGCCCTCTGTGTGTAACTAACAATAATTTTTGTTTATACATATATACAAACAAATTTGCATTAACAAAATCAATTAAAAACTGTTTCTCTTAAAACCAGTTGGCATATCAAATTTAACAAACGTTGAGTATCTTGGTTCTTCTTAAAGGTACCCATTAGGGTTGCCATATTTGAAAAGTGAAAAAAAAGTACATTGATGAAAAAAAACAGTACTTTTCAAAAAAAAAACAGTACATTTTTGTATTTATTGTTAACATAACTTTTACTTCAATACATCACATATTTACTTCAAATAAGTTAATACACCGAACCAAATAGCGTAGGTAAAATCAACAAAAAAAATTTTGTAGATCTTTAACGAAATTTTGTCAATTTTTTTTTAAGATTTAACAAATTTTATTCAAATCAACAAAATTTCGTCAAGTTTTCAACCTCTACAGAAGTAAAATTGACTAAATTTCATTGAATTGACTAAATTTCGTCAAATTGGCTAAAATTATTAGTTTGGACGCCATTACTTTTTGCATTGGGCAGCGTCATGAAAAAAATTGTGTTTACAAACATCCATTGCTTGAAAAGTAAACAAACCAAACTTATATACTTATGTACAAAGAAACGAAGTGGAATTAATACAGGGAGATTCAAAAAATTTATATAAAAAACTATTGTACACACGAAAAAAAACATGGTTAAAAAAATATATATTCTTTGTACACGCAGAAAAACTTGTTTATATAAAAATATGTAAAATATACAAAAAAAACAGTACAAAAAAGTACTTTTGCGTACTGTTTTAGGTGTTGTGAATAAAACAGTACATTTTTCAAAAAACAGTACATGTACTGTTTAAAACAGTACGAATGGCAACCCTAGTACCCATACACTTAGTAATATTATTGCAAATATTATTTCCAGTAGTATGGCCATTTTGCCCTACACAGTGCAATAAGATGTACAATACTTTTGCACAACATATGGCATCACTCTTTTCGTCTTTAGTAGAGGGATATAAAAATTGCACAATGTGGGCAACACAATATAAAATATTTTTCAAATTTTTTGGTTGCGCAATAAGAATCAAAACCTTTTTGATTTTTTCCAATATATTGTACAAACTTCCAATATGACATACATACTGATAATATTTTGCACAATAGCAAAAATTGCACAAGAATATTGCAAATTGTATGGGCACCTTTAGTCTTTATGTTCTTTAGCAAAACAACACATCTGCCCTGTGTTTTATTCAACTTTAAACAACTGACAATATTTGCCTTTTATAAAAAAAAAAAACAGTAACCCATGTCAACAATCTGGCTACTCTTTATATTTGCACATGCGAATTTATTATTTGACGTTTCTTCATTCTTTACTTAAATATATCAGAGTTGCAAACAAAAAGTACTCAACTCATATCACGAAGAGACAAAGATGAAAATGAAAAATAAAAAGAAGCGCAAAAGCTATTTGAGTGATTATGCTCAACAAAAAACAAGCAAACGAATGAAAGTGAAAACAAACAACTCAATAAACCATGTAACAAAATAATGAATGAATGATAAAAACAAAGTGCAAACAACAACAAATTAATACAACGAGAGAGCCAAATTAGCCGAAGAATATGAAAAGAAAACGGAATAAACAACAAAAAAAACTCACTCAAATTTGAAATGAACAAAAATGAAAATATGCTGGTTTCTAGAGAAAATCAGTTGTAATTTTGTCGCAGTGCTGTCAAATTGATACAAAACGGCCGTGAGTTAAAATCGAACGCACAAATTGTAGTGGTGGAAATAATTAAAAAAATAAAATAATAAATAGAAGAAAACGCATGTTAAATATAAATGTGCTTTGATTATTAATATATTAAAGAAGATTTTTAATTAAAAAAAATATAAATCAAACGAATTAAAATAATTCAGATTATCTATCAAAGTTAAACTCAAGCAAGCGTTTGATTAAAAGAATAAAGTGGAATTTTTTGAAAAAAAAAATTATTAGAAGAAAATTTAACAAAAAAAAAGTTGTGGTAACAAAATAATATAAAAAGTAAGAAAGAAAAAAATCTTATTGGAAGATAAATATTTTAATAGAATGTGATAAAAAGTGTTGTTTTTTTCAATAACTATTCTAAATTGGAAAAAAGTTTATATTAATTTAATACATTTATTTATAATTACCAAGTGTTTTAAACAAAAAAAAAAAAAAATCGAGCTAAATT
The DNA here is from genome assembly GCA_021234595.1 of Delia radicum. Classification (NCBI taxonomy): domain Eukaryota; kingdom Metazoa; phylum Arthropoda; class Insecta; order Diptera; family Anthomyiidae; genus Delia; species Delia radicum. Next base: position 109,622,024 of record CM037853.1, on the reverse strand, counting down.
TTGTGAAAATGTTAAAAATAGATTTTTTTTTATGTGATTCTTGTTCTTCTTGTCAGGCGAAGAAGAGCCGCCGCTTTTAGTGATTTTTTTCTTTTGTTCGTTTGTCTGCTTCAATTTTTGAGTGTGTTCATATACTGCTGGTCGGACGCGGAGGGACAGACAGATAAAAAATCCGATTTTTTTGTGTGAAATCCAAAAAAGTTTAAAATCACTTTGCTTTTCTCTTGTATTTAAGGTTTTTTGTGTAAAAAATTTAAACAAATTTTGTTCCACCATTTTTTAATTATTTTATTGGTATTCTCCAATTTTTTGGTCCACTCTGTTTTTTCTGTTTTCCATTTATCTTTTCAAGCGTATTTTTAATTTTTATTTGCAAAAATAACATCTTTGTTTTCATCTTTTCATCCTTCAATACAATAACAAAAACTGAGTTGTCAGTTATAGCGGTCTTTTGACGTTTATAGCGATTTTTCAGTGCCAGTTTTCATTTCTAAAATCTTTTTTGCTTTTGACAAATACAGTGATTTTGTGTTCTTATATTTAAGGGAAAACTTTTAGTTAAGAAGATTTCATCTCGTTTTTACATCTCTAAGAATTCGAGAAAGAAATCTAGTTTTCGGGCATAGAAAAAAAAAAAATAAACCAAATTTAGGGCTAAAATAGGTGAGTTAAGAAAAAAATAAATTTGTATCTGTGGCCCATATTTTGGATATTTCATTTAATGGATGGCATGCAATACCGCTGAAATACTGTTATCGTTTCAAAACCCTTTCAGCTGACTATCTTTATAACTAAAATACCGTTATCGATATAAATATAATGCCGTTATCCGTAGAATACCGTTACCGATATAAACGAAATACCGATATCCATAAAATACCGATACCAAAATAACTAAAATACAGTTATCGCTAAAATACCGTTACCGAAATAACTAAAATAGCGTTATCTTTAAAATACCGTTAGCGAAATAATCTGAGAAGATGTGTGAACAAAAATCGTTGTAAATAGATATATTTCCCCAAAATTTGATTATAAACTAGACAGTCATTAGAACTCGGGCATAATGGAGCCAAAAATATCGGTGTGCATTGACTTAACCTGCATAACTTAAATAAAGTTACCCTTAAAATACCCTTACCGAAATAACTAAAAACCGTTATCCCTAAAATAACGTTACCGCAAGAACTAAAATACCGCTGCAATACAGTTGCCCAAATAAATGAAATACCGTTACCGCTATAAAAACGTTACCGAAATAACTACAATATTGATTCCCCTAAAATACAGTTACCATCCATGATATATCTTTAAGTTTGGCATGAGTTGTCGAAGGGAAACAAAATGGGTGTCATTAGAAAGCTTTTTTAAAGGTCTTTAATTTGGTATAGAACACTTTTAAAAATATTAACCCATTGCTGCCCAACTCACGATTTTTCGTTTTTGAACTGGCCCTTTTTTTAATTCAGTTATAAAATGACTCTCAATTAAAGCCAAGACTTCAAGCTTTAATTTAAGATATCATAGTATCCAGTAGTTTACAAAATACCGCATCTGGTTTAAAATTTGTATTTTAATTTTTATTTATTTCTATTAAAATAAAAGTAATATTTTTAATGCTGCTATTTTGTATTACTTGAAAAAATAGCTTCTTTAAAGTGAAATCGTGTAAAAGTCATCCATAAATAAGCTTTGCTTTGCTGAACAAAATGTTTGTGCTTAGCCTCAAGGAGTTTTCTACTCCAGTATATTAAAAGCCCGACATCGTTGACTAAAGTTTTTCTGTGTAAAAGTCATCCATAAATAAGATATTAGCTTTGTTGAACAAAGTTTTCCTGCACCATAATGGTTTGCAAAGGGTTAATTAATCTATTTGTTTTCAAAATTTGCAATTTAATAAAGTTATTTATTTATAAACTTAGATATAACAACAAAAGAGCAAAAATAAAGAAAATTAAATATCGAATATAACTTTTATTATCGGCGGTGTTAGAAGGGTTATAGTGAAATATAATTACTTTAAATTAAAGCTTAAAGTCTTAGCTAAAATTAAATAATACTTATTTAGTACCTTTACTTAAGTCAAATTGGATTTTTTTCTAAAAATCCTGGTTAAAAATCTACTTTTGTAATTTGACGCTTAATGGGTTCATGGAACTGGAGGTAATTTATATCAAACGAGTGCTGCATCAATTAGCTTTCAGATGATATGAATTTTGTTCCGATCCGATAAGAAATGTGGAAGATACAAAGAATTTTAAATCCAAATTTTGGAGGCCCATAACTCGTGCGTCGCCGGAAAAAAAATTATTTTTTAGCTCAGCATTTAAAGTTATACTGATCGTGAATATTTAAAACTATTCCAAGTTCCCTAGACCAGAGAACGAAGCCTGCCAGCTAATAGTCGGCTAACAGTCGTCGCCGACATATATCGCACACCTAGAGAACGAAGCCTGCCAGCTAATAGTCGGCTAACAGTCGTCGCCGACATATATCGCACACCTAGTTCAAAAGTGACTTAACTCAAAATTTTAAATTTTCGGGTTTTTATGCTTAAATTATGCACAATACACTTGTTTATCAATAAAAAAAATATCAGTGTATTTTGTTGTTGTTAACTGTTGCTAAAAAACAGTCATGTCTTGCTTTATGTTTCAATTGCTATAAAGTTGCAAATATTTTTTTTCGATTTCTGAAAAATTAAAAATTTTGAGTTGAACCACTTTTGAACTAGGTGTGCGATATGTCTATGACTAATTTAGACTACAAAATGTTAGCCGACACAAAAAACAGTCAAGCACTCTATCATCAGAGCTATCTTGACATTTTATACTTGATAGATAACAACATAAATAACTTGCTTTCACCAAATGTCATTACTATTCAGTTTACAAAAAATCAAAAATAAGTAGTTATATATGTACTCACTAGAGGTGAAAAAATAATGAGTCTAAACATGGATTTTCAAAAAATATTTAGATCATTACTTTATACTTTACTTTAGCTTCAATAAGTTCGCCAACTCTCCATCAGGTGGCGAGCAACAACTGTTCTTAGACTTATCATCTCGCGCAATTTTCGAATTATAAAGAAAGCAATGGTAAAACTATTACATTCACATAGCTTTTTTCTACATCGAAATTTAAAAATTTTGAAAACTTACAAAAACAGGCTTTTTGTTCTGAATACTTTTTTAAATCCCTGATTCTGTGGAGTATTCTAATTGAAAATTGTATTTAAAAATGATTTTCTCCCTTAAAAAGTTTTTGTTTTTTTTATAATTTTTTCTCGCAGGAATTGATACAAATTTTGAAGAAATATTTTACATACAAATTATTAGTTTTAGCTTCGAAAAACTTTTAAACTTTCAAATGTTCCTACTACTTCCCATTACTTTTGGCGTATAAAAACGCAGATTTTGAACGTTTCTTTTTTTTTTAATAGAATCAGCTGATCATAATTGAAGTCTTACTTTAAAATAAATTTTTAAATTAAAAATATTAAAATAAGTTTGTTTTCCTAAAACTTAATATAATATGTTCGGCTGATGAGCATTTAAAAAGCTATTTAAAGCTTAATAACTTGACGGGTGTCGATATATATTGAATATTTTTATGCCGTTTTCTTCTGATTGAATTTAATTTGCATTGTGTGTGTTAAAAATTTTGAACATTGTGTAAAAAATAGTACTTTCTTTTTTTTTTTTGAAATTTATAAAGAGCTTTCAACATCCGTATATTTACAAAAAAAAGCAAATCAAACATAATAGCTAGGTTAATACTAGTCTTTCGACCTAGCTAAAGATATCATCAACACCGAAAGTTTTACAAAAGCTAGAGCCTCCATAATAGGCCGAGCTTTAACAAAAAATCTATTTTGCTCCATTCTTGTCTTCTTAATAATTTTTCGGGTTTCTTTATAATTTTCCAACGTTTTAATATAAATAAAAAAAACGTTTTTTGTGCGCCCCGGTAGGCTAGTTGGTAGCGTGCTGGCTTATCAGTGCGGAGGTCGTGGGTTCGATTCCCACCAGAGTCACTGGTCTGTTTTCGCTACAATGCGCCGAAGGCCATAGTAGCTAGTGCTCGGTTAGGATAATAGTATATAATTTAGAATTATTAACTAATAAAAAAAAAAACCAAAAACGTTTATGCAAAAAGTTTCTGAAATATTATGATAACTTACGGTTAAATTTTTCAAACAAACTCTAAAAAATATACAGAATTGGTCGAAAAATTTCTTTTGATCTCGAAGCAAAACTCTGGAGTCTTCTTTCTATATAAACTTTTAGCACTCAGCTAAAATTTTTTTAAGACTTTGAAAATTACCATATAATTTTTTACTTTTTGATCATAGCCAAATCTGGCTGAAATAAAAAAGAAAATGCGTGCAGAATTCTGATATCATCATTACTATTATTATGTAAAAGTGCTAAATGGATCGGATAAACTTTATGTTCTCTACAACATATCTTACTCCAAAAATCGATAAAAGGCTAAATTCAAGTTAAAGCTTCAAGAGTTATGTGGTTCAATGTGTCTTTAATTGTAGATATTATCATAAAAATCATTATGTCAAAGTGCTAAATAGAACAGATATTTTTTTTTTTTGGCTTTAGCTCACTTACCTACACAATACGCAAAAAGTCCAACTTTAAATTGATTGGCCCATGTACAGTTTAAAGAATTAAAGGTGTGTGGTGTGTAAGTCCTAAGATTATCGGATTATCCCTTACGTTTCACATCATTTTTAGATCCAAAAATCAATGAAAAGCTACAATAATTAAATTTAAATGGCTGTGGATATCAAAATAACAATGCGATCCATTTATATATAATGATTATTTCTAAATCTGCGGATGTACCCTTCAATTTTATGATCTCCACGCGTAAATCTGATGAGATTTGTATTGCAAAATTTTCTTTTATTAATTAATAATCATATAATTACAAATTATATACTATTACCCTAACCGAGCACTAGCTACTATGGCCTTCGGCACGTTGAAGCGAAAACAGACCAGTGCCTCTGGTGGGAATCGAACCCACGACCCCCACACTGATAAGCCAGCACGCTACCAACTAGCCAACCGGGGCGCACAATCTCATTTTAATTGTTTATTTTTCAGTTATTTGCCTATATCAAAAAATGTGCAATTACATTGACGCCGAAAGCGCAAAAATTAAAAATCTCTGAAATTTCTAATTAATGAAAACACAGATCGACAGATTTTGAAGAGCTACCATTTATTTCTAATCGCACTGTTCCATAGAAACGTTTTACTATGCATGTATATATTTTACAAAAAATTGTAAAAAAATTCTGCGTGTATGCTGAATCCAAATCAGTTAAACTTTTTTTCTTATTTGCAGTTTTTGAAATATCGCGGTTTTAATATTTACATCATTCGCCCCATTCTTTATTATATTTACATTACTTTTTTTTTAATAATATAAATCTACACAAAATTACCTTTCATTTGAGTATAATCATGTTAGGGTTAGTTTCAGGATATGTTACCGGTATCGTAAGGAAGTTGATAATTTTGCATGCTAAGTTTTATTCTTATAAATTTTATGTTTGATAAAAAAATTAAAAATGTTATCACTATGTTGCAAACTAAACATTACACTGAACACATTTTTATATTAAAATTGCAAATCCAATGAAAATATCCTGAAATATTTAGCATAAGATGAATACGCACGAAAATGTCAGTGTTTGTTCCAAAATATGTGCAATATTTAAAAGTTTTTGCTACTTATTACTTGTTCGAGAGCGAAATAAATATAAGCTTGGTACATAATATTTCATATCTTTTTAACTTCTTTAGCTACGAGGACCAATGACACCACATTTTAAATCCACTTAACCACGGTAAAATGCATTGTTTTTAAAAACCGCGGTTCAAAAATCAGTATTTCAAAAAACTGGGTTTTTAAAATTTTGTCAAAAATATATGTTAAATAGAAATTAGTTTCCTATGCCGTGTCCAAATCCCTATGTGGAGATGTTACGGTACCATGACTTATGAATACAAATGTGAAAAAATTTAATTAAAAAGCCGATAATTCAGAAGCATGTAGGAGTATCATGTATGAATTAGGTGACGGTATAGAAGAATAATTGATAATTAACATATATTTTTGAAAAATTTTTAGAAAACCAGTTTTTTGAAATACAGCGTTTTAAACCGCGGATTTTGAAAAAAGTATATATTTTACACTCAAAAAATTATTTTTTTGCTTATTTTATTTAAAGCACGATAAATAAAATAAATCACGCAGCTTTAACCGTTAAAAAGATATGGACGATTAAGTACGATTACTTTTGTTAAATTTTCGATTTTTTTTTCCCATAATTTAAAACGCGGTATTTCCACAGCCGATAGTGCTAACAACCCAAAACTTGTACGATGAAATATTTATACGACACTTACCTTCCGTACCAAGTTTGGTTAAAATTTAAGTGGGTAGAGGTCGAAAATTGGCTATTTTGATATGGTTCTATATGGAATGAGTCTATATATAAATCTGGTTGTGTAAATCAGTTTACGGCTATTGTTAAAAAAACTGTTTATTTAAGACTTTGCAGTCTAAAAAATATTAAATATATATACATGTATATTAAAAAGGTCCGAAAGTATTGACAAAAATATTTAAATTTTTTAAATTATCTTAAAGTTTTTTCCATTTTTACATTTTTTTGAGCGGAATTTTTTTCAAACTTTTGTATCACTATTTTTGAGTGACTTAACAATTTGAAACTCGGCTGTTTTTTAACCGATTTTGTATTTGGGAAATTTGAAATGGGATATGAGTAATTAAAAACGTAAACTGGCTTTAGATGCCTCTTATTTCTAAAGGTTTTTGAATTAAGCGTAACGATGGACAGGGTTAGATAGACTCTACTTAAAACCTATGACATGCAAAGTTTCACTTTGAAAAGTATTCACCTTAAGATCTAACGGCCGTTTAAAAGTCGAAAAACATAAAAAAATACTTAAAACTTACAAAAAATTTTTCATTTGTTTTATACTTTTGCTCATAGTTTTTAACTTTCAGATCGAAACCAATACAAAATGTAGTCACTAGCTCTATAGGTGGGTTACAAGCAAAAAAAAATTTTTTTTTAAACTTTCGCAATTTTTTCCTTAATTTTTTTGCGCCGTTTAATAGAATTGAGATTTGGAACAATATTTAGAAACTGTGTAGTTTTATACAGTTTGGGATACGAACATCAAAAAATAAATAATTAGGATACATTTTTTGAAATTGTATGTTTTTTGCGTGTGACATTCGCAATTATATATGAAATTGTTTAGGGTAGTGCCTGATCTGAGTTTTTTTTAGTAAACATTTTTTTTTGGAAATTTAATAATTTTTTTTTTCTAATTTTTTTTTTTTATAAAAAAACATGGCTTGAGAACATAGTTAGGGCTAAATTGATAAGACGGACTGAATTGATAAGATGCAAACAATATTTTTATTTTCATTACTATCGAATACAGCGGCAGTTAAAGCGCTGTAACAATTCCGCCAACACATATATCAAATAAAAGGGTTTAATGCGCTTAATAGTAAAATCAAAAGCATCAAACAATTTTAAGGACTTTAACTTTTTATACATACAGAGAAAGCTTTATTAATTTGCTAACTGAAATTTGGTTAATACGAATTTCAGTCGGTCGGTACAACTCTATATTAGTTTTCAGAACACAGTTCGGTTAATTCAACTGAATTTTAGTTGCAACACCTCACATATTCAGAAATCTAATATAAATATCGTTGTACTAACGGAATTTATAAGTTCTTACCATTAAAATACACTTTTTCAATTCGGTTGGCACTTTATTTCTCTGTGTGTAACATCAAAAGGCAGAGTTTTATAAAACTTTTAATTTTCCGAATTTGAAAGTATTTAATGATATAATTCTATAAATAATTCTATAATTCTATAAAATGAAATAATTCTACAAATAAGAAACTCTAAACCCAATTAAATTAAATAAAACAGGCAAAAAAATCATGTTTTCCAGAATAATCGCGGGTTTCTTTTTAAGTTCTAATGTATGACAAACATTTTTTTATTGTTTTTTTTTTTAAAAAAACATTCTATTTTTGTTCAAAAAATAAAAAATAAAAGTAAAAAAGTAACTTTTATTTTGGCGAAAAAAAATCAATATTAAAAAAATAACTTTTATATTTGCTCAGAAAAATAAAAGTCAAACATTAACTTTTGGCATCTGAATTTTATTATAAAAGAAACAATAATTACTTTACATGATTTTATTAAAAATTTGTGAAAATAATCAAAATATAAGTTCGTTTTAAAAATGAATAATAATATGAGATTTTGTTAGTGGGACTGTCACAAACGGTTCATTTGTAACATGCCAACAAATGTTCTTAAAAACATGCATTTTAAAGCAAAATATGCCATACGAGCAATTCCATTTAATATCACTGTGAAATTAATCGATGTTTTTCGATTTTGATAAAATTTTGAGAGTGTGTGCGGTAGTGAACGCAAGTATTAAAAACATTTTTTTGTGGGAAACTCTGGCAACCCTTAAGCTTCAAATTGTCGGGTAGGGCCTTCACTTAAAGGGTCATAACTTTTGATGTGTAAAAAATATCGATAATAGGTTTTGGGGTAAAAAAAAAATAAATAAAAAAAAATTTTACACATTTTTTAAAAATGAAAAATTTTGAAAAACAAACTTTAAAATCAATTTATGGAAAAAATCCTTTTTTAAAGTTTTTAAATTTTTTATAGAAATAGCTAGCTACACATGTGTTCTAAATACCCTGAAAATTTCAGAGTGGAAAGCTCCTTAATATCAGAAAAAATGTAGAAGTATGTACACCAGAAAGTGTTTTTTTTTTAATTGTTGCTATTAAAAAACTACTAAAAAAACACACATTTTCTGGTGTACATACTTCTACATTTTTATACCCCAAAACCTAGCCGTTCTTATGAAAAATCCAAAAAAAATTTCTCGATATTTTTTACACATCAAAAGTTATGACCTTTTAAGTGAAGGCCTTACCCCAAAATTTAAAGCTATAGGGTTGCCAGAGTTTTCAAAAAAAAAAGTTTTTTTAATACTTGCGTTCATTACCGCACACACTCACAAAATTTTATCAAAATCGGAAAACATCGATTAATATCACGGTGATATTAAATGGAATTGCTCATATGTATTTATAGCAAAACATGCAACCATAAAATGGCAAAATATGCATTCCTAGCAAAATATGCAAAAAAATGCATTTATAGCAAAATATACAAAACATATGCTTAAACAAATATTTGGAAGATATTTTGTAACTTTAACCTCCAGCTAATGACAAAAAACATACATTTACATGAACTTCCGAGCCCTAGTTCTTATTTTTGGATTAGGCATAATTTAAGACGAAGTATTGCACAAAACTAAAATTAATGGCAAACTCTCGAAAAACCCTTCTATAATTTAAGCATATTTTAATAAATAAGCAGATTTTGAACAAAGACTTCTGGCAACACTGAGTTAAAAAATCCCCACAATAAAACCTACAGATGCAGACTGATTACTTTAACCTTCACACAATTCACTCATTTACTTATTATTATCCGAATTAATTTAGCCCTTATGTAAAAACAATTAAAACCCTTATATTAACACCTTTCCTTAAATAATTTTCTTGTCTTTTTATAGCCATAATTTATAAATATCATTTATGAAATTTTCCAACATTTTCTAAAGTACTTTTTGTTTTCCAATTTTTGTTTTTCTACATTTTTACTTTATCCAGCATCCCTTTTTTTTTGCTACAAGCTGTTATGCTCTTTTAACATCCCTTATAATTTAACATTTTTTTTCTTTCTATTTCTATATTCTATTTGTAACTTTTCAACCCTTGTTCTAGACCAGGGCTAGCAGAACTATGGCACGCGTGCCAGTCGAAATGATTTTTAGTGCACTCGTTGTATTTTTGAATATTTTTAAAAATTCTTAATTTAATCGATGATCGGCATACAATTCTGTTAAAATAACACTATTGAACGCCAACAGTGCTAGACTTAAGTTTAGACAAACACACAATTTCAAGAAAGATTTAAATGTCTTTTAATTAAAATACACTCAAAAAATCGCTTGAGTCGACCTAACCTATTAAAAAGAGGTGTACTATACCACAGGATTCTACTCCCCTAAATTAAATTTACGTGTACTGCGGTTTCGATGTGTCATTTTCACATACTTACTGTGTACTTACTGACAGTGTATAAACGGTAATGACATAACATAACATGTTTTATGGACCACCGTGTGGGCACATTTTATTTTAAAAAAATTTCAATCAAAAAAATTTTTTTATTAAACTTAGTTTTTTTTTGTTGCAAATTTATTGTTATACACATTTTTAAACATACTGGTAAGCACATAGGTAACCACATATTTTTTGATTTTTCATAAGGCGTTTAGTACTGAAATGTCATTATTTTGCGCGACATCGCAGTGTAGACAAATCATTAACTTTCGGACTTCCAATAATGACAACAGCTCTCTGCATTACTTTAGCACTTACTACCCAGTAAAAAATTTTCGTGTTTTTAGAAGCAGGATAAAACAAATGCGCTGATGTAAGTGCTTACTATTACATAATACCGAGAAGCAGCAAAAGAAACGAATAATTTTCGTATAAAAATAAACAAACAAAAATTTTGAGCTTACTGTTTTCCCTAACCAGGATGAAGGTTGTAATCAGCTTACGCTAATCCCTTACAAGGATGCAGGTTGTAATGTAGAAAGTTTCACATCGTGTATTATAATCAATCTATACCAATTTTCCCGAGTGATTTCCGATTGTGTTTGCTGTTTTCAATTATGGTATAAAAAATAATTAATCATTTAACTGTTTCTGAAGAGCTAACACGTGGAGCGGTAACAAAAATAAAATAATTATATCATATGTCAAAAATTTTAACAACAAAAAATTAATGTCTGTAGAATTTTATGTAAAATAAATTATGTATGTTATATTAATGTTATTACTTCTAATCGTAATAATATAGACATGAAATATGATTTTACTGCAGGCCATGAAATCACAGCTTTTTATAAACGCTAAAATCAGCGCTTATTTTGTCCAAAAGTAATGCTTCCAAGTGGGAATTTGCCATATAAAAATCATAGCATATGTAAGCAGTTTTGTAAGGGATTCTTTTTGTCTTACTCCCTTACAAACCTGCTTGCATGAAAGCAGCGTTTTTTACTGGGTAATAACTAGTTAATTTTCCCCATTATTTTAATTCGAAAAATAATGCGTTACTCATAAGTACACAACTTTATCGTTATTTAATATATAAAGTAATGATCTCAAAATTGTTTGAAAATCAATTTTTAAACTCATTCTTTTTCAACTCCAGTAAGTACATATATAACTACTAATATTTGTTTTTTTTTTGTATGCTGGAATGTAATGACATTTTGTGCAAACAAGTCATTTATGTTTTTATCTATCAAGTATACTTTAACACAAATAATAAGGACTTACTAATAACTAGCTTATTTTCCCATTTATTTAATATAAAAAATAATGTGTTACCCATAAGTACATATTTTTGTCATTATTTTAAATTTAAAGTAATGATCTCAAAATTATGTGAAAATCAATTTTAGACTCATTCTTTTTTCAACACTAGTAAGTACATATATAACTACTTATATTTGATTTTTTATAAGCTGTAAAGTAAAGACATTGTGTTTGCACAAAATGTCAGTACTCATTTATGTTTTTATCTATCACGTATAACATGTCGAGATATCTCAGATGGTAGAGCGCTTGACTGACAACCTGTAAGCCCAGGTTCGACTCCCGTGTGGAAACATTTTATTCACTACCCTTGTACTCTATAGTGTACATAATTTTAAGAAAATATAAAAAATTTGATAATGCAAAAATACTTTATATTTTTGTTAAAATATGTTTATTACAATATTGGTCGTTGAAAACCACTCATTGTGTGTATACAGTGTCCATCAGAGAAATATACTAGCGATATTTGTTAACAAAGTGCGATTTTTTAATTAGCCTTTATACTTGAAACAAGTGGCATTTGCTGTATCTCCTAAACTAGCACAGCTAGAATCTCGAAATTTGGCACGTAGCTTACTCTGAAGCAAACAATGCATTTTTTGTTATTCGAATGTTTTAGTGGTAAAAATGGTCTGAGAAGATGCAAAAATTCTCTATTAACATGCAAAAATGTTGCCATTTTCACCCTTTATAAAATGATGGGGTGAAAATGTTGCACTATAAAACAGCTGATTTTATAGTTTTGTTTTGAAAAAAAAAAATATTTAAAAACGAAAATTAACAAATTTTGTTTTATAAATTATAATAATTTTAAAAAATATACATTTAAATTGCTAAAAATGGAAAAAGCTGCTGTAGTGATATGCGTAAACAATGTTGTTGGGGTACTAATGGATTCTTCCTCATCATCAGATGAAGAGGAAATGTGTGTTCTCCAGGAGCGAAATATTGTGCTTGCATCAATTCCTGAATCCATTTTAAATAAAAAAAAAAAATAATTAATTAAAAACAATTTGAATGCCAATTTGCAAATTTGCCGCTTTTTTATTTTTCAACTTGTTTTCTTTTATACACAAATCAGCTGTTCTAAAGCAGGGCAGCATTTTTTGTATAAATTCATGTTTTATTGTGACTATGAATATGGCAACATATTAAGAGGGTTATGACAACATTATTTAAATGTCACTTATAAAAATGCAACATTTTTTTGTCAGAAAAGAAAACGCCATAAGTTAAGTACCCCTAACAAGAATCTGAGGTCAAAATATAAATATATCCACAGACAAAAAGCCGGTAGTGAAATGCAATTGGACCCGAAAAATGGTGGATTTTATTGCATCTAATGCGTTTGATATGATTTGATACGATTCAATAATCCAGTGAAAATAATAATAATACAGGGGGCTTGATATTATGGTCTGATTAAAATTTAAATTTAACATAAAGTTAAATTTAAATTTTTTATACTTAACAATCTTTGTCAAACTAAAATTTTTGGAGTTTGACATTTTAAATTGTGATGTTCATTTAAGATAATTTTAATAGATATTTTCAATCAAAACTTTCGAGTTGATATTGGAAATTTGAATAGGATGTTATATATTTCAAAACACAAAAGTCACTTTTCCACAAATTACAATTTATTTATTTTTTTTTTAAATGGGACTACATTATTTTGTCTAATTTAATTCTGCCAATCCAATTATATATTCCAGTCTAATAACGTAGGGTATATCATATTGTAAGATACAATTAAATATGCCGTTTTAAGAAAAATTACACTGACAAGTAAAATTGTATCTTACTATACTTGATGTCAACTTAAATATATTAAATTAAAAAAAAAATGGATCATATTATACAAGATTATATAATATTTTTACTCGAAAATACTAAAATTTACTCTAAATACTAATAAAAAATTGCTTTAATTTTTTTGGAATTTTTTAAAAAGATTGTAAATTAACTGAAAACACTACTTAAGACATTTTTTTGTAAAATTTTTTAATGGCATCAAAAACTCAAAAATTCGTTTTTTTAAAAACAACGTTCAGCAAGTTTGATGTACAAAAGAATTTTGAAACACGACTATTAGCGTTTTCGTTAAATGTTTGCAATTAAAAATGTTGAAACAACCCTGCAAATGGTGAATTTACAAATAAAAAAAACTGACATAATTTGTATAATATCTGCTAAGTTGTTTAATATAATTTTCGATTTAAAGAAGTTTGATGTTTTGATGGGAAACGGCTCAAAATCGGTAAAAAAAAAGAAAATAAGTGCCAAAGACTCAAAATCGGTAAAAATAAAAATAAAAAAACGTTCGGAAAGCTGAACAGAAATGGAAAAAAATCTGTGTGTTTTTCGTGAGAAAAATATGTAACTCTGTAACGAAATTTTTAAAATTAAAAGTTTTCCAAAAAAAAAAAAATTTAACTTTAAAGTGTCACGCTATACATTTGGACACAAAACTTTGTTTTTGGCACGCACTGAATAAAGTCTTGCCACCCCTCTTCTAGACTATAAAGTAAATCTGTTAATATGCAAAATATTTTGTTTAACTTCATTCGTTTTTCTTCGAGTGTAGAGTAGAATTTTGTTGGATTTTTACAAATTAACATTCGTAAAAATAAGGTTATTTTTAGAATTTTGTATAGATAGAGATACCTACTTGTCGTATTTGATTTAAATTAAATGCACATGTTTTTCAAGTACTGCGTACATTTCTTGGTTTGTTAGACTGAGGTTTTCTTTTTTTTTTTTTGTAATTTAAAAATGCGTTTTATACATTGCACGTCGTCTATACAATATTATGGTTTTATTTTATTTTGGGGAGATTTGGAATTTTAAATAGTATGACATGTGATTTATTTTTGTTTTAAAATAAAGAGAGAGTACATAAAATAAAAAGATGCAAAAAAATATACAAAAAAATAAGGTGACCACATTAAAAAATAAAATAAGATTTTCAATTCTTTTAAAAAAAAGTATATTTAAAAATTGTGCGCCCCGGTAGGCTAGTGCGGAGGTCGTGGGTTCGATTCCCACCAGAGGCACTGGTCTGTTTTCGCTACAACGCGGTAAAGGCCATAGTGCTCGGTTAGGGTAATATTATTAATGATTATTAATTAATAGAATAAATAAAATATTTAAAAATTATTACTCAAAATCGTGTTTTTCCACTTCTTCGCCTGACAAAACAATTTTCACTGTCTTCAAATTCGTATCTGAAGTTTGCGAATTTTTGGTTTACAATATCTTTATTCTTCTCTTTTTCAGTATATCGTCAAATTACAAGAAATTTTGTAAATAAAATATTTAAAAAAAAAAACTTCTAAAGTTGTGCCAAATTAAGATATAAAAAAAGTATATTTTAATTAGAAAAGTGAAACTATTTTTATTGTATAACAAAATATTTGCAGCTATAAATTTTGGAATTCAAATAAAAAAGTAGTTTTTCATTAAATAATAAAGAAAAATTTAAACGTAAACAAATATTTTATTGTCAACAAAACACACATTAACGTTGTGTTTTGTTTAAGTGTAAATTTATATATTTCATCTTCACCAAGTTTATTGAAACAGCCGTCAAACTGTGGGGTTCCGGGGCCTTTTTCCTTCCTCCACAAGGAATGTATTATCCGGTAAGTTTTGAATGGTCTTACAACAAAATTGTGTTTAATATCTTTTGATTTTTTGAAAAAAAAAAAAAAAAATATATTATTTTTAAGAAGTATTTAATAAGTTTGATTAAAATTTGTAAAAATTCAATTTTATCTATCCAATTGAATTTAATAAATCGGGGCCATATGAAATTATATATAATTATATGCGGAAATTATTGGATGAAACTACATAAAATTCTGGTAAATCTCATATAACTAGATATAATATAATTAATATATTCGAAAAAACGGGTTTATCTGTATTATTATATATAATTATATCTAATTATATAAAATAGTTATATATAATTTAGTTTTAAATAATCAATATCACATATAAATACATTTAATTGTATATGGTGCCATCTATATGATATATAGTGTCCGACCGAACGTTCGGCTTCGGAGTTCGGCCAAAAAGTGATGTTCGGCCAAGTTCGGTGTTCGGCCAAATTTTGGCCGAACTTGGCCGAATACCGTATATTTGAAGAAGAACAGTTCATTTTTGATTTATTTCACGTAAAAAACAAAATTTTCAAATTTATTTCACGTAAAAAACAAAATTTTCAATTAAATTCGTTATATACTTTTGTTAAAATAATGAAGTTCAGGTGTTTCCATATTTTTGTTGAAAACTTCAATAAAATAATTGAACTGACTTTATAATATTTTTGAAAAAATATTCTAAATTTGCTTTTTTACAAATTTATTGATGTTTGAATATTTTTTAATATACTTTAATGATGCTTTTTGTAGTCAAAATCAACGAAAATTTAAATTTTATTCAAACTAAAAAAAAATTAAAAAGTTCGGCTTCGGCTACGGCTTCGGCCGAATATTAAAAATTTGGCCGAAGTTCGGCTACGGCTTCGGCTTCGGCCAAAAAAAGTGACTTCGGTCGGACACTAATGATATATAATTATATATACACTTAGGAAATTATGTTGGTAAAGACGACAGCAATTGTAGTCAAAAACAAATGAAATTTCATTTAAAAAAAGGACGACTTACATTTCATTAAATTCAACTAACATTGTCATTTGTTTTTTAATGTTCAAAAAATGACTAACATTTGTAGTAAAAATGAACCACATGGTAGTAAAAAATAAACCAAGAATTTTTTTTTTTATTCTTTTAAATAACAAAAAACAACTGTAAAAAATGAATGTAAAATCATAAAACAGTCATTTGATGTGAGTTGTTTTTTTAAATGAACTACAAGGTTAGTTAAAAATTTTATTTGTTCTACAAATGACTTACATTTACATTAAAAATAATGAAACTGTATTACAACCCAAACAACTACATATTTTTAAAGCAGAAGTTCCCTGAGTGTAACTATTAAGGTGTCCCTTAAAACAAGATTTGTCATAAAACCTCCCGAAAATTACCTATTTTTGAAAAAGTGTCTTTTTAAAAATTTAATTTTTCGTTTCATTTATTTATTTAATAATCTCAAAAATTTTTAAATATGGAAGTCTGACGTCATCGGATATCATTAATTAGCTGAACAATAAAATTAATCGAATAAATGATAATTCGCAATTAATTATTTTGTCAAAAATTTAATAAAATTTTAATGTTTTCATAAAAATTTGCATAAATTTGGGAAAATATCACTTAAATTTGTTATTTAAATTTATTTTCATCGGGATAAACATTAATTGCATTTATAGTAATTAAATGTGCTAAAATCCCAAAACTTATTTAACAAATTGTGAAAAGCAATCTGATGTAGGCGTGTCCCTATCCGGATTTCATTCCTGCCTAAGGAAATCTTCAGGGGACTTTGTTATTAGAATTTCTAGAGATATTTGTTATGTTAAATCACAAACTCAATGAGAATTTTTTTGTTGTTTTGGTTAGCACATTTAATTACTATAAATGCAATTAATGTTTATACCGATGAAAATAAATTTAAATAACAAATATGCAGGTGCTTGTGCAAATTTAAATGTAACTGACACTAATAGAAAACATATGATTTTCTATTGTTGATTTACTTGAATAAACGTCACTACATTGCTAGATCTGTCAAAAAAACAGAGTAGTATTTGGAAAATGACAAAGCCAATTGTGACAATTTTTTGTTGTTGTTTTGGTTTTTCTTTGATATTTTAAATTTGATTAGATTGTGTGTAATTATCCTTAATTTTAATTAAAAAATATCTAACCGCTATTGGCTTTGGGACAAAAAATTCCCGTGAAACGTAATTTATATTATGACTACAAGAGTGTAAATCTTTTAAATTGATAACAAATTTCATTTGACACAATTAATTATTTGATCCATATAGGGTAAATATTTTCACTTTTGACCATAAAATACCCACTAGGAAATTTACAGAATGAATTCCTTCAGCTTTTGATTACATTTGGATATTTGATAAGGGTATTAGCTAACGAACAAGCACAAATCTTTATAGTACAAATCTTACTTTAAGGGTTAAAAAGGGATCGAAAGTGGCACCAATTTCCTGTCTTTTTTTTTTTTTTAAGAAACTATACAAAAATGGGTATCAAATTAAATGTATTTTGAATCGATTTACCAATTTGTTTTTCTTTGGCCATTTTGGAGCCCAGCCTTTTAACCCTTAAAAGCAAGATTGGTACGATAAAGAATTGCGATTGGTCGTTAGTTTAGTACCCTTTATCACATATCCAAATATAATTAAAATCTGAGAAAAATTATTCTATAAATTTTCTAGTAAGTCTTTTTTGATCAATAGTGAAAACATTAACGCTATGTGTTTCAAAGTACATACAATAAATATTTTTATATAGTTGAATTTTTGATCAATTTGAAAGCTTTACACTATTGTAGTTATATTATAAATAATGTTTTACGGGTATTTTTGTCCCAGGTCACTAACGTTTAAAGATTTATTAAATAAAAGTGAATATAATTATAGTCTTATCAATTTTAAGTGGCATTTTCCTAAAATTATGCAAACTTTGATGAAAACATTAAAAATATTTGTTCAATATTTGACAAATAATCAATTATCACAAAATGTCCTGGAAAGGAGTCACTCCACACACAAGCACAAATTATCATCTATTCAATTAAATTTGTTTTTCTTTACACGCAAAAAAAAACTGGGTAAATATTATCGAAGTGCTTAGTATTTATTCAACTACATATGTTTCAAGTTAGTTTTCCAAGTTTCTTGTAAAATATATGCATTTTTTTAGGAATTGTTTACTCGGCTTGTATATATTTTACAATTTGTAATTATTTTACTAGAAAATTTTAGAAAATTTGTAATTATTTTACTAGAACTTTGTAAAACTAACTTGAAACTTATGTAGTTGTATAATTACAAAACACTTCGAAAATGTTCCCCAGTTTTTTTTCTCCGTGTAGTTACAATTATTATATTATAAAAATGGCAATCGAATTACACATTTTAAAAAATCTTTACAATTAATTTAAAAAAACACGTTTTTTCACTTGTATAAAAGTAGGCATTTTAAAAAATCTTTAAAACTTATTTCAACAATCACGATTTTGCACTTTTATCGCCCAGTGGGGAAACGGTAATAACATGTCATTACTTTTCTCACTTCCAGTAATGACACCAGCTAACTCTGCATTATTTTAACACAAATAATAAGGTCTTACTAATAACTAGTTAATTTTTCCATTATGTAGATGCAAAAAATAATGAAAATCTATTTTTAGAATCATTTTTTGTCACTTCTAGTAAGTACATATATAACAACTTGATATTTTTGTAAGCTGGAAAGGAATGACATTTTGTGCAAGCCAGTCATTTATGTTTTTAACTATCAAGTATAACATGTCGAGATAGCTCAGATGGTAGAGCGGTTGACTGACAACCCGGAGGACCGGGTTCAAATCCGGTGTGGTCACAATTTATGAAAAAACTATTATTCAATACAAAATTTTTGTTATTAAATTTGGTTTTTTAAATTTATTTTTAGACTCATTATATTTGTCTATACTGGTAAGCATATAGGTAAACACTTATTTTACCATATAAAAGTAATGAGATTTGTAATAACAATTGAAAGTACTAGCCATTGCCAAACATGTACTTTGCTAATCTGAGCATTTTTGATTGCAGGCTAAAATAAGTTAATAAAAAGTCAGTAAAACATTTCATATTCTATTTGACAGTTATTACACACATTTTTATTGCAAAATAATTTTTGAGTAAACATTTTCGTATTCTCTATTAACAAACTACTAAGTTGTTTATTAATTTTGATTGCTGATTTAACCCTCAAACGGTCTTACGCTATTTCCGAATGAAATTCATAGAATTTTCTGGGCATGAAAAATAAACAAAATTTGTTATCGTTGCTTAATTTAGGCGATATGAAACAAAACAGGTTTCAGGTGAATCTCGATAACCTAACATATAAACAAGTACGGTTTGACAAAAATGATTCTTACCAAAATAAAACTACAGTCCAACAATGATATTTTTGTGCTTTTATTTAAGAATTTATGGCGATTTTCGTTTTTTGAAAAATGCGAAGTTTTTCTAAAACGCTCCTCAACCTCTACATATATTGTTAAAACTTAAACGCTTTGCTATAGTATACTAATAAAAAATTTCTGCTTTCTGACAAATTTAACAAAAATCCGTTTTTCGTTTTATAGTTAAGACGATGTCCTTTAAGGGTATCCTGATACAATCCTATATTTCCTTGGACCAAAGTTGTTACTTATTATAAAACTTAAAGCTTAAAATTTTACTTTAAGTTCATTATGAAGAGTTTTTGGTTAACATAAATAAGGCTTTTAAATTTTTGAAAACTTTGTTTTAAAATAATAAGCTATTGAAATATTACAAAATTTTGATTTCACCACTTTCTTGATTGTTTGGAATAAATTAATTTCTAAGTATATCACACTCATTTGTGGCCAATTTAATGAACGCTGACTGCTACAAAGGAAGCATTTTCGTTTACGAGTTTTAAAGAAGGTTTTCACCAAACTAATAAAGTTTTCTTCACAAAGTGAATGAAAAATTTCTTAAACTTAATGTAAAAGGTTCGTAATTTTTTTTAATGAAACTTTTTTTATAAATTTTTATTAATGTTCAAAAAATTTTAGGAAAACTGCATTTATTTAATGAACAGTTTTAATGGAAGAATTGAACTGACACTTCATAGATCTAATTCAAAAATATATTGATATCATGCAGAAAATTCTCTCAGTATTTCATTAAAACACTACCTTCATAAAATGTATTAAGCTTTTCATTAATTTTAAGAGAATTTTTCTTTCACTTTGTAAAGAAAAGTTACATTATTTTACTGAAAATGTTACATTATTTTACTAAAATTCCCTCTGTGTACGCGCTAGTAGAAATATTTGTAAAACGTGTAATATCCCATTATACAGATTTTCTACTAATTTTTAGTACAAAATCGTTTTTACTAAAAAATATTCCTATTCTCTATTAAAATTACACATATTTTTACTAATTTGCGTTGGCGATTTGTGACGAATAGTTTACTAATTTTTTAACCCAAACTGCTAGAATTACAAATTTTATTACAAATTTTATGTTTAAGGAAAATGCCAAAGGCTACTTATAGGTGGTTTAGAAAGCGCAGTTAATCTACTTAATTAACGTTAATCCACCTTTTTAATCTTCCTCTTTCTCATTTTTTGATTAACTTGACAGCTACTTTGTCAGTTTAAAATAAAAAGGTAGATCCGATAGTAATCCTCTTAACATTAATTTTTACCGGACTTTGTATGTATGTTTGTTAGCGTTGCCAACCGAAATTAAAAAAAAAACACAGAGTAGCACACAATTAAAAGTATGAATACAGGAGTCATTCAAAATAAGAGTCAGATAAAATGTTGTATTACAAAATGGTTAGATGTTAGATTACAAAATGGTTTAATCGCCCTTTTTAGTGCTTGATTAAGCATTTAATTTTTAGTGGATTAATTTGTCTGTCTAAATTCCCTATAAAAGTAAATTCGAATTAAAAAATATATATTCGCTAGATTTTAATTGGGGATCTGAAATTTTTGCAACTTCTGGTTTTTCACTAATAAAATCATTAAAAGTGAAAATATCGAAAAACCCCGAAATGTGTGTTCACTAATTTCTATTTACTATCAAAATATACAAATTTCGCTTAGATCTGGAGTTTCATGCAGTAACAAAATTTTAGTGTGATGCGAGTTATAGTTAGCATGGATACCCCTTCCCACGCAATATCTTAAAACTTTTTAAACAAATAATTTCCATATTTTCAGATTTTTCCCTCAAGTGTCCGTTTCACTTTCTTATAAAAAAAAATCTTCCATTTACACTTTTTTCAAATATTTTTTTTTTTTGCTTTTGTTTATCTCAAACAAATATTTATTTAACTACAATTTTCCAATCAAGAGGCGTTAACATAAAATTTATTTTATTAACGTGCTCTACTAATATTTGTTTTTGTTATTATACATTTTTCTCTACAGCTAATAAACTAAATAGGAACTATGTACCTACGTCGGTACAATGTATTGCTGTTGAACTACCAATACAGCTATTGTGACTACAAATACTACTACACTCAAATAAAAAAGTCTGTAAAAATTATAAAACAATCTGTAGTTTCCCCATTTTTGTACCTAAAATATACTTAAATTGGCAGTAGAGGGCGCCACGTATAGATTATACAAATTGTTCATTTTTGAAATCTTCTTTCATTTTGGACCCTGGAGGGCCCCACAGGCACCAATGCCCTTAAAATTTTTGCTAATTTTAGCATCTCGGGTTTAAAAAAATAAGTAATATATTTTGCTAAAATCAGCAACGAAAATAAGTAAAAAAGTTTGTAATTTGTTAATACAGAATATGAAACATTTTTACTAAAACATGATTTTGTACTGAAACCTACTACATACAGAAACTGTAAATTGGAATATAAACCGGTATACTAAGTTTTCTACTACATTTTTTATTTGAGTGTACATTTGCTACTATAGTAGCCACTGTTATTATTATTATTTGTTGTTTTATAAATAGTGTTTTCTGTAATGTCTTTTTACTATATTTTTTATTAGGGGAATGTTCCCTAATGTGACCATATACCTGATATTTGGGCTATATAAGTGGAATATTGCAAATCCAAATACATCTGCTTATGACCCATACATCAGCTTGGACATTTTTCGGTTATAAATCATGTTCTTCTTTCAAAACTACTCAAAAGATCCACATTAGGAAAAATGTACCCTAAAAACATATAAAATTGTTAGAGAATGAAGTAAATTCGACAAAAATTTGTATTTAAACTAACATTTATTTTAGTTTTGTTTATAAAAACGTTTTATGTATAGTTTAAAACTGCTTAAGGGGTTGCTATGCAATGCTTAATTTTTTAATTGCGATAAACAAACGATTTTTTTTGTAAAGTGCACGTAAAGTTTCTGCTATAAAGTGAGTGCAATTTTGTGTAAAATTAAATAAAATGCGTAAATATACATACAATATGATTAAATAACTAATTTACACATTTATGTCTGCAAAAATACCGACAAATTGTCCAAAAGATAAAAGAAGAGTTAATGTGATAATATAAAATTAATAACAGAATATAAATAGGTCCACTTTAGGGAAAATTATAAAAATTAAATTTTTGAAATTTTATTTATTATATATGGAAAAATCTACGAAACTGTACGTAAAACAAATAAAAAATTTCAAATTAGTGGCACACAATTTTTTTCTAGATAAGCTTATTACATTAAGAAGCCTATATATGTGTTCGCGTTCGTTGAGTGCGAACTCATATATATAAATAGTAAATCGATCGGATAATATTTTTTTTGTCTCTATATAAATTTGTTCTCCGAAATAGATAAAAAGTAAAAAGAAATGCAGAAATAAATTGAGTGCCACATCCGCGGTTTAAAGAATTGTGAGGTCAAATATGTCTTGAAATGTAGAAATTATCATACCTATTATTATATGAAAGCGCTAAATGGATCGAATGAATTTTTCTTCAAACTCTTTACAAGGCTAACTTCAAATTGAAGGCACACACGCAGCTTCAAGAATTACTGTGTTAAATATAGTATATCCTAACAATCGTTATCTGAAAGTGCTAAATTTAGCTCCACAGTACGCTAATAAAAATCCAACTTTAAATTAACTGGCACATCCACAACTTAAAGAATAAAAGATTGAAATCTGGCTTATATAATAGAGAAAACAATTACTCTTGTTATGTCTAAGTGCTGCTACAAAAATCTCTATGGATACCATAAATCTCTATGGATACCAAAATATTAATACGATCCATTTAGCACTTATACAGGAGTACTGATATTTACCGATCACGCAGAACTGTAACTAATTATTTCTTAAGCTGCGGATGTGCCCTTCAAAAAATATAAAATTTTAAGATCTTCACGCTTAGATGTGATAAGATTTGTATTGCTATATTTATTTTATTTCTGATGGTACACTAATCGATATATCATTTTATTAGTTATTAGCCATTAGTTTGCAAATACGTTGACGCGAAGAAAGTAAATATTAAAAACCTCTGAAATTTCTATTTTTTGAAAAAACAGAGTAGACAAATTTTTTAGAGCTACCATTTATTCCTAACAGAGGGCACATAATTTTTTCTAAATGTAGAAGATTTAGCAGCATTAGGATTATCAGCCAACAAAGGCTTTCGGTGATTTCCTTTTATGCAGTAAAAGTTTTATCTAAAAGAGTTAAAAAACTTGTAAAATGTACAATAAAAGTTACGGTAAATTAAAGTAGTTTTTAATTGAGTTAAGCACATTAGCAGTAAAAATATTAAAATTTACGATGTTCGCCTGGTTAAATACGTTGCCTCAAAATATACTGATACCTTCAAAAATGTATGCTGATACCTTCAGTGTAGCAACGGTAATGACATCTATTATAACTGAAGTCCCAGGTTGGAAAAAAAAAATTTCAGTAAAATTTTTTTTTTTATTAAAATTAGTTTTTCTGCAAATTTGTTTTTAGACTCATTATTTTTGTCCATACTAGTAAGCATGTTTGTACATTTTTGATTTTTCGAAAGGTGTTTAGTAATAATATGCTATTATTTTGAGCGACATAACGTAAAAGTATTTGTAATGACAATTTTAAGTAATTAACATAACCTCAGTCCAAAAAAAAAAAAAAAATAATAAAAATAATGTGTAATTATTTAATTAAATTTTTGTAAAATTCAAAAATATTGTGAATTTTATTAAATTAGTTTTTTTTGTCGCACGCTAAAAAAACGCTCTGCTGGAAATATAAATGCAAGTAATATACTTTTGTTTGGAAAACATTTCCGTTTCCCATGTTTGTAATATATAATGTTTATTTGTATATATAATTATGTTTGCCTGTAAACATATTTATGTTTGGAACTATTGAAAAACGTCTACTGGCACACATATACATATATATATGTTTATTATATGTTTATATAAATAATATATAAAAACATTTAAATTCCAAACATATATTTGTTTAGAATTTTTTAATTATTTGAGCTAAGGTTTGTTTTTTTATATATAACAGTTTTTTATTTTCGATATTTCGCTACTCCTTTGTGTAGCATCTTCAGGAAAATTAATAAATTAATAAATTTTCAAAAAATTTTAAAGTTTAAAAATTTTTTGAAAGTTTGAAAACATATTTAAAATACTTGACAAATATTTCTAAAACAAAAAATATAAATAATTAACACTTAAAAAATCTATTATGTAATATTTGTTATAAATTAATGTAGTATGTGTTATTTCTTTTGTAATAAATATTTATAATTCTGAGCTAAATTTTCAATTTGTTCTTTCATTAATTCTCCATCATATGAACTATGTAAATACATTATTAACATTTTAAATAAGATTACAGAACATTCTAAGTATAATGTGAAGAACTCTATTGAATTTAAGAAAAGATTATTGGACAAACGAATTCAGGATGATGAAAAATTAGTTTCATTTGATGTGGTTTCATTATTCCCGAGTATCCCTGTTAGTTTAGCAATTAATATTATAGAAGGAGAATGGAATGTTATCAAAGAATATACGACTATTGATAAAGACCTATTTTTACGTATTTTAAAATTTTGTATAGAGGATAATAGATACTTTCAATACGATGAGAAGATTTATTTCCAACAAAAAGGACTCCCAATGGGATCCCCTGCTTCTCCAATTGTTGCTGATATAGTTATGGATAAATTACTGGACACATGTATTGAGAAACTTGATATCAAACCAAATATAATAACAAAATATGTTGACGACATATTTTGTGGTATTTCTGAGAATGCAATAGATAATATGTTGGTTGCATTAAATGAATTTAATACGGATATTAAATTTACCATGGAAAAGGAACGCGACTCAAGACTTTCTTATTTAGATACTTTGGTAGTTAGAAGAGGTAACAATTTGATAATGGATTGGTATCAAAAACCAACCGCATCAGGTAGAATTATTAATTTTTATTCAAAACATAATAGGAGAATAATCATTAATACTGCAAAGAATTTAATAGAAAGGGTTTTAACTATTAGTGACAGAGAATTTCACATGAAGAATGAGGTAATTATTAAGAATTTATTAATGGATAATGATTTTCCAATAAAATTAATCTGTTCATTAATAAATCAGTATAAATTTAGAAGAAATAACAGCACAAATAACTTGAATGAACAGAGAATTTACAAGTCTATGATTTATGTACCGGGATTATCAGAATGTTTAGAAAGATCGAATATCATCGATACTAGTAGATATAGAATAGCTTTTAAATCATTCAATACAGTTAATAAATTATATAATAGGACAAAGGATAGAATACAGAAATTAGACATGGCAAATATAGTGTATAAAATACCATGTAGTGGAAATACTGCAGAGAATTGTGATAAAGTATATATATGTACAACGAAAAATAAATTGAGAACTAGATTAGCTGGACATAGATCAGATCAGAAATATAGGAATATTAATTCACAAAAAACAGCATTATCTTCTCATTGTTCAAGATATAATCACTATCCAGACTTTGAAAATGTTTCAGTTTTAAATACAGAACAAAATTACAAACGTCGTTATTTATTAGAAATGTTACAAATAATTAATACACCACTAACAAATAGAATTAATTTTAAGATAGATGTTGAAAATTTAGCTCAGAATTATAAATATTTATTACAAAAGAAATAACACATACTACATTAATTTATAACAAATATTACATAATAGATTTTTTAAGTGTTAATTATTTATATTTTTTGTTTTAGAAATATTTGTCAAGTATTTTAAATATGTTTTCAAACTTTCAAAAAATTTTTCAAACTTTAAAATTTTTTGAAAATTTATTAATTTATTAATTTTCCTGAAGATGCTACACAAAGGAGTAGCGAAATATCGAAAATAAAAAACTGTTATATATAAAAAAACAAACCTTAGCTCAAATAATTAAAAAATTCAAAAATAAGAAATAAGGTTAAATAAACGAAAATAATTATATTTGTTTAGGTTTGAAAGTTTTAATCATTGTAAACATAAAGATATTCACTACACTAACATATTCAAAAGTGTTTGTTTTCTGCGTGCGGCAATCTTCGCGAACGCCCGGAATACTCCTACGGATCCCCATTTGGTTTAAAAGCTGAGTGGCATTGAATCGTACGGTTCCGTGGATTTTCCCAAACGCTTATGCAATAAATTAATGTAATTAAAATTGTGAATAAAATTCTTACCGTTTACAAAACTCCGACTTGTGTAATTAATTGTTATTCAGTTTTTATGTTTACAAAAATTACATTTTAAATTGCGTTTTTGAACAATAAATAAATGCACACGTCGAACGAGACTGTTTTAAAATAGTGATAGCGGTAATTAAACTTAATAACAGTTGATAGTTTTGACATATTCTTGCAACAACACGAAAAAAACGAAAGGTCCACTTTAGGGAGCAGGCCACAAAAGGGAACATTCCCTTATTTTTATTTGTTGTTAACAGTATTGTTGGACTGTTTTATTTGTTTATTTAACTTTAGTTTGTTGTTTATTTTGTTCACATTCATTCTACTACTACAACTTGATTGTGTTATAGCTTTTTCTTCTTCTTTTGTTTAATATTTTTTGATATTTTTATTGTGGTTTTCAGCACGTGAATTGTAGATTTTTGTTTGTTTGTTTGTTTGTAGTTGTTGTTTACTTTGTTTCCATGATTTTTATCTTATGACTTCATGACGATAATATAGATTATTCCTATGAATATCCCATAATTTGATTAGAATTGTATGTGGAATAGCGGTGTTAGAAACGTCATATTTAGTCTTAGATATTGTTCAAGGCTTTGTGTCAATAGACGACTGCTATTGACATTTTCTTTTCACTTTCTTCGTACAAGGGAGGTATCCCGATATCCCGACGCGGATCACAGAACCACTAATTAAACTAGGTATGTGATAGAGGGGACAAAAGTGAGAATCATACCTGTCCAATCGAGTTTAAAGGGGGTTAAGTCTGTTCCAAACCTTTTTTTTAAGAACTTTTGTTTTGAGTCCACTGCATAGATCTTCCACATACCTGTCATACCCAATTTGCATATTTTTCTTGGAACTAGTATGAATAAAACTCAATAACCGAAAATTGGGAGTCACTTTTGATCGCACGTTTTACCCCTAAATATAGGGTTGGGCAGTATATAGGTGGTATTTCTTTTCCCCCCTCTACAACATACACAAGTTTCATTGCGATATGATGGTCCGTATCGGGATACCTCTCTTGTTAGTGGTTTATACAAATACATACATACACCATGAAGATATTAATTATAATCCCCGGTAATATTAAATTGTAGATCAAATTGTAACATTGTTGTTTGAAGGAAGCTAATTTTATTAATAGTTTTTGCTGAAGTAATAACTTATGTGGTACGTGTCATTATAAATTCCAATAAAAAATTTCTGTTTAGATTATAAATTCCAATAAAAAAATTCTATAATGTTTGAAATTTGTATTTTCTAACGCATGAGTAATATGGAACTGTTAGTTTCAAATTATTAAACATACGCCCATAAAGACCAAGTTACGTTGTATCGAGGGATTTTTAAAATCTAGAACTTTCTATTAAGATAAAAAACAAAAAAAAAAAATTGAACATTTTTTTAACACACATTTTCAAAAAATTAAAAAAAAAAAAATATATATATTTCAAGACAATTTTTAATACATTAGTTAAAAAAATTCATATATATTTTTATATATAATCATATATGGTCATCCATATTCGTGCATACTTGAAAAAATGAACCTAATCTTCTTATATGGACAAATATGATCATATATGTTCATATATTATTTTATATGGTCATTCATACTTTATATATTTTTGTCATTTAAAAAAAAAAATTGTATTTTTAAAAACTGTTTTAATACAAAATTCAAATGGCGAAATATGTATATTATGCAATATATGCCAAAAATCCTACATTTGAAACAACATTAAAAAAAAAGTATAATGCGACCAAATTAAATTAAAATATTGTGAACAATGTTAAGATTATAAGTTTTTTAAACAGCACCACACAATTGAAAATACGAATTACTCAAAACGTTTAATTAACATAATTTGTTGCACATTTTCATATAAATGAAGACAAAAGAAATATTAAAAAATGTACGATGTTACTGACAAGGAGTGTACCTTAAATTGTGGGGATTCTCCACTGAATACTCTTCAATTTATATGAAATTTATTTACGCGCTCCAAAATAAAAATATGAATTTCTCCATATGAATTAGAATAAGAATTTGTAATGGGTTTATGAAACTGGTGGTATATCATTTTCATATTTTTTAAACCTTTCCTGTCATTTTTACAGCTTTAAACAAATATATTATATAAATAAAACTATGTTCGTACACACAGAGAAATAAAGTGCCAACCGAATTAAATTGTGTATATTAATGGTAACTTCTTATAAATTCAGTTATATTTTGGGTATTGAAACTACAATTCAGTTGAATTAACCGAACTTTGTTGTGAAATTAGTTTAGTTAAGTTTTGCAAACCGTCTGAAATTATTAATAACTGCATTAGAGTCGTAATAACCGAATTTCAGTTTTCAAATAGCTAAATTTTTCTCTGTGTATATTTTTAATAAATTTTTTCTACAGACACTAACAGTTATGAATTTAATTTTAAAAAATCACAAAGTAGATTTATTTTTGTTACTGGTATTCTGATTTTTTTTTTAAATCATGAATGAAAAATCTACTTGTTAATGCATTAAAATTGTAAATTTGTGGTGATATTCTTTACTCATGACCTGTGTTACTATTTCATTCATTAATAAAGAATTTTTAACGTAGTTTTTAAAGACGATTTATAAAATGTCAGTTATTTTATAGCAACACTTAAAAAAATTCCTACGATTTTTGTAATTAAATTTAAAAAACAATTTTAATTGTTGAAGTAGATAAAAAAAAAAAAAAACAGAAAATAATTGTTATAAGGAATCTTTAAGAATACATCTTTATGTATGTATGGTATCATCGTAATAAGATAGCTTTAGCTAAGTGATTTTTTTTTTAACTAAAATTGACCTTTATCGGTTATAAAGGGTCTCTGATTTTTTCATATTTAAATTTATAAAAAAAATTGGGTTAATATATTCGTCCATAAGTGAGTTTTTCATGTGACTGCATGAACTTCCATATATGTTTATATACTTCCATATTTGCCCATATATGAGCCTCTTTTGCGAATATGATATAACATATACTTCCATATATGCAAATATAAAATCACATAAAGCTCAATATATGACCATATTTTTGAATGTATGTAATCATATATATTTGTATATATGCCCATATATGAAACATATACATATGTCCATATTTGTACATATATGAACTTTTTAACCGGACTGTTAAATTTTTTTTCGATATTTTCACAATAAAATTTTAACAACTGAACTTTTTTTTGATAAAGTATCTTTTAAGAGATTATATGATTATATGTACACTCAAAAAAAAAAAGTCTGTAAAGTCAGCATCATTTTTGCTGGAACGATCCTAAAGTCAGCAACATTTTCGCTGCATTTACATTTTTTTTGCTGATATTAGCAGATATTCTGCAAGGATCCTCCCAGCAAACATGTTGCTGACTTTTCTGACTTTTTTTTTTTAATGTACAAAATATTAGCGAAATCGGATTGTTTATTAATTTGTTTACAAAAGGACATTTGTAAAATTTTTACAAAAAAATTGCTTAATTGTCCAGAACTTAGAACAATCAAATGATGCTAAGATTATTTTTAAATGATTGATGAAAAAAAGTAAATTTAGCAACATTTTTGCTGGGAGGATCCTTGCAGAAAAATTGCTAATATTAGCAAAAAAAAAAAAGTAAATTCAGAAAAGATGTTTCTGAATTTAGCTACTTTTTCACTGATATTAGAAATTTTTTCTGTAAGAATCCTCAGAGCAAAAATGTTGCTGACTTTACTGAATTTTAATTTTGAGTGTACAAAATATTAGTGAAATCGGATTATTTATTAATTTGTTTACAATAGGACATTGAACAAAAAGTTAGGGCAAAAAAAGTAAAAATTTTACAAAAATTTGCTTTATTGCTTAGAACTTAGAATGATATTAAAATTCTTTTTAAATGATTGATGAAGGCTACAAAACAAGTTCCCAATACTGTCACTTTTTTTGGAAATGGTCTGGTCCTAGGACACTAAACCATAAACACTATTACTTGCCGATTGCTTAAATATTTTGCACATGTTATCTGGCAATCTTCTTAAAGATAAATTGATTAGAAAAAAGTTCAGTGTCGTACGCAAAAGCGGTTGTAAGAGAAAATGTGTCGGATTTTTTTTCAATCTCACTTCTTATGACACACCATTTCTAGTACACCCAAATAAAACTTACAAAAAAATCCCTTTAGATAATTTCAGCTAAACCTGTCTGTAATTATTTGTAAAGTTAAAGTAAGTAGTAGTAACAATTAGTAAAATTTACTATAATTTAGTAAAAATTTTGCAAACCTTTAATACAAATCAATTGATTTATGCGGTCAATTATTTTTTTTTACTAAAAATTTGTATTTTTTAATTTTAATTTAGTTTTATTATCCTATACCCCACTTAAAAAAAAAACTTAAAGAAAATTTTTAAACAATTTTTGATTTAAAAATATTTTTTCCCATGATATTTGTAGTAAACTTAAATAAAAAAGTTAGTAGAAATACTAGTAAAACGTTTTATGTCCCAATTTACACTTCTTGTACTTTTTCATAACAATTTTATTTAAAAACTGTTAGAAATTGATTCCTTTTTGGTTCTTTAATTTAAACACTTCAATTCTCTATTTCTCAATTTCTACACTATCAATTTCTGTTTGAAAAAAAGAACTTATGGCATTTGTACACTAAAACTACGACTAAAAATTAGTGAAAAATTACGTTGCAGAAAAAACTGCTAAAATGATCAGATTTGTTTGCTAAATATTAGTAAGATAAGAATAGCGCATTTTTTTGTTATATTTGAGCTAAATTTTAGTTAATTGAAGGTAACAAATTAATCAGCAACAAATATGATAAATATTAGTAAACAAAAAAAAATCATAAAAATATTAATTCCAAAATCAGCAATCTACAATTTTTTATCAAAAATTTCTGTTGGTTTTAGCAAAATATACTGTTTTTTGGATTATACTAAATTTAAGGTATTTATAGCAACAATTTTGTTGATATTACAGTTTTTGTTTGCTGTTTTTAGTCTACAAATATTTAGTAAATGTTTTTTTGCTAATTTTAGCAGAGTAAATTGCTACACTCAGGGAACTTCTGCTTTAAAAATATGTAGTTGTTTAGTTTGTACTACAGTTTCTTTATTTTTAATGTAGATGTCAGTCATTTGTAGAGCAAATTTAATTTTTTACTTATCTTGTAGTTCATTAAAAAAAAAAACAAACCACATCAAGTGACTGTTTTATGATTTTACATTAATTTTTTACAGTCGTTTTTTGTTATTTAAAAATAAAAATTTGAATTATTTTTTACTAACATATGTGGTCTAGTTTTACTACAATTGTTATTAATTTTTTTAACAGTAAAAAAAAATGACAATGTTAGTTGAATTTTATGAAAATTTAGTCGTCCTTTCTTCAAATGAAATATCATTTGTTTTTGACTACATTTGCTGTCGACTTTAACTTCATAATACCCTTAGTGTATTTTCAATTAACTTAAATTCAACTTTAGTATAAGTAAAACATTGGAAATTTTACAGTTTAATTTTTGCTGTTCTTATTTCATAAATATTTGATTTTGAGTTAAATTTTTTTTACCAGATTTGGATTCAGCGTATGTCTATTAAAACAGATGTGTTTCAAAGCCATTTTTTTTTTGGCCGTCGAGTAGTGTTTATAGCTTTGTGTTTGGAAAAAGGAACTTGTTTCATTTGTAACATAAGGAGTTTTTAGATTTGTTTAAATGTATCATATAGAGCAGTCGCCTGTTAATCTGACGACCCGGGATCGATTCCCGGCTCGACCATGTTTTAAAAAAAATTAATTAATTTATATTTATAAAAAACGGATATTAAGCTCGTTAAAAAAATAATAATGTTTTTATTTTAATTCGTTACTTTTTCCAAATCTATGGCGTAACTTATTATGATTCATATTTACATAAGGTTGCTAGTAATGCATAACTCTTTAATTTTGGAACATTTCATATTAAAATAAAATAATACGTCCGAACCATCGAGTTTGGATTACTAGACTCAGTATCTGGTAAGATATGTTTTTCCTGGGAACTGTGAATCCAAACCGGTATTTACCGTTATTTATTTTAGCAAATATTTCGGATTTTAATGGAGTTTTTAATGCAAAAACCGGATAAAACTATAACTACTATTGTATATGTTTGTATTAGTTCAGATAAAATTTAAGGTCGGCTAATTTTGGGACCGCCCTCGTATTATATAAAATCTGGTTAAATTGTAAAGCGCAATTATTCGGATGTAATTCAATCATAATTATATTTTATAATTATATTTGCCCTTTTCTCTGATAAACCTGCATAAAGACACAAACCAAATTACGTATGATTATATAAAGCGTCAAATACATTTTTTTATCAGGGAGTTTTAAAATAGACTTTTTAAATTTTCTTAGCTTAAAACGCCTTTTTACCAATTTTTTTTTTTGGCTTTTTCTTTCTAAAATTCTAACAATAGTTCTTTTGCAATTTTTTACCTTTTTCCAACCCCAGTCAAAACGTTCATATACAATCCTATCTTGTTTAATATAAAAACATATAGTTTTATATAGCTTAATATGGATATAAGTGATTGTGGATATGATTATATATCATATTGGATATATAATATTTCCCAAAATATTTTGATATGGTCCATACAAATTAATATCTTAATATATATTAATTAATATTACCAAAGATATGGTATATAAAATCATATATTCATTAGTATGAGTTTTATATATTATTTTATATGACTTAATACAATGTTTCGTATAATAATATATATGTATATGGAATCATCAAAAAATTTTGGAAAAAATGTAATCTTTGATATAATTTGATGAGGACAAAATTCTTATAAAACTGTATCAAATCACTTCCATTTGCATCTAAATAAATCTAATATGATAAAATTATATATAAAATGATACAATTTAGTTGGGTAATTTTTTGGATGAAATTTATTTCATTATGTTCGGATTCATATTAAATTATATAAAACTATATGCTGCTCCATATCAGTTTTTATATATGATGACAATAAGCTATGTAATTTTAGACATAATATACCGTCATATAATTAATATTTTTTGTGTGATATGCTTATATATGGTGCCATATGTATAATTTAATTTAAGATATAATTAAAAAGGGTCCGCCAAACAACTTTTTTTTTGAACTCCTGAACCAATTTGACTTTGTATGGCGTCATAACAAGGTCTTTATGCAAAATTCGTCTCAATGATGTCTCCGAAATGTTCAATTGTTGATGAATTGATGTTGATGGCGCTTCACGCACACTTTCTGCCACAGCAGCAATATTCTCGGGTGTACGCACTGTTTTTGGCTTTTCACGCTTTGGTTTATCGATGAGGATGCCAGTTTCTTTCACTTTTTTCACAAGATAACGAACATACGGACCATATTCGTTCAGCGGAAGGATAAAACTAATTATCTGTCAAATCAGACATGAGCTAAGTGTTACCATTCACGAAATCTTAATAATAATATTTTTGAGATAAATTTTGATCTAATTTAGTCCAGTTATATATTTGAGGCATCTAATTGGATATTACTGGATACCCCAATTTCAAGATGAACTTGGATAAAATTAAATATCGATCTATATCAATCAAATGATATATTTGATCAGGAAAAGTTTAAATATAAAAACTTGCCCTAGTAATGTATTAAAGCATGCGGCAATTCGATTAATATTCGCCAAAATTAAAGATTTTACTTGTTTTTGGGTTTTTTTTGTAATTAAAATTATAATATCTACTTAATAATTCAATATTAATATCTCATTATTAACCTTGGCTTACTTATAAAGCAATTTTTAAAATATAATTATCATAAATTTCTTGTCCTTTTTGTAATTGTTATTGGTTATTAACTTTTTTTTATTATTATTATTATTATAAACGCATTTTATTGTTGAATATGTTAATAAAATTTATAGCTTTATTCCTTATTAATTAAAAGACAGCTCAAGTGCATATCGACAACGATATTCTAAAAAAATTTAAATATTAACTAATGAAATCGTGTTAAATTTAAATCTTCCTAAAACTGGCAAATATTTTCGAAATATACAAAAAAAAAACAAGTTATCTGTACAGAAAAAATATTATTCATTTGTTTTTCTAAATAATTAACCTTTTTTATAATAAATTGTTTAATTGCTGTACAACAGTAAAAAATGAAATGAAAATAAATTATGAATGAAGTTTTTTTATTATTTTTTTTTAGGTATTTGTATGTTGCCATTTATTGAGTCTTGTACTATAGACAGTAGACTGGTCCTTATTTTCTAAAATTAAAATTTTTTAAAGAGAGACCCTCTTAAAATGTTATTTCTAGCAAGAAAATTATTTTGTAAAAATTTCTCAGCGCTGTTTTAATTTTAACACGTGCCACATTTTTTTCGATTTTGTTGCAGATTTAAAATTGGAGATTTGAAAAATGATAAAAATCCGTTATAAAAATTTATAAAATGTTTGTTGAATATTAGTAGGTTGAAAAAAAAAACTCAAAAAACTTGTATAAAAATTATATTTTAGTTAATTTATTTGCTGAAAATCCTAAAAAAAATCTGTCTTTCTCAATACAAAAAATATAATAATATATATATAGAAATAATTTTATGTACATCACCAAAATATATTTGAACTACTTACATCCATGTTTGTCTAAATGATGACAATTTGGCCTGAAGCTAAATGCCGTAGATAATTCTAGAAACAAAACAAAAAAATAATAAAATATGACATATACATAAACGCTTTCTTTGTAATAGAGACAGGAAATGTAAAAAATTACCTAAGATGTGTATCCTTCTCGTTGGCTTTAGTCTGTCTACCTAAAGGTATATTTGTTTGCAATTTTTCCACTTTCCATGAATCACCACTATAAAAATTTGGTTTACAAAAACATATTTTATTAAATTTAAATATTTAATTTTGTCTTTAATTTAATTAATAATCAATTTTTTTGACAAGCCGGAAGAAACACAATATTTGAGTTTATTAAATTAACAATTTCTATGAACACAAATTGTTGGCTTCGTTTTGTATGAAAAATATATACACAAATCTTCCATGGTTGATTTTTGTATATGTCTTACTAGAGGTGTTTTCCTTGTGTCTACTACATCTTGTAATGACGTGACATCGCTACTTCAGTCTGTGTATATCTTTCAACCTGGTGATCGTCCACACTATTAATGTGCTTATTAGCACAATGTTTTTAGCAAAATAAATTAGTAAAATATTAGTAAAACATTAGTTTAAAACTGGTAAGTGCCGAATGAGTATAACTAAAATTTTCGCTGAAAACATAATTTCACCAAAAATTTTGATTTACAACACGTTTAACTAATTTTTCTACTAACTTATTTTTGTTAGTTTATGTTTTACACAAGGTTTAAAATTGGCTAATATTCGTTTATGTCAGTTTTAAGGCTCAAAATGAGTTTTAACTAAAATGTGTTTGAAATCTGAATTTCGATTGTTTATGAATACGGACGTAGGTAATTTTCTTAGTTTTACTACAGATTTAGAACTTTGAGATGCGATAGAACGCGAACTACATCGAATTTCGAAAAACTTAATACCGCACATATATCATAATGAGTTTAACAAAAATTTAAGACAATACAAAATTAAATAAAAAAATATTTTTTTTATTGAAATATTTTTTTCATCCGCTCTACCATCTGAGCTATCTCGTCGTGTTATTCTTGATAGATAGAAAGATAAATGACTTGCTTGCACAAAATATCATTACTTTCCAGCTTACAAAAAATCATAAATAAGTGGTTATATATGTACCTACTAAAAGTGAAAAAATAATGAGGCCAAAAATAGATTTTCAAACAAATTTTAGATCATTACTTTGTATATAAAATAATGATTAAAATAAGTACTTATGGGTAACGCATTAGTTTTTGTATTAAAATAATGGGAAAATTAACTTGGTAAGTCCTTATTATGTGTGTTAGAGTAATGTAGAGAGTAAGCTGGTGTCATTACTGGGAGTTAGAAAAGTAATGACTTGTCATTACTGTTTTTACATTGGGTAGGACCGTTGAATAGCGATGTGCTCACTTACAAAAACGACTAAAATCGAATTGAAATTTTTTGGAATGGGCGCATCTATGTCGATTAATTTATCATCTATAGTAAAAACTATTACAACATTAAAAAAAAAAAATAGAAAAAAGTAATTTCTCCCCCATATCTTTCACTTTCAATCTCAATACGGTACGTGTTAAAATTAAAATATCGATTTGAAATTTTTACAGAATAATTTAATAATGCTAGAAATAAAAATTTAAGAGCGTCTCACTTTAAAAATTTTGAATTTTAGAAAATAAGGACTAGTCTAATAGACAGTTATTGTCTATAGTAAAATGTGGCTACCAATTGAAAATTTAACCACAAGCAACCTTTGGAGGACGTTAATAGTTTTTTTTTTAAGTATTAATATTAAAAATAGTATTATTTACATACAAATTTATGTATTTTTTTGTAACTGTCTGGCTTCTCATGTTTTTTTTTCTCTATATAAAAATCTATGCAATTAAAAATTTATTTTTTCCACATTTTTTTTTCTCATTTTTTCAATACTAAATTTAAATTGATGATATCATTAGTTGTATATAGTATGTACAATAAACATATTTACTTTTTAATACCCAGCGTTTACTTAAATGAATGTCTATTTTGAAAAAAAAAAATAAATAATTAAATAGATAAATAAACCTTTTACCATAATATAAATTATTTAAAAATAATGCTTTTAATATATGTAACGCGTTTAGGCTGCACAATAGTGGGAACTTAAATATTGTTAAATAGAATACAACCGTGTTTTCTGAATCACTTGCAGAAAATTGTAAAAAAAAAATTATGAAATGATTGCCTTAAAATAAGAT
This sequence comes from Delia radicum, assembly GCA_021234595.1. Taxonomy (NCBI): domain Eukaryota; kingdom Metazoa; phylum Arthropoda; class Insecta; order Diptera; family Anthomyiidae; genus Delia; species Delia radicum. The sequence goes on along the minus strand of CM037853.1, from coordinate 109,584,058 downwards.
TTTCTTCACAAAAAAAATTGAAAAATTTCTTAAAATTAACTCTATAATAATCAGACCAGAAATTTTTTGTTTTGATTAAAAACTACAAGTTTTTGTGCCAACTTATTCTAAATATATGACTTTTGTAGGATTAAGTAGCATAACAATTCCATATAAACATTTTTATTGAATTTCTCCAACCCAGCTGGAAAAATACGATCGTGAAAGTGTTTTTAAAGCACTTCCAAAGGTGATACAGCGTTTTCAGAACATTCCGATTTGCAGGTTTAAAGCGTTTTCAAAACTACCCAAATGATAACCATGTTTTACGGTGTGAGGATGGTATTTTATACCGTTCGCAAAGCGTTGCCCAAGAAAAATTTGAAAAGCTTTTTAAATCGTCAAAAAAAAGTTCTTATAGCATTCTTGTTTACAAATAAAGAGTGTTGTGAAAACGTACTAAATGATAACCATGATTTACCGTTTTAAGGTGCTATCAAAACATTGGAAAACCAAATTTTAACGTCATTTGCCATAGTTTTAAAAACATTTGTGAGAATAGTTTTTTAAAAAATATTTTATCTTGGATTATAATGAATCTAAATATTTCACAGCATAAATTTTTATTTTGTTGATCATTTTCTATTAATATTTTGTCATACTGACAAACAAATTAATTGTATTAACAATCTTTTAACTTTTTAAAAGATTAATTTTGCTTAGACAAATTACTTGTTTGTTAATATGATTAAAAATAATCCAAATTAAATTAAATTACTAAAGAAATTAAATATTTAGACTTAGCAGGTCTAAATATCTCACATTAACCGAAAATTTAAAATTTATATGAAAATATCTGTGGTTAAAGTTAAATTCTGGTTAAAAATAGAAAAAATCTAAGATGAAATTGTTAATTTACATTTGAAATTTGAAGGTAAAAAATTGAAGACGAGATTTTTAATTAACAATCAATTTAAAAGTTTCATTTAAAAATTTAGGCTTTGAATTTGGAAATTTTAATGCAGTTAATTGAAATATTTAGTTTTCCAAATAATCAAAAAACGTATATTTCCAAGCCCTTCAAACTAGTGGTTTTTCACCTTTTTTTTTATTAATTAATGAAGCATAGAAAAAAGTGCTCAGAAAGCACTTTTTCGAAAACGATTTAAACCAATGTTTTGACAGCGATTCTTCTAATAATCAGATATACATATATTTAGTAAAAGAAGTAAAGTACTTTTAGCTAACGTTAGAAAAACGCTTCAAAGCAATGCTTTTACAGGTTTCTTAGTTCATAAAATATTGTTAATTTTGTAGGAAAAGTACTCCCAAAGCACTTTTTGCGCAATCCAAAATAATGCTTTATAACAGGGTTTTGTCATTGGCTGAGGTAGTTCAGTCGGGTCCAGGTTCTACTCAATGACCCGAAAAACCCTAAGTAACAACACAATTAATCTTCGTTTTGAAGTTTAAAAATAACCTTGTTCATAAATAATCTCAAACACAATGTATTTCACGAACGGCAACACCCTTCGTCTCTACCAGGGTACACTCGGTTCGGAATGTCGGATTAAACTTTGGCAGGTATTCGGCTTTTGAACAGACCGCGAAGGCAGTGTTGTCATTTTAACATATTTTCTGATATTTTTAGCAGATTATTATTAGAAATAGCATATTTTTTTTTAAAAAAATATGCTAAATGTTTTTTAAACATATTTCGAACATTTGTTGCAAACAATTTTCAAATTATTTTTTAGGAACAATTACAGATTTGGGAGTTTTTTAAAATTTTTTATTTTATTTTTGATACGAGTAGTAAAAGTAAAAGAAAATCTTTTATTTTTACGGATTTTGAGGTAATTTTTTAATAATTAAAAATAAATGAAAAATACAACTATATGTTTAGTAGTTCAAAAGCAGACATGGGAGGCGTCAATTACATTTCACAATTATTCACTTGTGAAATTTGTCATATAAATTATAATTTCAGACCTACGCTCAGAATTGTTGGCTTAAACGCTTGCTTGTATAATTTAACATTTTTTCAATACCATACATGGGACATAATACCAATATTTGTGTATTTAATTACAGGCCAATTACATTTGTACGTCTAATTACATGTAATTGGATGTAATTGAGTAATTACCCTGTAATTAAATACCCAGATGTTGTTACTAATCCCCTTGTTGGGTGTTAAAAATTTTACAAATTTTCTAAGGACGCGTTTAAGCCTACAAGTGTGAGCGTAGGTCTGAAATTATTAATGATATTTAAATATTTCACTAGTGAATAATTGTGAAATGTAATTGACGCCGACCATGTCTGTTCTAAAGTACATTTTCCTTTGATTTTAACGACAAAATATTGTGAGCGTACAATAAGAAAAGCATTATAAAAGCTGCAACGTCGCAAATTACTACTCCGATTTGACTGCTTAAATAGCGCACTATACCGAGGTGTGCGCACTGCCCTAAACCATTCAAAATTACTGATGTTTTTAAAAATTCGTTAAAAATAAATCTTTCATCCGATCATTACGGTTTATCAGCAGCAATGTAATGTAGAAGTCTAGCACTTCAAAACTGCATTTAAAGCATTGCAAAATCGTGTGCTATTTATGCGATATTTGGAACATAAAGTAGATATGTGCTATTTTGTATGAATTTTTAATTAGTTTTTTTTTTTAGTATAAGTTCTTCTAAAGTTGTTCGATTTTTAATTAATTTAATTTACAGTGTAAAAATCGTTTAATGTATATGCTCGACATATGTGTTAATGAAAAATCTTTAATGTTTGTTGATATGCTTTGCTAATGTAGAAGGATAGTATATGATGACATTAGAGAAAAGAACTGCCATTTAAAGTTTTAACTGAAAGTTAAACTGGCAACTATGATAATGACTAGAGAAAAACAAACACACTATAAATAGAAATCGTTCGTGGTAAATTTCATTCTAACTCAACACACAGAGTAATGTGGGATTTAAAGTTACCCAATTTCTTTAACATGTGAGTTAAATAGATGATATTTACGATTATCACTAAAATGGCACGAAGAATGTTGATGAAGACCGTAGTGGGTCAGAAAATGCATTCCATTCATGCTAGTGTCTAATAACTTTTTCTGTGTTTTTTTCTAATAGTCAAAGTAAATTATCATATAAAAATTATAATTTTTCTGTTAATTTAGAGAAAAATTTGTCATGATCTAAAACCGAACAAATAAAATCTCACACATAAATTTATAGATCAACGATAAACATTCACTATTAAACCACTCACCAGGTACAGTGTAAAAATCGTTTAATGTATATGCTCGACATATGTGTTAATGAAAAATCTTTAATGTTTGTTGATATGCTTTGCTAATGTAGAAGGATAGTATATGATGACATTAGAGAAAAGAACTGCCATTTAAAGTTTTAACTGAAAGTTAAACTGGCAACTATGATAATGACTAGAGAAAAACAAACACACTATAAATAGAAATCGTTCGTGGTAAATTTCATTCTAACTCAACACACAGAGTAATGTGGGATTTAAAGTTACCCAATTTCTTTAACATGTGAGTTAAATAGATGATATTTACGATTAACACTAAAATGGCACGAAGAATGTTGATGAAGACCGTAGTGGGTCAGAAAATGCATTCCATTCATGCTAGTGTCTAATAACTTTTTCTGTGTTTTTTTCTAATAGTCAAAGTAAATTATCATATAAAAATTATAATTTTTCTGTTAATTTAGAGAAAAATTTGTCATGATCTAAAACCGAACAAATAAAATCTCACACATAAATTTATAGATCAACGATAAAAATTCACTATTAAACCACTCACCAGGTACAGTGTAAAAATCGTTTAATGTATATGCTCGACATATGTGTTAATGAAAAATCTTTAATGTTTGTTGATATGCTTTGCTAATGTAGAAGGATAGTATATGATGACATTAGAGAAAAGAACTGCCATTTAAAGTTTTAACTGAAAGTTAAACTGGCAACTATGATAATGACTAGAGAAAAACAAACACACTATAAATAGAAATCGTTCGTGGTAAATTTCATTCTAACTCAACACACAGAGTAATGTGGGATTTAAAGTTACCCAATTTCTTTAACATGTGAGTTAAATAGATGATATTTACGATTAACACTAAAATGGCACGAAGAATGTTGATGAAGACCGTAGTGGGTCAGAAAATGCATTCCATTCATGCTAGTGTCTAATAACTTTTTCTGTGTTTTTTTCTAATAGTCAAAGTAAATTATCATATAAAAATTATAATTTTTCTGTTAATTTAGAGAAAAATTTGTCATGATCTAAAACCGAACAAATAAAATCTCACACATTAATTTATATACTTTCGAAAATCTACAAAACGATATCGATAAGTTTATATGATCGGATGAAAAATATATTTTGTCGAATTTTTAAAAAAACACCAGTAATTTTGATTGGTTTTGGGCACGTATACAAATATTTCGGTCATTCTAGTGTTTATGAAATACTTCATATGTTTTATGAAACTAGTTTTTTAATGAAACTTTTTCAGTGACTGAATGAAACTTTTAATAAATAAAATGATATTTTTCAAAAACTTGTATGAAACATGCATTGGCTCAATGTAAAGTTTCAATTGTCAACTTTTTGAGACTATCTAAACGCTTTAAAAATTACAGTATCTTGTTTAAAACATACTTGTACCTTTTTATCTGTTTGTCATGTCATCTAACATCAACTTCAATTTGAACATGACTCCGTCTTTAGTGTTTCTTTTTGTTATTACTATGAATTTCTACAATTCTGTAAATACACATTTAATAAATCATCTTTATCAGCATTTCTAATTATTCAAATATATGCATGCATATAAATAATGCTCATCATTATAATTATTAAACATTACTTTTACAACATTATTATACGCTTGTTTGAAATTATTCAAATAAAAAAAAAATATTTAAAAAAATGGGTAAAGTCAAAAAGTTTTTCGTAATGTATGTAATCATTTTGATTAATTTTCGACGTTGCAATATTAACTCCTATGGTTAATTCCATGTCTATTCAATCAAAGGGTGTACCCCCTTACCTCCACCGAATTTTATGATTTTACAAAGTTTGGGGGCACTGACACATCTGGATTCGGATATACGAGGTCTTGATAGTCGGAAAAACTATACAAATGTACAAAGTTGTTAATTGTCATAAATTTTTCTTTTGTTGGTAATTTTCTTGAAAAGTGTTATAGGTACGCAACTCATCAAAATCGCATTTGAAAGGTTATAAAATTATCTTTAACTTGATATAAAACAGGAAAGGTCATAGGTCACATTTCTTGACCTATAATTCGGGAGGCTATATCTGTGAAAGCGACCTTCTTAAAAATTAAAAAAATATATATGTTAAAGATAATTTCCTTCTCTACAGTTGTGACAAATTTCAAAATGGAGGTATTTTTGGATCCAGGAATATAGATCATATAGTAGATTTTGATATTTTACCAGGAAATTCAAACTATGTAGCAGGAAGAGTCTGTTGGTGGGTTAACGCCAATTAAAATTTGAATATGTTATAAAGGAGACCTAAGTTTTTTTTAGCTGCCAAATCTCATATTTAAGGGTTAAAAAGTGGGCTCAAATATGGCCCAATTTCATATTTAAGGGTTAAAAAGTGGGGTCAAATATGGCCCAATTTTCTGTGTTTTAAGTTATTTTCATACTTCTTCTAAAGAAACTATACTTAAATTTGGTATCTAATGAAATGTATTTAAAATGTGTACCACCGGTATAAAGTAGCATGTCCGAGCATGCTCAACTATTCTTGGTATTCGAAAAAAGACATAAATTTGGGCGGTTTTGTATAAAGCTGTATAGTCGGTTCAGGCCCGAATTCAAATATATTATTCTTTCTCTGTTAAGTTTTAGTGGAAAAAATGGATTATGAAAAAAAAAACATTTTTTTCTATATTTTCTTTTTTTTTTTTAAAGAGAAGCAACACTCAGGAAATTCTTCCTATTAATTAATGTGTTGCTTTCTGTGCAAAGGGCATAGTGGAGAGATGAAAGGTGGTGAAAGATGAAGGGCTTCAAACATGGCAACTCTGTAATTTCGCGTGTAAATAAGTCTTACAACAGTTGTTGCTCGCCACCTGATAAAGAGTTGGCGAATTTATTGAAGCATCTTGTTTCATAGCCCTGATTCATTATTTTACTTCGGTGGGGTTAAGTTTTATGAGAAAACCGAAGGTGGGCGCAGCGATACATATAAGTGCTAGAAAACTCATACATATTATTTATTCTAAATTGATGTCGTCACCGGGAATCGAACCCGGGACCATCTGTGTAACAGTCCAACGCGCTAACCATTACACTTCGCAGTGGTGCGTTTTTAATAAAACAATGTTTTTGAAATTTTTAACGCAAATCAAAACATTTCTTATCTTTACTTTTCAATTTGATAATAAAAAGAATAAATTTATTTTTTTTAAAATTAGTACGGGAGGGTTTTGTACCATATATATCATTTATCAATTTTAAGAGCTAATTGAGATTTACAAAACAAAAATTAAATAATAAACACTTGATATATGTTTTTAAATTTTTTTTGGATAATTTTAAAAAAAGTTTTTCCCTTCTTTAAAAAGATATATAAATGATCAAAATCGGTTAAATGGTTATGAAATAGCGAGCACTTACTCTTTCATTTGAATACGAATTTTTTCATTTTTGTAGAAAGTGCTTTTAAAGTGCGTTTTTATGAAATGCAATAAAATAAAATAAAATAAAGGCCAAATATTGGGTTTTATTTCCTAATGAAAAACTCTTAAAAGAAATGTGAAATAAATCCAATTAAAATTCATTCCAAATAAAATTAAATTAATCAAAAAAATAATAATTTTTAAAAAAGTTTAATATAAACTTATCCCAGTTTGTTTTCGAAATTGGTATCCAGTAATATCAAATTAGATTCCTCAAATATATTTCTGGATTAAATAAGATAAAAATTGATTTTAAAATTGGGGCATCCAAAAATATCTAATTGAGATCATGATAGATCCCAAAATATTCCACTAGAACCATTGCATGTGTCTGACATTACAATTATATTTGAAATTGGCAAGCCCCGCCGAGCCAAAAAGACATTTTAAAATGTTTAACGGAAAGACTAAATTGATGAAGTAGAAAAAAAATTTTTTTCATTCCTAGTGCGAACAAGCAACTGCTTTTTCAAACACATTTCGCTTTGTGGCAACTAAATCGCTCAATAAAAATGTACATCATAAGAAAGCCTTTAATTAGCTTAATAATAAACTCGAAACAGCATAAAACTATTTTAAGGACTTTACATTTAATGGAGCAAACAAAATGTTCATAACCTTCATAAGCATCCTTATATAAAATATTTAATTTTGTGAATTCAAAAGTATTTAATATGATTTCCTGCAAATAAGTAACCCTAAACCCAACTAAATAATCATTAAACAGTAGGCTATTCAAATTACTCGGGTTTGGTTTTGTTTGAGTAAACGAGTAACTCGATTTTGAGGTTTTTAACGTACTCGATTAAGCGAGTAAGATTTTAAAATTACTCGAGTAACTCGAATAATTTTAATAGTTTTATTTAATTAAATTTTCCTTAAAAAATCATAATAAAACACAAAATTAATATAAAATCGGGAGATCCGAAATGTATTTTATCAAAATTAAAAAAAAGAAAAAAATAAGATTAGGAAATTAATTTAAAATTAAAAAATATTCTAAAACAATAACAATTGAGGTGTTTTAAATTATTTTCGCTCGTTTTTATAAAGTTCGACTTTAAGAAGACATTAGATATTTTTGCATATATCAAAAATAATATAGAGGAATAATGGAATAAGAGAAGAATAATATATTATAATAATAGAATAGAATAGGAATAATATATAGGAAAAATATCGAGTATAAATCATATAAATTACATTAACTTTTAATTTATCTGATTAAGTTAAATATAGATTCGAATTGAAGAAAAGTGTCAACGGCCCAATACGAGCTGCAACGCCACACATTTATGATAAATTAAGTATAACTCGAATCTTTCAAAAAAATTAACACAATCTAATGGTTTTGCGATTGTTGAAATTTTTCTTTCTTGTTGAATATTTAGATACTTAAAGATTTTGCTTAATTTATGGAAATCGGATCTCTGGTCTTAATTTTTTTTTTATATTTTCCAGCATATATTTGAGTATAATAATATCTGTAATTGTTCAAGGCTATTTTGAAAATATCTTTAGACATTGCTAAAAATGTGATATTTTAGGCATTTTCTCCAAAATTACCAAAAATAAATATTGTTTATCGGTACAGCATTGCATACATCGTGGTGCCACGTAAAAAAGTTATAGCCCTACTACACATATATAATATGTAAATTAACACGGTAATTGACACCTCGGTACAGTATTGCATACATCGTGGTGCCACGTAAAAAAATTATAGCCCTACTACACATATATAATATGTAAATTAACACGGTAATTGACACATTGCTCTATATTTTATACTACGTTCACATTGGACCCCAAAATACGTTTTCGATTTAAAATAAAATTGTTTTTAAAAAATACGAAACAATTTAAGTGTTTCTAATGAAATATAAACTGAAATAGAACATATTTTTATTTACTCGCTTAACTCGATTAATCAACTAAAATTGTTCTAGTTATTCGTTACTCGAAATTTGCCATTTTAATTTACTCGAACAGTTCTTTGATTAAAATTGATCGGTTAATCGAGTAACGGTTAACACTATTAAACCGGCAAAAAATGCGTGTTTTCCAAAATAAATAAGTATTTGTAATGTTATTTGGTGTAATCGTTAGCGCATTAGACTATTACACAGATGGTCCCAGGTTCGATTCCCGGTGACGACAACAGCTACTTACAAAAATGGTATATATGAATTTTCCATCCCTCATATGTATCGCAGTGCCCGCCTTCGGTGTTCCCATAGCACTTAACCCCACCGAAGTAAAATAATAAATCAGGGCTATGAACCACAAAGCTTCAATAACTTCGCCAATTCTCCATCAGGTGGCGAGCAACAACTGTTCTAAGACTTATCATCTCGCGCAATTACAGTGTTTGAAGCCCTTCATCTTTTCCCACCTTTCACCTCTCTACTATAACCTTTCCAAAGAAAGCAACACATTAATTAATAGGAAGAATTTCCTAAGTGTTGCTTCTCTTAAAAAAAAAAAAAAACTAAAATATATGACAATACATTTTTTTGAGTGCGTTTGTATAGGTTTTGGTGGTGTAATATATATTTAGAAATGTGATAAATACAATGTGATTTAATAATTTATGTAGAAAAATTTTCATAAATTCAACCAAATTAAAGCCTAGACTTCAGTTTTTCTCAATAATTCGCATTGTTAGATGTAAGAGAAACAACGTTGATAGAAAAAAGTTATTTGCCTCTACAAATATAACATTTCGGGGTTTTCGGCCAAATCCGATTCGGTTCTTTGGACTAAAGGATTAAAGGACTTAATTAAGGACTAAAGGTCTTTATTAAATAAACTGCTTCAAAATCAAAGGTTAACCAGGTCAGTTTGGAACGTGTTCATGTTATGTTTATCAAAACTGTTTTTATTTTGTTGTTATAGCGGCAAAGTGGCTTTGGTTGTAGAAGTTTTGAAGCTAAAATATGTATCCCAAAATTAAATTATTGGTTTTATAAATGAGAAACTGTATTTTCTGGACTTTTGAATAAACTTCTTATTTTTTTTTTGCAAATGTTGTCTGAATTCTGCTAAATATCGCTAAAAAAAAAGATAGTTATTGTTGCGATTCATCGATGTTAATACACTTACGCTATTTATAATTAACGTCGTAGAAGCTTCCAATACGTACGATGTTTTTCCCTATAGAAGTGAACCTCGGACTGACAAATTTCTTTGCGATAACCCAGAAAATTTAGTTTTGCTTAACTTATTGGTACGTCATTGTTTTAAAAATAAATATTTCGAACAGGTTTTGGTAGCAGTTTCTTTTCTAAATGAATTTACAGTTCAAAGGACCGAATCGGATTCGGGCGAAAACACCATAATGTGCAACATTTGTCGAGGTGAATTAACTTTTTTCTATCAACATTGTTTGTCTTCTACGTCTACATTCATAAAAATAAACCTGTAAAAATTGCAAAAAAGGTTTTATAAATTAGTTAAAAATTATCTTGCAGAAAAAAGTGCTGGAATTAACAGATTTTTTTTTTTTGTTTTACTAAATATTCCCTATGGGGAATGGGACCGGTTCTGCATGTGCCACAGGATCGGTCCCTTCGTGCCAGAGACCGGTCCTCTGCTAAACCCTACCATATGTAAACAACTGGCAACTTTAACATTGGCTTGTCATAGGAGGGGGTCATTTGTCCTGCTTTAAACCACATATTGGCATGCCACAGGACTAACCAAAGATGGACATACCACAAGACTGTCGCAAAAGGCCCATGTCGTATATAATAAACGAAAACTAAACAGCTTCCAATGGGTAAAATTCTGGCCAACTGGCTTTTTTTTCTTAATAAGCATTCTGGTTAAGTGGTATGTCCTCCCTTTACCAGTCACAGGATTTTTAATTTTAGGACAATTGTCACTGCTTAACCTACTTCAGTATTAATTTATACCAGTCCTGTGATAAGTCCTTCTTTAACCAGTCACTTTTAGGTCAATTGACTCCTCATTCCCCATAGGGTTATTAATATAAGAATAGCAAAACTAAATCTGTTGAATTTAAATATATATAGAGTTATATTTGAGGTAAATTTTAGTTAATTTAAAGTAGCATAATAATCTGCTGAATCATCAAAAACATTTACTAAATATTAGTAGAAAAAAAAATCATTAAAAAATATGAAATTTTTAGTTTGTTTTTTAGTTTTTAATGCGAATAAAGTCTACCCTTATGAAATAAGCAATCTACAATTTTCTAGAAAAAATTTCTCTTGATTTTAGTAAAATAAACTGTTATTTGCATTCTATTAATTTTGATGTAAATATAGCTCTTTGGAGTCTACAAATACTTAGTAAAATTTTTTGATAATTTTACTGAGTAAAATGCTATTTTCAATTAACTAAAATTCACATCGAATATAACTAAAATTTTTCCAAGTTAACAGATTTATTTTTGCTGTTCTTATTTTATTAATATTTAGCAAAAAAATCTGTTAAATTTAGGAGTTTTCTCTGCAAGCTCATTTGTAACTAATTTTGAGTAACTTTTTCCGTTATTTTTACACGTTTTGGTTTTTTACGAGTGTAACCTTTAATTTGGTTGAATTTATGAAAATTTTTCTATAAATACATATTTTGGAATAAAATCGCCAATAATTCATGTTTTTTTGTCACAAACTTAAACAAAACTAACCAAAATTTTCTTTAATACAGATTAATTTTTACCCAAAGATTTTATCACTTACCGCTTGTTTTTAAAATTTTCTTAAAATGATGTTATAATTATGAAACACTAGGTAACTACACAAATTTATTTAACGACACCTTTTTATGATGCATCCCATCGAAAAATAAGACACAGGTGAGCAAATTTTCCGAAGACACCTAAGCGATCGGTTCAGTTAAGAAAACAAAATCACTTTTATATAAAGAAGCTGGTTCTGTGGCACACAGAGAGAATATTAGTGAACAAATAAAAAATAATGAAAATTTTCGGTGAACTGCTAAAACTTTTCTTCATTAAGTGTACAGAGAATTTTTCAAAATTAATGAAAAGCTTCATAATTTTTATGATAATTTTCACAAAATTTTATGAAAACTTGAATTCGAGTTTAAAAACTGTGTTTAAACACAAAATCTGTTGAATTTTTTTTAAACAAATTTGAAGTTACTTTTTCTCCTATTCAATATTATGCTAATTTAATGTTATTTAGCCATTATTATTTTGAAATAAAATACAAAATTTTATTTAAAAACACATCAATGTTAATAAGAAAAATCTTTTAAAACCGTAAAATATTACCTTAGTTTATTTTAATATAATTTTTAAACTTTTAACTGACTTTTACATTAGTGAAAGTATTAATATGTATTGTTTTAAATTTAAATATTTTTGGTGTGGTTTTAAAAATTTCTTGGAAAGAAAAATTTCTATACTTCAACTTTTATATTGTCTTAAGGTTAATTAATACTGTTTATTGTATACATTTTCTTCAACTGTTTGTTTTCCGTTTATTTGATGAATTAAGAGATTTTTGTTTAAAGTTTATTTATGATTTCTTTTTTTTATAAAAACCCAAGTTTTGTTAGAGGGTTTATTGCGTAAAATCATTAAGAGTTTTTTGTTGTTGTGTTTAATACTTGTTAATTACAGATATTAAAACGGCGTAATACCATGACTACGTGGTCATAAATTATTTGTTAACTCTCTAACTGGCAAACGATATTTTGCAACGAAATTCATACTATATGCTCCAGTCGAAAAACAAATAATAAGTTCTTTAAGCAGTGGCTGTCAACCCTGAAAACCATACGTCAATCTGGTAACATTGTGAAATAGAGACGGGTGAGATTAGAAAAATAAACAAAAATCTAAAAATAGAATATTTGTGTTGTTAGAGTTGTCACTTTTGAGTTAAATATACAATAACAGAAAAAGCTAATAGGAAAGAAAACTGCAATTTAGCTGCATTAGATTCGAGGCCATACTTGGGTGTGATCGCCAAACGGTCATGACTTGGTATTGTTACGTTTGTAATGTAAGATGAGCGCAGGTTTGATTCTTACAGCCGCAGGTTGTTGAAATATTTATCATATAGATAATAATAATAATCATATAGATAATAATAATAATAATAATACAATTTAAATGGAAACTCACTGATGAGCCTGTCCATAAAAAGGCAGAAACTAGTCTAGTCTGATTTAAAAATTAATAGTGTTTATAATTTTTTAGAGAAAAACGTTTATTCTTCTTCTTAACCTCAACATTTCTAAATTAAATTTGTCAAATGCATATTAATTAAAAATTAATTGCGACTGTCTCTATGACGTTAATATAACAATGTACTAAAATTGTTTATCGTTGCTTAATTTAGGCGATATGAGCCAAAATATCTTATGGCGCCTTTTGGAAAAGAGAGGTTTTGAACAAAAATTGTTTCTTTTACAAAGATAATCACACTGGAAAAGCTATTTTTTTCTGCTCCTATTTAAGAAGATATCGCGATTTTCGCTTTTTGGATAAAGCGAAATTAGGCGAAAAAGTATCTAGACTTCAATTTATATTGTTCAAACTTCAACGCTTTGCTATTAATACTTAATGTCTTCTTACTGCAAAATTTCATAAAAATCTGTCTTTTCGTTTATAAGTTAAGGCGATGTCCTTTAAAGGAATCCTGATAAAATCCTGTGAGTCCTTGGACTAAAGTAAGGCCTTATTATTAAAGATAAAGCTTCAATCTTACTTATATTTTGTTATAAAAAGTTTTTGTCAACTTAAATTCGTTTTTTAGAATTTTGAAATCTATTTTTTTTTTCAAAAATCATTAATTTTTGAAATTTTATGAAATTTTGGTTTAAAAGCTTTCTCGCTTCCAAACCGTGAACGGCATATAACGAAAAATATTTTACAAATTTAGTTTTCTATCGTAATATATTAATTTCTAAGTATAGAACGCTCATTTGACGCATTTGTGGTAAATTTTATGAAGACTGCCCTGATGCAGCCTTACCCGTTAAAGGGTTAACTGTGGTTGTTATTTGTATAAATGAAGAAAATTTTGTATTACCACTAATTGGGAAAGTTAACGTTTTCTAAAACAAACATTGTTGGTTACTTTTGTATCAATGTACTAGTTCATATTTATTTTTTATTAGATTTGAGGCTATTGAAATAAAAATTTACATTGTTTAGATTAAAATTTGTTTAACTGAATTAAGAACATTGGAAATTGTTTTAAAATGAAAAAAGCGCTAAAATGGGGAAAAACGTTAAAATAAAATACATAGTATAATATTAACAAAAGCTGTAAAAGGAAGAGGGTTTGGGTTTGCACCCAAATGAAAATGTATGCTGAAGTGTAGAAAAGCATTACCACGCACATAATGTACCAACCGAATTGAAATTTGTATTTTGGTGGCTTCAACCAATTATTTCGGCTGGCACAACCATATTGTAATATGATTTCGGAATATTCTTAGTGTTGCAACTAAAATTTAGTTGGTTTTAACGAGTTTTGTCGTATAAACTAATATTCTGTTGTACACTCTTAAAAAAAAACATGAAAAAACTACAAAAAATTAGTTAAAAATGAGCTTGCAGAAAAAACTCATAAATTTAGCAGATTTTTTTTTGTTAAGTATTAAGAATATAAGAACATCAATAAAAATTTGTTAACTTTACAAAATTTTAGTTTGATGTGAATTTTTGTTGATTGAAAATAGCATATTACTCTGTTCAATTAGCACAAACTAGAACTAAATATTTATAGACTCAAAATAGCAAACAAAAACTATATTAACAAAGTTTTTGCTATATTTACTTCAAATTTAGTAGAATGCAAATAACAGTTTATTTTGCTAAAATCAACAGAAATTTTTGCTAAAAACTTGTAGATTGCTAATTTCAAAAGGGCAGACTTTTATTCGCATTAAAAAAAACTTTAACTTAGCTTAAACCAATATTTAGTTAATGTTTTGTTGATTTTACCAGATTATTTTGTTACTTTCAATTAACTAAAATTTACCTCAAATATAACCATATATTTGTTAATTCAACAGATTTATTTTTGCTATTCTTATATTACTATTATAGAAAAAATGAATGTCAACAAAATTTCAATTAAACTGTTGTTTGATTTCAAATTCACTTTCAATTAAAAGTGTAGTAATATCTATTAAACGTTTAATTGACAATTAATTTTGTACACAAGAAATGTCCTGTTTTTATAACCCATAATAACAACAAAGAAAACAATTTTTTATTATTAAAAATCAACAAAACGAAAAAAAAAAATCGATTAAAATAAAAAATTCGCCAATGTTTTAAAAAATTTAAAATTTAAGCAATCACTAAAATTAAAACAAAATGCTTAAGTTGGAAAAAAAATGGCTCGATTAAAATAAAATCGCCAAACTGAAATAAATCTTTAAAATTAAAAACAAAAATCACCAATAATTAAAAAAATCACCAAAAATTAAAAAATACCCGAAATTAAACAAAAAAAAAAAAATTAATTACAAAAATTAGGTGTTTTCGAGTTATAGACGTTGTAAATTCTATTTAGGTGATTTTTTCAATATTAGCAATTTTTTTCAAATGTGTAAATTTTCGAGATATTTTCAATTTTGGCGATTTTTTTTTAATTTGCGCGTTTTCTTTTTTAATATTGTCGATTTTTCCGAATTTGGCAAATTTTTTCTAATAATAACGATTTTTCATTGTTAACAGTTTAAATTTTGGAGATTTTTTTTAAAATTATGGTAATATTTTTTAATTTTGAATATTGTATATTCGTTTTTTGCAATTTTAACGATTTTTTTTTGTAATTTTGGAGATTTTTCCGTAATTTTATGGAGATTCTTTGTTTGCAAATTTTAATTAAAATTTTAATAGTATCTAAAAAAAAAATTGAAAACAATATTCAATTAAATTTTTAATAGATAACCTTAATTGAAAATAAAATCAATTAATATTTTAATTGAAAATAAAATCAATTAATTATTTTAATTGATAATAATCGAATTGAATTATACTTTTGATTCAATTAATTTCAATCAATTCAAATATTTTATTTAAAAGTCGATTTTAGTTTTTAATTTATTTCAATTTGGCTATTTTTTTTTAATCTAACAGTTTTTTTTTTCAACTTAAGCTTTTTGTTAAAATTTTAGTGATTTTTTAAATTTTAGCTATTTATTTCAATTTTGGAGTTTTTTAAAAAATATATTTAGGCGTTGTTGTGTAATGGTTAGCGCGTTGGACTGTTACACAGATGGTCCCAGGTTCGTTTCCCGGTGACGACAACATCAATTCAGAAAAATAATATATATGAGTTTTCTATCCCTCATATGTATTGCAGCGCCCCGCCTTCGGTGTTTCCATATCACTTAACCCCACCGAAGTAAAATAATGAATCAGGGTTATGGCACTAAAAAGCTTCAATAAATTCGCCAACTCTACATCAGGTGGCGAGCAATAACTGTTCTAAGACTTTTCTCGCGCAATTACAGTGTTGCCATGTTTGAAGCCCTTTATCCTTCACCAGCTTTCATCTCTCCACTGTCCATTTTCCAAAGAAAGCAACACATTAATAAATAGGAAGAACTTCCTGAGTGTTGCTTCTCTTAAAAAAAAAAATATATATATTCTTAATCTGATTTTATTATTTAATAAACACACTTTTTTAAAAAAATATTTACGTAAAATATCAATTTAAATATTGATGTTTAATGCTTTTTTTCCAAATCCTTTCTGACATATGTCTGTCTTCAAGAGATGGAATAATGTTTCTTTGATTTCTTTTTGTCACATTGAATTGAATTAAGATATAAATATTAAAAAGCTGCAAGAAAAGAAATACAACATTTAATAATATTTAAGTAAATACATTTATCTTGTATTCCAAATCTTACCGTAATATTTCATTTATTTTATTTATTTATTTGTCTATCTTCTTTAATATTCACTTTTACACTAAAGATAAACGCGAAAAAATGTATAAACAAGCCAAGCCGCTTATTATACCGACATGTTGGTTTTTTGTTTTTATGTCTTTTGATACGCACACACTTTGTCAAAAAGTCAAAACAACTGCACAAAATAACTGTTACCAAAATGCGTTAGTTTGGTAGGTTGTTAAAAAAAATCAACCCTCAAAAACATTTAAAATTATTTTTCTAAATAAAACAAAAAAATTTATTTTATGTAAAAAAAATATAAATATAAAAAATTATAAAAAATGTATGTCTAAAACCGGGATCGAACTCGAAACCTTCTGCCTACAAACTTTTTTAAACAAAGCATAATACTTTTTATAATATAAATGCTCTACCTATACCTCTCAAAATTATTATGCATTTGACTATAAATATTTTATAATTATCAGCTCTTTTAAACATTTTATTTATTGTTAATTATAAAAAAAAATGAATAAACTCGACTAATGAAAAATAAAATAAAAATAAACAATTTT
Organism: Delia radicum; assembly: GCA_021234595.1. Lineage (NCBI taxonomy): Eukaryota > Metazoa > Arthropoda > Insecta > Diptera > Anthomyiidae > Delia > Delia radicum. Next base: position 109,566,879 of record CM037853.1, on the reverse strand, counting down.
TATAAACATTAACATTAAGTGGGCGTTAAGGAATTTACACAATTTTTCGTTTAACACACTTATTGAGCATTTGCCTTTAAAAAAAAAACAATCAAAATCATAAAATTGTCAATATTTTTGCAATAAACGTTTAAAGATCAAAAGAAATAAACAAAACAAACATCTCTACACTTAAAAACAAAATATAATGATACAAATTATTTTAAAATTTTGTACACTCTGGCAAAATTATTCTATCAATTATATATGACAAGATCTAATACAAGCATAAAATTATGTAGGTGGAATTAACTGCAAATGACAGTTAAAATAACTTCATTTGCAGTTAAAAGGTACACACTACATATGCAATTAAATTAACTGCAACATGTAGTTATTTAAATCAACTGTCAAATGTAGTTAAAACAATTACACTCACAATATTTTATAGTTAGAAACAAACGAATTTGTACATTAAAACTATAGAAAAAGTTGTTAAAAACAGGACTACTGATTTTTCGTTTAAAACAATAGTAATTTCCAATTATTTTTAATTGTTAAGAAATTAACTAAAAATATCGATAAAAACAAAGTACTTTCGTTTATTTTAACTATTAAAAAGTAATTGCTTAATCCGTTAAAATAAACGACGTTCGTTTTTTTTTGACTATCAAAAAATTACCGAAAATCCATAAAAATAAAAGATTTTCCATTATTTTGATTATTAAAAATTTAACTCCCAAAACTTAAAAATAAACAATTTTCCTTTATTTTAACCATCAAAAATTTAGCCCCAAAAACGTAAAAATAAACGATTGTCGTTTATTTTAGCTATCACCAAATTTAATTTAAAAGAAATAAAAACACAAGTTCTGTATTTGTTTTTGGTTATATTTTTTATTTAAAACAAAATTTTGTATTATTTACATAATAATATAAGTTAGGATTTATTTTTAAAACTAAATAATAAGATTAATTGAATAATAATTAGTTGAGCGAATTGCGCCTAACATTTATATGACGAAAAAGGATGCCATTTGAGTTCATCTTTTACTATAATATGTAAATAGCTTAAAAAACTATGTGTATGTAAAATAAAAGACAATTAAAATCTAAAGAAAAACTATAGTGATGGTAAATAAAATATTTGGTTTAGTACTAGTGTAAAAAGCACTTTTGAAAAAATTTTGGCACTTTTTGATCGATTTTAATTGTTAAGGTACCTTTGCAATATTATTGCACATATTACTGACAATTTTACTATCATTCAATGTAGCCAACTCAATATTAAATATTTTTCACATATCTTGTGTCTGCAATAAGAATCAAAACCTTTTTGATTTTTTCTAACCTTCCAATATGACATACACACTGGTAATTTGTTGCACACTAGCAAAAGTTGCACAAGAATATTACTTAATTTTAACTTTAAATTAAACATTGATGCGCTCAATAGTGTCCGACCGAACAGTTCGGCCAGAAAATGCATTTGGTCTGTATTCGGTATTTTAAAGCATTATGGACAAATTTGGCGGATGGAAAAATGTTTATTGGGCTGATTAGATGCTATTTTGAGTGTCAAATTTGAAGAAAAGTCTGTAGTTAAGCAATGAATTCACTGTTCGGCCTCAGAAAGTTCGACCAAATAAAAATAGTTCGGCGGCCGAACTTTTAGCTTTATAGCTAAACTTTGGCTTTTCTCTTAAATTTTATACACAAAATCGAATTAAATCGGCTCAACAAACTTGTTTCCAATACCAAAATTTGTCATCATTGCCTCTAGATATCAAAAAACCGACAAAATATAGTTTTTTTGGACGAACTGTTCGGTTGGACACTAGCGCTCAATCTTGTTTACATAAAAAACACTTGACTTTTACCATATTGCTAATTAATTTTCTTGTATTCAAATAATCAGCTTACACATGTTCTATACTGCGAAAATTGTAATCCTAACTTTTCGTTTTATTTTATATATATTAAAATTTGTTATTTGTGCATGAATAAAGCAACTCAGAGTTTTTACTCTATCTCTAGCAGGCTGTCTCTTCATCTCCTAGATGTCATCTAATAGATGTGCTTTAACATATAAATTTGGAACAATGAGGGAACTCCATCTCTGTTCTAATATGCACATTATGCACCGTCAATACTGCTCAAGGATGAGAAAGTGAAAATTTGCATCGTGTGCAAATGACCACCCTGAATACCCTCAGTAACAAAAAAAACGTAAATCAAAATTTACTGAAACAAAGCACTTAATCGTCAGCTTGGCCACTTTGGTACTTTTTGGACTGAAAATGTAAATAAGTAATTTATTTACCATCCCCAGTTTATGCATATGAAAAACGTTTGAAAGAACTTTTAAAAAGATTACTGTGATTTTTGTGTGATTTGTTTTTAAACATGTAGATTTTAAACGAAAATATTAACTGCTACAGAAAATCCGTATTAATTCATAGTTTGTTTTTTAAATAACAGGTAAAAAAGTTGAAAAATATGTTTCTTTGTATTTTAATAGTTTATTCAGTTAAAAAAAAAACTTTACGGATTACTTTTTAAATAAACTACAATCGGTAACGGAAAATATATTGTGAGTGTACAAATGCAGTCTTAACAACATTATCAGCATTAAAAAAATATTTATAAAAAACAACTTTTTGTAAATATGTTGCCCTGATTTTATCTTACTCATAGAATAAACTACAAAATACGGAAGCGCAATTTACACTAAACATCACTTTTCGCAATATTTTTTCAAATCATTCTTGCACATGTATATATGCAAGGGATGCAATATTGTTTCTTTAATTTCTTTTCGTCAGATTGAATTAATATACAAATATTAAAGAACCTAAATCATATTAATACAATATTTAATAATATTTTAGTCAATAAATTTATTTTTAATTACAAAACTAACCTTAATATTTTATTTTTCAATAAGAGTTGCCGCATTCTCTTTTCGACTAATAATAAAATATAAAATAATTTCTAAACAAGCCATTTGCTACAGATGCCATATTATTGAACTCTCAACCAATGCGTGTGTGTATTAAAAGGTACACATTAGGGCTATAACTTTTTGCATTTTTTTTTAAAATATCAAACTCTTCATCGTATAGCTGACTAGACCCTAAAAAAGTATAAGAAAATAAACACAGATAAGACAAAACTGTTTCGATTTAGCCCACATTCACAATCGTCAAATAGTTCCTTCAATGATGGTAAACCAATATATGAAACCCAAGCTGTTAAATATTTAGGAATTACGTTGCAAAGCAACCTTTCTTGGAATTCTCATATTTGTGAGGTGAAAAGTAAGATTGCTAAAAACATTAGAATACATTGAAATACAGACCTAATAAATATATTAAAATAAGTAACTTTTATATCACGCTCTAATACAAAGTCATCTGAATTATGTAGCCATTATTTATGGTTACAAAAATACAATACAATACAGCTCCTCCTGTTGAAATCTTATGGAACTAAAAGTTCTGTGTACAAAAATATGTATATCAAAATTGCATATTTTAAGGATCAACCAAAAACATTTTATGAAAATAATATTTCCTTAACGAGTTTTTCAATAAATTAATGAAAATTATTCATTAAATCAATGAATTCAACTTAATGAAAGGCATTCATTAATAGCATGAAGGTAAATTCTATAAGTGTAGTAATGAGTATAAAATAATCTTCGTGAGTGCAAAAAGTACAGCTTCAGTCCCCTTTCCCCTTTTGAGCCTCAATTTTTACTACGTTTCTGGCGGAAATTTCAAAAAGTATTTTATTTGTGAATAAATGCATACACATTGTGGTCCCTGAAAAAATATTAAGAACTATGAACTTAGTTTTTCGCGGTCGTTAAAAAGATGGCGCTGTTAGAAATTGGCTTTGGTGCGGAAGATTTTTGTTCCGAATTGACTTAAAAAATCGATATTTATTGTCAGCTCAAAATTGTCCATAAGGTTGTGCCCTTTAATTGTTCCACAAAACCGGTGTAGGCAATTCGTCAAGGGCTACCCCTTTTTTTTTTACCTCCCGTAGATTAAAAAATAAAAAGTCTAAGCAAGGACGAATCTTTATACTATACATAAACTTCCTAGCTTTAGCGGCTTGACTACGCCTTTAAGGGCAAGACTTTTAGCATTTATGTCCCTACCCAAATGAACTTTCAATAAACCCGTCTATACAGATATCTACATTTTAAGATCCTCGCTTACGAGGTTTTGTTAGTTCGTCAAGAGGAAGACTTCTCCAGTTTTTACCCTTTTCCCTAGGTATTTCTTAAAAACGCGTCTAAGCGATTATATTAATTTCAAGTTCCTAGCCTTAGAGGTTAAGCCAGGTCGCCAATGGAGTGACTTTTCCCCATCACTTTTCCCTCCCTGTGGGGATTTTCACAAATGCTAAAATTTCAAGATCTTCGCTGTAATGGTATGGCAAGTGCGTTAAGGGGTTGACTTTTCCCCTTTTTGCCTCTCTCTAGGATTTCCCGAAAGTGTCCACTTAGCGGGTGTCAGGGCCGGATAAGTAACCAAAGTACCAATTTCATGATCTTCACTTTAGCGATTTATTCTGGCCTCCAAAGTCGTGACTTTTCCCCTTCTCGATCTAAGAGTTACCAAACATCCTGTGTAAGTGGATGTCTACGCAATATAAGGAACACACATACCAAATTGTAAGTTCTTCGCGGTTTGTCCAGGTCTCTAATGACGTGACCGTAAGAATTATCAAAAATCCTATCTAACAAGCAGAGTCTCCCGATCGGCTTTCTCCGATCTTAGTGAAGCTCGGATATCTGATAAAGGAGAAACATAAGGGCCAAGTATTTTTTTAGCTGCCTAATCTCACGTTTAGTGTTAAAATTTAAAATGTGGGATCAAAATTATAACTTTTTTTGTATGGAAACAAATATCGTTACCGATACAAGAACCGAAGTAAACAAAAAATCTTTGCAAATCCCATTATTCGATGCGCTTGCCAACCTTAATACAAGTGCTTACGAACAATTTCAAAATGAGCAGATAAGCAGATTTAGATAAACGCTTATAAGACCCAGATTATACTTTTATGGGGATAATATCCGTGTTATTCAAATAACATCCAGTATTCAAATAACATCTAAACACATTTTGTGCAGTGAATGGAAACTCTTGCATACTACACATAGCGAATTTTCTTAAACAAATTTAAATGAAATGCTTCCTTAAACTAATGAAATTTTCTTCACAAAGTTAATGAAAAATATTCTTTAATTTTATGAGAAAGCTTCATAATTTTTATGAAACTAGTTTTAATGAAACTTGCTTATTAGGCGTATGACATTTTTATTAAATAAAATAAAGGTTTTAATAAAATTGTATGGAAAACTGCACTAAGTTAATGAAAAGTTTTAGTGGACGAATTCCAGTGACACTTCATTGATCTAACGCAAAAATTCATCGTTATCATTGCAGACACTTCTCTCAGTGTATAGAACCTCATCATTATCTCAGTTTTTTGAAAATGGACTCATTCCACTTTCAAAATAAGTGGTTCATCCATTTAAGAAATGTATACATTTTATGCACATATTTAGCAGTTTTTCAAATGCTCCACTTGTTTCACTCAATAGAAAAAATAAAATCCCCACCACATACATAATAAATCTAGTCTACTCACAGTCTACAACTACTGACTACTCGGCGATATCTATCTAACAATAACCAGTTATGATGTCAATTTGAAACATGCAAGTGAAAGATACGGACTGAAATTCCATCATCTAAACACACACACAGAGTTACTAAATGAATGTGCAGAAAAATTCATAGTAAAAATATTTACGAAAAAAAATAAATATATAAAACTGGTTAAAAAAGATACCTTAAAAGTGAGTAATTCATGAATAAGCATGTATCAATATCATAAAGCTTAACGAAATAAGAGTTACCAAAGTTTGCACGTTTTTGAATCTACTACATATATATTTTTTTTTACTCTTGTCATATTTTAATAGTGACATAAACAAAAAAAATTTAATGATCTAAAAAAAAAAACATCATGAGAACTAGTTAGGTAATTTTTTTCGATGTTATTTATACACTTTACATTACAGTTGTGGGTAACGAAATAGTTATATTTCCTAGATCACCCATAGGACATTTCTTTAATATAAGATTAGAATACACATTTTTTCTCTTACCTTGTTTGTAGTACAAATGAAACAAAAAAACTTGTTAGAGGTGAAAAAAAATTGTGGTGAAACAATGTTTTTGATGTAAAAAATACTGTTTGATGAAAACCTATTTTCGTGTTGAAAAAAAAAATGTTCTGGTTAAAAAAAAACATTATGGGAAACTAAAATTTGTGGTAAATTTAAAATATTATTCACCCTAAAAAAATATGACATACTATTTTATACACCAGACGCTACTACGAAATTTTACCATATACTACAGTTTATATTATACACTAATTTGTTTGGCAAATTTAGAGTAACCTTCACATTTTAACTCATAACTTTTTAACAGCTTGACCAATTTTGCTAATTTTCAATACCAAACTTTTCGGGAAGATGTTCATCAATCAAGGTAAAAATTAGTATTCCTGATTGCGTTTTCGAGCCGTGCTCGCCATTTCAACAGACATACGGAAAGACAGACAGATATTACTAAATCAGCTTGAAATTGAATATAGTTTGATGCGCTACAAACGGAATGACAAACTGATATATTCCATCATCATAGTATGTATATGAAGCGGTATAAAAAGGCAATAGAGTGTGATATTAACACTCAAATTGGCCCAAGCATTTTTCCGATGGAATTTATGTCATGTGTTCGCTCCGAAAAATGAACAATAAGTATTTTAACAAAATTTATAATCTCGATGTACATAAAAACAAAAACTAACAAAACTGTAAAAAATATTACTTGAGCCAGAGTAAAAACTAAAATTTTTTTATATGAAAATGAAAATTATTTTATTGGGGATTTTTGAATTTTATTCATCGTCTTCTTAGACAGTGTGCAATTAATACTATAATTAATATGCACATATTTTTCAATTGTTTGAGATAGGCGTGGTAGAGAAGATTAAGCATACTTTTCTAAAAATTATTCAAGTTCGAGGCCATACTCTATATTTATTTATTAGGATATTGTCATAACAAATAATCTATAGAGTTTTTTTTGTTTTCAAATTTATTATTTGACCCTTTCAGGAATGCGTTGATAGATCTATTTCGGGAATTTTCTAGGTTCCCATCATCAGAAAACGTTTTGAAAGAGGTAACATCAAACATTTATATAAACTAGTTTACGCACTACATGGGAACTAATATATGAGCTCGAAGTTAAAGATTATCACCATTGATCAAAAAATAAATTGAAAACTTGTTTGTTATGTGCAAGGTCCACCTTTGGTGGATATTCAATACACGTTTTTTGTTTTTTTCCTCCTTATCCTCCTTTTTATTTTTTTTTTCTGTTTATAAACAAAAACAGGGTGTGTAAACTAGACTGTACTTTGTGTTTTATTGCACAATTAAAGGTCGAAAAAAACATAATTTTTATTTTTAATAAAAATTATATCAAACTAACCACGTGCTTGATTACTAAGAAGACAAGAACGGAACAAAATTTTTGATTAATAGGTTTTTTGTTAAAGTTCTGCCTATAATGGATTCTGATATGGGGTCTGATGAGATCTTTAGCCAGATCGAAATACTAGTATCAACCTAGCTAATATGATTATAAATTGATTTACTTTATTGTTATAAATATACGGTGGTTGGAAGCTCGTTATAAATTAAAAAAAAAAAATTTTTTTCGTTTAGATTGAATTTCAAAAACTAATTCATATCGATGAGTATATAACTACGCACTGTAGAAGCGTTAATTAAATATCATTATTTTATTTACTACCATTACACTTTGCATTACTTTAATACATATAACCCATTAAAATAGTAAAATCCAAATAACAGGTTGCAGAACAATTTATACTGTATTTAAATAGGTTCTAATTTCTGTTCTACAATCGATTCTTTTTGTATGCAACTTGTACTACTTACAACAGGTTCTTTACCTCTAAACAAGAACAGGTTGCTTTATAATCGATTCTAGAACCAGTGCTAGAATTGGTTCTGGGTCAGTGAAACCTTGCATTTTGACTCCCAGGAACATGTTATAGAACTGATTCTATGCAACCGGTGGTAAAAGAAGCTGTTCTGGAATAGATTCTGAGGTAAACAGTTCTTAAAGAATTTTGCTTTTTAAAAAATTTATTTGTAGACTCATTTTTTTTTTCATCTCTAGTAAGGTTATATATAACTACATATTTTTGATTTCTTGTAAGCTCGAAAGTAATGATATTATGCGCAAGCAAGTCATTTATGTTGTTATCTATCAAGTACATCATGTCGAGATAGCTCATATGGTAGAGCGGTTGACTGACTCATTATTTTTGTTTATACTGGTTAGCATAAAGGTAACCATATAATAAAAAACGTTTTTGTTTATTGAATTTATTTTTATCAAAATGTACCCATACGGAATTCGAACCTAGGAATCTAGGATATTAGTCAACCTTCAACCTTTTCGATATGTTGCATTTGATAGATGAAAAGATAAATGAATTGCTTGTACAAAATGTTATTACTGTCCAGATTGCAGAAAACCAAAAATACGTAGTTATATATGTACTTACTGGAGTTGAAAAAATATTGAACCTAAAAATTGATTTTCAAACTATTCTTAGACAATTACTTTATAATTAAAATAATGATACAAATTTTTACTATGGGTAACGCATTATTTTTTGTATAGAAATAATGGGAAAGCTAACTAGTTAATAGTAACACTTTATTAAAGTAATGCAGAGAGTAAGCTGGTGTAATTATAGGTAGTTCAAAATATAATGAAATATAACCACTATTATGGTAATGCTTTTCTACACTGGGAATATTTGAAATTCCTCATTCTTATGAAATGTAATAAAATATAGCGGAAAGAGTTTCTTTAACAAGTTGCAACTTCTTTATTTCTGCTAATTTCCCTCTTAATTTAAAAAATCTAAAATGGGTATACCCCTTAAATAAAATTTAAAATTCTTAGTTTAAACTTATACTAATTTTGTTTCCAATAACAAAAGTTTTAATATTTTTTTCTCTTTATATTTTCAGGTACGTATAAAAGTTTATTATATCATGAGATCCATGATACATAACAAATAGAATTTATCGAGATTCTATAAATGTGACCAATTTTTTGTACACACATACTCCATGGAGCCCATGACACATAACCATATTCAGTTTTTAAATTTTCGAAAACTCGTGATTTTTTCACTGTTATAATTTTCAAAAGAATTAAAAATATCGCAAAATTACTATCTTTTGAAGAGCACTATATTTGAAAGTTGTTATCGGATTTTTCTGATTCGAATAGCATTAGATTCATTTGGTTATCGTTTTTCACACTTATGCAATATAAAAAATACTTATTAAACAATGCATATTTTTATGCAAATGCAATATTGCAGGCGCGGAAGGAAAAATTGGATATTGTCTCCCCAAAATTAAAATTTTCAATACAAAAAAATCGGAAAGAAATTTTTCAAAAATGCTCTAACTTTCCTCCCCAAAATCTTTTCCTAGATTCGAGCCTAGAAATTGAGATGGATTTTTAAAGTTATTTTCCCCCTTAAATTTTTTTTTTCTTATATAATAAAATTTTGCTTTTTCTGTCACGCGAATATCATCTGGGTTTCTCGACTTTTTGAAACAAACGTTATCCATTATATCCATACAAAAAATTTAGTTGTTTGTACATACAGAGAAAAATTTGGCTATTTGTCAACTCAAATTCGGTTATTACAAATTTCAGACTTTGGCACAACTTAACAACTGAATTTTAGTTGCATTACCCAACATATTCAGACAACTAATATAAATATCGTTGAACTAACTGAACTTATAAGTTGCCACAATTAAAATACACTTTTCAATTCGGTTGGCACTTTATTTTTTTCTGTGTTTATAATTTGTAATTTTTATATTTTGAACAGGTTTTTAAACAGTTTAAAATTTGCAATACATTCTTTAAAAAAAAAAATTATTTCTTTAAGCTTGTCTGTTAAAAAAATGCATTTTGATACAAATTCAATTTTTGATGCATTTTAAAAAATGTACCAAAAAATTTGCATCTGCATTGAAAATGATTTTTTTAAGACAAATTAACTTAAATAAATCACGTTTTTGTATTGTTAATAGTGTTCTGAATTTTAAACTTTTTCAAAACCTGTTCAAACTATAAAAATTACAAATTATACAAAAAATAAATTTTTTTGTGTGGAAATAACACAAGGCAAGAATTTTGAAAAAATTTTAGGGGCTTTGAAAACCACTATACAATTTTGATGTATTGTGGTCCCAGTAGTACAAATATGGTTCAATTTTGAAATTCTATGGAGAGGTTTTTTTTTTTAAAAAATTTTTAAGTAAAATTATAAATTTTTTTAGACGTTTCTCCACATAATTAATGATAACTAAAAAAAAATTAGTCCGATATTATTCAAATAAATTTAGAAAAACTGAAATTTACATAGCCTTTAATCCGTTAATATATTGCGTTTCAATCGGCTCAGTAGTTTCGGAGTTATAATAAAAAATTGAGGGAAAAAATATTTTTTTTACGTGAAAATAGCAAATTTTTTTGTTTTAAAAAAATCATAAAAAATCGAAAACGGCAAAAATCGTTCAGATTTATTGCTTTATCGCAAAGCCACATGTAATAGGAACAAAATGAGATATCGATCATAAAAATCGATTGATTTTTTTCGAATTTATTCACAATTAAGTGAATTCGCTCATTTTCACCAAATTTTAGTTTTTTGTCTGATATACATAAAATTGAGTAGTTAATGTTCTTCTTTCGATTGATTGAATTTTGAAAACATTTTCCCCATGCTATGTACAAATTTTCACATCAAAAATGCATTACATAGTAACATTCGTGTATTTTTTGGCAAAACCCTACCTAGAATATACTGATTCTATTCTTCGGAAAGACATTTGTGTTGGATGAGCTTAAATGTAAATAAATAAATAAATTAAATAGTAGAAAATTTATATTTTATTATTCACATTTATTATAATAAATAAAACAAGAAAATAAATAAATAAATATGTATTATAAACTACAAACTCTGAAATTTTCTTTTAGTCGATTTTCTACTATTGTTGAATAACGAAGTGTTACTCTGAATACTCCAGCAAAAATCAGCCATCATGTGTGCATGGAATGCATATAGTACTCGGTGTCCAATGCTGGTTCAAATTGTGCGGATAGATATTATAGCAATCTTGATATGACTTTTGCAATGAAGTTAAGAAGCACTTCCGTTTTTTCCCGGTGATATATTGGCCGCACACATAACAAAATAAATCTGGATCGTTTTTACATAAAAATGTTCTGGCTTTCTGGCTCATTTTTATTAATATTTGAAAATTGTTTTTAACTTCTAAGCTGTATGACTCTAATTTTTGTGTAGGTATTAAATGATGTTTGCGTTATCGCAAACACTTCTTGAATGAAATAAAAAGGGTCAAGGAGATCTTATAAATACTGATACTATAATTTGGGATAACCCTTTGTGTGGATACAGTTTGTGTGTGCTGTAAATTTTTTATTATTCCCAAGAATCCTAAAAAACATTAAGGACTTTTATGAAAAAAAAAAATCATCCGTTACAGGTAGCTAACGGAAAATAAGAGCACTTCAGCGTACACGCACATTTATGAGCGTTTTATTACTATCCTACCGCAATCGTAAAAATTAAACAATCTTTTGTTTATTACTTATTTTTTTTTTAATTATTAGAATCATAAAAATGTCATAGAGGTTTTTCCCAAAGGGGTTTTGCCAAAATGCGTGTCGTAAAATGCACCTGAGTTTTATGTTCTGCATTTTCATTATATAATAGGTACAATTTTCTACAGTGCTTGTAAATATGCGATACCTTCAATTAATTGTAAATAAAAATGTAAAGCATGCATCGATTTTTATGATCCATATCTAGTTTAATTCGCATGATATGTAGCTTTACTACAAAAAAATAAAAAGTAATATTTTTTGCAGTTTTCGATTTTTTTTTCCAGATTTTTGTTTTTCAAATTTTTTTTTTTTAACATTTTTTTTTTTTTTTTGCTAACAATTTGTTTCATAACTTTGAAACTATTGATCGCATTAAAAAAATTTGTACACGTTCTTTAAAGATATTGTAAACCTTAATTTTTGTAAATTTAATTTGACAAAATCGGACTAGTTGTTTTTGAGTTATGACAACATAAGTGGAGAAATGTCTCAAAATATTGTCAATTTTACTTAAAAAATTTTTAAAAAAAAAATTATCCATAGAATTGAAAAATTTTACCATTTTTGTACTTAGGCAGCCATGATGCATCAAATCTATATAGTGGTTAGTCAAGCCTTTTTTTGCTGTTGACCTGTGTAATGGATAGGCTTAAAAAAAAATCCAGAAAATTAGATGACAAAAAGGCAAAATTTAATTTTATAAAAAAAAAATAACTTTTCAATTAATCCATGTTTTACAAAATTTGAAGGGGAAGAACAATTCGGAAAATGCATCTAAAAATTTCATTTGCAACAAAAATGCAATTTTAAATGTATTTGTGAGAAATGTATTTTGAATCAGCGAAATACGATTACAACTTTCTAGTATACGGCTCTTCAAAGTTTCATGCTTTTGGGAGTTTTTTAATTTTCATAAAAATTAAAGCAGTAAAAGAATTGCTAGTTTTTGAAATCTTCTAAAACTGAATATGGAGATGTGGTATATGCTCCATAGAGAATATGTGTTTATAATATAAAGAAAATCGCAAGACATGAGGTCAAAATCTAGCAATTTTTTGGTCTTCTTTCAAAGAATATAATATTTATCAAATATCAAGTAAGTAACAAAAATCATTAATATGATGAAGCTTGTCATTTAAGGAAATAATTATTTTTTTTTCTACACTGAAAAAATTATTCTTATTCTAATTATGATTTTTATTTTATAACTTTGATAAAGATTCTTTGAAATTCATCTCAAATAACTTTTAATTAAAGTAACATAAACTTTTTGTTCTTTTCGTTAAGAAAAATTCATTAAGTTCATATAAAATTGTATTCCCTGAAATTAAAAAAAAAAAAACTTTTTTCTTTTTGTGAATTTTCAATAATATTTATTAAACCTTTTTTTAAAAAAAAAACGAATCTTTAATTGGACAATATATATTAAATTATTTTCATTAAGATGGATCGCTAATAATTGCAGTGATCGATACATTATATCCTACAATTTACCATAGAACTAAACAACAACCTGCTTATTTTGTTTACACAATTGTTGTTTATAAATTTTAATGCAAACATAAAAATCATTTAAATTATAAAAACTTTTTTTTCTACCTAAAAAACCGCAGCAAACAGTTCATTAACTTGACCGCCAGAAGGGGTTTTAAATCAAGTTTTGAATATTTTTTGTGTAATTTATAAAATCACAAAAAAAAGCTTAAAATTTGACGTTTATTATCGTGTGTTAGTGTTAAAAAAATTAGATGTCATTTGATGAAATTATATGGCATTTATTTAATTTGAGTTTTGTTATTTTATTTATTTTTATTAATTTATGAGCGAATTTATAATTATGCGCTTTGGTTAAAGTTGTTTCACGCTACTACTTTTTTAACTTTTAACACAAAAAAATAGCGGCAGCACGCGTTTAACAAAAAACAAACAAAAAATTGCTACAACTAACAAGTTCACTAAACTTTTAAAAATAGAGACACATAAAAAATTACACTACTCAACAATTTTGAACTTTTTGCAGAACCTGTCTTGGAAATACTTATATTTTTAATAGACTTAGGTACACTGAAGTCAAATTTGGCAAAACTAATTTCATCTCATTTACAGTTTTTGAAATATCGCGGTTTTAATATTTACATCACTCTCTCCAATTTTTCGTATATTTTGTTAAATTTTTCAAAATTTAACCGGAAAAATCATGACTTTTTTTTTTTTTTTAGCAATATATATCTACTCAAAATTATCGTTAATTTGAGTATAATCATATCGGTGTTTGTTGCAAGGAAGTTGAAAATTTTGCATGTTTAGTTTTATCCTTATAAATTTTATGTATGCTAAAAAAATTTAATTTTATCACTAGGCGTAAACTAAATATATATTAAAATTTCAAATATCCTGAAATATTTGGAAAAGAAGAATATTTTTTATATATAAAAAAAGTGGAGAATGCAACGTAAATGTAAAAACCGCAATATTTCAAAAACTGCAAAACTGAGAAATAACTTTTTTTTGCCATATTTACAATTAGCGTACCTATTTCTATTAGAAAATATGTATTACAAATACAGGTTCTGCAAAAAGTTTCAAATTCTTTAGAAATAATGATAATAATATATTTTTGTATAAAGAGAACTTGTTTTACTTTGGTATCGGGCATGACATCAATTCTATATATTTCGGTCACGCTGATTATATTGGCGTACTTACATGGTACAGTTTTTCCGCAATATTACTTAAAACTTTGCAAAAGCAATAAATGTGATATAATTCTGCTAAAAGGGATTAATATTCATGGTATTTTGTATATTTTAAATTTAATTGCATACGAGGGCGGATCAATAAGTCCGTGACTTTTTGAATGAAACACAGTTTTTTTTTGTAAAAAACAAATTTATTTTATAACATAATCTCCTTTTAGCTCAATACACTTAGTCGAACGTTTCTCCAATAAAATATGCATTTTTTGACCAATAATGTCATCTTTGGAGCTAAATCTCTTTCCACCGAGCCATTTCATTAGGTTTGGAAATAGGAAATATTCACTGGGGGCTAAATCCGTAGAATATGGCGGATGAGGTACCAGTTCGTAGCCCAAATCACGGAATCTTGCCATTGAGACTGCATACGTGTGCACCTGTGCATTATCAGGATGAAAAAGAATTTTTTTCTTGGCCATATGGGGTCGTTTTTTTTTTTTTTAAATCCTCGTTAAATCGGTCCAATAAGTTGGCATAATATTCACCGTTTATTGTTTTTCCCTTTTGAAGGTAATCGATGTGGATTATCCCGCGTGCATCCCAAAAACTGTTGCCATCACCTTATTAACCGACAAACTTACCTTGGCCATCTTCGGAGCCGGTTCACCCGGAGAAACCCATTGTTTAGACTGCTGCTTAATCTCCGGAGTATTGTAATGGATCCATGTTTCATCCACAGTTACAAAACGCCGCAAAAACTCATTCGAATTGCGGTTAAACAACCCCAAACAATCCTTTGAAGTTGTCAGACGATTACGTATTATGGTCAATTGAGAGCAAACGTGGCACCCATCTTGCAGACAGCTTTCTTAAACCCAACTGCCATATGAAATGCCTATGGCATCAACAATCTCACGCACTTTTACTCTTGGTTCGGCCAACACCATATCGTGGATTTTTTGACATTTTCGGTTGTATTGACCACAATTGGCCGTCCAGCGTTCAGCGTCATTTGTACTTGTGCGACCACAACGAAAGTTAGTAAACCACTTTTTTACCATTAAAAACGATGGTGCAGTGTCTCCATAGTATTTATCAAGCTTTTCCTTGTCGGTTTTTATTTTGCAAAAAATAATGTTTAATGAGACCTCAAAATTCACTTTTTTCAATTTTTAAAAAATCCACGAGGTTGTTTGTTTTAAACAGCTGTTAAACGCAAAGTAAATGACGGAACTTGCTTAAAATTTGACAGTAGTCTTAAACCCGCAAGCTCGAGCAATGAATCGATTTTTAAAAACCAATAATTAGACCTGCTTTTTTTTTGATTTTTATTGCATATTTTTAATTTTTATTTGGTTTTTTGTGCATATTTCGATTTGAATGCATATTTTAAGCGCATATTTTGGATTTTTTGCTGCATATTTTAAGCGCCCATTTTCTTTTTTTTTTTTTGCATGAAATTCTTTGACCTAATAATAATAAATCGTTAGATATGTTACCACATACGAACAGGGACCGTAATAATTATTCCTTTTTTCTTAAAAGTCAGATGATAACAGTTATTTTTTGATTTTTATTTTTTCGAGCAAAACTAAGAGATATTTTAATTTTTATTTTTTAGGGCAAAACTAAAAGTAATTTTTGATTTTTATTTTTTCGAGCAAAAAAAAGCTATTTTTTGATTTTTATTTTTTCGGGCAAGTATAAAAGTTATTTTTTGGTTTCTATTTTTTTTTTTACCAAAAATAAAAGTTATATTTTGATTTTAATTTTTTCGAGCCAATATCAATGGTAATATCAAGTACATATATTTTAAACATCAGAATTTAATTTTACTAACATTAGTGCTTCCAAATTATCCACTGACAAATTGTACCGCAACTCTCCTAGAATCAGTTTGAAGGCTGAAAAAGATCTCTCTACACAAACTTATGGAATTTCAACTCAAGAAATTGAAATAAATATCAAAAATAACTTTTATTTTAGCTCGAAAAAATATAAATCAAAAAATAACTTTTATTGTTGCTCAAAAAAATAAAAATCAAAAAATAATTTTTATTTTTGCTCAAAAAAAATCAAAAAATAACTTTTAGTTTTCCAAAAAAAAAAATAAAAACCAAAATTTTAAAAAGCAATGCATTTTATTATAGACTAGTTCATAAGGATCAAAATCGTATACTTGAAACAGTTTTCCGACATTTACTTCTTGTTGCTTTTTTTTGTTTAAAAATTTGAAAAGAACTGTTATTTTCGGTCCCTGCATACGAATCATATACTAATATATGGCTATACATGACAGCATATATAATATAATATTCTAATATATATTAACATGAAAAAACATAAGACAATACATACGTTTTTTTACTCGGGTAAGCAAAATATACGAATTATAAGGGTGAATGATGTAAATATAAAAACCGCGATATTTTAAAAACTGCAAATGAGCAATTTTTTTGTTTGTCAGATTTGGATTCAGCGTGCATTGGTCTACTAAAAATATATGTTTTAATTATAGTTTTTTTTTTTTTGGCTGTTGAGTAGTTTAATTAAAATGAAATAGAAAAAAAAATTACGTAGGAAGTTTGTCTGACAAAAAAAAAAAATAAATTATTAGAAATGCATAAAGTGGATGACAAAAATATATAAATTTAATATGAAATATTAGTTTTATATAATTAAGTTGTTTGATTGAAACGAATTTTTAAAAAAGTGTCACTACCCTTTTTTTTTGAGTTGGAGGAAGTGTTTTGTGTTGTTTTTTAATTTGTAATTGTAGTTTATTTTTATTTATTTTTTTTGTATAAAACAAATTATTAATTTATATGACATTTGTGTTAGTTTGCATTAATTATATTTCAATTTATTTTGTTTCTATAATTTTTAGTTTTTTCTGCTACATTTTTAACCAATCATTGTGAAAAAGTTTATTTGTTTTAATTAAAAATTAATTTAATCTAGAGTTTGTTTTATTTATATTTGTATTTGTATTCGTTTGAAATTTTTTTTTATTATTTATTTAACAATTAATGTGTAACACGATTTATGTATTAAATAACACAGGAGGACAAAACCATAACTTTTAAAAATTAATAAGTCTGTAATCACTTCTATATGTTTCAATTTTACATATTTCAGGCACGCTGATTTCAATGGCGTATTGTATTTTTTCGATCTATGGTACAGTTTTTCCACAAAATGACTTTAAAGTTTGGAGCATGTAAATGCAGTTTTTTACATATAACGTTTCTAAAATGCATTCAACATGACACCTTCCTGTTGAAATGTAAAGACAATCCCTGTATTCTTATTTGAGGTACACTGATAGAATTGTCTGCGTTGTTAATAATGAAATCAATCAATAATAACAATGATTTTTTTCATTAAAAACTCGCCAAAGAAAGTTTCATTGAGTTAATGTAATATTTTTCATTAAGTGAATTATAATTAGAGATTTTGTTTTCCCGCACTTTATCATTTCCCGGGAAAGCGGGATAATTTTTTAATTTCCCGGAATCCCACCGAATTTACTACATGTTAAAGTTACAGAAATACCTTAAAAATATCCTTTCATATCACCAAGCATTTAAAATTATACTATTGCTGCCAAATTTGCTAAAAAAGTTGCATAAAAGTCTTATTATCTTCGGTTTATTGGTAAATTTTTACAACGCTTTGATGCAGAATTAAACAGTTTTAAATATTTTAAATATAATTAACATTTTAGGCAAAATTACAGCATTCCGTTTTTATTTTGTTAATACCACGAATTAAAATGGGAATTTTTCATGAAAACCCATTTATAGACTCATCCAAACTAATTAATAAAAAAAGAGAAAACTAAAATCTCTCAGTAGCTGAGAAAAATGCTAAAATGGATTTTTATTTTTTATTTTATTTATTTGAAAATAAGTTATAAACTAGCACAACGAGATTGATATCTTATAAATGACAGTGCTAGTGGTGTAAATATATACATTTTGAATGGATATTTAAATATAACAATTTTAAGAAAAACAAAAAAAAAGTTAAATAGGAAAACAAAATTATATTTTTAAGAATTAATTATTAAATGAAATGTAAAATTAGTGTAATTAAAGTTAAGAAAAACAATTTGAAAACGACAAAGTTTACGAGTTTATGACAAGTTAAAAAGATTTTGCAACTCCTTTTTTAATATGCAATGCATTGCTTATGGTTTGAATTCTGTAGGCGAGTTTGTTCCAAAGACTGTCGAATGTTTTTTCTGGATAATTCTTTTGCGACGGGGTAACCCACTTAATTTTATTTTGGAGAAGAGGTAACTTGGCTGTTCTGTATAAATGATTTTGTGCAAAAATAGTAGACTCCCGAAGTTTAATATATCACGAAAACTCATATTAAATAAGAGATAAGAGAAAAGAGATATGCGTGCAAGCTCTTGTTATATACATATCTGGCTATATTGTTGTTGGCAACATTAAGATTATGAAAATCATGGGTATCACAGTTCGCAAAGACTTCACATCCATATAAGAGCACAGGGATGAGATATGTCTTAGCCAAAAGCATTCGAATATCAAAAGGGGTTGATAGTTGTACAGACCACAGATTTCTTAGCATCCCATGAACCCTTCCGACGGCACCATTGATGTGATTGGACCATGTGAGACGATCATTAAAGGTTATTCCCAGTTTTTTTGACATTGAACAAAAGAAATTGCAGAGTTATTAATGCTTATTTTGATATTTGGGTCAAGCATACGTTTACTTTTTGACATGAATATGCATTTTGATTTGGCGTTATTTAGGCATACCCCATTATCCGTTGCCCACTGGTAAATATTGTTTAAGTCGTGATTGAAGTTAGACCATTAATGCCCATTGACAACTTAAGGCAACATCAGGGAGATCATTAATGTACCGACAAAAAAGCAGCGACCCAAGTATTGAACCTTGAGTTAAACCTCTATTTATGTTTAGAACATTAGAACTCTGTCCATTGACGTGAATCAACTGGAAGCGACACTCAAGGTAAGACTTTATGAGATGACATGCAGAGCGGGAGAAGAAAAATAGTTTTTCGAGTTTTGCCACTAGGATCGAGTGATCTACAGTATGTCTTTTAATTAAATATTGATTGTTACAATTATAGATTTTGTCACACTTATTATAATTGAAGCATCGACTTCGCCAAATTTACATTTGCTTTTAAAAAATTTGACCGCTTGCTGATAGCAGCCTCAATATGATTACCATTCCGTCCTAACACTGGGGAAAAAATACACCCTAACAACAGTGTAAAACTCGTGTAACAAAACATAGGTGTGACGATGGAAGGTTAACATACTAGGTATATTCTTAATTTAGCTTACCAATAGCGATGTCATAAAAAATACTCAAATAATTTCAGTTTATCGTTTCAATAGTCTTAAAACTGATTTAAGTCATGCATTTGTTATAGAGTTCTTTAAACTTAAGATTCCATTTTCCTTAAATACTTTGCATTGCTATCATTGCCAGTGCCGATTTATTCTTACTAAATTTCAGCAAAATGAATAAATAAAAAATGTGTTCTGCATATAGAAGTAGTGTTTTTAGGTAATTTTAAAGCATATTTCGAATATTTTCATCATTTAGTAATTCAGGATTCTATAAACATCGTTTATACAATTTTGAAATTCTACTCTTTAAAAAAGTTTATTCATTTATAACATCACAAAAACGTCCGGGGAATTGCCAAAAGTATTTCCCAGGATTTCGAGATTGAAAAATCTTGGGAATTCCCCTGAAAAGCTCTAATTATAATAAAACACTTATTTTCTTCTGTTTCACATTTATTTTGATTTTATATTTTTATTTATTTATTTTATTTTTTGTACTTTTACATCTCCCTGAACACAACTTATTGGCCTAAATCACAAAATTATGTGATTATTTAGACTTTTGTATTAAAATAATTTTTTCCAATAGTTAAAGCGCCGCTTGTAAAAATCTATGTTTGGTGTACAAAAAAAAAAAAATGATGTAAAAATTATCAACCAAAAATATTTTAGGAACATTTAATTTAATGAATTAATTTTTCATTAATTTAATGAAAATTATTCATTAAACTAATCAGTCCAGCTTAATGAAAGACATTCATTAATAGTACGAAGGAAAATTCTATCAGAGTACATATTTGATTCACAAAACAGTTGATTGAACCCGCTATTTATCGGGTAAATTATTAAGGTTTAAGCGCATTTGATCGCTAAACTAACAATTGACCTTAACAAATGGTCATTGAAGAAAAATAGTCTATTAAGAAGATGTGTTTCAGCAAAAAACGCGCGATTTGTTAAAGATTTGATATGGCAGCATAGCTTACCGATATGAACCCAGAACCCAAGTTTTAGTATGATATGTGAATATTTTTGAAAAGTATATGTGCAAAACATCAGCCAAAAAAGTTTATGTGTTTAAACATAAACAAAAACACTAATTTTATCCCAAATATGTACCAAAACGGAGGTTTTTGTTTTAGGGAAAACTTTTGCAAATATAAATATTTTTAGCTGAGAATTTGGAAACATCCCAGCAAAACTTTGGTAATGGGTAGGACTTATTTCAGACCTTCCAAAGTAATGACTATCCATTCCAGTTTTTGTTATTTTGAAGGTCCGAAATAATACCTTACTAATATGAATATATGTAACTGCTTATTTGTAAGATAAAAAACAACGCCTTACTAATATTGTGTTAAATATCTGCTTATTTGGAATAGCAAAAATAATAAGTTACTTATTATCACTTATTTCAGACCTTTCGTAGTAATGACTATCCATTACATTTGTTGTTATTTTGAAGGTCTGAAATAATACCTTACTGATATGAACATACATCACTACTTATTTTGGAAGCTAAACAATTATGTCTTACTAATATTGTGTTATATACCTGCTTATTAGGAAGGGCCAAAGAAATAAGGTACTTGTAAGGTAATAAGTAACTTCTTTTTTGTAAGGTACATTTATAAAGATTCATAATATATCATAATTAATAATTTAAATGCAATTTATTTAAGCAAACAAATATATAGTTATACATAAACGACTCTCACAAAACAAAAGCTTATTTAGTAAATAACAAAATTAAGATAATTGATATTAAGTAGAAATTATTAAATTTTATTTATTAATACATTAAGAGTTTTTGGCAATAATTTTCTTATTTTCGAAGAATAACCGAGTATTTTCCTTTGAAGATTTAAAAATTTGTTGTCTAAAATATGAAAAAAAAACTGTTATTAAAAAAGAAATTGGCTTTTGAAAATATGTATTATATATTACGTACGTTTAATTTTTCATGAATGGAATGAATTTCCGGAATCAATATATATTCATTATTGTACGACATTTTAAGCACTTTAGCCAGAATGTTTTCTATTTTAAATAATTGTTCTTCTGAGCCATCATGTTCGTCAACTTTTTTGCTGATGTTAGCAACTTTGTCTGCTAGGATCCTCCCAGCAAACGAGTTGCTAATATTACAAACTTTTTTTGGGTGTACTAGTATATAAGATTTTTAGTTTTTTATAGTGAATTTTTTTTGTTCTTTTTATGTTTAATAAATGTTATTAGAAAATAATAAACAAAGTCTTTTAATTTTTTTCTTGAGAAATATTAATCGCTGTTCACCACTTATTACACTTCTTCCTGGTAAGCAGTTATTATAGTCCTTCATTGTAATGACTAAAATCAGTAGTTATTTTAGGACCTATTAATAACTAGTTATAATTGTCCTTATTAATAACTAGTTATTTTATTGCCTATTAATACCTTCTTATTTAGGTACATGTTAATACGTACTTATTTTTGCACCTATAAATAACTACTTATTAACATCCTTACAAGTAATACGTCATATAATGGCTTTAAGCATTACTTTTGATGCTACAAATAAGAAATGAAATAAGTACTTATGTGTAACTGGTGATTTCACTACATATTTTGTAACGTCTTATTTTTGTCCCTATATGTAAGCACAAGGCAAGGCCTTGCCTCCTATGACACCCCCATGTTAAAATCAGGTGTTCTTGGCCTCAACTATAAGTACTTCTGATTCTTGTTTTCTTCTTCCATTTCCCATTCTATGGTAATAGCAAGTTTTCCTGGGATAGTCTTGAAATGTATTTACATACATAGTCTTGACCTAAACTACTGAAATTAGCAGATTTTTTTTTCTAACTATTAGTACGACAAAAATAGCTATTTACTCCACTAAAATTAACAAAAATTTTTATCAAATATTTGTAGACAAAAAACAGCAAACAAAGTCTGTAAAATCAAGAAAATTTTTGCTGTATTTTCCTTAAATTTAGTAGAATGCAAATAACAGTATATAACAACGAAGAAAATTTCACATTTCTTATTATTTGTTTTGTCTATTGTATAAATAGTTAGCAAATTTTTGTCTGATTTTAGCAGATAACTAAAATTTAGAACAACTATAACTAAATATTTGTTGATTCAACAGATTTATTTTTGATATTCTTGTCTTTCTAATGCTAAGCAACAAAATCTGCTAATTTTAACAGTTTTTTTCTGCAAAGTCTTTTTTAACTAATTTTAATGGTTTTAGCAAATATTTTTATTAATTTTTTTCTATTTGTGTTACTAAAATTCAGCTCGAATGTTACTAGAATGTTGGAAATTTACAGTTTTATCATATGAAAAATATGAGAGAATTCTCTGAATAATATTAATAAATGTTTTCATAGAAGCAATGAAGTTGCACTGGAACTCGTCCATTGAAACCTTTCATTAAACTAATGCAGGTGTTCATAATATTTTATGAAAAATATCATTATGCTTATTAAAAGTTTTATTTACTCAATAAAGCAGTTTCACGGAAAAACAACATTCATAAAAATTATGAAGCTTTTCATTAAGTTTAAGAAATTTTTCGTTCGCTTTATAAACAAAAGTTGTATTAGTTTACTAAAAATTTTCATTATTTTTCGTCTACTTAAATTCTGTCTGTAAAGTCTTCAGTATGTACTCGTTATTATATTTAAAAAAGCCCTCGGATTTTAAAGGTTAATTAGAAAAAACCCACAGAATTCCGTAGATCATCTCAGAACCATAAAGGTTTCTATAGGAAAAAGTCGTTTGAATATTAGGGTGATTACGGTGTGCGGTGGAAAAATTGTTAACATGCGTTAAATTTTTTTTATAGTATAGTAGCTTTTAAAAAGATGTCAGTAAATAAATTAATGGCAATCTAGAGTTTGTCTTTTCAATTTTTCACAAAGTGATGAAAAAAAGTTCGTTTGAAAATAATTAAATATTTTCAACAAAATCCTTCTTGGACATATAAAAAATTAGCCAAGGAATTACAAATTAGTCGTCAGACTATTTCAAAAGTAATTCAACGGTTTACGGGAGACTTGACCATTGAGACAAAATCTGGCTCCGGTAAAAAACGAGGTCGTCATGATAAAAATAATCCCTAAAAAGTTCCTGGTATGGCAAGCAATATGCGGTTGTGGGAAAACGAGCAAGTAATTTGTAATAACAGGAACAATAAAAACCGAAATTTATATAAAATAATGACTCAGCATCTTGACACTACAGCAAGAGAGCCCTTGAGTGGTATGAAGAAAAAAGCATTGCTTTTGTACCAAGGGAGGCAAATCTCCCAAACTGCTCGGAGCTAAGACCAGTTGAAAGATATTTTGATCTTGCTAAAAGAAAATTGAAGGCCACAAAAAGGGTGTCGCATGGCATGGACTATTTTAAACAAAGATGGAAAACCTGCTCCGAAAAGGTTACAGAAAATATTTTAAAGTCCTTAATGGGAGGGTTTCCCGAAAAGGTGAATAAATTTATAAAGGGAGAATAAAAATGATTTTTTTTTTGCTTGGAAACTAGAATATATTTTTTATTTATAAAAAAAAAAAAGATTTTGAGGACTATTCATTTTTTGTTTAACTTCAATTCAATTCAGTTTAATTTTTTCTGTGTTAACATTTTTTAGAACGCACACCTAATAGAAAAATTCTTCAGAATCTGATGGGTTTCTTATAGAAAAAAGCCCTCATAATCGGAAGGTATCTAAAGATTTTTCTAAAGAAAAAGTCTTTACGAACTGAGTATTTTTATACTAAATAATCTTAAGAATCTAAAGGTTTCTTTTTCACAAATTTATCTGAGCTTCCTATCAATCTGAGGTTCATTTGCGTGTTGGAAAAATTCATCAAAATCTGATGGCATAAATTAAAATTTAATTCGAGATATGATTATATATGTTACAACAAGACTTTTATTATCTATAAGTTTAAGATATAATTATATGTTATATATAACAACTTATTAGATCCAATTAGATTTGAATCAATCCCATGGTATATTTTGGTATATATTTTATTGGATCCCTAATTTTGAGATAAATTTTCATCTAATTTAATCCAGAAATATATTTTAGTGATTTATTTGGATGTACTGTATACCCCAATTTCGAGATGAACTTGAATCAGATTGAATATCGATATATATCAAATGAGATATGAAATTAAATTTGATATATAATTTTTTTGATCGGCTCCCTAAGATGTACTGTGTATTTTTTTTATAGAAAAAGTCCTCAGAGCTAAGGCACTTTTATAATTAAGGAAAATGTCGTTAGAATGCAGGGAGTTTTTAAACGAAACAGTACCTTTTATAAAAAATACCTTTTATTTTAAATATCACCTCTTATTAAAAAGTACCTTTTATTTAAAAAATACCTTTTACTATTAGCCTTTTATTTAAAAAGGTACCTTTTATTAAAAATATACCTTTTAAAAAAATGATCATTTTATTTAAAAAGTACCTTTTATTTAAAAAGTACCTTTTATTTAAAATGTACATTTTATTTAAAAAGTACCTTTTATTTAAAAAGTACCTTTTATTTAAAAAGTACCTTTTATTTAAAAAGTACCTTTTATTTAAAAAGTACCTTTTATTTAAAAAGTACCTTTTATTTAAAAAGTATCTTTATTTAAAAAGTACCTTTTATTTAAAAAGTACCTTTTATTTAAAAAGTACCTTTTATTTAAAAGGTACCCTTTTATTTAAAAAGTACCTTTTATTTAAAAATTACCTTTTATTTAAAAAGTACCTTTTATTTAAAAAGTACCTTTTATTTAAAAAGTACCTTTTATTTAAAAGTACCTTTTTATTTAAAAAGTACCTTTTATTTAAAAGTACCTTTTATTTAAAAAGTATCTTTTATTTAAAAGTACCTTTTATTTAAAAAGTACCTTTTATTTAAAAAGTACCTTTTATTTAAAAGTACCTTTTATTTAAAAAGTACCTTTTATTTAAAAAGTACCTTTTATTTAAAAAGTACCTTTTATTTAAAAAGTATTTAAAAAGTACCTTTTATTTAAAAAGTACCTTTTATTTAAAAGTGCCTTTTATTAAAAAGTACCCTTTTATTTAAAAAGTACCCTTTTATTTAAAAAGTACCTTTTATTTAAAAAGTACCTTTTATTTAAAAAGTACCTTTTATTTAAAAAGTACCTTTTATTTAAAAAGTACCTTTTATTTAAAAAGTACATTTTATTCAAAAAGTATCTTTTATTTAAAAGTACCTTTTATTTAAAAAGTACCTTTTATTTAAAAAGTACCTTTTATTTAAAAAGTACCTTTTATTTAAAAAGTACCTTTTATTTAAAAAGTACCTTTTATTTAAAAAGTACCTTTTATTTTAAAAAGTACCTTTTATTTAAAAAGTACCTTTTATTTAAAAGTACCTTTTATTAAAAAGTACGTTTTATTTAAAAGTACCTTTTATTTAAAAAGTACCTTTTATTTAAAAAGTACCTTTTATTTAAAAAGTACATTTTATTTAAAAAGTACATTTTATTTAAAAGTACATTTTATTTAAAAAGTACCTTTTATTTTAAAAAGTACCTTTTATTTAAAAGTAGCTTTTATTTAAAAAGTACCTTTTATTTAAAAAGTACCTTTTATTTAAAAAGTACCTTTTATTTAAAAAATACCTTTTATTTAAAAGTACCTTTTATTTAAAAGTACCTTTTATTTAAAAAGTAGCTTTTATTTAAAAAGTACCTTTTATTTAAAAAGTACCTTTTATTTAAAAATACCTTTTATTTAAAAAGTACCTGTTATTTAAAAAGTACCTTTTATTTAAAAAGTACCTTTTATTTAAAAAGTACCTTTTATTTAAAAAGTACCTTTTATTTAAAAAGTACCTTTTATTTAAAAAGTACCTTTTATTTAAAAGTACCTTTTATTTAAAAAGTACCTTTTATTTAAAAAGTACATTTTATTTAAAAAGTACATTTTATTTAAAAAGTACCTTTTATTTAAAAAGTATCTTTTATTTAAAAAGTACCTTTTATTTAAAAGTACCTTTTATTTAAAAGTAGCTTTTATAAAAACATCCCTTTAAAATGTACTTTTCTAATAAAAGTACCTTTTTACGTTAATAAAAAAAGTTGCTTTTATTGGAAAAGTTACCGGTTATTGAAAAAGTATCTTTAATTAGAAAAGTTTCGTTTATTAAAAAAGTACCTTTTATGCGTTTTGTTTATGTTAAAAAATTACATATATTTTAAAAATACATTGTTATAAAAATGTAGTTTTTTTTAAATAGTATCTCTTTTATAAAGAACTGCCTTTAATTAAATTATAGCCATTCGTAAAAAATCTTTTTTTAAAAAAACTTTTATTCGAAAATTATCTTTTGTGAAAAAATAACCTTGAACTCATTTAAACATTTTTTTATACCATCTTCTTTCACTTTTTTTAGGATAAATATTGTACCAATTTATTGCTTGTTTAATATTCAAGGTGTCTTACAAATATATTTGCTTTAGTAATTGCTAAATATAGCAACCCCTGTAGTAACGAAATCCCATTTAAGGTATTCTAAACACAAACTTATTCCTCAAACTCACATTATATCCTTAGAGTTTCAATTGCGTTCCTCCATAAATCTCAATGGTATTATTATTTTGATGCTGGCGCTGGTCTCACATTTTAATTTGACTATGTGTTACATATTCAACGCTCATCATCATCATAAAATCATTTCATGTGTAAAATGCTGGTGGAAAAAAAAAAAAAAAAAAAAAGTCGGTACACAAAGGACCCAGATATACACATATAATCGCTTCTATAATGACACAACAGTTTCATAGACGTAAATTTTCACTGAGCGCAGAAATAAAAATCAATGAAAATGTTTAGTATGAGTTGAAATGTATTTGATGGTTTTGTACATATTTTTATTATTATACGACTGAAAACAAAAAAACTTGAATGAATGAAAACAATATAAAATCCTCAAGTGGTTTTTGAAACATAATTTTTCATTTATTTTAATGATTTTTTTTTTCTTCTTAAGAGATTTAAGAAAATTAATGAGTAGCCAAAAGAAAATCAAAATTATTATTAACCCACAAATGTTACGGAAAGTTACTAAAAAATTGGTTATAAATAGTTATGTATAATCATATATAGTCATATATATAATTCCATATCACACCATAAATAAGCTGATCCGAAAAATGTCATACATAAACTCATCTCATGGGATCTCATCTGATATAATTTGATCCGAAAAATGGTTTCATCTAATTTGATCAAGTTATATATAATTTGATAACATTTTATATAGCTTCATAAATTCTTTGGAAATACTTGACCGAGTAAAAACGTTCATATACAATCATATCATATTAAATATAATATTACAATATATAAAAATTTAGCTTTTTATTGAAATTTTATATTTTAAATTTAGAAAATATCATTTCCAATTTAGACTTCTTAAACTGCACTAAATGTTACATTTGTGTATATGATTGTATGAAAATACACACAATTTCATGCACATGTAGGGTCATTAGGGTGTCCCGAATATGACACTTTTTCGAATTGGTTGAGGGAATACCGCTCAATCGATGCATATTAAAAAAAATTCGAAACTTTTTTATGGTCAAAATGCGATAAAACCGGTAACTTTAATCGCTGGTAGGAAACTAAAGATCGAATTCTAATTGTTTACTTATTTTTCCCATTTTCAGGTCTTTAATATGCATCGATTGAGCGGTATTCCCTTATCCAATTCGAACAAGTACCATATTCGGGACACCCTAATGAACATACATGTGCATGAAATTGTGTGTATATTCATACAACTTTAGGGAACTGAAGATCCAATTTAAAAGTTTGCACTTATTTTCCCCATTTTTAGCTCTTTAATACACATCTATTCAGTGGTATTCCTAACTAGTTTTTATTCGAGACACCCTAATGTTCATCCTATCATATCCGTATAAATTATAAATAAATGTTTTCCTATAATATGATCAGCATTGCCAAACTTTTAAACTTCACTTTGTGTAGGAACTTTGTTTAGGAACTTTGTGTAGGGATAGGAACTAAGTTCCCTCAAAAATGTTATTGGTTTTTATCCATAAACAGCTCAATAATGCCTATCGTTTGAGTACGTGACGAATTTCACAAATTTTTTAAATTTGAGACAAATAATATTCAGCTCTCAGACTTTAAATATTGGTCGATATGTAATAAGATGTAATTATATGTGGCATCATATTAAAAAATTTAGATGAACAAATTTAAACATACATAAACATATGTATTTATGAGATGTAAATATACATCGTTACATATGGCCACATATATAATCATATATAATTACATCAAGTTATATCTATGACTTTATATAAACTTTTTTCGTCGGGTATTTAAATGCACATGGTTACAGCGGGCTCTTACATGTTTTATAAGAAATTATTAAAATCTGATAACTAAACAATAATACAATACATTTTAATATTATATCAATTTTGATACACTCATACATACTTGTCTCCTTAGGTTTCTTTAGAGTTGTGCTAAATTTTTCATTTCGTTCATTCCTATTTTATGAACTAGTTCGTTCTTTTAATTCATATGGTTCTTCTGCTATTTTTTTTCAGTTGCTCCTATTGTTATTCTTCAATGGTTTGTTTAACAAATCTGCACATTAGGAGCGAAAATCACAAATAAAATGTTAAAATTGCACTAGTTCAATTTTAACCGATCTTTTTTGATTGAACTAGTTCAGTTTCAACCTTTCGTTTGTAACCTTCGCTTATACTGTGCAGATTTGTTAAACAATCCATTGACCAATATAATAAGAATAATTAATAAAAAACAATTTTTCGAACAACCATATGAACTAAAAGAAGGAACTAACTAGTTCATATCCAGTGTTCGTCAGTATATATTTTTATATTTTTGTCTATGTAAGATTTTATCTCCTTTCGATGCTAAATTAAGATATTACACATTAAAGGTAAATTTGATCTTTTATATTTACACATTTTGTAATTTTTGTTGCCATTGCCATCAACGTTGCAAACATTTTGTCTCGTATGGCAATGTTGCCAAATTTCAAAAACCTAAATCTAACTTGTTTTTTGAAATTGTTTCATATCACAAACGCACCACAACTCAGGGCTGTTGTTAAATGGGCATAAAGACAATATAAACAAACACCAACCATTCCAAACCACTCTTGCTTTATCATCCTATAAAAACATACAATAAAAATGTATGTTTATATCCAAATACATATGAACTGGTTAAAAAAAAATTGTGTACACAGAGAATTTGATTGGACGAAAAATAATGAAACTTTGCAGTAATCTAATAAAACTTTTATTCATAAAGTGGAAGAAAAATTTCTTTAAATTAATGAAATGCTTCATACTTTTTATGAAACTATCATCATTAAGTGAATGAAACTTTTAACAAATAACATGATATTTTTCATAAAACTTTATGAAATTTTACATTGGTTCAATCAAAAGTTTCAATGGACGAATTCCAGAGCAACTTCATTGCTTCTATGCAAATTGTAATTCATTAATATCATGCAGAGAATTCTGTCAGTGTAGAAAGATTTGCTTACACACATTTGTAAATGTAGAAATGAATGAAAGTGTTTTTGAAATAATATTGTGTGTTGTTGGTTTTTTTGCGTTGCTTTTGTCGTTTTTTGGTCGTCCTCGTTGTTGATGATGCAGTGTCTAATTTTTAATACCCTACATATATGAAAAAGTATCAAGCAGCACATACTACTTACTACTGTCATCCATTTTTACCTACCACTATTGCTTAATAGGATGTCCCTTAATTGTTGCATAATTTAATATAAATGCATATTTTTGTATATGTTGCTATAAATGCATATTTATGGCATATTTTTCTCATTTTTCGTTACATATTTAGCATACTTTTAATTAAATTGCATATATTAGAATTCTTTTGTAAAAATTTAAATTAAGTTTTAATTTAAAATAAACAAAAGAAAACATTTGTAACCCTGATCATAGCATCTAGTTGTCTATTGTAAGAAATTTAATTTTGATACCAACAAGCTCGAGTAATAAATCGATTTTTAAAGATCCAATTTTTTTGATTTTAGTACATATTTTCGGATTTTTAGTGCATATTATTTGAATTTATGTGCATATTTCGATTTAAATGCATATTTTAAGTTCATTATTTTACTTCTTTACTGCATATTTTAGGCGTATATTTTCCTTTATTACTTGGATGAAATTCCTTGTCCTAGATATCACTAACCCACTTTAGTCTTTAATTACAAATTAAGCGTAAAATTGATAAAAAATCCAAAAAACGTGTTTTTTTAAAATTAGTTTAAAATTTTTTTTAAAATGCTTAACCCTCTAACTGGCAAACAATGTTTTGCAACGAAATTCATGCCATGTGCTCCACTCGAAAAACAAATAATAAGTTCTTCAACAAAATTGTTTATCGTTGCCTAATTTAGGCGATATGAGCCAAAATATTTAAGGGTGCATTTTGGAAACTAAAGCATAGAAAAGAGAAGTTTTAGACAAAATTATTTCTCTTACCAAGATATAACCACACTCGAAAAACCATTTTTTTTCTGCATATAAATAGGCGAGAAAGTATCTAAATTTTAATTTATATTGTTCAAACTTCAACGCTTTGCTATTAATACTTAATGTCTTTCTTCTGCCAAATTTAATAAAAATCCGTCCATTAGTTTAAAAGTTAAGATGACGTCCTTTCGCTTTTTGAAAAAATCGAAATTAGGCGAAAAAGTATCTAAATTTCAATTTATATTGTTTAAACTTCAACGCTTTGATATTAATACTTAATGTCTTCCTTCTGCCAAATTTCATAAAAATCCGTCTATTAGTTTATAAGTTAAGATGATGTCCTTTAGAGGAATCCTGATAAAGTCCTGTTAGTCGTTGGACTAAAGTAAGGACTTATTATTAAAGATAAAGCTTCAATCTTACTTATATTTTATTATAAAGAGTTTTTAGTCAACTTAAATTGGGTTTTCAGATTTTTGAAATCTATTTTTTTTTTAAATAAATAGTTTTTGAAATTTTACGAAATTTTGATTTTGAAGCTTCCTCGCTTCTAAACCGTGGACGGCACACGAAAATTTTTTGCAAATTTTGTTTTCTATCCGAATATATTTCGATTGTAATTTTTATTATAAAAAAGTAGTAAGAAAAAAAATAAAATTAATTAAAAATGTGATAATTTGTGTTTGTGTGTGGAGCGGAGCGACTCCTTTTCAGGATATTTTGTGAAAAAAATTTCATAAAATTTTAATGTTTTTGGTTTTGCATAATTTTTGGAAAAATATCACTTAAATTGAATAATACTATAATTATATTTACTTTTATTTAAAAAATAATTAACCATTAGTGGCCGAGGACAAAAATACCCATAAAACGTAATTTATAATGTGGCTACAAGAATGTACAACACTATGATAAAAAAAAGACTTACTATACAGAGATAATTTCTTGGACGAGTGTTC
The DNA here is from genome assembly GCA_021234595.1 of Delia radicum. Taxonomy (NCBI): domain Eukaryota; kingdom Metazoa; phylum Arthropoda; class Insecta; order Diptera; family Anthomyiidae; genus Delia; species Delia radicum. Next base: position 109,534,463 of record CM037853.1, on the reverse strand, counting down.
ATGAAAGTTTTTCATTAAAGTAATGAAGTTTTCTTCACAATGTGAATGAAAACTTTCTTAAACTTGATACGAAATCTTCAATCTGTTAATAAAATTTTCTCATTAGTCGTATGCAATTTCTAATAAATGAAATTTTCATTAAATTTTATGAAAAACTGCATTAATTTAATGAAAAGTTTTAATGGACTAGTTTGAGTGACATTTCAAAGAACAAGCAATTCATTGATATTGTGCATATAATTCTCTCAGTGTAGGAAATATACTTTCCTTCTTTTTTTCTTTAAATTTTAAAAAGCAGATCTGAATGAAATTATTCTGTAAATTTCCTAAGTGGTCTTTTTTTTGTCGAAAAGTGAAAACAATAATTTTATAAGGATCACATTGCATAAAATAATTACTTGTATCAAGTGGAATTTTTATTTGTAGTCATAATATATGGGGGTTTTTGTCCCCAGTCCACTTACTGTTTAATATATTTGAAATAAAACTAAATATAATTATAGTCTAATCAAATTTAAGTGATATTTTTAAATAAAAACTTTGATGAAAAACAAAATTATCAATTTTCATAAAATGTCCTGAAAAATAGTCGTTCCACACTAAACACGAATTATAATTTTTTCAATTAATTTTTGTTCTTTAATAACTAGTTATTTTTATAATATAATAAAAACAACAATCTACGTTTTCAAATAAGGCACACTACCACCCCGGTTTGCGTCGATAATGTGGACCGGAGAAATGCGACGCAAACCGAAACTACGCAAAAAGAAACACGATTTCCCATACATTTGTACTGATTTCTATTCCATAACCTTTTATTTTAGCTAAAACACTAGTTTTCCGATTACAAAAAAAGGTTTAAAAAAATTACTTTTTTATTTTTTTGGAAAACATGTTTTTATTAAAATAAAAATTCATAAAAAAAATATAACATAAAATAAAAATTTAAAGGAATTCATCGTATTAAATTGATAGTCTGAAGCGATGCGATTATTTTCTATTATGAGCTTGAGACGTCTAAATCGATTACCATCTCTATAGTTCCATTTGGCAATCTTGCTGATTTTTTTATGACATGATCTAAAGTTTGTTGGATTGTAAGAGCTATTTTTCCAAATATATTCCCGGCAACATTTCTTTCAACTGCGATCTTCAAGCGGATCATTATTTTCAATTGCTTGCAATATCAACTGTATCGCTTCAGATATTAGCCGAGGTAAACTTTTTGTGTTCTGATTCACATTGTTTGTGTAAAAACAAATCGGGTTTCGACAAACGTTTTCATATTAACGACGCAAATCGAAGCATTTGCGGCGCAACTTCGAAGCCATGCGGCGACAGCTTCGAAGTCGCGTTTTAAAAAATCATTAAAATTAATTAAAAACTTGTTTTTCATTTTTATTAAATTCGTATGTCATATTTGATTCCAGGCTAAAGTGGGTTGATATTATTCCATGAGGTCAAAATTCCATATTTGAATGATTTTTGAGTAAAATAAATAAATGAAATGAAAAACTAAAATTAAATTCAGAAATTTTGTAGTTTTTGAATAGAAAAACACTTTTTTTTTTTACAAATTGGCCTTTTGCGGCCAAAATTCAATACGGTTTAACGATTGAAAAAAAATCGATATATTACATTTGAAACCACTTCCAATAAAACTGGAGGGTGTAATGAAAAATATAATTTTAAAGGACATCCTAATGCTTAACTTTTTGATATTTTATATTTAACGTGTCCTTATGATGATGTTGTTATTGTTGTTATAGCAACACAAACAAATCCTATTCACGACACATACAAATGCAGACAGACTAATACATTTATGTGCTTATTAGGGGAATTCGGGGTAGTTTATTTAAGGGGATGAATAAGTAAATTATATTTTTTCTAATATTAATACACTTTTATTCATTCTACACACAGAGCATATTGAAGACGAAAAATAATAATTTTTTTTTAATAAATTAATGAAACTTTTCTTCACAAAATAAACGGAAATTTTCTTAAAATTAATGAAAAGCTTTGAACCCATTTTTTTTAATGAAACTTCTTCATTGACAGTATGAAATATTTAATTAACAAAGTGAAATTTTACATACAATTTTATGAAAACTTGCATCAATTTAATGAAAAGTTTCAATGAACGAATTCCAGTAAAATTTCATGGATCTTATGCAAAAATTCATTAACGTCATGCAGATAATTCGCTCTGTGTACCTACTGCGTCTTTTTGTTTGAAAATAATTCACATTTTGACTACCAATGGTTCATATATGTCTCATTTTTACTTTTTGCAATTTTGGAAAAGCCTGCAGAACAATTTTAACAAAACTTGGGAAATGTAACCTGATTGTCTCAAATACTTACAAGGACAATCCAAAATCAGAATCGTATTTACGATTTTATTACGTTTTTGTTTGTAATTTTTTTACGATAAAAATTAGTATATGGACTAAAACAATTTTATATGATTATGTATGTGCCATATACTGTTTTATATTGTAGCATATACTATTTAATATTGCTTATATGGATTATATGGGTCAGCCTATGTTACCATATCAAATTAAGTCCATTTCTATAACTCTGGATTACTGAGATATTATTAAATAGCACCAAAACTCTGATACAATCGAATCAAATTATATATTTTTATATATTATTTTATTTTATCTAATTATACAAAAACAATTTCAGCACTTAACTATATCTGATTCAAAAAATATTTTTTAACCGGGATGTTAATTTTAGATATTGACAAAATCTTAAGTCATTCAGGAGCTGTATTCCATTAATATACATCTCCGATAGGGGGAGCAGTAAAGCGCCAAAAGCAGAATAAATTTTTTTTTTCGTCATAGGCCTTAGTCTCCACGAAATAAATGTACAAAAATGCATTTTATTTACACATCTCTTGTATGGACCGAATATGTTCAGTTTGGAATGAAGTTTTTAGTATTTTGGGGTAGTTAAAGCAATTTAAGTTGTGTTAAAGCTTATTAATGTTGTGTTAATAGAATGTTTTGTAAATGTGATTTTTTTTAAATTAATTTTAGAGACATGTTGCGAAAATACATATAAAACAACAAAGCCTGTAGACATAAGTCATTTTGTTATATAGTAAGCGAATGTTCGCTACTGTGGCCTGTTCGCTAAAGTAAACTTTTCGTTTTTTATTAATTGTTGTTGTTCGAATATGTGAAAATGTCATGAAGTGTAATTTTCGCTTTCACGATTTTAAAAAGTTTTGACGTGAATGCACATGATTTTCTTGGTGATATTGTGTTGTTACAGAAATATTTTCCGTTAAAATAAAATCTAAATAACAAACTAATTTTAAAATATTTTCCAAGACGGATTCATGCAAACGGTAGGAATTTTATTCACAATATAATAATAAAACTAATTCATTCCATATAAAGAATAAAAAAAGAAAAAAAAATTTTAAATATAAAAGTTTTATAATGTTCGCTAAAGTGGACCGGTGATATTTTTTTTATGCGGGTTTTAAAATTTTAGGCTATTTTAAATGTTTTGCATTAACTATTCTTGTCTAATTAGGAAAATTTGTCAAAATGGTTCATAAAAAATATTGTGCAAAGAAAACAGTCAGCTTTTTTACCTGTGTCTATTGTTAGTTAGAATATTCGTATTAATTACACTGTGTGGAAGTGATTTTATACTTTAACAGTGACATAGTTTAGGTTTTAGGTCTTATGTTTTAGGTCTTTAGAAATTTTAATGCCCTTCAGAATCTGAAGTAATTGTCAAAAAACTGTTTTAAGTCTTTGTGGACTAAAAAAAAACTTAATTACGCCATTTTTTATTATCGGTTTTAAAATTTCAAGCGTGCATGGAAGAGCGACAGTTAAGCATTCCTTATATGTATATACTTTTCGCTTATTTACTGAAAGACTGCCATAAGTCAAAAAATGTGATTTTTGGGTTATTGATGCAGACTTGAATCATAGAAAGATTCATTAAAAATTATATATTTCGTATATCATGCTAATATAATGGTCTCTCGATAATTAGCGCACTCATACCAAAGAAAATTTAATTAAAAACTCTATTTGCATTAAAAACGTGACCAAATAAATAGAGAGAGGGTAGATGAGAATGTTGAGTGAAAACTTTAAAACTCTTTTTCGGCAAAATCGTGTTTTTTTGTTATGGCAGTATTCTAGTAAATGAGCGCCATATGTATATTAGAGCGACTCAAGTTGTATGGAAGCGAAATTCGTGCAAGGTGTACCCCCCTCAAAATGAACATTGGTATTTTTTATGATGACATATAAAATATTTCGGCTCTTGCTTTGACCTCTCGTGAGCTGGACCATTTTAAAAAAGGGTCCATTTTTGCATGTTTTGTTAATTTAAGAATCTGTTTCCTTACCAACATATACAATATGTTTATCATAAGAAAGGTTTTTTTAAGGCGCGCCCAACTGTATATACAATTTGTCCAAGGACGATCATCCATGTTCTTTTTTAAGGATATTCTGTAAAAAAACAGTTTCTGAATTTTTTGTTCGGGGTTGTTTGTAATAAAAATGCCAAATTCATATATTTTAATCTTTAGTCGATTTAATTAAATACGGGTCTCAGCTTTTTTTTAAATTCGTGCTAGTTTTGACAAAAATGCAATGGGGTGGTAACTCTTAATAGGGCAATATGGGTATTAAACTTTTTCTGTTGCCAAGTACATCATCTTTGTATGTAAATAATTTAGATTTTTGCAAATTAGATGCATTTTACACGGTGCTCTGGAATATATATAAATGCAATTTTGTGGTAACTCTAATATGATAGCGGATTTAGAATGGATGAAAATAAGACTAAAGAAAGAAAAAAAATGATGCAAAAAAAATATGCCGCCAAAAAGTCGTGGATCATTTTTTTTTTCTTTCTTTAGTCCTATTTTCATCCATACATGATCCAGAAACTAAATCCGCTATCATATTAGAGTTACCACAAAATTGCATTTATATATATTCCAGAGCACTGTGTAAAATGCATCTAATTTGCAAAAATCTAATTTATTTACATACAAAGATGATGTACTTGGCAACAGAAAAAATTTAATACCCATATTGCCCTATTTAAAACAAAGAGTTACCACCCCATTGCATTTTTGTCAAAACGCGAACTAGCACGAATTTCAAAAAAGCTGAGACCTGTATTTAATTAAATCGACTAAAGATTAAAATATGTTAATTTGGCATTTTTATTACAAACAACCCCGAACAAAAAATTCAAATATCGTTTTTTTTTTTTTACAGAATATTGTATATTTTGGTAAGGAAACAGATTCTCAAATTAACAAAACATGCAAAAATAGACCCATTTTCAAAATGGTCCAGCTCACGAGATGTCAAAGCTGGAGCCAAAATATTTTAAATGTCATCTTAAAAAAGTCCAAGGTTCATTTTTAGGAGGGTACATGGAGCACTTTTTGTCGTGAGTCGCTCTAATGTATATATGTTTACAAAACCTATGTATAGAAATTTTCAATAATATCTGTATTTTATAATTTACATAATTTTTTTCTAACTTTTTCAATTTTAATGGCAACATTTGTTCAGGAAACATATTTCTATCTAATGTATTCTGAAAGTTCATTTAATTCAAAGTTTAATTAGCTTTGTTTTTAGTTTGAAGCAATCGCTTAAAATTTAATAATATGACATTTAGTTTTCTAAATTACCACTTCTCCCCCAAATTTCTCATTTCACCCAAAAATATTTTTTGTTTTTTAAAAATGTATAGAAGAATAAGTTAGTCCATTAAACAGTCTGTAAGATGTGGTTATTGAACGAATGAAAAAATCGTTGGTGTGGTTTTCTATAAAAGAGTGTTTACATTTCACCCCAAATTCCCCTACACAAAACTACAGGGGATGTAATGTTTGTGATTTGCACTCATTATATTACCAAAAGGTTGGTTGGGTTATTTCTTTATACATTTTTATACATACTTATGCAATTGACTGCGTATATTGTTTTAAACTTGTATACAATGTTTTTGAAACAGATGCTTCACACGTGTTGTTACCATTTCAAAAAAAAAAAATCTTTATATTTGGTTGAACTTTTATTGTAAATTTTTCTTTTAATTGCACAGTCAAAGCTCGGTATAACGAATACTCGGTATAACGAAATCGCGATATAACGAACGAACAATATGTTTGCATTGACTACCTAAAATAACGAATTTTTCTGAAAATTTATACTCGATTTAACGAACAATTGGTAAAAAATATGTAGAAATAAAAAAAAAAAAAAATATTAATAAAAAAACTTTTGTTTTTGTTGGAGAACCTCTTAATTTACGCGTGTATCAACTATTGTATATTTATTTTCTATTTTCAATAAACGAAATTTTTTGAGAAATTTTAAATGTGAAGTCGATTTAGTACAAAAAGTTGTTGCGATATAACGAATATTTCGATATAACGAATGGGCCTGACAACATTCATTATACCGGGCTTTAACTGTATTATGAGTTTCGTATTCTTAATAAGAGCACTTAACTTTAATTTTATTGCTATTTTTTTCCCCATTTATAAAACTTTTGTTGTTTTACTATGGCAACTAACGTATGTATTAAAATTATATTTCAGTACTAAGTATATAGAAATTTGACTCTAAAGAATAGAGTAAAAAAAAATATATTCTAAACACTAGGGTATTCAAATTACTCGGGTTTGGTTTTGTTCGAGTAAATGAGTAAATCGATTTTGAGGTTTTCAACCTACTTGATTAATCGAGTAAGATTTTAAAATTACTCGACGAACTAGAACAATTTCAATAGTTTCATTATTTTTTCCTTAAAAATACATAATTACACACACAATAAATACAAAATCAGGAGCTCCGAAATGTTTTTTTTTTTTTTTTATTAAAATTTAAAAAAGTATGCTATTGAAGTCAATTTTAAAGATTTTTTTTTATTTCTTACAAAAATCGACTTTGAGAAAACAGTAGGGCAACAACTTTTAGCAGATCCAAAATAAAATGCCATAACAGTCTATGCTTTCAAAAAATATAAAGAAATATTATTATATGACTTTTTCTCGATCGTTAAAAAAGTTTCCGCATCGAATTCCTTGAAGTTTTGATGACAGATTTTTGTTCGATTTTATTTTTATTTGCAAAATAGATAGTTTTTAATTTAAGTCATTAAGTTGAACATAGATCCGAATGAAAGAAAAAAGTGAACGGCTCAATCCGAGCTGTAACACCAAAATATGATGATGAATTTAGTTTAATTTGAGTCTTGCTCAAAATTTTAACACTATTTAATAGTGTTGCGATTGATGCGAATTTTAATGTAAAGCAATTACAATAAAATGATGTTTTCGGTCGCGAACGTACGATTAAAACATAGATAAGAAACAAAGTAAAAATTAACCGTTAATCGAAATTTTTTTGTTCTCCTTACACTTTCTCTTTTTAATTGATTATAATAGAGAGATTTTGAAGAAAGAGTGCAAACATAACATATTTTTTGCATCTAAAATAATTAAATATAAAAATGTCTTTAGAAGTAGCTTAAAAAGAAAAAATAAAATTTTCCAGTTTTCAGCCAAATTTCCTCAAGTAAAACTGCTGAGATATGCTATGAAAAACATTGTAAAAACATAGACTTTTTTTATAATTCTAAACAATAAAACACGTTGATTATCAACATTTTATTTCTCGATCCTAGTTGACCATTCGGAGGAAATGCCCATATTTAAAAATTTCGGAATTTTTGGTCTTAAATTTTTTTTATAGTTTCGTTTTCTGTAGTTGTGCAAGGATATTTTAAAAATATCTTTAGAATTTGCTAAAAATGTGATATTTAAGGTATTAGGCTTGGTGCCGCGCTTTTTTGCTCCAAAATGACCAATGAAACATATTGTTTTGTATGTATAGTATTTGCCATGTCGTGGTGTCATGCGAAAGCGTTATACCCCTGCTAAACAAATATACATAATACGTAAATTACAACGGTAACTGACACACTGCTTTATATTTTATAAAAAAAACTCTGCGTGCGCCCCGGTAGGCTAGTTGGTAGCGTGCTGGCTTATCAGTGCGGGGGTCGTAGGTTCGATACCCACCAGAGGCACTGGTCTGTTTTCGCTACAAACGCGCCGAAGGCCATATCAGCTAGTGCTCGGTTAGAGTAATATGATATAATTTGTAAATATATGATTATTAATTAGTAAAAAAAAAATGTGTTTAAAAAATAAAAAAAACCATTTAAATGTTTGTATAAAATATATACTGAAATAGAGCATTTTGATTTACTCGATTAATTGATCAAAATTGTTCGAGTTATTTGTTACTCGAAATTGGTCATTTTAATTACTCGAGCAATTGTTTGATGAAAATTCATCGATTAATCGAGTAACGGTTAACCGATTGAATACCCTACTGAACGCACAGTAATTGTAAATTTGATAACATCACAGTGTTTGGTGTCTTCAAAATATCAAAAACAAGAAATAAAATCTTTTCTTAAAACTCTTCTGTGCTTTTAAATAGAGATATCACAAATAGTGTATTCGGCACATTACCGAATATTTGGTATTCGTTTTGAACCGAACAGTTCTCTTATTTATTTCCATATAATTTTATATATTCTTTTGACCGAATAACTCGGCCGAATAGTGATGTTATTTGATATTCGGCCGAATAATCAAAACATGGCCAATACCAAATAGTAATCAAATATTCATGATATCTATAATTTTGAATAATCTCAAAATTTCCATTATTCGAGAACTTTTGAAGTGTTCCCAACTACAAAATAAATTTCGCAATTGCAAATGAAACTTCCGATATCAATTGAAATTTTTTGAAATTAAAATAAAAAATCATAAGTGTCGTTTGTAAATTTTAAATGGAAGACCTCAATTTAATTTGAAAATTTTTAAATTAAATATAAAAAATCTTAATTTATTATGAAGTTTTTTAAATTTGATATGGAAAATCCTAAATTATTTTGAAATTTTCTCAAAGTGGTGTACTTACGGCCTAGGTACTCTCACACCTGTCATGTTTTGATCCTGATTTGGTCCTGATTTGAACCGAGATTCTTTGAGTTTGATCGATTTGGCAAACATACAAAACTACAAAACATATTCTTAAAATTTCTAAATTTGCCATAAAGTATGTTTCGATTGAATGTCTTAACTGGTACCCAAAATAGAAAAGCATTACCATATAAATAGTTATATAACAAATGCAGAAACGGCAATATCATGTCATTACTATTATCACTTCCAGTAATGACACCAGCTTACTCTTTGCATTATTTTAATACATATAATAAGTACTTACTAATAACTAGTTAATTTGCCCACTATGTTAATGCAAAAAAAAAAAATACGATATAGCTCAGGTGGTAGCTTGACTGAAAACCTGGAGTTCCTGGTTCGAAACCCGTGTGGGCAGATTTTATTTAAAAAAGTTGTTTTCAATAATATATAAATATATTTTATTAAATTTAGTGTTTTTTTGAAAATTTACTTTTAGACTAATTATTTTTGTCCATACTAGTAAGCATATATCATATATTTTGTGATTTTGCGTAAGGTGTTTAGTAATGATATGTCATATATAAAAGTAATGAACTTTGTAATGACAATTCTAAGTACTTGGCATTAATCATCTTATGTAAAAATAATAAGTCGAGAAATAGATTATCAAAAAAAATTTTAAATATTTAATTTTTATTTGAAATAATGATAAAAATAAGTACTTATTGTTAACGCATTGAAATAATGGGAAAAATAACAAGTTACAAGTACACATAGAGAATTCCGTGGACGAGTTTTAATGAAATTTTTTTCACTAAACTTCATTTACAATGTGAGTGAAAAATTTCTTAAACTTTATGAAAAAGCTTCATAGTTTTAATGAAACTGTTTTTAATGAAGGTGTATGAAATTCTTAATAAGTAATATGAAAGTTTTCATATAATTTTATGAAAAACTATATTAATTTAATGAAAAGTTTCAATGGACGAGTTCCAGTGACAATTCATAGATTTAATGCAAACATTCATTTATATCATGCAGATAATTCTCTCACTGTATGTATTTTTTTTTGTATTAAAGTACTGAAGAGAGTAAGCTGGTGTCATTACTGGTCGTCCGAAAAATAATGACATGTTATGTTTAAGTTTTGTGCGTATTTTTTTTTTCTCAATAATTTTATTATTTGATATTAAAGTGATTATATTTAACATTAATGTTTGTACAATTCATTAGATGTACGTACGTGTACTACTTTTAATTGCAAAAATTTTACTAAATGTCCTCGTGTGTAGAATAATAATAAAAGTGAAAAATATATAAGGACGAAATCTTTATAAATTTACGGCATCTCTGCAATTAAATAATTAAACAAAGAACTTTATAGACCACTTAAGGAAATAAAGTTTGCAGCTTTTAAAATACTTTAAGTACATTCTAACTTAAGTATATGCTGCCCTTTTAAATGAGCAATGTAAAATATATACACTGAGAGGATTATCTGCATGATATTAATGAATTTTTGCATATAAGTAATGAAGATGCTCTTGAATACGTCGACTGAAACTTTTCATTTAATTAATGCCAGTTTATTAAACTTTTCATTCACTCAATGAAGGAGTTTCACAACGAGTATGATGCTTTCATTAATTTTAAGAAATTTTTCGTTCTCTTCTTGAAGGAAAGCTTCGTTAGTTTAGTGAATATGTTCATTATTTTTCGTCCACTAAAATTCTCTGTATTAAAAGTAAACATTTTTCATTTGAAGAAAAATATTCCAATATAAATTCAACGATTTATATGAAATTAAAACAACCTGTCTCAGTTTTTCGGCCAACGAAAAATTTCGAATTTCGAAATAGAAACTGCACAAGAATAATGCAATTTTTAATAAAGCAAGTTTGATATTCTTAATGGCTATTTTTATCTCATTTTTTATCAAATGGTAATAGTAAAAAATAGTAACATTAAAAAGAAAATATATACATTTTTTAGGATTTTAAAAACGACTGAAAATTTTTGTTGTTTTTTATGAAAAAAAATCTTAATAACTTCTGCAAGACTGATGGGATTTAGATGAAACTAAGCCAAGTAAAATTGTGGTATTCCTATGGAATACCAATACAAACTGCCAACAGTACCAATATAATGGTACTGGCAAACCACTGCTACTTTTGTTAAATCCACTGTGTTAACAATTACCAAATTACAACTAATATTGTACTAGGAAAACATTATTTTGTTTGCAAAGCATGTGTTTTACTGGCAAAATTCATTGCCAATATTGTTTGTGCCAATATTACAACCATTTAGAAGCATTTTTTTTAATATATTATTACATTTAATATGACGTACCTCTAAGATTAAGACCAAACTATGTTTATTATATATATTTTTAAAAATTAATTTAATTTAAGCTATGTATTTTAAAAGCACCAAATTATTTGAATTACCAACGTTATGCCAATGGTGGCAAGTTCGCTAAAACCATCGGTTTAACCACTCTTGTCAATCAGGTAATACACTTAGAATACTATGTAGGTAAAAACCACTGCGAATGTAGTTGAAAACAAATGAAATTCATTTAAAGAAAGGACGACTTACATTACAATAAATTCAACTAACATTGTCATTTGTTTTTTAATGTTCAAAAAATGACTAACAATTGTAGTAAAAATGAACCACATGGTAGTAAAAAACATTGATTTTATTAAGTAACAAAAAACAACTGTAAAAAAATTAATGTAAAATCATAAAACAGTCATTTGATGTGGTTTGTTTTTTTTAAATGAACTACAAGGTTAGTAAAAATTTAATTTGTTCTACAAATGACTGACATGTACATTAAAAATAAAGAAACTGTATTACAACCCAAACAACTACATATTTTTAAAGCAGAAGTTCCCTGATTGTAGGAAAATACTGTCAATATTGTTAGTCCCCACGTTCTACCAACGCATAACCGACCATCGCCGACGTTTTGCCAATACTGTGCCGATTGTATTTTTCTGCCTGGGTGCTTATATAATGCCGAAAAAATGTGTTCTCCAATTTTACAAATTTTTACACACATCGATTGTTCTTAGCAAACTTAACAAAAAATGTATGCAAACTTTATAAAAACCTCTATAGTTCAAAATTTGCAAACAAACAAAGTTATAAGCGCTATGGGCACAGAGGGAATTCCTTGAGCTTGTTTCATAGATCTAATGCAAAAATTCATTGATGTGATGCATAAAATTCTCTCAGTGTGGGAGTAAAACATCGTTCGCTTAAAATTTGATTTTTCTAAAGATAAAAATTTTTAATGTGAATATTACAAATCTAAGCCAACTTTCACTAAACTGATGAAGTTTTCTTCAAAATGTGAATAGAACATTTTTTAAACTTTAAAGAGAAGCTTCGCAGTTTAATGAAACTGTTTTTAATGAAACGTTTTCCTTAGTTGTATGGAATTTTTAATAAAAAAAATTAAATTTTATGAACAACTTCATTAATTTAATACAAAGTTTCAATGAACGACTTCCAGTGACACTTCATAGATATAGTGCAAAACTTCATTAATATCATGCATATAATTCTCTCAGTGTATTTGTAAAAATATTAGAACAAAATATTTGGCCAAAATGACCTAAACATAACAGATGTATGTAAAATTTAAATTCGCTCACAAAGCAACCCCAATTAAATCTGTTCCTTAAATTTTTTTACATTAATAAAAATTTTTTGAAAAAAAAGGAAAACTGAATCTTACTGGAAACCACACTGAAAGAATTATCTTCACCTCTGCAATGCAATTCTTCATAGCGTTAATTGAAATTGTCACTGGAATTCATCCAATGAATCTTTCCATAGAATAAACACTCAAAAAAGTTAGTAAAGTCAGCAACATTTTTAGCCGGGAGTGTTCTTGCAGAAAAATTGCTAATATTAGCAAAAAAATTAGTAAATTCAGCAAAAATTTTGCTTTTGAAATGATTCGAGTAATTTATGAAAATCTTTATAAAACCAAAGACTCATTCCGACAATGAAGCTTTCATAGAATTTATGAAACAGTTTCATAAAATTCTATAATATTAAGAAATTTCATTGAATGAAACTCTTCATAAATGTCTTGAAAAAGTGCATTGTGGTTAAGCCAAAGAAACGTTTCATTAATATATAAAAAAAATTTCATAGAAGTCAAAATAAAAAAGTCTTCATTGAATTAATAAGGCATTTTATAAAATATGTTGAACACTTCATAATTAAATCTTAAAAATTAGGTTCGAAATGTAAAAAAATTAATGAAATTGTAAAATTTGATAAAAAACTTGAAAAGTTAAGTACTTGAAGCAATTTTATAGCTCTAAAGAAGAATTTTATTAAATTTATGAAGAGATAGTTTATGAATATTTTTTATGAAACTATCAAATTTTAAGAAAACAAGTTTATGAAAAATGTCATAGTAATAATGAAATTGTTCATTGAATCTGCGAAAAAAAAATTTATGAAACTGTTTCAATAATATCATAAAGACTAATTCTTTCAGTGCAGCAGTTTTAACTTTTTCAAAATTGGATCATTTTGACCCAAACGTCCTGTTGTTAATGTATATTTGGCAGTTGTTTGAAATTTTTTTTTTTGTGTTAGTGTAAAATCTGAAAATATACATTCAATACAATCATTTCCTGTTAAAAAATATAATATGCCAAAGAAATTATTATTTATAATTTTCAATTGAGAAAATAAACTAAATGACTACATTTAAAAATATTTTATATGCATACTATGAGTATTTTTTAAAATTATTGGCATAGAACTAAATAAACCAAATACGAGAATTATCGATCCCATTTGGAATACACTGAACTGGTCATTATTGTCATAATAATTCAAAATTTTCAACTTATAAAACTTTTTGTTAAATTACAAATAGTGCACACAGAAAAATAAAGTACCAACCGAATTTAAAAGTGTATTTTGGTGGATGCAACCAATAATTTCAGTTGGTACAACCATATATAAATGTAATTTCAGAATATTTTGGTTGGAGCAACTAAAATTCTGTTGTACTAACCGAATTATGTTGTCATAACGAGTTTTTAGTCGTACTCAACGATTTATGTCGCTGCAAACCGAATTTCAGTTGGCAAATGACAAAATTTTTCTCTGTGTGTGCTTACCCAGAAGCAGTTCTGGAAGGCATTATTTAATTACCGAGCGCTTTCGAAACAGTTCCAGAAGCATGATTTTTTATTCACCATATCCCACTTGGTATGTCTCTTTTAATCAGACGAAAAGCGATTCTTTCATGTGCTCGAAGAAGCAATAAATTCATACCTTAGTATGCAATAAAAAGAGTTTTTTTGTGTGTTGTCAACATTAATGCTTCATGATATTCATTAGGGTGGGGCGATTTGAACATCTTAATGGGCGCTTCGCGTTTCTGATTCTTGGGATTGTACTGAGCAAAAAAGTCCACTAGACCATACGTCTACGGTGAAAATCGAGCTTCCACATTTTGACTTTTTAGCCGTATTTTGTGAAAGTAACAATGTGTGGGATGGACATATCTCAGGAAGTAGGAGGAGCTTATCCAAGATTATGGTATCAATCTCTTCTTTGGAAGATTCTCTAGCAGATTAATGCATCAATCATAATTGTGGGTGGGGTTTAAGGGGTTAATTTTTAATTTCAAAATATGGTCTAGTGGACTTTTTTGCTCAGTACAATCCCAAGAATCAGAAACGCGGAGCGCCCATTAAGATTTTTTCCTTCCATACTAATCGCCCCACCCTAATATGCATTCTTTATTGCTTCATTGTATGCATTATTCACTGCTTCAAAGAAGGCATTTGGGGAAGTACAGCAGAATGCCTTCCCTAATTTCTTTATTATATGCAAGGTGAAGCATACAAATGTAGGTACCAAAGTGAGTTTATTTTTTGCTGGGTAGAGAAAAAAGCTTTATAACTATTATTTTAATGAAAATTGTTTTTTAATTTTAAAGTTTTTCAAAAAAATTTGTTTCTAGTGTTAAAATATCTTCTGCCCATGATAATTTGCAAATACACATATATTTTCTTATTTCACACAAAGAACTTGTCAGCTTGATTTCGATTTTTATTTATGTATTTCATACGGCAATGTTTCCAAATGTGGCCCTACTCCTGGTATATGGGCGATATAAAAAAAAAACTAAGTGGAATATTTCACACACCTCAGCTTATAGGCCAACACCTTGGTCACTTTCGGCTATAGACACTATTCTTGTGGCACCAAATATAAAAAATTTATATAAAAATTTTGAAAACAACAAAAGGTCCACATGGCGAACATGTACTGTGGATTTTATCATGTAGTAAGATTTTAATTTTTGTATTATAAATGCAAAAATTGTTTTTTCTTATAAAGTTGATTTTTGCTAATTAATTTTTGCCATATGTATAAATTAAATAAAATTAATATAAATTAATATAAATTTATATATTCATATAAATAATATCGCTCATTTACTTCAAGACTGACCTTACTCAAAAAACACGATTTTGCAGAAAACGAGTTAAAAGTTTTCAATCCATATCTGCCTCGCTTGACCCTTTCTCTATTTATTTGGTCACGTTTTTATAAATACGGGGGTTTTAATGTATTTTTCTCTTAGTGAGAGTTGTGTGTGAATTCGCTAATTATCGAGAGACCCGTGAGTAGCATAGTTTATATATGAAGAATATACTCTTTGCACCCACTTTAAAGAAAAAATAAAATATATTATCCAATATCTCGAAAAGTATACATGATATTAATATGAAATTTTTACACAATATAAAACATGATATAACTAATAAATCTGCATCATTAACTCATTTTGACATGACAGTCTGGCAGTAAATATTAAAGTGAGCATATTATGTAGTAGACATATATGTGGATATTAATGTGTATATGACCATATCAAAACTTTTCGAAAAACCAAATCCAAAATAAATTATATGTGATTATATGCGCCATAACATATTAATATTATATTAGAAATTTTATATTTATATAATATTATATTAGGAAAGATATGATTGTATATGAACGTTTTTACTCGGGATGTTTAAAAGACATATATGCGAGTTTAAATAAGAAGACAATTGGAAGAAACCATACGATATTGACATTTAAAATCATACATAGATTATTGTATATCCTATTATCTTAAATCAGATATAATCTTATGGTATAACGTATAATTTGATTAAATTGGTTTAGGACAAAATCCGGTTAAAAATATATCAAATCACTTCAAATTGTATCTAAATAAATCTAATGAGATCAAATTGAATGTATTTTGATACAATTTAGTCGGTCCATTTTTCTGATGAAATTTCATATAGTTATGGGTCACATTAAAACATAACGGTTTTTTCAATCGGGCTATTCACTTGTTATGTTAAACTCAATGACAGTCTTGACATATTCATGCAACAACTCGCACAAAAAACGAAAGTTTCATTTTAGCGAACATACCACTTTAGGGGTAATTTCCTTATACAATTTTTTTTTGTTACAATTTATTTGCTTGGAATTTAAAAGAACATTTGTATGTATGAGAAATAAAATAAATAAATTCCAAAAGAAAATATTCACATCAAATTGATTTTAGCAATATGGAATTATTTTGATTAGCTTTGAAATGTGTTTATTTGAAATTTTATATTATTCTCAAACAATTCTTTATATCAAGTTAATAAAAAAAAAAAATTACCGAAAATGTTTATTGTTGAAAAACCTGCCCGTACTCTTTTATAATAAAATTTTCTTTGTTTCTCTCGGAAATAAACACTCCCAAATTTTATTAAATATTTATTTATCATGATAATAGTGTTTTCCTTTATTTCAACCAATCAAAATCTATTTGTGTATTAATTTATTTCATAATCTTATCTTATTGTTTTATAATGGATTTTTTTTTTATTGTTTCATTATCAAAACAGACATTTTTATTCAGTAGGTTTGATATAAATTTAAAACAATTGTTTTAAAAAATGCCGTTTTGTATAAAATGAATACCTTTAAAACACAAGCTGTCACTTTCATACCAATAATCTAAAACAATTGGTTAACAAACTCATTTAATATTTTCAAATACTCTAAACACAAAAATTTGTTGATACTTTTTCAAATACACACATATTTGCTATTGATTATATAATATTGTTAGAAATGTTTTAAATAAAATTTCAATAACATTGAATAAAGGGTGATTTTTTAAGAGCTTTTGGATTTGATTTAAAAAAAAAAAAACACATAAAATTTAGAGAAAAGTATAAAATCTTTATTTGAGTCCATAGAACGATCTATATAATTCACTGTTTAAAGATGATTTCATGTAAATGTTGACCGCGGCTACGCTTCATATGGTTCATACGCTGGGTCCAATTTTGGCATACTCTCTCCAACTTAACGCCCAGTATCTCACTACTAAATTCTTCAATATTGACTTCCAGTGCGGCACCCGTTGCGGGCTTGTCCTTATAGACATGAGCCTTAACATAGCCCCGCAAAACATAGCCTAAAGGCGTTAAATCACGCGATCTAGGCGACTAATTAACTTGTTGAAAACACATGTCACCCAAGTCTAGCTCTTCCATTTTGGGCAAAACAAATTTGTAATCATCGCACGGTAGCGCTCGCCATTCACAGTAACGTTTCTGCCTTCGTCGTCTTTGAAAAAGTACGGTCCAATGATGCCACCGGACCATAATCGATACCAAAAAGTGCATTGTTCGGTATGCATTACCAGTTCTTGCAATTCTTCTGGCTGCTTTTCACACCAAATACGGTAATTTTGCTTGTTCACGTATCCATTCAACCAGAAATGAGCTTAGTCGCTAAACACACTTTTTTCCGATAAAAAAGTGGATCTTCATCCAACTTTGCCAGCGCCCATTCACCAAAAGTTAGCCGTTGTGGTCTTGCACCAGCTTTATTTTAAAATTTTAAAACTCGTTCACAGTGATTGCGCCGTTCGCAATTGCTGCGAAGAATCGATAGTTCACGGTCATCAACAACACTGGCGGATACAGCTCCGATATATTCCTCTGTCCGCACTCTACGTATGCGTGTTGGTGGTTTAATGTCCAATAATGTAAATTTTGGTGCTTACTTTAGTCACAAGATTCCGAATAGCCGCCTCAGAAGGTCGCCCAAACTGACAATAATTTGGAAGAAGAGCACGATGCACTTTCTTAACCGAGCATGAATTTTGATAATAAATTTCAAAATATGTAATTTTTGACTATAAAAAAATATTTTCGATTATGTCGCTTTATTTCCAGGAATATTCAACCATTAATACATACACCAAATATTTTCTAAAAAAACATGTTAAAATCTTGCAATTATTTGATATAAAATTCTCTGATTTTTATATATTTTAATAAACCGAAGGATTCGGCGGGATAATACTAATATTCGGCATTCGTGCGAATAACTAAAACATGCGGAATATCGAATAGTGACTAAATATTTGTGACAACTCCGATAAAAATTCACTGATTTAAACACAGTTTCATATACCGAAAAATTCGAAAAGCTTAAACATCCCTAATACCGAATAATGATCGAATTTTAGAGAAATCTGTGCAAATTAAGCAAGAGTTAAGATATTTAAAAAAAAAAATAAAGCAAACAAATTTTGATCACTTTTTCAATAGTAGCTATTTGAAATGTCTATAGAAGCACCAAACACACAAACAAATAAAAACCTTTTTCTATCACGAAAACTACCGATTCAATTAATTTAATTTCTGAAATTCCACCAGCAACGAAATTTGCTAATTCAATTGAAAATTGATAGCTCTTTAATTGAATTATTTTTCAATTAAATAATAAATTTGCTTAAAAAGTGATCAATATTGTATACAAAAAGCAAAAAAAAAAAAAAAAAACAATTGTTGCCATACCAAATGTTTTTTTATAGCTTGCATTTCATAACATTGAATTAAAATCGGCATGTAATTCTCATTTAGTTAGCCGATTTATTTATACTTATGTGAAGAAATTCACACAGAAACAAACATTTTTTTTTGCACAAATTATCCCTTTTTGCTAAAACCAATGTATTTCTTTTTTTTATTAATTTTTAATTAATTTTTAATTAATTTTTAATTAATTTTTGCATTTTTTTTTGTTTAAACAAATATCTAAATATTTATTAAACAAAATTTAACTTAAAAAATTATATTTATTAATTTTATGATATTTTAAAATAAATGTATACAGTAGAAACTCGATTCTTGCACGTAATGAAAACCGGGCTCGGTGCAAGTTTCGAGGTTGTCGCAAGTACCGAGTATTAATTTCCCATACCAAATAAAAGGCACATACATCTGTTTAGAATCTAAGTTTAATATTTCAATTCAAAACACTTAAGTTCAACGCATTCGTGTAACAGTAGATATATATTTTATGTGGAATTAAAGGAATTTAAAATTTTTGTTTGTTTTGTACAAAGTCGCTTGTTCAGTACTGATTCTTAGTCTCTGGAGCATCATAATATCGTCTAATGAACGTTAATATATATACATAATACAAAAATGTTGCAAGTATCGCGTTCAAAATTTTCGGATGTCGCAAGTACTGAGTGCGTAATGAAAAATATTCCTATGTTGCAAGAATCGAGGTGTGCAAGTATCAAGTATGTGCAAGAATCGAGTTACTACTGCATTTAGATTGAACCTAATGAAAATTAAAAAATCTAATTTAAATGAATTTAAAATATTTATTACTAATACATAAACATTTACAAAAAACAACTACATACATAAATATTACAAAAAGCAACAACAACATGTTTTGAGCGGTAGTATAAAAAAAATGTCAAGCAAGTTCCGAAATTGAGCAAATATTTAATTGATTCAATTAATTTTTAATTGACAGGTTTTAAAATTTTCAACAAATCGATTTAATTGAAAAAAGTAAGGAAATATTTTTTTCTGTGAATGTGAAATGTGATTTGCAAATTAATTTTAAAGTTAACATTCTAATCTACTTACCGATGCATGAAATGTTAAAATATAGACATATAATTTTTGCTATTAAATATTGAAAGTATGTCTGTAAAGAAATGTGAAAGCAATTGTAGTACAAAGCCGCCAAAAATTTTAATGAGACAAAACGGAATTGATCCAATTTTTTTTATAAATAATAACCCGCTATTCAGGGTTATTTTTGCAAAAAAAAATACTCCTTTATTTCAAACATGGTTTAAATAAACTGAAAAGTTAGTTCACACAACAATTTTATTTTCATATCGAATTTTTAACTTTGTTACGCTGCCATTTGTACATCCGTTGAAGAATCACTTAAAAAATTTACTGAACATCTCCAATGTGTACTAAATGCATTGGTGTACTCAGTTTTTGCAAATTCTCAAAAATGACTTTTGGCAAAAAAAAAAAAAAAAAACTGGTTGTCTGGCCCTAAGTGCGTTGGCCAAACGTTAAAAATTAAAAAAATTTGGTACTTTCAAAATACCTTAAATTCAATTAATTTGGAAATGTTTTTTTAAAACCAGCAACGCAGATCAGTTTTAGTCTTTTAAATAAATAATTGCTGATTGAACTTGTTAAATATAATAGAATAAAATATAATAGAATAAAATAAAATATAATAAAATAATATTGTCAAAACACTTGCTTTGCAAAAAAATTTGTGTTTTTCGAGAACAATAATAGTTGTAACTTTGGAAATTTCTAATGGTGTGGTTTTACAAAAAAAAAAACAATGGTATGCCAGTACTAAATTTTTTGTACGGTTGGCAATTTCTACCTGTATTGTCTTAAGTTATACGAAATTTTAAGTTACCAACCAAAAACAGACATTACCAAGTAATTAAGCGTGTAAGTAGTGCACAAAGGGATTCACTAGTTACTCTATTTACTCGCTTGATTACTTTTGTTCGCGATGACCCAACATTCATTCGCTTGCAAACAAATGAGAATAATGAGTTACCTGATTGGTTACTTATAGTGATATAATAAGTAATTTTAACTATATTAGGAATAAGTGGTTATTCACAATAATATAATAAGTGGTTATCAAGGAGTTACAAAGTAAGTGCTTATCTTTAAGTTATTTTTTTAAAGAAATTTTGAAGAAAAATTTAAAATAACTTTAGCTCTGAAAATTTACTTATAAACATTTTTCAAACAAATTAATACAATATTAAAATTATACATATGAAATCGATGCTTATGTAATCAATTACCAATTACCAATAACTCATTATTTTGCAATTATATATAAGTACTTCTATAACACATTATCAGTAAGTCATTATTTTGCATTTTAAAGTAATGTAATAGGTAATGTCCTATCATTACTTGGTAATCAATACGGTAATGCCCTGTCATTACTATGTTTTTGCTGGGTAGTTTAAACTTTATGCCATTTCTTATTTTATATAAATTTTTAATTTTTTTATTTTCCATATTGAGCACAAAAACTATAAAATTTTAAAAATAATTCATAAAAATAATTTAGGCTTATTAGAGAAACTGTGTTAAATAAAAGGTTCATTTCCCTATAATTGGATAGAAAATATTCGATTTAAACACTTGTATGGTATCGCACACCTGGTTCAAAAGTGACTAAACTCAAAATTTTAATTTTTCAGAAATCGAAAAAAAATATTTGCAACTTCATACCAATTGAAACATAAAGAAAGACATTACTATTTTTTAGCTACAGTTAGCAACAACAAAATCCACAGATATTTTTTTTATAGTTAAACAAGTGTATTGTGCATAGTTTAAGCATATAAACCCGAAAAATTAAAATTTTGAGTTGAGTCATTTTTTAATTAGGTGTGCGATATATATTATATAGCCATACCTGTATGTTCTAGGGTTGCCACATGGCTTGGAATGAGCTTGATTTTCAAGATTTTTTAGGTCTTGTCAAGTGTCAAGATAAAATATATTTTATTAATCTAAAACACTTGTTCACGTTTTAAAGTTTATTTTTAATTTTTAAAATTTAAAAAAAGTTAAATTTAAAAAAATGTATCATCAATTGTTTAACCACCAAACCCCAACACTGATTCTTATATTTTTTCCCCAAACCCATAATTCATTTTAATTTTTAACTTAAAAAGTACCAAAACTTGCAATTTTCCCCCCATACACAACATTGAGTTATTGCTTGATTATAACTATTAATAAGACAAAATTTTGATGAAAATTGTAAAAATTTGTTATTAACTCCCAAAAGAACAGAACCAGTTAAGTCTGGTACTAAAAGTACAAAGTAAAGGGTGTCCCAAGAAGAGTGCAATTTTTAAATTTTAAATAAAACACAGATATTTAAAAAAAATCCTGAAACTTTATTATATCGTAAAGTAGACAGAATGAGGTTATGTATGGAACAATATATCGTGCAGATGGCCGCCGCTGCTTTGCTGGCATGCACGCGATCTTTTAATGACATTTTCAATGACCGTTTTGCATGAATGCTGCGGTATTTCATTAATGCAGCGTCCAATTTCCTCTTTTAAGGCTTGAGTCGTCGTTGGCTTATTCGCGTAAACCATCGACTTCAAAAAACCCCAAAGAAAAAAATCTAATGGTGTTAAATCTAGGCGGCCAATTCTGATCTCCAAAACGCGAAATAACACGACCGGGAAATGACTGATGCAGCAATTGAATTGTTTCTCTGGCTGTATGACATGTGGCGCCGTCTTGTTGGAACCACATGCCCTCCACATTCATTTCTTCAATTCTAGGAAAGAAAAAACTGGTTATCATTTCACGATACCGAACACCATTGACTGTTTGCGCTTGACCTGCCTCATTTTCATAAAAAAAGGTCTAATAATTCCTCCAGCCCAAAAACCACACCACACAGTGACACGTTGAGGATGCATTTGCTTCTCGTGAATCACTCGAGGATTTTCCTCACCCCAAATGCGACAATTCTGCCTATTGACGAAGCCATCAAGATGAAAATGCGCCTCGTCACTGAAGATGATTTTATCGGCAAAATCAGCATTTTCATGTTGTCTCTCCAATACCCAATTAACGAACTCCCTTCGCTTTCCATGGTCAGCTGGCTTCAGTTCCTGAGTCAATTGAACTTTGTATGCATGAAGATGCAAATCTTTCACCAATTTCCTGAGCTCGGTGTCGAATTGAGGTGGATGGATTTTGAGCAACATCATCACGTACAGCTGCGACATTTTCGGTCGGTCGACCTGGTCGATGGCGCGTTGTTGTCTTTACATCACTAACAGACCCAGTTTCGGCAAATTTATCCATTAATCGCTTTACAGTTGAATCTTTTGGAGCATTATTGTGACCCCAAATTGATCGCAATTTGCGAACTGTAGCCGCAAAACTTTCACCATTTTGGTAAAACAATTTCACAATGACAATGCGTTGTTCATTCGTGTAGCGCTCCATTTTTACTAACCTCGTACCTTCTACTAGCAAACAATAACAATTGTTCAAATGTCAAACAATGACACTTCGAATGTTGCCAGATTTAAAAATTGCGTTCTTCTTGGGACACCCTTTATATGTGGAAAAATTAACATAAAGCATTACTACGATGTAAATTACTTGTAAGATGTTTATATTATTTGACAGAGACTGAATTGTAATTGTTACGATTTTGTTTTTTTTTTAATTTTTCTATAATTTTTATGTTTTTATTGTTTTGTTTTTTTTTTTTTTTAATAAAATTTAGCTGTTTTATACGCATGAGTAATATTATTTGTCAAAATATTTGTTTGAAATCAAGCTGATTTGAGCTTAGTGTCAAGCTGGCTGGGTTTTGGGATATGGCAAGCCTAGTATGTTCTCATAAATATATGAACTTAAAACATTTCACTCCAGATGCAGGGCCACATTAGCGATAATTTCCTTGCCTTTTATTTCTAAAAGTACCTTATATTTAAAAAAGATGTGTATTTTATTTCAAAAAGTACCTAAAAAGGTACCTTTTTTTTTTTTTTTTTAAAAGACAAGCAACACTCAGGAAATTCTTCCTATTAATTAATGTGTTGATTTCTTTGAAAAGGGGATAGTGGAGAGATGAAAGGTGGTGAAAGATGAAGGGCTTCAAACATGGCAACACTGTAATTGCGCGAGTAGATAAGTCTTAGAACAGTTGTTGCTCGCCACCTGATGTAGAGTTGGCGAATTTATTGAAGCTTTTTTGTTTCATAGCCCTGATTCATTATTTTACTTTGGTGAGGTTAAGTGCTATGGGAACACCGAAGGTGGGCGCAGCGATACATATAAGGGATAGAAAACTCATACATATTATTTTTCTAAATTGATGTTGTCGTCACCGGGAATCGAACCCGAGGATCATCTGTGTAACAGTCCAACGCGCTAACCATTACACCACAACGCCCTTTTGCATATATTTTTCTGCAACATTTTCTTTTAACACGAAATATGAAATAGTAGTTTCACCAAAAGTTAACAGCCCTGTTAACAATTTACATATGATTACAAAATTTTTGAAAATTTAAGTTAGTATAGTTTATCTTATAAATTAAATTAAATTAAAACATTTTCTTTTATTTTTAATTATGCTAAAATTACACAAAATAAATGTCAAGGTTAAACATTTTGAGCTTAAACAAAACACAATTATTCATAGTTAATCCACCATTTTTGTAATTTGAAGCGGAAATAATAATTAATTTTTCTACATCTTTTATGCGTTTATTTCTTAATAAGCTGAATACAATACAAGACAGAAAATCATTTAACAAACGGTAACATCAGTGTATTTAGATAAGAAAAAAAAGGTTAAACATGATTTTATATAATTTTGCGTATATAAAAAAAAACAGAGAATTTATAGGAGAAGTAGACAAAAAGATGCGTAAAAAAATTGGAAAAAAACAAAAATTTCAAGAGGATGAACATAAAGAAACAACAACGCACACCATGTATTTCAAGGTTTTAATTGTTTCTTAAACAATTTAGAT
Organism: Delia radicum; assembly: GCA_021234595.1. Classification (NCBI taxonomy): domain Eukaryota; kingdom Metazoa; phylum Arthropoda; class Insecta; order Diptera; family Anthomyiidae; genus Delia; species Delia radicum. The sequence goes on along the minus strand of CM037853.1, from coordinate 109,509,456 downwards.
GATTTATTAATGTTTGTTAATAACAAATTTTAACCCTCTAAGCGGCAAGCCCACTTCCAGGCGGGGTTTATTAAATTGACCATAAATGTGCCAAATGAGAAATTAAACTATTTCCAAATTTACAAAATATTTTGTGAAGTAATTTTTTTTGTGCAGTGCACGTTTGGGAAGCGAGAAAGTGTTCAAGTTAAATTTTCGTAAATTTTCAAAAAATTAATATTGTGAAATAAACGTAATTTACAAAAATCCTAAAAACATATTTATATTACCTCAAGACCTCAAGCTTGATTATATTTTTAATAAAAAATAAAAACATATGTATATTAAATAGAAAACGTCGATACCAAAGACAAAATAAAATTAAAGCTTAAGATTTTGAAAAAAATTTTATTTTGGTTCAAGAACATTCAGGATTCTCATAGTATGCCTCTGAAGGACATCGTCTTAGTTTGAAAACGTAGACGGATTTTTATGAAGTTTTTCTGAAAGATTATATTTAGTGGTTAATCAAGTTTAATCAATATATATTGAAGCTAAGGTACATTTTCGCTCAATTTCGCGTTTTTTGAAAACAAAAGTAAAAGTAGACGCATAAAAAGTGTAATTTTTGGACTGGATTTACATATTGGAAAGAGGAATAATCAAACATCTTCATTTTCATGGATTCGTTTTTGAGATTCGCTCTAAACCTATTTTGGGCCATATCGCCTAAAGTAAGCTACGAACAAACAAATTTGATAGGAGAACATATTATTTATTTTTCGTGCCTAACACGTGAGATAAATTTCATTGCAAAATAGCTTTGGCCAGTTTGAGGGTTAAAGTTGTTTATGATTTTTATATACAATTTTTTTTTAACCTTTAATCAGCACCTGGATATGGTAAATTATAAGAAATTTGATATTTTTGAAACTTTAATATTAAAATATAAAAAACAATTAATTTTAATTATTAATTATTTTAAATTAAAATCAAATACGAATAACATAAACAATATCAAATTAGATGTTATGTTGATTTTTTTTTTATAGGAAATTAAATATTTTTAATAATTTTAATTTAAAAATGCCTATGGCTTATTAATTTTAAATAAAAAAAAAACCTAAATATATTTTGATTAAATTATGTGTTAAGTTTTTTAAAGTGTAATTTAAACACGGAATGTACATAAATAAAATTGATATTATTTATTTAACATGTAAACGATTAATCATGAAATAAAATAAAGTTGTATACAATAACTTTTAATTAAATATTAATAATTATTTACATTATAATCCAGTTAAATAACCCAGCAAAATATCAGTAATGGGCCCTCACTACCAGTGTCTAAATAATAATCAGTCGAATTAAGGCCAACTCAAAACACATTAATTTTGTTTGATGAAGCCTTTTTTATAAGTAGTTTTACTTACTCGCTGCATTATAAAACAAAATTTGTACACTCGCTTACCCGCTGCATTACAAAAAAATAAAAAATAAGTGGTTACCAAAATAATTAGTTATTCGTACAATTAAAAAATTTGTAAATAATATATACTTATCAGCAATTTAAAAAATAAGTACTTGACCAAAAGGCATTATATTTGTAATTTAGTAAATAGTCGCGGGTAAGCTTGCCTGGATATAAAAACGACTTCGTCAAACAAAACGAACTAGTGCTGACGCCGAATTATAATGTGTTGAGATATTTATTTTCATTATATAACCACTGTTAAACCCAGTGTGGAAACTGTAACTACATGTCGTTACTTTTCGGACTACCAGTAATGCCATCAGCTTACTCTCTGCATTACTTCAATACACACAATAATGACATACTAATAACTACTTAATTTTCCTATTATTTCAATACAAAAAATAATACGTTATCCATAAGTAAGGGAATGCACCCTAATGCGGCCCTACACCTGGACTAAACAAAAGTTTATTCTTCTTCTTAACCTCAACCTTTCTAAATTAAATTTGTCAAATGCATTTTAATTAAAAATTAATTGCGACTGTCTATATGACGTTTAAACTAGCACTGTACTAATATATTACAAAATTCGCAATGTGGCGATGTTTCAACATAAACGCAAAGTTGTCTACACTGAACGTAAAAACCATACGTCAATCTGGTAACGTTGTGAAATAGAGACGGAAGAGATTAGAAAAACAAACAAAAAATCTAAAAATAGAATATTTGTATTTGTTAGTGTTGGTCATTTCTGAGTGTAATATACAATAACAGAAAAGCTAATAGGAAAGAAAACTGCAATTTAGTTGCATTGCATTCGACGCCATACTTAGGTGTGATAGCTACACGGTCATGACTTAGTATTGTTGCGTTTGTATTGTAAGAAAAAGTGCAGGTTTGATTCTTACAGCTGCAGGTTGTAGAAAAAATTTATCATATAGAGACAATCTGACAATTATAAGACACAAATAATAATACAATTTAAATGGAAATCACTGATGACGCCTGTCCATTAAAAAAAATGCAGAAAACTAGTCTAGTCTGATTTGAAAATTAATAGCGTTTATAATTTTTAGAGAAAAACGTTTTTTCTTCTTCTTAACCTCAACCTTTCTAAAAGTCCGTAAAGTTAGCAAAAAAAAGTTAGTTGTGTCAGCAAAATTTTTTCTAGGAGGATCCTTTCGGAAAAATTACTAATAACTTCAAATGTGTTTTGCTGAAAATCAGCAAAAAATTAGTAAATTCAGCATCAGATCTTAATGAACTTCGTATATGCTGTAGAAAATTAAAAACTCATGCTTAGGCGTTACTAACTCGGTTTAAAATGATCACATTTTACGTTTTTTACGGTTTATTTCGTTCCATTTAAGAACTATAGACCAAATTTGATATCAATGTAACGGTTTTGAAAAACACCTTCACTGGTGTACAAAGTATCTCTACAGTATTTTTGTATTCTAAAAATTTGGTTTGAGTAGCAATAAATCTGGCGTTTTATTATGAACTTGTAGTTGTATTCAGCTAATACTAATAATAACAATAAAAATAATAATGAATGGTAAGGCCAATTTAATGTAATCGAGTGGATATCTGAGCTTTTTCCGACAATCGAAATGTTTTGGACTTAATGCGACTTTTTCCGTACAGCCTTTTTCCCATATCTTTCAAAAATTTTGTAAAAAAGTGGCAACTCTGGGTCCAATCATATAGGCAGAATAGGTATAAAAACTTCTGTTCTCTTAAGTACTTAATGCCTGAACACATATAAATCTATTATTAGTAAATTGAAACCAAGTTTTCATATGTATTTGTAATCCCACTTTTTATCTCTTAAACGTGAGATTGGGCAGCTAAAAAAAAATACATATCTCTGTTTTTGTTCCTCTACAACATAGCCAAAGCACATTAAACCCATACTGATGCCCGCATCGATTCGGTTACCTTCCATGTCGAAAAGTGATTGCAACATTCGTTCTTTGTATCACCGTGTAATGGAATCCGTATTGTTAAATGGTAGGCCCCTAACCTGTATAAACATTAATGTATTAATATTTCATCCGGAGTTTTTATTATACCATACTTACACAAACTATTACTTAAACAATTAAAAATACACACAGAGAACAGATTCGTTGTGACAACCGAACACGTTGCCAACCGAATTTATGTAGTTACATGTACACGGACAAACATATTTTCCAACTTTTGCAATTAAATTGATTTGTTGAAAATTCTAAAAGTTGTCAATGTAAAAGTTAATTAAATCAATTAAATAATTGCTTAAATTCGCAACTTGCGCGACATTTTTTATTTTATCGCTTAAAAGCATTTAATAAAAAACAAGATAATACCACCATATTCTTGTTGTTTTTCGTAATATTTATGTATGTAGTTGTTTTTTATAAATGTTTATGCATTAGTAATGAATACATATTTTAAATTCGTTTAAAAAATATTTTTATAAATTCTCATTTGCTTTTTTAGCTTAGTAAGTTAAATAATTTAGTTTGAATACGTGGATTGAATCTGAATATTTATTTATTTATTCCTAGAACATTATCATTAAATTGTTAATGTAATTTTGTTTAATAAATGTAGCCATTTTTTAAAAAGAAAAATGCTGAAGTTAAATTAAAATTATTTTAAAAAACTCTTATTTCAACAAAAGGGCTAATTTATGCAACACAAAAATATTTTTAAAATAATTTTATTTTTTTTTCATATTTCCTACGTTTCAATAGAAAAACAAACTAATTTGTGGGAGCAATTTGTTCACATAAATCTAAATAAATCTATTAACTAAATAAGAATTAGAAGCACTAAAATCAATTTTATAAAATTCAAGCTATAAATAATACATTTGGTATGACAACAACAACCTTTCTAGGCTTTTTGATAAGGTATACGATTATTGATCAGATTTGAGTCCAATCAATTGATTGTAAATCAAATTAATATACATAGGAGAAATAAAGGTATACAACATTGGGTAATTTTTAATTCAATCAATTGATTTTTAATCAAATATATGTAAATGCAAAAAAAAAAATATCGTAATCAAATGTGTATTTAAATTTAATTGAAAATAATTCAATAAAAGCGCTATGCATGTTTAATTGAATGAGTTCTTTTCGTTGTTGGCGGAATTTTAGCAATAAACATAATTGAGTCGGCTGTTTTCGTGCTTGAAATAACTTCTTATTTTTTAGTGTGTACTATAACATTATTCGGTTGCGTCTAAATTTATTATTGAATTTATTAAAACAATGTTTTATTTATTTCAATTATTTTTATTCAATTATTTTTTATTATTTATAAAAATAAATAAATAGTATATTTTACAGAAATATTACCATTACAAAATACCAAGGAAAAAAATTAAAGAAGATTTACATTAAAAAATATGAACAATTACCACGAATTTTAAAATTTTTCAATACTCTTCTTTGAGGCAATCTTCCCACTGAAATCCAGCGAATCCTTGAGCGTGTTAATTGAGTCCTTATTAATGAATTCGTTCCTTCATATACTCAAGCTTTTAACTTCGATTTCCAGTTGCAAACGACATTTGATACTATTGGTTTGCTGCTAAGGTTCTTTCTACAAAATAAATAACACCAAACATTTTTATTTTATTTTAGAATTATACTTTTGTTTATAATTGTACCAATCTTTCAACAATAACTTTCTTTAATAGTTGTTGATTTTTTCGCCTTGTTTTCCTGCTGCTTTAGTTCACACAAAAAAATAAAAACCCATTTCAATCACGAAAACCACCGATTCAATAACTTTAATTGCTGAAATTCCGCCAACAAAGAAAATTGTTAATTCAATTAGAAATGAATAGTTCTTTAATTGAATTATTTTTCAATTAAATAATAACTCTTTTAGAAATGTTGAGGTTAAGAAGAAGAATAAACGTTTTTCTCTAAAAATTATAAACACTATTAATTCTTAAATCAGACTAAACTAGGCGTCATCAGAGATTTTCCATTTAAATTGTATTATTATTTGTGTCTTATAATTGTCAGATTGTTTCTATATGATAAATTATTCAACAAACTGCGGCTGTACGAATCAAACCTGCGTTCTTCTTACATTACAAACGTTACAATATCAAGTCATGCCGTTTAGCGATCACACCCAAGTATGGCCTCTAATGTAATGCTGCTAAATTCCAATTTTATTTCCTATTAGCTTTTCTGTTATTGTATATTATACTCAAAATTGACAACACAAATATTCTATTTTTAGATTTTTGTTTATTTTTCTAATCTCCTCCGTCTCTATTTCACAATGTTACAGATTGACGTATGGTTTTTACGTTCAGTGTTGACAACTTTTGCGGTTTCAGTTGAGACATCGCCACCGGGCAAATTTTATAATGAATTTTAGTACATTGTTATTTTAACGTCATATAGACAGTCGCAATATATTTTAATTAATATGCATTTGACAAATTTTAATTTAGAAATTCTTAAATCAGACTAGACTAGTTTCGGCTTTTTTATGGTCAGCCGTCATCAGTGATTTTCCATAACTCATTTGATTAAAAAGTGATCCATATCGTTTACCTGCCCAAAAATCAAAAAAAAAAAAATTGTGTTGCCATTCCAAATGTTTCTTTTTTTATAAAAGTGTTGTTTCCATACCAAATGTTTTTTATAGCTTGATTTTTATAAACATTGAATTTTAACAGGCATGCAATTCTCATTTAGTTAGCAGCTTTATTTATACTTATGTGAACAAATTGACACAGAAATTAGTTTTTTATTTGTATTGAAACGTAGGGACTATGGAATTTTTTTGTGTTGGTTTTCTCTTTGCAGAAATTAGCCCTTTTGTTGAAATTAGAGTACTTTTGTTTATTTAAAATAAATTTTAATTAATTTTTTGCATTTTCTTTCTGCTGATTTTTTTTTTTAATTTTTATTAAACGAAATAAAACTTAAAAATTACATTATTAATTTTATGATAATGTTTTAGAATAAATAAATATTCAGATAAATATTACAAAACACTACAAAAATGTGTTGATGTTTGCTTTTGAGCCGTAATATACAAAAATGGCAAGTAAGTTTCGAAATTGAGCAAATATTTAATTGATTCAATTCATATTTAATTGATTCAATTCATGTTGAAATTTGAACAAACCGATTTAATTGAAAAAAGTCGGGAAATATTTTTTTCTTTGTTGCTTGTGTTATATTATATTTTTCTTTTTTAGCAAAAAAAACTAATTATTTTTGTATTGACGTTTTGTTGAAAAGTGAATATTGAAAATCTTTGGTACTACCCTATGTGGAATGGGACCGGTCCTGCGTGTGCCACAGGATCGGTCCCTTCGTGCCAGAGACGGGTCCTCTGCTAAACCCTACCCTATGTAAACAACTTTAACATTTGATTGCCATAGGAGGGGGGCATTTGTCCTGCTTTAAACCACATAGTGGCATGCCACAGGACTAACCAAAGATGGGCATACCACAAGACTGTCGCATCAGGGCCATGTCGGAGGACTAACCAAAACGGACTAACCACATGACTAGCCTGAAAGGGACATGTCGTACAATTTAATAATTTTTAATGTAAAAAATGTTAGAAAATGAAACACTAAATTTCTAACTCATTGGCTTTTTCTAGTCAATATGTATACCAGTTAGGTGATATGTCCTACTTTTGCCAGTCACGGAACTAGTCTCTTTAGATCAATTTACACTACATAACTCACATCAATTGTAAATAATGCTAGTCCTGTGATAAGTCATTTTCCAGCAGTCCAGATTCTTTTAGGTCAATTTTCGCATGCCGATAATTTTTTAATAAACCCCAAAAAAAAACATAAATATCGACAAAAAAACAAAATTAATAATTTTTAGTTTAAAAAATAAACGAAAGCTAAACAGCTTCCAATGGGTAAACTTCTGGCCAACTGGCTTTTTCTTGTTAATAAGCATTCTGGTTAAGTGGTATGTCCTTCCCTTTACCAGTCACAGGATTGGTAATTTTAGAACAATTGACACTGCTTAACCCACTTCAGTATTAAATTATACCAGTCCTGTGATAAGTCCTTCTTTAACCAGTCACTTTTAGGTCAATTAATTCCTCATTCCCCATAGTTTACATATGGGTAGTTTCAAGTACTAATTTTTATTTTTTGTTTCGGTTGGGTCTACCGATCGTTAACGCAATTGATTTTTTTTTTTAATACAGTATTGGTTTGTTTAACCAATTACACAGTACACAGTCTTTTACCTAAAATACACTCAAAAAATTGCCAGAGTCAATGCAAATTTAAATTTGAAATATCATTTTATTTTGACCTAACCTATTAAAACGGAGTATACCTCTAGATTCTACGAACCAAAATTAAGTTAACGTGTCCTGGGTTTTTGGTGTGTCATTTCAAAAGTTGAAATTTTACTTACAGTGATATTAAAGTATTACTGCATAAGAATACTTTAACAGTTTTGATTAGGAAAATTATGTAGTCGGTATAAAATTTTTTGCTAACCAAGTGATTTTTCATATTTTCAACCAATTTCCAACTAATTTATTCTCTGTGTGTACTTTAAAAAAAAAACACTCACACACATACTTTTGTATAATAACACCAACTACATACATACTATTATTGTATATTATAACATTACATACTTGTAAGTTGTATAAGTATTTAATTAATATTTAAAACATGTTCTTCATTCATAGAAATATTATGATTATCATCCAGCACCAGCACTTCATACTTATTTACTATGCTTCCATAGACTTCCACCGTCATTTTATATCTGTTTTTTTTTTTTGTTTTTGTATTTTAAACATAAATGGCTTATACTACTTCCGGAATAAAAAAAGAACTCTGTGCTCTTTATGTAACGTACTTGTACATTTACAGTTAAACAACGTCCACTTTCCCAAATAATTATTTGTTGAAAATATGATTTTAACACAGTAACAAGGGAGGTATTCCGACCCTACCTCGCATATTTTTATGATCTTGGAATATGTTGTAGAGCAGCAAGAAAAAGCGGGGAGCAAAGCTAATTTGTTTTTGTATGAAAACATGTTGGCAAGTTTAGAAAATTTTGATACCCATATTGTCTATCATGCATCCAGCGTGGCCACATTTTTGAATTTTTTAAAAGATAGAACAAAAAAGCTCTTCGGGAAAAGTCTCATCAAAACCAAACGATTACGAATAAAGTGTGCCGCCAGATAATCGTTAACCCCGAAAAAGTTGCATTAATAGAGACTGAGTTAAGCGATAGTTTAAAATACAATATTTGATTGATTAAAATGTTATACAGATTTATATTCTGTACCATCTTATATATAAAAGTTAAGTGTTTAATATAAATTTTTTTAATTTTTCTAGTATGCCTCCCATAAGCAGTTTCTGCTGTGATTTTTTTGTCCACTTATATAGAACGTTGGAAATAGATTTAAAACCTTTTTTCGGAAATTTCGATATGTTTTTTGTTTGGTACTATTTCGGGACGTCTGTAAGACTATCCGATATAGTACCAAACAACATACATACAGTACCAAACAACATACAACTTCCGTCCAGGAGTCTGTGGAAAATAATCGTATACATAAATTTTGTCGTCCATAATTATGCTCTTTTTTAGGCTTCAGTATTCATCTTAGCATTCCTATCCGGAAAAAAAATTCTTTTTTTTTGCCGCAATAATAGTTTTTTATTGTAAATTTAATGCATGTTTTTAATAAAATGTTCCAACTTGGAATTAGAACCTGGCTCTCCATGTTGTTAGTCAAGCGCTCTAACATCTAAGCATTACAAAAATCAGTAGTTATATATGAAATGTACTTAGAGTTGAAAAAATAATCAGGCTAAAAATAGATTTTCAAAAAATTTTGAAATCATTAACTTATATTGAAAATAGTGACGTAGGGTAACGCACTACTTTTTGTATTAAAATAGTGGGAAATTTAACTAGTTATAAGTATGCCCTTATTATTTGTGTTAAGGTAACGCAGAGAGAAAGCTGGTGTCATTTGTGGTAGTCCGAAAAGTAATAATATGTCATTACTGTTTCTACGCTGTGTACAATCTTAAACAAAAGAATGATAGAAAATTGTTATCCAGACTTGCCAAATAATTACCCAGCCAAAAATTGCCATTGGTCTGAAAAATCAAGCACTGGCAGAGCACTATTTGCCAATGATCCAACAAATAAAGTGCTGGCAAAGCACTGATTTACAACGCTCTGCCAACGTTAGTAAAAAGTGCTTTGCCAGTGCTTAATTAACAAAATTTACAACAGTATAAATAATAAAAGCACTGGCACAGCTCGGGCTTAGAACGCTCTGCCAACGTTCGTAAAAAGTGCTTTGCCAGTACTTGATTTACAAAATTTACAACCGTAAAAATAAAAAAGCAATGGCACAGTACTGACTTAGAACGCTTTCCCAACATTGGCAAAAAGTGCATTGCAAGTACTTATTTACAAAATTTAGAACCGTTAACTTAATAAAAACAGTGGCACATCCCTTGTTCACAACAAGAGTGGAAAAATTCAAAACTAAATTGCAATTTATGATTTGAAGTTAAGAATATTAAGGTCTCCTATTATAGTCAGCACAAAGTATAGTTTTTGTACTAAAATTTTACTTAAGGAATTTATTTTCAAATTTCTTTCTTTAGTAAAATCGTAGTAAAAAATCGTGCTAACTTATCACAAAAATAATTTGATAAAAAAATATTTAGTTATTTTGTAATTAACTTAGCTGAAGCAAGCCTATTGTTATTTCTGTTCAAATTACCAAACTCATTCAATAAGAAATAATACAACTCTTTACTGAAGTGAAGGATAGGACTTTATTGGTCGTTTTTGGTTTTGGTACTGGCAAAGCGCTTATTGCCAGTGCTTTGCCAACGTTAAAAAATAAACGGCCAAGCTATGCCTGGTGTTTTCGGTTTGGGGTTGGCAAAGCACTTATTATATTATTAAAAAAGCACTTTATTGGTTGTTCTACCAATGCTTTGCCAACGTTTTAAAATTATGGTTTTGGTACTGGCAAAGCGCTCATTGCCAGTGCTTTGCCAACGTTTTAAAAAAGGAACGGCCAAGCCCTGCCCGGTGTTATCATTTTGGGGTTGGCAAAGCACTTAAATCTTCAGATATCCAACGCTCATACCACCGTTGAAAGCACTGGGCCAATGCTTTGCCGTTCGTATTTTTCTGGCTGGGTATTTAAAAAATAAATTTTAAATTGGAGAACAACGAATTACTGAATATTTGCATAAACGATTAATTCAAATACCGATAAAATCAATTAAGATTTATTTGGACATTTAGTTCAAGCCAATACTAAATAATACAAAAATTAGTTTATTTGATAGAAAGTTAAACAGAACTTTGTACTAACTATTTTGTATGAGTGTACCTACTATAAAATTGATTACATTATTAAAAATTTATGCAAATATATGCTTATATGTAAGTATTAAGTACTTCCATAGTAAACAATGAACTAAAGAAGAACAAGAAGATGGACGAAACATTCTGTAATAATAAAATATTTTAAAGCAATAATGACAAACAATAAACATAAACAAAATAGAGAGAGTAAGAGAAAGGATACAAATGAAAATGTAATAAAAACTGATTTTCAAATAGTAATTTAAAAATATTATAATTTGTAAGATTCAAACAAGTTGAGTAACATGAACATTCTTTCAAATGTCAATTTGCGTCTAAAATGAGATTTAAAATTTTGCAAATATAAATATTTGTGGTTTTATACTGAATTTTGATTAAATTTTCGGATTTAAATAAATTCAAACAAAATATTTAATACAAGGTTATAAACAAACATATAGCTTTACATAGCTTAAAATTACACTGTGCAACACGAACAAACATCCCGTATCATTCCAACGGAAAATGAAAGTAGACCATTAGTAGACAAAAACCCCCAAAGGGTTTTGAAATCTTTGCTATTGTTTTGTTTTTATAGGCCCTTGAAGTTGACTCTTTTTTAGCATATTTTTTCTCTTTTTTTACTATGGATGAAAATAAAATGTTGAAATGGGTAAAAATAAAATTCAATAACGACGAAAGCGAGGATGCTTATTTTCACATAGACTGGTTGGTAACTTCTTTAGAAGTGTGGTATTCAAAATGAGTTAAATCGGTCCAGCGCTTCAAAAGTTATGAGTAAAAATGTAAGGCAGCCTCAAAATGTTTCATACAAATTGGCGAATTTTACTAAATTACGTGACTTGTCAATTTTGTAACCAGACATATAGAGGTGAATAGTGTTGAATATTCACCTCAAGTACTTTTTTCAACAAATTTTTTTTTCACCTCAAACTTTTTTCACTTCGAAATTTTTTTTCACCTCAAACTTTTTTCACCTCGAAAGCAACAAAAAATTGTCTTGTTTGTTTTAAATGTGTATCAACTAATAACTGTTATTGTTTTTTGTTGGTTGTACATTTAAGAGAAATTATAATTTAGTTAAAAGAAATTTTAGGTGTAAATGATAAACAGCGATTAGCTGGAATAAATGAAGAAACAATGATAACTAGGGACTTAACAAATTTTTGTGCTTTTATTATGTCAATGGTTATAAAAAAAATAAATGAGAGAAAAAATTATCGAAGTGACAAAACATCTCTGAGATTAAAAACATTTTAAAATGTGAAAACATTTATTGCAGTAAAAAAAAATCGAGGTGAAGAATAATTTTGGTGAAAAAAGTATTTGAGGTAAAATATTCAATACTGTTCACTATGTCTCTGGTTACAAAATGTCCAACATTTCTTATAGTAAACAAAATTGAGGTGAAAAAAAATTTCGAAGTAAAAAAAGTTTGAGGTGAAAACAAATTTCGAGTTAAAAAAAGTTTGAGGTGAAAAAAAAAAATTTTTGAAAAAATTACTTGAGGTGAACATTCAACACTATTCATCTCTATATGTCTGGTTACAAAATGGACAAGTCGCGTAATTTAGTAAAATTCGACAATTTGTATGAAACATTTTGAGGCTGCCTTACATTTTCACTCATAACTTTTAAGGCGCTAGACCGATTTAACTCATTTTGAATACCACACTTCTAAAGAAGCTAAAAAACAGTATGTGTGCAAATGAGCATCCTCGCTTTCGTCGTTATTGCATTTTATTTTTACCCATTTCAACATTTTATTTTCATCCATAGTAAAAAAAATACCAAAAATATGCTAAAAAAGAGTCAACTTCAAAACCCTATAAAAACAAAACAAGAACAAAAATTTCAAAACCCTTTTTGGGTTTTAGTCTACTAATGGTCTACTTTCATTTGGTCCGGGATGTCTGCCATGACCCGAAATTTGTTGCACAGTGTTATTAAATGAGATGTCACCTATGATCATATACAATTTTATATTGGATTTTGCATTTTGAATTTTTTTATATGGTCCCATACATATTAATAGTTTAATATATATTGATTAATATCTAAATTTATATTGAAATGATATGGCATATAAAACGATATATGATTTCATAATTTCATAAATAATTTTATGAAGCTTAATACAATGTTAACCCTGCAGTACTATCGTCTACTGTGAAATCCACTCATAAGGCTGAATTTTTCAAGAGAGATGTACTTCAACAAAATATTATTTAAAATAAATGATTATTATTTCAAATTATAAAATTAAATTTTTTTTCTGTATTTTGAGGTTCATTATTGAAAAAGAAAATATTATTTGCATAATTGAATTTAACTGATATGAATGACAGATACTAATAAGTAGGGGTGGATTACACCCAACGATAGTAATGGCGTAAGTTGAATAACGATAGTACTGCAGGGTTAAGGTACGTTAACAATTTTTTGTTCAAAAGTGCATTTTTTATAATGCCTTCTGCATTTTATCTGACAATATGATGTTAGTTTAGTAAGATTTGGTAACAATAACAGATTTTTCAATTTTGAATTGAAATTTGCTTTGGACAAGTTAAATATTACAAAAATCAATTATGGTTTTCCATTAAAAATGTAGACGATTTCAAATGTAATTAAGTTAAACAAAATCTTCAAATAAATATAAATTTTTTGATTGAAATTTATAGAATTACAAAAATAATTAAAATTTTGCATTAGAACTTGTTGATGCCTTTCGATTTTAGTTTTCAGATAATCAAAATCTTTTATTTAATTTTATATATAATTATTTATATATATTTTCAGATATGAAATTTGTTCGTGTCGGCAATGTAGAATTATGAACATTTTTATATTTTGTAAAGATTTTCAGCAAATAAATTAACTAAAGTATAATTGTTCTACAAAGTTTTTGAGTTTTTCAGTTCACTAATATTTAGCAATAATTTTATTAACTTTTAGCAAAGATTTTTTAAATTTTGAATCAGCTAAATTTTAGTAAAACTTCTGCAGCATCTACTAATTTTGTTGCTAAAAATCAGCTCGCTTATTTTCAGCAAAAGATAGTGCTGACATTAGCCATTTTTTCCAAAGCACCCGCCTGACTAAAATTTTGCTGACTTTACTACCTTACTTTTTGTGTGTACTATCGTTTACTAATTCAATTTAAAGTCAACATTTTCAATATCAATGTCAAATTTTCTCAATTACAAATGGAAAACTTTACTTTATTTACAATTTTTTTGAATTCAGCTGAAATGGTAAAAAAGACAACAAATAAATTTTGTTTTACCTTGTTTACAAGTAATATGCTAGTTTATATGAGAAGACCTAATATTATTATTTTGAAAATTGGAACGAACCATCTAATGATCTAATGATAAAGATCTAATGTTATCCAATTAGATGTTATTTGATACAATTTAATCTGGCCAGTTTTCGGATGAAATTTCATATAGTAATGTATAGGGACATATTAAATTAGATAAAACTATTTAAAGATCCATATCGGTTTTTTTTTTTTTAAAGGGGGATAACTTCAATAGAAATTTGCTAACAAGGAGAGTCTGGTTGGAGACAAAATCACTCCCCTGGTTAACATTTTAATATGGAGTCTTATATAATAATATCTCATTTGATAAGTTCCCATATATAAACACATTCAAATTGACCCGGAAAATGGTTCATCTAGGCAGTAAGGCCTTCGGCCGGGCTTAGGGGTTTTCTAATCCAGTATGTCCCACTATCGGCTTCGCTGAGGAAAGTTTTTCTGTGTAAAAGTAATCTATAAATAATAAGTGGCTTTGCCGAGCAACGTTTTTCTGCGTAGCCGGCCACGGCAAAGCCACTTATTATTTATAGATTACTTTTACACAGAAAAGTTTTCCTCAGCGAAGCCGAGAGTGGGACATACTGGAGGAGAAAACCCCTAAGCGCAGGAAATTTTGTAAATTTTTTTTGTTTAATTTGTTGTAAATATTATTTTTTTTTGTAATGAAATATACTACATTTTTGTTGAACCAAAATTTTTTAATTGAGTAATAAAGCCATAATGGCTTTATTTCCAAATGAAATGTGAAAAAACACCTAATGGTCTTATTTCTCTAAAAACTGTGAAATAAGACCATATGGCCTTACTGCGCATGGCTTTATCGCACTGCGCCGTCATCTACATGTATCTAATTATATAAAATTAGATATATATTGATACAATTTTATCCAAGATTTGTCTATATCCTAAACATTAAATTATATCTAATTGGATATAAATATATCTGATTATATAATTTTAGCCGTTAGTAGGAATGCTTTTTGTGACTTGAAGTTTATGCTTAAAAGTATTAGAGTTGAAAATTAAAATTTCTAGAAATCAACAATTTTAAAGATAGACTTTTTTTTAATGAAACAACGAAATGTTTAAAAATTAACAAGAAAACATTTTTAGTGTTGCAAAAATATATAATTAAGTGGTTTGTCTTATAAAATGTACCAACATTTTGTTATATATAAAAAAAAACCGCCTGAAAATGATTTCGTTATATGTGAGGCCATATGTAATAAAGTCTTAACTTAAAGATAACTTAATTTGATATTGAACTCTAGCAAAATATGTATGGGATTATATATAATGCTATATAAAATTATAAAGAAAATGGCATGACATCACATATAATTTAATAAGACTTAGCATGGGACCATATATAATCATTAGTGCACACAAAGAAAAATTTAGCTATTTGCCAACCGAAATTAGGCCACTAAGATTCAACTTAACATTAGTTTTCCAAAAAAATTCCGTTAATTCTACAGAATTTTAGTTGCAACTCCCAAAATATTTAGAAATCGAATCTAAATATCGTTGTACTAACTAAATTAATAGGTTGTTACCATTAAAATACACTTTTTAATTTGGTTGGCACTTTATTTCTCTGTGTGTGTCCGACCGAGTATTCGGCTTCGGCTTCAGAGTTTGGCCAAAAAATGATATTCGGCCAAATTTTGGCAGAACTTGGCCAAACTCCGTGTAGTTGAAGAAATTGTGTAAATTTTCAGAATAAATTCTGTAATTTCGAGTACAAACACAAGAATTTGTATTAAATTCATAATATATTTTATTAAAAATAAGAAAGTTTAAGCATTCCCATTTTTTTTTTAAAAGACAACATTTAAATAATTGAACTCATTATTTCATATTTCTGAAAGAAAATTGTAAGTTAGGGTTTTTTTTGAGATTTATTCATGTTTGAATAATTTTTGTTTTACTTTAAACAAATTTCATTGTCAAAATTAACCGAATTTCACGTTTTATTAAAATTAATACATGACTTCTGCCAAAAAAAAAGTGAGTTCAGTCGGACACTAATAATCATATCGATCACTACATATATTTGGACTATTATTATATGGCTTATGTAGATATATATGGCGTAAGATTTGGAGACATATATAACCATATAAACATTTCTCTCAATAGAAATTATTAGATGTATTTGTATATAATGATATAAGCCGTAATGTGACTCTATTCAAAGTCAGATATACTTAATCATAAAATATATGACTAGATATAACTATTTTTACCCGGGGCAGAGACTAATCGAGGTCCCACCCTAATTTTGTCACTCAAATGTTCATAAGAGTTCAATTATAAGCATATTTTGTTTTTTTTTTGAAGAATAAAAAAATATGCATTTTGAGATATGGGCATTCGAACTCAAGACCCTAAAGAGTGACCTTTGATCCTTTCATGAAAAAAATCAATATGCGATCATTTTAAACCGCATATTTCAACCTACAAAATAAGGTCAACACGAACTATGTTTCTTGTATATTTTAAAAGTTATAGTCGATTTTCTAACAATACTTTAGTCAAATTAAAGCTAAACCTTTTATTTGATGTGCATTTTGACGGAATTGATACAGCGCCTTAATTGTCACAAAACGAAATGTATTTGGAAATAACCGCTGTAAACGCTAGGAATGAAAAAAAAAACATTTTTTTGCACTTTTATCAATTTAGTCCGTCGTGAAGATTCACTTGTTCTGATTCGGGGGTGCTAAAAAGGAAAGTACCTTTGGAATACGCTATGATCTTAATGAAATTTTGAGAAGTTGTGCTACTTTCCTTGTAAGAAAATCCGTTCACGCAATACGCTATCCAATTTGAAATATAATTAACCAATTTCATTTAAACATAGTTTAATTTAAAAATTTATAATTTTTAAAATATTGTTCTAAAAACTCAGTTCCATTAAACGGCGCAAAGACCCTATTGAAAAAACTGAAAGTTTAAATTTTGGTTTCACGTGAAAACCATCAATGACTTTTAGTTAATGAATCTCCCAACTCTTGTGACTCTATTCTGCATTGGTTTGGTTGAAAAAACTCTTGTAAGTTTCAAGTCCATCGTTTCTCTCAATTCCAAAACCTTGAGAAATAAGAGGAGTCTAAAGTCAGTTTACATACGTGTCGGAAATTTTTGAAATATCTCTTATGTTGTTTGATCCTTTGAAAATTTTATATTGCATATTATTTTTTTTTGTGAAACTTTGTTTATCCAAATTATACAGTGTGGATTTTTAATTTGTTTGCTTAATGTGAAACAGTGTGTACATTTCATTATATGTTCAAATATCTAAATAATGTACACTCATGGAAAAAGCTTCATCATATTTATGAAGTTTTTCAATTTCAACGCCAATGTAACGCTTCAGAAATATCATGAAGCTGTTTTAAAAAGGGAAAATGATAGGCTTCTTCATATTTATGAAATGTTTAAAATATATGATGAAAAAGTTTCTTAATTTTTAATGAAATGCTTCATTGAAGTTATTAAATATTTCATAAATAGGAAGGAGCAGTTTCATAATTTTTTACGAAAGCTTTATAAATTTTTGCGGAAGTTTTATACATTTTTATGAAATGCTTCATAATTGTGGTAATCTAGGTACGGTTTAAGGTCATCATGTGGGTATATCAAATAAAAATATAATTTTTGCTGAGTTGCCAGTCCTCTGCTAAACCCTACCCTATGTAAACAACTGGCAATTTTAATATTGGCTTGTCATAGGAGGGGGTCATTTGTCCTGCTTTAACCCACTTCAGTATTAAATTATACCAGTCCTGTGATAAGTCCTTCTTTAACCAGTCACTTTTAGGACAATTGACTCCTCATTCCCCATAGGGGGTTTACTCAACCGTTTGATTTAGTCAACTTTGTCAATCATAAATATTATGAAAAGTTTTATATTCCTATATTCAAAAAATTCTATTTCAAATTAAGAATACGCAAATTATATTTAATTAATGTTTCATAATTGCAAATAATTTCTGGTAGCTTTTTTGTTTTAAGGAATCTAAATTGCAAATAATATTTTTTTATATTTTAAATGCAAAATAAAAATTTTAATAAAAAACTAAAATTTAGTTCCACAATGTTTATGAAACTTTTTTGTAGAATAATGAAGTTCTATGAAACATTTATCATAAATTTGTATGAAACTTTTCATCATATTTATGGAAACTTCATAAATATGATGAATAATTGATGACAAAGAATAGCATCAATAAGATGAAACTTTTTTCCCTGAGTGTAGTTGTAGACATTATTTATCCTCCCAATTGCTATATTTAAAATCAAAAGCGTTGTTATTAATAAATAAATTTGTTTGTGTGTTATATAAAATTTAATTTTAGGAAAAACATGTAGGATATTCGTAGAGCCTTATTCATAGCAATCATTCTACGTGAAAAGTTAACATATTAGCTTAATTGAGACTAATAGGGAGTTTAGACTGTGACATTATTCTACTTGATTAAAGTTAATCCACCTTTTTAATCTTCATCTTTTTCATATGTACTTGTTGACAGTTAAAAGTTGTACTTGGCAGCTAAAAGATTAACCTCATAAGTTTAAAATACCATAGCGATCCGGCATGTAAGGAACAAGTGAAACGTCAGCGTTAACAAACATTTTGTCGACAGCGCCAACACTTTTTTTGCGTCAGCGTCTTAACGTTAATTTTTACCTGCTATTTTTTGTAGCGTTGCCAACCGAAATTATATAAAAACACATAGTTCCACACAATTAGTAGTATGACGTTTACAAATATTTAGTAGTCAAATAAAATGTTAGATTAACTGTAAAACAAAAATATTAAAAAATGATTTAATAGCCTTGTTCAGTGCTTGATTAAGCAGTTAATCCCATTTTTAGTAGATAAACTTGTCTATGTAAATTCCCTATAAAGTTATCTCAACTAACAAGATGATTGTTGGTTTAAATAAAATTTCTTTAAAATTGTTAAAATTTTTGAAATTCATCTATACATCATTAAAAAAATCTGTAAAATTTTTGCTGAATTAAAAATTTTTTTTTGTTGATGTTAGCAATTTTTCACTTTGACTTTTTTTTGAGTTTCCTAAGTGTTGTATATGTTGTATGTTGTATGTTGTATTATACTATTATATTGTTGTATTATACTATCATTTAATGCTGTATATTTTGAAATAAAGTTTTACCATCTCTATTACGACATACAACACTTACAATATTTAGTACACCTCTTGTGAATGACCTTATTGTGAATAAAGTTGTTATTTAATAAAATTATCTATGTATTCTTTACTCAGGATGCGAAATCATCAACATGCAGTTATGGGAGGTTGTAGAAATGGTAAATATGTAACTAATATGACATAAATTTTTTAAAATGCCTTCGGTATATATTAGGGTGATCGAGTCGGTGTTTAAAAGTCGTTTTCAACCGGTTTTTTGTGAGTTGTTTCGGGTTTTTTTACAACGTTTAATTTTTGAATATCGAATAAACCAAAAACAAAAAACTAACAAAACTGTAAAAAATATTACTTCAGCCAGAGTAAAAACTACAATTTTTTTATATAAATAGAACATTTTTGGTCTTCAAAGTTTAGTAACGTCATGTTGCTTGTTAGGAAAAGACCCTAACCACGTGCTTGATTACTACACTCATAATAATCTATAGGTAAAATACACGAAAACCGTTGTTCATTTTACGAAAGTTTTGGTTATTTTGACATTACGAAAAAATTTGTAGAATATAAAAATCACATTTCGTAAAGTTTTGTAAAAACTTTTTTTAAATAAAAATGTGGTGCACACCTTACGGGTTTATTTTAAAATTAAAAAAAAAAAAAAATGTAATGGTGCCACACCAGAATCGAACTCACGATTTCAGTGACGTCCTGCTGTGTTGAAGTAGACCCCTCTACCATTTGCACCAAAGTAGCTGATGCAATACAACAAACTAAAAAGGAACTTAAGTCGAAAATATTATGAAATTTTTATGAAAACTAGAAAAATATGCTACAAATATTTACTAAAAAAGGTAAAACGGCCATTAAATATTTTTATTATGTTTATTGAACTAAATAAAATAATATAATTTTTTTATAAATATATCAAATAATATATTAAAAAACAAAATAAAAAAATAATAAAATAATAATAATAAAAAACTTAAATAACAATTTCAAACTAATTGCATTTCATTATTAAATATTTTATCTTTTAAAATATTTGTTTTATTGAATTTCATACTAAACCCGGCAAATAAAGTGGAAGTAGTGTTTTCGGGTCCTCTTTAACTTGATTTAGAATCCTCTTTATTAAACAAAATATCCATTTATATCAAAACACAAAAATAGTAATAATGAAATAAAAAAATAAAGCATAGAAATTTAAAAAACATTAACAACACAGTGACGCAATATTCAACTTTTTGACTCCAAACAAAAAAACACTTATCCCAGCCGAAAGTACTCGATGAGAGGAGAAAAGTAATTTCTGGATTTTGCTAGATTGGTTGCCGTTCGTTTTTTATGAGCCTCTATATTTTTTCGCCAAATTCGATTTTGAGCACTTTTTTGCAATTTTCTTCTATTTTTCGCATGGCCATAGCCTGAAAAATGCTGTGAATTTTTTTTTTGCAGTCTTCAGCGAAGTTGTAGCTCTTGACTCGGCCAACAAAAATGCAACCAATCTAGCAAAATCCAGAAATTACTTTTCTCCTCTCATAGAGTACTTTCGGCTGGGATAAGTGTTTTTTTATTTGGAATTTTTGTGTTGCACTGTGTAAACAAAAAGAAAATATAAAAACTAAAAAAAAAAAAAAAATTGTCCTGGCCAGGAGTTGAACTCGAAACCTTCTGATTGCAAATCCGACCTCTAACCACATCAACATCTATATGTAATATTTGTAACATTACAAATTTTTGTACAATGTACTAAAAAAATTTTACGAAATCATGTTTGTATTTTTTACGAAATTTGTAAATTTATATAATTTGTTTTATACAAAAGTTTTGTAATATAAACAAAATGTTTGTACATTCTACGAAAAAAAATTTACGAAAAATATATTTGTATTTTTAAGCATGGATTATTATGAGTGTAATAAGACAAGAATTGAGCAAAATTAATGATTAATAGGCTTTTTGTTAAAGTTCTGCCTGTTATGGAGGCGCTCTAGCTTTTCTTAAACTTCGGGTTCTGATGAGATCTTTAGCCAGATCGAAATACTAGTATCAACCTAGCTAATATGTTTGATTTGCTTTATTTTTGTAAATATGCGGATGTTGGAAGCTCTTTTTTAAAAAAAAAGGGATTCTGTTGCCGAATAACCAGTTTTTGAACTATTGTTTTAAATTGTTAAAAACAGAATGTGCTGAAAAATTTACTTAAAAATAAAATTTTTTATAAAAGTGGGTTATCAAAGAGAGCTCTTTTTTACTAAACAATTACTCATGTAAAAGACTTTAAAAATTTCCATAACCTTAAAAATTATTATTTTTCTGTGTTATTTTTTTAATTGTTCCAGTGTTATGATTCTGTCATTTTATATTTGGCTATATTAAAAAATACAAACAAACAAAAAGTAGGTTTTTTTCTTTTTTTAATTATTAAAAATTGTTTATTCAAAACATGTTCTGGTTCTGAGTCGTTTTCAATAACGAGCAGCTTAAATTGTTGTGAATGCCAAAAGGTGTATCTCAGACAACATATTTGGAGCGGTCATAAACAAAAATTTTAAATGCTTCATAAAAATTATTATTATTATTATTCGTAAACCGTCGAACAATTTTCTCAACCTGATCCAATATTAATAATAAACTCAAATGATATATTCATAATAAAAATTATATTTCTGAGTAAAATTATATAACATTTAAAACTCGGTTTACCTTTTTTTTCAAATTCTATAAACCGAAACCCGCTTTTTTGTTAAATTTCAACCGGTTTTTGAAAAATGTCGAATAATCGATCACCCTACTATATAACCTATAACCTATTAAATATAGAAAATATCATGGTTGGCATTCAATACCTTTTCATAACTTTAGTTGTCTACCACATTTACCCCAAGACCGAAATGTAAATTTTTAAAAAATCGATTCCATTAAGGATATGTGTGTATCTTCATGTATAACCGGTTTTATTTCACTTTTTTAACAATATGATTTTAAAATATCTTGCATTTCCGGTCGTCTACTCAGACTGCAGTATTGTACTCACCCGACAAAAAAAAGTTTCGATATAATCATATATGATTATATATAGTATCACATATAACTACACATCACATATCGTCTGATCCAAAAAATGGCATATACATATAAGCTGATCTCATGGGAACTGATCTCATATAGTTTGATCAGAAAAATGTGTATCAAATATGATCAAATTATATATAATTAGCTGCAATTTGATCTAATAAGTTTTTTAATTAAAAATTTAAAAAAAAATTTTAAATGTTTTAGAGATCAGTACTTTTTATTTTAATCCAATTAGGTACAATGAATTGCAACATTTATGAAAGATATAAATATTAATTTTAAAAAATAATGTTAAATCTAAAAATGTATGCCTTTTATCAGGTTCATAAAAGGCATACATTTTTAGAGTTGAAACATATAACAAATTTAAAACGCTAGGCAAAACTAAAAAAGAACATCAATATTTACCGAGTTTTCTGTTCGCAAAATTTTCAAGTAAACAACTTACAGGTTTTTGCAAGAGCAGATATAAACAGCAAACTTTACATGTCCTTGTTATACAAAGTAATTAAAAATAATAATTATACGGTCGGCATTATGGACCAATGCAATATTTTTTTATGAAGTATAAATCTCCCTATTTAGTACTTCATCAATTTCAGATTGTTCAAACAACTATTTTGTTAACCACAAAACAGCCTCAGTGGTAGAAAGTGTATTGCCTATAGTGGAAATGAACAATTATTTAATTTTCAAAACTGAAAATTTCGAATCCATTACGTATGTTATAAGTGTTGGGTGTCATATGATTAGATATACAAGATATGTTAATATTTAACATTATTAAAAAGTTTTAAGTTAGTTTAAGTTTTAAACTAAGTATAAGATATGAACATATATCGTAATATATTGCCACACATATAAGCATATATAATTATATCAAGTTGTATATGAGTATATATAAACTTTTTTCACCGGGAAGGCTAGCTTTATAGCTTTATACTCAAAATTCAATTGTATACTTAGACTTATCTCTTACAATCAGATTTAAGTCCTTTACTCAGAATTAAGTCTTATACTCAGGCTAAAGTTTTATACTCAGAATTCTGTCTTATACTAATCCATAAGTCTGAATCTTAATCTAAAAAGTATATACATACATATATATATATATATAGTTTACACTTTACTCAGACGTATACTCAGACATATACTCAGACGTATACTCAGGGAACAGTCATATACTCACACTAAAGACTTATACAGTGATTGAAGTTGTATACTCATACTTCTGCCTTATATTCCACTACATTCTTATACTTAGACTCCAGTCTCAGACTAAAGCCTTAATCTCTGACTAATCAGGTCTTATACTTATGTAGACATTTAAATACCGCTCTTATATTTATTTATGATTTTCTTATTAATATTTACATCATAATATGCATAATAAATTTTTCAATTTTAATACCTAATAGCGTATTTATAATACTCCTGTAATACCTGTAATACATGCATCATATAATATCTAAATACCATTCATTAAATCATCTATTCTATATTTATTCATTCATTGATTCATGTTAGTTGCCTTTCTGTTTAGGCCTTATTGGATCACTTTCACTCTTACATATCTGTATTTGTTGCCTTAGCTTTCTGTTAAAGTTGAGTATGACTCCTTTATGCTGCATAAATATATGTTGCAATATCTGTAGCTAGGAGTCATATTTCAATATACTACTTGGTATTAAGATACCTATCTACCTTTACCTCTCCATTGTTGTAGTATGTAATACATTAAACTAACTGGTTTTTGTAGTTTAAGTCACTGGTACACTGACAGAAAAATATGAATTTTAAATATAAATTCATATTAACCGTTTTCTGTTTTCAGTCGAGATTTAACAAAAAAAAAAATTTACCTTTTAGTTTGATGTACTGTTATGTTTAAATATTTTCAAAAACACTACAAAATTTAAATAGAAAAGTAATAACTATGGCTCGGAAGCTAATTCATTTTTACTCATGTATATTAAATATGCATTCAAAATCGTAATATATGCATAAAAATTATCCATTAGTTATTGATTTTTTTTTTCAACGTTTTCAACATTATTAACACAATTTAAATAATCTTTGTTTAAAAAAAAACGGTAAAAAATTAAATTTAATTTACCGTTATTCACACAGAAAGAAACAATCAATATTTTTAAAATTAACCAATTTTATATATTTCGGTTACGCTGATTGCAATAGCGTACTTTATTTATTTCTGAATGGTACAATTTTTTCACAAAATTACTTTAAAGTTTGGCTCATGCAAATGCAATTTTTTGCATACAACGTGTTTAAAATGCAATCAATCTGACTTGTTTCAGTTGAAATATAAGGCGAACATCTGTACTTCTATTCAAAAAATTTGACGTTAAACTTACTATTTAGCGTTTTTTCACATTTTTCCCAATTTTTACGGTTTTAGTGAATTTAATCGCTAAACTAGCAATTGACCTTGCCAAATGGCCGTATGCAATCGAAAGAGCCTATTAGGACGAGGGAAAACAATTATTTTATTTTTATTTTTTTATTTTATTAATTAATAATCATATAATTAAAAATTATATACTATTACCCTAACCGAGCACTAGCTACTATGGCCTTCGGCGCATTGTACCGAAAACAAACCAGTGCCTCTGGTGGGAATCGAACCCACAACCCCCGCACAGATAAGCCAGCACGCTACCAACTAGCCTACCAGGGCGCACACAATTATTTTAATTGGATGCCTCTTATGCAAATTGCGCGATTTTTCAAAATTTTATATGGCATTATGGTTTTTCGAGAGTTCAACTTTTAATATGATATGTGGAATACCTTTATAAAGTTCGAGGGCTCAATAAGTCTTTTTGAATGAAACACACTTTTTTTTGCAAAAAAAAAAAAAATATTTTTCAACATAATCTCCTTTTAGCTCAATACACTTAGTACAACGTTTCTTCAATTTTTGTATCCCTTCCAAAGAATCGGATGTTTCGTGGTCCATAAAAAAGGCATTTGTTTGATCAATAATTTCATAGTTGGAGCTAAATCTATTTCCACCGAGCCATTTCTTTAGGGTTCGAAATAGGAAATAGTCACTGGGGGCTAAATCCGGAGAACAGGGCAGATGATGTACCAATTCGTAGCCCAATTCATGGAATTTTGCCATTGAGTCTGCACACGTGTGCACCCGTGCATTATCTTTATGAAAAAGAACTTTTTTCTTGGCCATATGGGGTCGTTTTTTTTTTTAAATCCTCGTTAAATTGGTCTAATAATTTGGCATAATATTCGCCGTTTGTTGGGTTTCCCTTTTGAAGGTAATCGATGTGGATTATCCCAAAAAACTGTTGCCATCACCTTATTGGCCGACAAATTTATCTTGACCATCTTCGGGGCCGGTTCACCCGGAGAAACCCATTGTTTAGACTGCTGCTTGGTCTCCGGAGTGTTCTAATGGATCCATGTTTCATCCACAGTTACAAAACGCCGCAAACACTCATTCGAATTGCGGTTAAAATACTCTAAACAATCCTTTGAAGTTGTCACATGATTACGTTTATTTTCAATTGAGAGCAAACGCGGCAACCATCTTGCAGACAGCTTTCTTAAACCCAACTGATCATTTAAAATTGAAACCACACTGCCATATGAAATGCCTCTGGCATCAACAATCTCACACACTTTTACTCTTCGATCGGCCAACACCATATCGTGGATTTTTTCGACATTTTCAGTTATATTGACCTCAATTGGCCGTCCAGACCACAACGAAAGTCAGTAAACCACTTTTTTACCATTGAAATCGATGGTGCAGAGTCCTCATAGTATTTATCAGGCTTTTTGATTGACGGTTTTTTTCGCAAAAAATAATGTTTAATGAGCACTCGAAATTCACTTTTTTCCATTTTTAAAAAAGTACACCAGGTTGTATGGTATGTATGTATATGTATATGACGGAACTTGCTCAAAATTTGACAGTAGTCTATTAACAGGTGGTACTTGATGGGAGCAGTGTTGCATTTCATATAACTACGAGGGAAGTTCGAAAAGTCACGGACTTATTGAGCCGCCCTCGTATATGTGCAAAAAATCATATAAAAATATTTATGTTTGCAAAAGTTTTTCCTACAAAAGCCCTTCTTTTGTCACAAATATGTATATTTCAAAACGAAGGTTTTGTTAGGAAAGCTCTAGCAATATATCGTCCATTCCATGACAGATCGGCCAAAATCTTACCATCGGTCATTTAAATTCCTTTATGTTTTGTACAATTGTTATGTAGGATGTCTATCAGTCACTATCGTTTTCAGTTTCATAAAATTGTGTAACTACGTTTTTATTGCCGTTTTCAGTTTTTTGGAAATCAAAAATTTGCTAAAATTTTTAAACTTTGAAAAGTCATATTTCCTAAAGTATATGGACAATTTAAAAGATTTAAACATCATATGATAACTGCAATTGTCTATTTAACCACTGTGTTTAACCACTTTTTCCCGCTTTTGATTTTTGAGAAGTTATAACAACTTTTACTTTTTTCGGGACCAGAATGCTAACTATTTTTAAATGATTTTTCAAATAGAGCTTACTACATTTCAAATACAATTGCCTAAATTTGAAAATTGTAAAAATACTGACTTAACTGCGATATTTTTTTCAGTGTTTATTTCCCATTTTATATGTACGCTTACATTCTACTTTAATTTTATTTTTTTTTTAGCCTTGTCTCATAGAAATTATTTAACCCAGTTTTCTGTGTACGTACAACTTTTTCTCGTCTTCTTCTCTATAAACTTTTAAATCAATAATAGTTTTGTTTATGATTTTACATAACAGAATCAAAAGAAAATCTATTCATCTATAACTTTAATTTCTTTTAATTACTTTTTTATAAAAGTTGTTTTATTTTCCTAAGAAATTCATTACTGATATTTTTTTCATCTTTTTCTTTCTAGGTAAGTTTAATTTAATCGCCAACTATAGAGATGATTTTTTTTTGGTGTAAGTAAGTTTATATTAATTTGTAAGAAGCGTGAAAAAAAAATCAGGAAATTAGATTATTTTTTTTTAACCCAGTCAGTATAAACTATATTTAAGTACTTTTGGTAATTAATAATTAATAATTTATAATTCAAAGACATTTCTACTTTCCTGTTATATCTAATCTGACAGCCAATTCTTCTCCCTGGTAAACGTTTTATTATGGAGTCTAATATAACACTGTGGAACAAATTCAGGTTAGAATAAGTTAGGTCGATTCTGAGAGTGAGGGCTGAAAATAGAGGCTAAAATAGAAGACCCGTATCGCGGCGTTTGTTTATTTTAGTTCGAATTGTTTTTTAATCTACCTTCGAACTTTGCAGTCAAATGCCGATTTTCAGCATATTGTTTTTTTTCCAACATTTTGCTTCATAAGCACCACAAAAATTTTCTAAATCAATTTTTAAAAAAAATTTAATTGTCTCTAGCAATAATTTGGCTTTTACAGATTGAAAAAATATCAATTAGTCGACGAGTTATAGCCAAAAAACCATATAAACAATATGCTGAAAATCGGCATTTGACTGCAAAGTTGGAAGGTCGATTAAAAAACAATTCGAACTGACATAAACAAACGCCGCGATACGGGTCTTCTAATTTAGCCTCTATTTTCACCCTCACTCTCAGAATCGACCTAACTTTTGCTAACCTGAATTTGTTCCACAGTGTAATTATATCTCATTTGATAAGTTCACATATATAACACTTACAAATTTATACGAAAAATGATTCGTCTACATGTATCTAATTATATCAAATGAGATATAATTTGATACAATTTTATCCGAGATTTGTCCATATCCGGGATAATAAGTTATATCTAATTGGATATAAATATATCTGATTTTTTTATAATTTTAGCCTATAGTAGGTATGCTTTTTGTGACTTGAAGTTAATGCTTAAAAGTATTAGAGTTGAAAATTAAAATTTCTATAAATCAACAATTTTAAAGATAGAATTTTTTTTAATGAAACAACGAAATGTTTAAAATTAACAAGAAAACATTTTTAGTGTTGCAAAAATATATAATAAAGTGGTTTTGTCTTATGAAATGTACTAATTTTTTATTTGAAATTATATAAAAGAAATGCCTTGAAAATAGTTTCGGTATAAAATTGATATGGTTATATGCGAAGCCATATGTAATAAAGTTTTAACTTGCAGATAAATCAATTTGATATTGAACTTTACCAAAATATGTATGGTATTCTAAAGCTAAAGCTTTATAAAATTATAAGGAAAATTGTTTTAGTTCGAAGTCATATAATGTTTAATAAGACTTAGCATGGGACCATATACAATCATATCGAACACTACATATATTTGGATTATTATTATATGGCTTATGTAGTTATTTATGGAGTAAGATTTGGAGGCATATACCCAGCAAAAAATTTCTAAAAAGGTAAGCGGGTTTGTAATCAAGCATTTTGGGAAGAACGCATTCCTTACTAGATTACCTACTCGATTCTTTTAACAGGGCGTGAGACTAAAATAATTGATTCTTTAAAATTGATTATTTTTTTACCGAAGAACCATTTACTTTATATTTTTAAGAACTACATACATTTTTTAATAAAGAAATAGTTCCATTGTAAAACTACGAAGTACTTACAAAAAAAAAAAAAAAAATAGTTCCCTAGAAAAAATAAGAAGTATTTACATTTAAAAAAAAGAAGTAGTTCCATAAGTAAATTCAACTTTTACTCACATGTGATTCTCCTAAGTCACTCAAATATAACGATCAAAACTCATACGGAAATAAAATTCTAAAAAGTGAAACATCGAAGTGTTATGATAACATGGGTTTGTCATAATTTTGGAGCTATAAACCACGAAAATATAAATTTTTCAAAAAAAAAAGAACAATTCAAAATTGAAAAACAAAAATATGACTCACGCACAATCACCCTCGAAAAATTTTTTTACACTCACTCACGATAACGTCAGTAATTTCAACTTCCACTCACAATTTTCTGCTTACGTGCGCTTCCCTAATTTATACCTAACCGCAGTTTAACAAAATTGAGGCAACATGCAACTTCTGTTTTTAGTATTATTTTCCTGCAAATAAAAATTTGTTTGAAAAAATATATAAGATAAATTCTTTAAAATTGTATATAACTTCTTTTTTCAAAATTAGGAACTACTTCCAATAACGTCCTTTTATTACTTCTTGAGTACAAAAAGTTATACATATAAGTGAACAACATTGTTATTTTCTTTTAAGTACATAATTACTTTGTTATTGAGTTTATGCTTTCTGGTTTAAATTTAAAGAATTGATTACAATACTACTTGCTTTTTTGACTCTATCGTTGGAATGAGTTTGGTATTGCAGTTACTAAATTTGGCAATGAGATATGTAAGCAAGTGTGGGCATCACCTTCTTTTTGAAATGTGTAATTTTTTCCTGGGTAATTATATCAAAAATTTTCTCAATAAAAATTATCAGATGTATTTGTATGTAATGAATGATATTAGCTGTAATGTGACTCCATTCAAAATCAGATTTGACTTAATCACATTATATATGACTACACACAAAAAAAAGATTCGGCATTGGCAACCGTATTTATAGTCAATCGAATGGTTCGGTTGTAACCATCGAATTTTTTGATAGTTACCACCGAATTTCAGTTGACGCAATCGAAATTCTATTGTCGTGACAGAATTTCTGTTGTTACAATCGAGTGGCTGCTGTTACCCAATAACCGGATCATTCGATTGGCAACAAATACGGTTACGGTCTGTTTTCTGGGTGTAATATATATATATATTTTTACCCGAGAATCAAGCATTTACAGTTCTAGAGGTTTTCCAATTCGGGTGAGTAAATATCTCGACGAGCTTCCTTGGTTTGAATGCCAATATGTGATTTATATATAGTCTTTGATGCCCTGATTCTAATGAAAGTATCCAAATTTTTAATTTACATCACGCCAAAAAAATGTCCATTTTGGCTGTTTTCGAAGCCTTTTATCATAAGGTTGACGCTTTTAAGGGATTTAAAATAGCGAGTCATTAGAGAATACAATTGACTCTTAAGGAAATTTTCTAAAACTAATTGTTAAAATATCGAAAACATAAATTTATCAAATGCCTTCTACCAAATAGATTAATAGATTTTTTATGTAAAATTGAGAAATAAGAATTATTATTTCGTACAATTTTAAAGATAGCTTATATTTGAAATGCAATTTAAGCAAAGTTGGTGTAATAATTTTAATGTTTTTCCGACATTAATAAACGAAAAGTTCAAAGTTTATATCGTGATCTGTATATATCGTGATTAGTGGCTATGCACGAAATCATACCTGTATCCCAGATGAGTGGGCATAAACAAGTAAATATTTTTTGTACAATAGATAACATCTATGACTGTTAGCCAACAAGAAAGTATTCCGGTTTTTCACTTCCCTAATTTTTCAGAACCATTATGGTGCAATTTGTTCGAATATGTGAATTTGCAGAATTTTGAACAGCTAATTATCCCGGTGGAAGGGTGGCAAACTTTACCGGAGCATTTTCTTAAAATTTATGTCCTTTCTCTACCTGTCTACCTATATATTTTCATCTTTTCGGCTATATAAATACCCATTAGGCTGGAATGGGTTTCATTTATTTTTGATGACCTAAAATTTCTTTAAAAAAAACCTCGCTTTGAAGAAAAGTCTAAACAATTTTTGACTTTGAAAAAAAAGTCTAAATTTAAAAAAAAAAAATTTTGTAATAAAGATTGAAGAAAAAGCTATCAAAAAATGTTGTACAAAATTTTCTAACTACAATACGTAATTAGTTATATGTATCTGAAAAAGGGCTGTTTGGCGAAAATGTCAAAATTTAACAATTTAACTCTAACTTTAAGAGTGGTGGGCCGAAATTTTGTGTCATAACTACTACGCAATAGGACTTAACTTTGTGCAAGTTTCATCCCGATCGGAAGACAAAGGTTTCAGAAGTTCGGATACTTAATATGAAATCCAACATAAAGGGTCCGCCAAATAACTTTTTTGAACTCCTGAACCAATTGGACTTATCATGGCGTCATACCAAGGTCTTTATGCAAAATTCGTCTCAATGATGTCTCCGAAATGTTCAATTGTTGAGAACGACGGTGAATTGATGTTGATGGTGCTTCACGCACACCTTCTGCCACAGCAGCAATATTCTCGGGTGTACGCACTGTTTTTCGCTTTTCACGCTTTGGTTTATCGATGAGGATGCCAGTTTCTTTCACTTTCTTCACAAGATAACGAACATACATATTCGTTCAGCGGAAGGATAAAACTAATTATCTGTCAAATCAGACATGAGCTAAGTGTTACCATTCACGAAATAAGCACTAGTTGAAAAAAAAAAACGTTAGATGGCGGACGCTTTATATATTTTATCTTAAATACACTGTATTTTAGATATTGCCGAAATCGATTTATACAGCCGTGATTGACATTTAAAAAAAAATAACTTTGAAAGAAACTTGATTTTTTTAATTTTTTTGGAAAAAAATAGAGATCTTTAAACCTTTTTCGCGTATTATTCGGTATTCGGCCGAATAGACAAAACATGCCGAATACCGAATAGCAATCGAATATTCTCGACATCTTTAATATTTTGGTATTCTTTATAAGCTAAACAAGATTTCATTTCTAAAAACCTCCAACTTTTTTTTTTAATTTGTAATATTTGTTAGTTTCAAACACTTTTCCTATTAGTACCATCATCCAAATGGTATTTATTTTTGTTAAAATACCAACTAAACTCAGGTGTTTTAAATTGCTTAACATTTTATTTCTTTTGTAAAAAAACTTTTATAACTTTGGTTATAAAAATTGCATGCTACAAGAAATAAAATAAAAAAATATAAATTATAGACAGGAAACTTTAAAAATAAAAACAAAGATAAAAAAACAAGTAACATCAGGATAATATTTTTAAAAACCCATAAATACTTGTCTTTTAATAAACTCTTATAAAATATGTTTGTAGTTTAAGATTGTATACTACACTCATAAAAAAACCCGTACAAATAGTTGATAATTCAAATAACTACGATATAACAGAAAATATTAATATACAC
Source organism: Delia radicum (assembly GCA_021234595.1). Taxonomy (NCBI): domain Eukaryota; kingdom Metazoa; phylum Arthropoda; class Insecta; order Diptera; family Anthomyiidae; genus Delia; species Delia radicum. The sequence continues at coordinate 109,476,907 of CM037853.1, read as the reverse complement.
CAGCTGATTTTTCAATGAAGTTGATAATCACAGTCTGCTGAATTTATGGGGTCTAAATTTTAGAATAACTACATTTTAGTTGACAGTTGTATAAAGAATTTAACTAAGAAGTTAGCTAATTCAACAGAACTTTTAAGCAAAAATTTTAGGCTGATTTAGCTTAACAGATGCAGGTCCATATTTATTACCGGAAGTATAGGTGGTTAATAAAGACTACTTAATTCGTACGGAGTAACGATTTTTGGTACATTCTGCTCTATCTCGCTTAGTTTCCCAATATGTAAATTTGAGAATCACGAATCAATATACAGGTATAAATTGCCAACTGGTATAAATTGCCAACCACTGCTATTTTTGTAAAACCAACCGTGCTAAAAATTACCAATGGTACAACTGACATTGTACTAGGAAAACACTATTTTGTTTGAAAGCATGTATTTTGCCAATACCATTCTCAAATTCCTTTCCCATTATTGTTTTTACCAATATTACAACCAATTGGAAGATTTTTTTTTAAATATTTTATTATATTTCATACATTTAAATATGATGTATAAGGCTAAGACCGAACTATATTGCTGCTTTTTAAATATGATTTATTATACATATTTCTGAAAATTTGTTTAATTTAAGCTAAATTAAAATAATTATTTAATTTAACAGAATTATTACTAACATAATGCCAACGGTGGCAAGTTCGCTTAAACCAACTGTTGTCAATCGGTTAACACAGCAATATTGAAAATATTGTCAAACCCCATGTTCTGCCAACGCATAACCGACCGCCGCTGGCGCTTTGAAAACACGTGCCTATTGTATTTTTCTGCCTGGATAAATATTAGGTTTTGAAATTAGTTCAAGTACAGCTGAAATTCGTTCTAAACAACCGATTTAAACGATAATAACAGAAAAAATTAGTTCAACTGAATTGGAACCCATTTCCATATAAAAGTAGTGAAACTTGTAATGACTGAATTGGAACCCATTTCCATATAAAAGTAGTGAAACTTGTAATGACAATCATAAGTACTTGCGATTACCACTTGTACTTGAAAGATAAAATCCAACCACTTGTACTTGAAAGATAAAATCTAAAACCACTTGCTTGCACAAAATGGCAGTACTTTCCAGCTTCAAAAAATATAAAAATAAGTAGTTATATATGTACTAACTGGAGTTGAAAAAATAATAATTCTAAAAATAGATTTTCAAAAAATTTTGTAATCATTACTTTTTATTTAAAACAATGATAAAAATAAGTACTTAAGCGCAACGCACTATTTTGTATTAAAATAATGAGAAAATTATCTAGTTATTAGTAAGTCCTTGTTATTAGTGTTAAAGTAATGCAGAGAGTAAGCTGGTGTCATTACTGGTAGTGAGAAAAGTAATGACATGTTATTACTATTTCTACACTGAAATGTCCCGATAGCTCAGACGGTAGAGCGGTTAAAAAATAACCAGGAGTCACATTTGAATAACAACAAATTTTTCAATAAAAATTAACGTTATAAAATACTTTGTTCAATTGACACATAAATTAACCACTGACGAGTCCCAGGAGGGGGACGAAACTGCGGCAGTCTGGTGTATCCCTTGTGTCCGTAAAATTTTTCAATAAAAATGTTTTCTTCTTCCTGTAAAGAGACTACTAAAAAAAACTTTGGTTTTTTTTTTAAATTTGTTTTTTTAGAAAATTTATTTCTAGACTAATTATTTTTGTACATTCTAGTAAGCATATAGGTCACCAAATATTTTTTGATTTTTAGTAAGTTGTTTAGTAATATGTCATTATTTTTCGCTTTTATATGGTGACAAAATCAGTGAGGTTCTTAATGGCAATTGTAAGTACTTGCCATTGCCAAATATGTCTACACAGAAAAAGTGGGCGTTGTTGTGTAATGATTAGGGCGTTGGACTGTTACACAGATGGTCCCGGGTTCGATTCCCGGTGACGACAACATCAATTTAGAAAAGTAATATGTATTAGTTTTCTATCACTTATATGTATGTATCGCAGCGCCCACCTTCGGTCTTCCCATAGCACTTAACCCCACCGAAGTAAAATAATGAATCAGGGCTATGAAACAAAAAGCTTTAATAAATTCGCCAACTCTACATCAGGCGGCGGGCAACAACTGTTCTAAGACTTTTAATCTCTCGCAATTACAGTGTTGCCATGTTTGAAGCCCTTCATCTTTCACTACCTTTCATCTCTCCACTATCCCCTTTCCAAAGTAAGGAACACATTAATTAATAGGAAGAATTTCCTGAGTGTTGCTTCTCTTAAAAAAAAAAAAAGTGACAACCGAATTGAAAAGTGCATGTTGGTGGATACGACCATATTCATATGTATTTCTGAATATTTTAGGTGTTGTTGTGAAAAATAATATTCAGTTGTAACAACTGATTTCAGTTTCAGTAGCCGAATTTCACTTGGCATATGGGTAAATTTTTCTCTGTGTGTACTTGTAGAACCACTTATATGGTAATCTACCCGTTTTTAATTTTCCCATATCAGAGGTGCAATCAGTGAAAAAATTGGGTAAAGTTTAAATTTGAGTAAAAAATTTGTCGAATACGGAGGCGGCGTCTGGGGGCCAGAAAAATCACGATTTTTTATAATTTACATATTTTATTTTAAGCGTGAACCAGATAGTGCATTGACGTTTTTTGTTGCTTAATTGAATAACAATCGGCATTGATTTGACTTTTCCATTGGCAAAAAAACAGTGCCAGATTATTGCAAAAATGTAATATTTCGATTTTCAAATGGGGATAACTTTAACACTTTAAGAGATAACACACATGAGTAAGCGTTTTTTTTTTTTGTCGGAAATTGCAAACAGATAACAAAAGTGTTTTGGAAATCGGTTGATAAATATAAAATTGGCAAGCCCTCAAAATTGTTGAATAAACGGGGTGTAAAAATTTGCAGTCTAATTGATTAGCGACTGATGGATCTAGTGGGCCCTTCTATCAAACTTAAGCTTAAAATTACGATGATTATGGCTGAGTGAAGTTTCATGGCAATCCGATAAGCCAGTAAGAAATTGCTGAATTATTTCCAAAATATTTGTTAAACACCTCACTATGTACTGGGATGAGAATTTTTTTGGACGAGTGTTAATGAAATTGCTCACTGAATTTAGCGAAAAATAAATTAATCTTTATGAAACAGCTTCATAATTTTTATGAAATTTTTAAATCGTAGAATTCCAGCGACAATTCATAGATCTAATGCAAAAGTTTATTGTTATCATGCAGATAATTCTCTCAGTGTACTTTTCTTCTTTTCAACATTGTCCGAAAATAAAAAAAACCAATTGAAAAACAAAAAAGATTTTTTTAGTCTGCGAAGTCTTAAATTTTTTTAAACAGTATCTTCAGATTTTGATGGCGTATAACAATTCTGAAAACCATAATGTGATTTACTCAACCAGACCTACCTCTAGGTCGAGTATCGTATTATATTGCTGTAATTTTCGATATTCACTCTAAAAACCTTTTTTGCCCATATCAGCTAAAGTAGGCAACATAAAGAAATTTGTTAACTGCACTTATTGTATATACTGTAAAAATTTGTTAAAAATTTAATTTCAAAATAGCTTTAACCGGTAGAGGGTTAATAAAAATAAAATTCTGCACGAGAGGTGTAGTAAAAAGTATTTTACGTGTCAAAAATTTTGCCAAAAATATAGTTTTCATGTTAACAGTACATATAAATAATTTCCTCAAAGGTCAAGGTATTTTCAGAAAAGTTTTTCTCTTAATTAAATGCAAAAATGAATTAAAATTTCTCTGTGTGTTTTCATGTGATAATTGCATTCAAATTGTGTCACTCACTTACTTTGTTGCTGATTTTGAAGTAGATTTTTGTTGGCAATTAATTAGGTTGATGTGTTTTTTTTTTGTTGTTGTTGGTGAATAGCAAAATAATCTCTGGCAATTGTCAAGAACTATTTAGAATTAAAATAAAACATTTTACCACCACACTTGCTAAAACATTTTACACCAAGGCCTAATTTTACGAGTTTTTAAATGAGAAAATTGAAAAATATTAACATTACTTAACATGTTTGCCAAGAGATTAGTTAAATATATCTAGACAAGTATTTTTATAACAATTATGTAAAAAACTTGGACAATTTTTTTTATAACGAATGTACATTTTTTTTGGTACAATTGTACAAAAACTTGGTGATAATTAAAAAAATTTTTGTTCACAAATTTATCAAATAAAATTAATGATTTTTTGTTAAAAAAAATATTAAAAACATTTGCCATGAAAAATTAAAATTTTTTAGCTTTAAACTAGGTAAATGTTTGCAATTTTTAACAGAACAAATACCAATATACAACTATCCCTCGATTTACACGATAGATGCGTTCCTGAAAAAAATCAAGTATATCGAATTCGAAAATTTTTGCATGAAAAATCGGGTAAATCGAAAAAGTGACTTTAAAACTATAGGTTTTATTATAAAGTACTTTAAAGAAAATAACGTTGGACTAAAGTAGAAAAGCTGAACAAAAGATGCCATTTTACTCACAAAAATCTGTATATATATATCAGACTTGGGCTACGTCAATTACACTTAGAATACTATGTATATAAAGACCAATGCAAATGTAGTTAAAAACAAATGAAATTTCACTTAAAGAAACGACGACTTACATATCAGTAAATTCAACTAACATTGTCACTTGTTTTTAATGTTCAAAAAATGACTAACAATTGTAGTAAAAATGAACCACATGTTTGTAAAAAATAAACAAGCATTTATTTTTTGATTTTTTAAATAACAAAAAACTACTGTAAAAAATGAATGTAAAATCATAAAATAGTCATTTGATGTGGTTTGTTTTTTTAACTGAACTACAAGGTTAGTAAAAATTTAATTTGTTCCACAAATGACCGACATTTACATTAAAAATAAAGAACATGTGTTACAAAGCAAATAAGCAGAAGTTTCCTGAGTGTACATTTCATAATCATTCACTTGTGACATTTTTCTATATCATTAATAATTTCAGACGCGATTACGGAGTGCACGAAGCAGGTGAATATCATGGGCTTGACCAGTGATATTGTGATTTTCACGGATAGCCAAGCGGCTATCCGGGCTTTATCTACGGACTCTGTGGGATCAATGACGATACTCAGGTGTAAAGGGGAAATTAACGATTTCTCTGCACGGGGACGCATTGAGATTATATGGGTGCCGGGACTCTGTGGTATAGCGGGGAACGAAGTGGCTAATGATTTGGCTAGGGGAGGATCTTCTCTGGAATTAGTCACTTTGGGGAACGCTAAACCTTTTCGAGCTCTCAAGGCGGAGCTGGTGAACTGCGCTGACACCATGCATAGGACCATCTGGGAAATTGCGGGTGTTGGCAGGACTACAAATATTCTCTGGGGCAACCCGAACCAGGACAGGACGAGGGAAATTCTGAATCTCAGTAGGAAGGAACTGAGTCTTTTGATGGAAATCCTCTCGTAATTGAGTAATTGCCATAAATATATAATAGTAATTGTAATAACATACCCAGATGTTGATACTAATCCCCATGTTTGGTATTAAACATTTTACAAATTTTCCAAGGAAGTGAATAAGTGTGAGTGTAGATCTGATATTATTAATGATATAGAAAAATTTCACAAGTAAATGATTGTGAAATGTAATTGACGTCGCCCTAGTCTGACATATAACTTCCTAATTTTCCTAATGTTTGTGTGTGAGTTTGTCTTTCCAAAACTTTCTGGCACCAGCAGTCAGCCTAGTAATCTAAAAATTGGCACATTGACATTACTAACCACCGGAAAGAATCTAACGTAGTTGGCTTTTTTCATATTAGGTCTGGTGGTGATGGGGCGTGGCAAAAACCATCTTTACAATATACAACCTTTTACAGCTTTCTAATGCGGTATAATTTTTTCCCTTGACGTCCCTTTAGAAAGCTACGGCTGTAAATAGTAAACAAGTGTGTGTGTGTGCTTTAACATGTCTTAACATAACTTTCTGGAGCTCTCTGATGACTTGAAAGTATGAAGTGTGACATATTCTACACCACAGTTGAAAACCGGTGTACAAATTGTACAAACTACGGGAAAGATTTATCTGAAGGCAGGTCTCTTAGTTTTGGACTGTGGGGGAAAGGCGTGGTAAAGGCTTTTTTAATTATATACACAATATACATCTGATGAACTTGGAAGTTGAAAACTAGCATACATATTGTTCTAAACACTGGACATATTTATCTGAAAATGGATCTAAAAATTTCGGCTTCTAGTCTGAATGGCGTGATTCTGAAACGTCTGACAACCGAGAAAGTTGAAATTTGGCATACATGTGGTACTGGTTAACCACGGAGCAAATTTAGATGCAAATTAATATTTTTGTTCCACATTAGAAAAACATGTTTAGCAATTTACTGGTGTTAGGGCTCCAAAAAGTGTATAACTTTCTTCAGAAGTGTTCAGCAATGACAAAAAAAAAAAACAGTTCTGAAGCTATCCAAAATTGTTATTTTCGCGCTGTAGGCTTAATTGAATTCCAGCAGCTTTCTTAAACTTTGGATAGGTAGTCGCATGACATTTGGCATTTTCATGCATTTTTGCTGATGGTGTTTATTCCCGACTGCTCTCAAAATTATCATTAATTATAAATTGCATTTTTACTTTTATTGGACATTTACTGTTGTTTTCTCCCTAAAAATGTCAAAAATTACTATCTCTAAACTTGAAATAACCTAACGAAGAAAATAATAAAAATACCATTTACACTAAAATTACCTAACGAAATAACTTAAAATACTAAAAACCTTAAAATAAACTCACCAAATAGTTTGGAAATACATGTATCCAATATCATTAAGCGTTTAAATCGATTGACAACCCCAGTAATAGATACATGAGGAGAATGCATTGATAATTCCATAGAATTGCGATAAATTAATAGTTTATTAATCCCATGTCTGGTGCATTTCGGTAGAAATCCTAAAACCGAAAACATTAAAAAATCGTCAACAAATTTTGCGTTAGAACACGCAGCATACATTTTAGGGATAGCCCCTTAATTACAAAACAAGCCGATGGATTCGGTATACTCAAAATCACTGTGCATTTTTGGAAAGACCAATTTCGTAAAAATGTATTCAAGTTAAGAGTTTAATTTGACGAAATTTACAATTTGCTAAATGTAAAACAGCTGGTAAAACATACTTTTAATTTTTTACTTTCTATCTCTAGGGCTGACTATTCGTATTTTTTTTGTACATGTATGAATTTTAGTCCCTCAAAGCTGAAAATATTTTGAAAGTGAAAATTTTATGAATCGGAAAAAATCGTTTTTCTAAAGAACATATTGTGTCTCCAATCTTAACTTTTTATATGTTTGAGATGACATATTGATCAGCAAACATAAATTAAAATAGAGCTGTATTTTGAACGTTTTTAAGTTTTTTTTATAATTTTTTAAAAGTTTCAGATATATTAGAGAAGACTAACTAGGCTTTGAAATAAGATATAAATTTTTAAAATCGGTTGACGTGTTTAATATTTACGACCATTTGAACAGTATCTATTGTATTTTTTTAATAAATATACCAACTTTAAGCAGCGATAAAAAAGGTTTCTTTTTTTTTTAATTAAAGGTAAAAAACATAATATTTTATGACTAAAAAACTTTTTAAGTAAGAAGATCTTAAAAAAATCAATTAAGCTCAAAAATTTTATGAAAAACTTTTTGAAGCTCAATTTCGGATAATCCAAATAATTCAAAAAGCACTAATAATCAAAAAAAAGCATACAAAATTATAAAAAATCAAAAAGGAACAAATCTACTCAGCCTGAAAATGATTGTGGTACAAAAAATCTGCAATGGCATACCACTGGCTAACAGAGGAATTGTAAATAAATGATTGGCAGAACACTTTTTAAGTCGCTTTACCAGCGTTTCCAGTATTTGTTTTCCAATCATTTCAGTGGTCCACAAAAAAAAAAACATTGGCCAACGTTGGCAAAAAATGTTTTTCCAGTGCTATGCATTCCGTAATTGCCAATCAAAAGTCTAACCACTGCTAGGGCATTTATTGTATACAAATTATGATGCTTTGTTTAAAAACGTTTGCAGTCAGAAGGTTCCAAGCCCGATCCTGGTTTTAAGGCATAATTTTTATACTAATTTTTTTTAATCCTTTTAGTATTTTTTATATAAAATTTAGTTTTTGTTTCTGGAAAAGCTCTTTTAAGACCAACATTTTTTTCGTTTTCCCAACGTTGGCAAATTGTTTCCAGCAAACCTTATGCCAGTGCTGACATATTTGAGCAGCCAACTGTTACCCAACAGTTACCATTCACTTACGTTTTAAGCTATCAAGTATTATATGTCTCGTTAGCTCAGTGGTTATAGCTGTCTGCAGCCAATCTGCCGGCCAGGGTTCAAATCCCGGAGGGACCAAAAAAATTATAAATGAAGTTTTTTAATATTTTATTTTGGAAACTCTATATTATTAGAGCACATATTTCTTGGTTTTACCATCATTTTGTCAACTTTGGAAATTTTCCCAGTGTTTGTCCAACACTTATTTTTTTGGGATTTTGAAAGAACTCGCTGCCAGCACTTATACCCTTGTTAAAGTGCCTTGCCAGGGGTGGTCCTTTTCTCTTTTTCTGACTGTGTAGTTTGTCTTCTCAGGATTGTAAAGTTGCTAGAGAGAACCCTTGCATACTATATCAAAAAAACATTATGGCCTGGGTTCTATATTCCACTACGAAGTGAAAGTGGAATCGTTTTTAATTCCAAATTTTCAATTCCGCTGTGTTCTGAAAAACGAGTGAATCGTTTTTTTCACGACGATTTCATTTTCATTTTGTTTTTAGCAACAACATAAAAAAATGCGGGAAAAAATCAAATTATCACTTTAAAGTGAATGAAATTGTAATAAAGGCCTGGGTTCTATATTCCACTACGAAGTGAAAGTGGAATCGTTTTTAATTCCACATTATCAATTCCGCTGTGTTCTGAAAAACGAGTGAATCGTTTTTTTCACGACGATTTCATTTTCATTTTGTTGTTAGCAACAACATAAAAAAATTACGGAAAAAACCAAATTATCACTTTAAAGTGAATGAAATTGCAATAAAGAAGAGTGCATTTTTTAACAAATATAAAAATTAAACAAAAAAAAATACTTATTTTTAAAATAATATAAAATGAGTTTCGCAATTGTGATTTCCTAGTATTTAATTAAAAAAGAAAAGCAAAGAACGGAAAATTTAAATAGAAAAAGGCATCGTGGCTGTTCAAATCCTTTGGAACTACCAGAAAAATCGTAAGACAATAATTAAAACTGAGTCGCAAGTGTTTAAAATTAATAAAAAAAATAGTTTTATTGCGTATTTTAGATTAAATAAGTATGCATTTATGATGGTTTTAGAAGAATTATCACCAATGGCTAAAAAGACAAGCATTCCAATTATTTTGCAATTGGACACATCACTAATCAAAAAGGGAAATCATCGGTTGCGGTTCCTTATTTTCTATATTTTCAGTACCTTCGTCATTTTTATTTAATTTTTATTTAATTTGTGGTTGTTTACCCTTTGCTAGTCGTCCCGAATGATTTAGCAGCTGGAACACCTTCGACTGCTGTATAAATGCCAGAAAGTTTGGCAACTGAATCTTCTTTGGATGATATGTGTTGGATATTATTGGGTCCTCCACCTGCTGCCGTTACCTCTGCTCTATTTTCGGCCAATTTTTTTACGAATGGTAGCCTTCCAATCAGCCCAAGCCTTTTTCCCACCAGTTGCATCGTTTTCTGGAGGTCCTAAGCTGTTTAATGTACTTGCTAAGTCCTTCCACAACTGGTCTTCAACTGTTTTGTCGCCCCTCTAAAAACCTTTGGCCAAACCAGATTTTTTTTGCATGAATGTTAAAAATGGGGCCTCTTGTTCCGGATTCATGTGTTTTCCCGTAAAAAATACAACACTTTTTCAGTTAAATAAACGTATATTAACAACATATCACATTTACTTACATTGTTTGATTTTTTTTTTTACGTTTAATATTCAAAATAATTTTATTTTCTAAAAAGTTTGGTTTTTCACTCAGTTAACTAATACCGTTTTACAATTACTTTTTTTGTAGTGAAATTGTTTTATAGAACACATCAAATCACTTTAATTCCACTAGAAACAAAATGAAATTTTTCTTTTCAAATCACTTATGTGGAATTGGGAACACAAATTGAGCGGAAGTTTCACTTTCACTTCATTTTCGGAATGTAGAACCCATGCGTATTTCTCTGAAATTTTCAAATTGAAAAATATCGAAAACGCCGAATTATTTGAGACAAACAAAAACAGTATCTCTAATAACTCGAAACCGACCTTTTTAAAGTAAATCAATGAAACTTTTCCTAACAAATTTAACGAAATTCTCATAAAATGAATGAGTAGCTTTATACTTTTTCCAAAACCACAAAATATTTACGAAACTTTAAATTAATAAAATAAGATTTTTCATACACTTCTATGAAAACTTGCATTAACTAATGAAAAGTTTCAATGTACGAATTCCAGTTCAATTGCATTGATTTGATGCCAAAATTAATTAATATCATGCAGAAATTCCCTCAGTGCTTGGTTAATAAAAAATGCTGGCCAAAAAATTACGAAAATACATTAACCCAAAGTTTGTTTTCAAAGTCAAAATTATTAAGCTTTGATTCTTTTCAACTAATAACTTGGTACATTTTCAAAAGTTTTTGTATAATTCATGCACCTAAACTTGGTAAATTTGCTCAAATTCTTTTTTTTAAATAACCCTTTTTTGAATGGCTCCTTGTTTTTTAGTTGTTCGATATATACATTTAGTAAAATACACTGAACTCTTTTTTTTTTTTTTTTTTTAGCAAATATATACCCCGTATATAGAGTTTTGGATGTATACCTACAATTCTTTTCTTTTCACAATTAAAAAAAAAATCTACTACAATTACCCTATTGTTGTTATAACTTTTTTTTAATGAAACAAAAAAAAAAAATAAAAATAAAACCTGCATAATATTATATGATAGTGTACTACAGTATGTACACTGAGAGAATTATGTTCACTTCAACAAAATAATTTCTTCATACCTTTAATGAAAATTTTCACTGGAACTCGGCCATTGAAACTTTTCATAGAATCTATGAAACAGGTATCATTAAAGTCAATGTTTATGAAAATTAATGAAAATCTTCATAAAACTAATGAATTATTCCGACAATGAAGCGTTTCTAGAATTTATGAAACAGTTTCATAAAATGTTTTAATATTAAGAAGTTAATTCAGTGCATTGGCACTAACCAATGATTCATATGAATTTTTAAACAATTTCATTGAAATCCAAAATTAGTAAAAGGATACATTAAAATAACTAATCCCTTTATAAAATATGTTGTACACTTGACAATTAGATCTTAAAACTTAAGTTTAAAATGTATGAAAATTAATGAAATTTTGAAATTTTATGAAAAAATTAAGTCTTAAACTCAAATTTCATAGCTCTCAACAAAATTTTCATTAAGTTTATGAAGAGATAGTTTATAAAATCGAATAAATTTTTTTTTATGAAACAATAGAATAATTGGGTATGTATGGCCTCGAACTTGAATAATTTTTCATTACACAATAAAAGCTCGAAAAAACATAATTTTTATTTTTAATAAAAAATTATGTCAAACTGGAAACTATCAAATTTTATGAGAAATTTCGTAATATTAATAAAATTTCTTGGATAAAATGAAATTCTTCATTGATTCTACACACAGAGAAAAACTTAGCTATTTGCCAACTGAAATTCAGTTACTACGACTCAAATTCGGTTATTACGAATATCAGTCGGTTGGTATAACTGAACACAAAGTTTCACAACAAAGTTCGGTTAATTCAACTGAATTTTTGTTGCAACACCCAAAATATTCATAAATCTAATCTAAATATCGTTATACTAACTGAATTTATAAGTTGTTACCATTAAAATACACTTTTTTAATTCGGTTGGCACTTTATTTCTCTGTGTGTACGAAAAAAAGAAAGAAGAAATTGTTTCATTAACATCATGTGGGATAATTCTTTCAGTGTAGGTACATACATTTTATTTAGACATTTCTTAATGTTTTTTTTTTTGGTCTGACCAGTTTATTTGACATAAAAAAGTTCATTTCATTCGTTTTTTTTTTTTTTTTTGGTTTGTTTCTCTACTGCAGTTAACAGAAAAAGATGTCATTGCATTGAATCTAACAAAAAATTGTATTCAGTATTGTCAAGGTCATGTTTTGGGACATTTTGATAAATAGTTTTCTTCTTCTTTTTTTATTTATTTCTTTGTAGCTTTAGTTTTTTATTGATAGTCATTTTATTTTAGATATATTTTCGTCTTAGGAGGTGTTCATGTAAAAGATAGACAAATATCATTTTGAAATTATCTTTCAAACTAAAACGCATTTGAAAATATCTGAATGGGTATTTTGTATGTACTTTTGTCGTCGATGAAGACGAATGGTATAAAATAAATTTTATTTGCTGAATCTTGATAAAAAAAAAGAAAAAGTAATATAGAGAATAATATATGAATAACGGAAATAAAACACAGATGTCTGCCAAGATAACAAATTTAATAGATGATTTATTTAATAAACATAAAATATATTATATAATTTGCGGCCAAAACATGTCGTAGTTAAAAACCCTATGCTTCACTGTGCAGGAGAATATATTTTAGAATTGAAAACAAAAAAAAAACCTTTGAGCGAATTTTTAACTTACGAATTTATTACAAAATCCTGACGTTTTGACAACAATTTTCACAGAAACCCGCCTGCTTTAGGTTTAAACAAACTGTTTTTGACAGTCTCACAACAGAATTTGATATAATTTTAAATTTTTTCCCTATATTTTTTAAATTGTAGCTAAATTTAAATAGAATGCTTTAAAAACTTTTTTAAAATATATCACAAATAATTTAAGTGCAAAATACAATATTTTTTAGCTTAAAGGGTTAGATTTACATTTGCATACAATTTCCCAGTGTAGCAAATTCTTACCATATAAATTCTCAAGTAAGTACTTATTTGGTAATAATACACTCATAAAAAAAAGTTTGTAAAGTCAGCAAAAAATTTTGCTGAGTCAGCAAAAGTTTAGTCAGGAGGATGCTAGCAAAAAAGTTGCTAATGTCAGCAAAATCTTTTGCTGAAAATCAGCGAGCTGATTTTTAGCAACAAAATTTGTAGATTCAGCAAAAGTTTTGCTAACACTTAGTAGATTAGAAATAAAAAAGCGTTGGTAAAAATTAATAAATTTTTTGCTGAATTTTAGTAGACTGAAAAAAACGCAAAAAATTTGTAGAAAAATTGTAATTTAGTTAATTTATTTGCTGAAAATCATAAAACATATTTTTGTGATTCTTTTAAAAATAATTTACTATAATAACGAAATATAACAATTTTAATTTTCCCACATTGACGACATGAATTAATTTAATATCTGAAAATATATAGAAATAAATATATATAACATAACAAAAATTTTCATCAACTACTTACATCAATGGTTGTCTTAATGATGCTATCTTTTCAATGACGAAACCGCCGAAGATAATTCTAGAAACGAAACGAAAAAATAAACAAAACAAACGAAACGAAAAAAACAACCCTTTTTTTGCAATAAGAAAAAGAAACCATACAAATCTACCTAAGATGTGTGTTTTTGTCTTTCTCTTTACTCTGTCTACATGTCTGTATATGTTTTTTTCATGGTTGATTTTTTTACTTGTCTTGTTAGAGTTGTACTTTTTAATATCATTTTCCTCTTCTCTACTACATCTTGACATGCCGCAACATCTGCTTATCAGCACAATTTTTTTTAGCAAAATTAATTAGTAAAACATTAGTATATTAGTAAAGCTTTAGTATAAAACAGTTAAGTGCTGAATAAGTATAACAAAAATTTTAGCTGAAAACACGATTTTAGCAAAAATATTTGCTAAAAAATAGTATACCTGATTTACAAGAGGTTTTACTAACTTTTCTACTAACTTATTTTTTTGAGTGTACTTTAATATGAAGAATAACCTGAGTGTTGTTTCTATCTATTTCTTTTTGTTTTGAGTATATATAACAATAGTGAACTTAAAAATAAATTTAGAAAAACTAAATTTAATAAAAATATATATATTTTTTTTTTAATAAAATGACCCCACACTGGATTTGAACCCGGTCCTCTAGGTTGTCAGTCATCCTCTCTGTCATCTGATCTATCTCGACATGATACACTTGATATGGAAAACATAAATGTTTTGCTTACGCGAAATGCCATTACTTTGCAACTTACAAAAAGTCATAAATAAGTAGTTATACATGTACTTAATAGAAGTGAAAAAATATCATTGCTTTATATTTAAAATAATGATAAAAATAAGTACTTATGAGTACACGGTAAAAAAAAGTTTATATATGATATTATATATTTTTCATATGACTATAAAGGGTCCGCCAAATAACTTTTTTTGTTTTGAACTCCTGAACCAATTGGACTTTGTATGGCGTCATACCAAGGTCTTTATGCAAAATTCGTCTCAATGATGTCTCCGAAATGTTCAATTGTTGAGAACGACGGCGAATTGATGTTGATGGCGCTTCACGCACACTTTCTGCCACAGCAGCAATATTCTCGGGTGTACGCACTGTTTTTGGCTTTTCACGCTTTGGTTTATCGATGAGGATGCCAGTTTCTTTCACTTTTTTCACAAGATAACGAACATACGGACCAAATTCGTTCAGCGGAAGGATAAAACTAATTATCTGTCAAATCAGACATGAGCTAAATGTTACCATTCACGAAATAAGCACTAGTTGAAAAAAAAAACGTTAGATGGCAGACCCTTTATATGATTATCCATATTCGTACATATTAGTAAAATTAACCTATGGAAAAATATGGTGGTATATGTTCATATATTATTTTATATGGCCATCCATATACGTTCACACATTATATATGAAGAGCTTATTGTAAAAAATGTATAAGCCACATTTATATTATCGCCGGTTTTATCTGTTTTCTAGTCACCCATTGATGAGTATTTAATAAACGCTTTGGTTTTACACTTAATACAAGTATCTAGAGATTAATAGTCCTGCAAAAGTCTTACTGTATGATTTAAAGCAAAACTTTGAAGGCAAAAACTAGTAAAAAATGGTATGTGGCTTATCAAGTTTTTGCAATAGCAATAGTCCTTCACATGTTTTGTATTGTTTTTTTTAGAATATATTTTTATTATTATTATCGCATCAGATTAAAGGTTTTAAACAGGACCACCTTACAGATAAAAATACGAATTACTAAAAAAATTATTTTTTCTCCCAAACAATGAAAATACTTATAAATTTTCCCTGTGGAGATGTCTCAACATAAACACAAATTTGTTTACACTCAACGTAAAAACCAAACGTCAATCTGGTAACGTTGTAAAATACAGACGGCGGAGGTAAGAAAAATAAACAAAAATCTAAAAATAGAATATTTGTGTTTGTTAGTGTTGGTCACTTCTGAGTATAGTATACAATAACAGAAAAAAAGCTAATTGGAAAGAAAACTGCATTTTAGCTGCATTACATTCGATGCCATACTTGGGTGTGATCGCTAAACGGCCATGACTTGGTATTGTTACATTTGTAATGTAAGAAGCAGCGCAGGTTCGATTCTTACAGCCGCAGGTTGTTGAAAAATTTATCATATAGAGACAATCTGACAATTATAAGACACAAATAATAATACAATTTAAATGGACAATCACTGATGAGCCTGTCCATAAAAAGGCAGAATCAAGTCTAGTCTGATTTGAATATTATGTTTATAATTTTTAGAGAAAAACGTTTATTCTTCTTCCCAACCTCAACCTTTCTAACTTATAATTTTCTATTTAATAGTAAGATTTAATTATAATATTGTGCCTTAGCAATTTTAATTGAAAATGTAAACGTCATTATTAAATAATTTAGCTCTAGGTCACGTTTTCATTTGTAAAATAATTTTTATTATTTTATATATCTCCAATATTTCGTCATTCTTTGAATAATATCCTCAGGGAGTATGAATAACAACAAACAATGTTAAACACACAAATTCCTGCTGCTGTCCACTCCACTCTATTGAACATTTACAACATTTAATATTGTTTGTTGTTGTTTATACTTCCTGAGGATGTCATTCAAAGAAAGACGAAATATTGGAAATATATAAAATAATAAAAGATATTTTATAAATGAAAACGTGACCTAGAGCTCAATTATTTAATAAAATCATCAAAGGTAGAAAAATATTTCATAACTTATATTTATATTTCATATTTTTATCTGTGAGGATTTAATCTTAAATTTGTCCACAATGTTTTACTTTTTTTTTTCGATCTTTGATCATAAATTCTGATGTGAGCAAACATGTAAGCACCTGTCAGTAGATAAATTATGCATTAAATTAGCGGATGAAGACATTTTCAATTAATAAATAAACATTGCACGGTGTTTTGTTTAACAAAAAACAAATAATCTTGAACTTGAATAATCCTGCTCACATCATAATTTGTCCACAATGTATTAATTTAAGTAGGGCTTCATAAGGTTAACAATAATTATTGAAACAGAGTTTTTATTTTTGTATGAACTTATATTGTCAAAAATAACAATTTTAAAAAATTGGTTGAAACAACTTCTGTAATAAGTCCTTACGGTTTATAAAACTGATTAGATATACCATATGTTTCAAAATCTTTCCTGTCATATGCGTTCGTCCATACAGTTGCGAACACATAATGAATTTAGCAAAGCTGAAATATATACCCAAATTATTTCAGTATGAAAACAAATGGTGTATCCGCGAATAGAGCAATTCGATTGTTATTTAACCTGCAAATTATTTTTTTAATCGGCCCACTACTTTTCTTTAAATTGCAAATTTTTTCAAAAAAGTAACATATTTTTTCGGTTATAAAAATAGTAGTACTTCTAAATGAAGACTTTTGGAAAAATGCACGGACTCGACAGGTATGCTGAAAAAAGTAAAAAAAAAAATTATTTACTCCTATATTTTTCAAAAAAGTGCAGGAAGAAATGATTTTATGCACATAATATGATTATAAAATTTGTTCAGTAGACTCTTCACTACATTATTGCCAAATATAGTTAAGCAATATCATGAATTCTGAATTATCTGTTGGCCAAAAACTGAGGACGCCTTTTTTTGAGTGTTGCACTGAGACTCAAAATCTTTTGAGGTCCATAAAAAAAAAATTGGTAGTCAAACTGGCCAAACCGAGTACAGAATTTTACTAACCTTTGGTAGTACAATCGAACCTATACTGCCGAGTCCGTGCATTTTTTCACTGTTGCACAGTGTAATATAACAAATACGTATTTCTTGAGTCGAATAAACCGAAATAAAATAATCTGATTTTCTTTTTTATTACCAAATGCAAAGAAAACAGCAAAATGCATTTAATTTTTATTCGCAAGAGGTCGCTGTAAACACTTTTTTGCGAAAATCCAAAGAAGATAAAAAACAATTATACATGAAAGACATAATAATGTAAGTTTGTCATAAATTATCTGTTGTTCTTCATTTAAGAACTTAAACAGACTTTCATCAAGTCCGCTCAAATAAGAATTTAACGAAAAATGCGACATAACTACCCACCGAAAATACAATCGGTACAGTGTTGGCAAAGCGTTGGCGACGGTCGGTTATGCGTTGTCAGATCGGGGGATTAACAGACTTGACAGTATTGTCCTGTTACGCAGTTGATAACAGTGGCCAACCGTTGGTTTGAGCGAACTTAACGTTGGTAATTCAAAATGTTGGTGCTTTTAAAAAAACTTAAATTAATTTTAATTTAATTTTGAGGAATATGTATAATAAATCACACTAAAAAAGCAGCAATACAGTTAGTATTATAAATATATCGTATTAAAATGTGTGAAATGTAATTAAATATTAAACAAATGCTTCTAATTGGTTGTAATAGTGGTAAAAACAATATTGGCCAAGAATTTTGCTGGTGGTATTGGCAAAACACATTCTTTGCACACAAAATAGAGTTTATCGAGTACAATATTTGTTGCACCTTTGATAATTTTTAGCACGGCTGGTTTTTCAAAAATAACAATGGTTTGCCAGCACTTTTTTTTTTTTTGGTACGGTTGGCAATTTCTATATGTGTACTATGGGGTAATAATAGTGTCCGACCAAAGACTTCGGCCAAAAAAACGACATTTTATCGGTTTTTTGGTATTTGGAGACAATGTGGACAAATTTTGATATTGAAAACATATTTGTTAAGCCATTTTAGTTAAATTTTGAGTAAAAAGTTTATGTAAAAAGCCGAAGTTTAGCCGAAGTTTAGTTAAAAAATCGGAAAAACTTTTCCGATTTGGCCGATTGTTTGACGGCCGACTATTGAATTTATTGTTTAACTAAGGACTTTTTTTCAAATATGACACTCAAAATCGCATCTAATAAGCCCAATAAACATTTTCTGGCCAAAGTCTTCGGCGGTCACTAGGTATTAGTGACTTCAGTCTTTTTTTAAAGCTGCGAGATTTAAAAGGCGTGTTAAAATAAACTTTTTCTTACATAAACTATTGATACCATCTTCACTATTATAATTAAAATGAAATGAAGATCAAGAATACCCCTAATGCAAAATAAAAGTCATATAAACGTTATACATATTTGTTTTAAAATTGTAATTGGATTATATTACTTGTGACGTATGAAATTGAAATTGTCATATACAGATGTAAAAGTTCTAGGACACAAGTGTAGTCACAACCAGACCTCCAATATCGCTCAAAGTTCACTTAAGGACTTCGAACTTTTGATGGTTTTTTAGTAATTTTTGCTAGTAAAATTATGTACGCTAAAGTTACGTTAAAGTACCCAACAAAAACACACCTTACCAAATAATGAGTCTAGTAATCTAAGCAGGAAGGTTTGGACATATTACCCTTTTGCATTATGATTCTTTATAATATTTTTTTTTTACGAAATGTCCTAAAAGTAATTAGTTATATATTACTGGCAGCCTTACGTAAATATGAATTATAATTGGTTACATATATGCATACAAGGGTATGAATAGTAAATCATTACCAGGGAAGGAAGAAAATAATGAGTATTAAAATAGATTTTGAAAAAAAAATACGAATTAAAAAAAAATATATATTAATTGTTTTTAAAAAAATTTAGAGTCGGGAATCTATCCCGGGTTGTCAGATTAAGAGCCGACTGCTCTATATCCTAAGACACCGAGGCGTATAACATTTGATAGTTTAAAACATAAAAGAGTTTCTCTTCTAAGTAAATTCGTTTCAGATATACCGAAACTAACACCTTACTACCCTTTAGCTTACAAAAAGACGAATTATAATAAGTCTAAAAATAGATTAGATTGTATCATTGTATGGACACATCTGATTATGTATGTAAATATTACCTCAATTTTCGTTAATGCACACACATGCACATATATGACCTCTCATATAAACATATATCAATCATTTATGAACACATATGGGCAATTCCAGAAAAAGGTCAACCCCGAGTGAAAAATGCAAAGTGCTCAGAACTTTTAATTTGTTTTCAATAATAAAGCTTAAAAGTCTAAACTTTATAAATGTAAAAGCATTTTTAATTTTTCTCATTTCTTGGCCGAAGTATTCAACTGCAAAAAAACATTTTTTTTTCTGAGCCTTTCTGCGATTTATAAAATTTTTTTTTAATGTGTTTTAAGAGTGTTTGAAATAATATTATTTTTGTTCTTGTAATTTAGAAATTTCCTACAAACAATTACTTAACCTCAAAAAATATTGTTCTCAAAATTATCAATGTGCAAAGAACAACATTGATGAAGTTTAACTTTTTTATATATAGACAGAACAAATTGAAGGTTCTTCACCTGAACTGGCTGAGCTGTGGCAGAATGTTCCAAATATTAAAGGGATTGATTTTTGTATTTCGACAACTAAAGCATTAAGGTTGCTCGGACCTTTTATTCATTAAAATCTATAATTAAAATAAACTGAGAAAATCCAACTTTACTAACTATTATATATCCTAAAGTACCTAACTGAGAATATGGCACTTTATTTCGATTTCATTTCTGTTATAATTATTAACTTTACTTGAAGTTAACTTTACCCAGTAAAATAGTAAAATCCAATAACTGGTTGCAGAACTACTTATACTGTATTATAACACGTTCTAATTTCTATTCTGCAACTGGTTCTTTTTATATGGAGTTTGTCCTATTTGCAAAAGGTTCTTAATCACTGACCGTGGTATAGATAAACAGATTTCTAATGCCACATGCACTCGCACTACACGTTAGACAGACCGCTTTAGCGAACTGATCTATCGTCAGGTCGAGTTTTGTTGTGATTAAAACTAGTTTTATTCAATACACGGTGTTTTTGTTTTTGCATACATAATCTCAGAAGTAAAACTCCAACAACACAACAGTTCTATTTTTAGAAACTTACCTCACTCCAATTTCCACTGTTTTCCCATATGTTGTAAGTGATGCCACATCTATGATATATTCTTTGTATATTCGATAGATGGCGCTTACGTAGTTAGGGAAGAATTGCCAGAGAGCAAAGTTTGATTTTTGTTTGAGTTTGTTTTATTTTTCTTTTCAGGTTAGGGATCCGCGAAATTTTTTTTGGGGCTGCATTTGACCATATCAGATATATGCTGTGATGGCACTTGAATGTTACAAACTTTTGGAATTTTTGAATTTTTTGTTATTTATTACTACAAACTCTAAACGGTTCCTGCAATGAAACGATTCAGTTGTCACAATGAATTTACTTTCTCGCTGTATAATATTCTGTTAAATTGTGCTAAAAGTTTCTTGTTTAATATAGTCAAGCTTTTACAAAAAAGAAAAAACCAAATCTGTTTTAATATCCGGTTTATTTTCTTTATTTTTTTTTACTTTTTAAATTTTAAACAGAAACTTTTAATCTTTTAAAGAAATGTGATAATAAAATTATATAAATGAAAATCTCTCGAATTATTTGTTTGCTTAATGTTGGCTTAAAGTGTTGTTCAAAACACAATCAGTTTAAAAGTACTACATAGAATTACGACTAAAAAATGTTACAAAGAATAAAAGTTATGACTTGGTAAAGAAGTTTTATTGCAAAGTTTTCATACTAAACTTAAATATTTATAAAGTTTGTAATAAAATGTGGATATATAAAAAAATTTTGTATATAAAAATAATTTCAAGTTGTATTTTATTTTTATAATTTTTATAAGTTGTATATCAAATGTATTTTAATTCGAAATATTTTCTCCAAAGCATTTGACAAACGTATGAATTATATTATAACAAAAAAATATGACAAATTTCTTAAAAAGCACAAAAAGTGTCAACATAAAATTAATATAAATACACACAGAAAAATGAAAAGTCAGAGAAAGATCGACAGATGTTTTCGAGGTTTTTGTGAAAACAAAAACACTGAGAGAATCATAGGGAAAACTTAGTAAAACTGTTTGCTAAAACTTCTGCAAATTAGTTGAAAATTACTTTGCAGAAAAAACTATTAAAATTAGCAGATTTTTGTTTGTTAAATAAAGTGTGTTTTTTATAATTAATATATGACTTCTGGCATATGACCGCCACGGCTGCGTCGGACGTAGTCTAATCTGGAGGTCCAATTTTCCATGACTTTTTCCAACATTTGTGGCCGTATATTGGCAATAACGCGGCGAATGTTATGCTCCAAGTGGTCAATAGTTTCGGGCTAATCGGAGTAGACTAGCGACTTCACATATCCCCACAGAAAATAGTCCAGTGGCGTTAAATCGCACGATCTTAAAGGCTAATTCACGGGTATTAAACGTGAAACTATGCTTTTACCAAACGTTTCCTTCAATGAATCAATTGTGGCACAAGCTGTGTGACATGTTGCACCGTCTTATCGAAAAAGTCACACATATCTAAAGGACACTTATCCAATTCCTGTGCACGATGGCGGATAGACTGATTGAGGTCTTCCTCTACGCTACGCTCTACAGCAGCAATGACTTCTTATGTACACACTGTACTACATCTCTGTGGATGCATATTATCATTTAGAGTAAACGTGATACGAAAACGTTCCATAGTTAATTGAATTAATTGCACTGGTGGACGATTATGTTAACCGTAAAATGAACGTAGTGCGCGATACGTATTTCGAACAGAACCATGATTTTCAAAATAAATTTGCACAATTTGGAAGCGTTGTTCAGGCGTCAGTCTTTTTATGTTGAAATGCCAAACCAAACTTGACAGCTGACAAAATGGCCGCCAGTTAAAAAAAAATGTTGTCAACTTAAAGTTCTATACCTGTATAAAAAACAGTCTTTATATAGCAATATATAATTTTATCTAATACGAATAGAAAATATTAATATCTAATATAAAATTCCTGTGCATGATGGCGGATAGACTGATTGAGGTCTTCCTCTACGCTACGCTCTACAGCAGCAATGACTTCTTCTGTACGCACTGTACGACATCTCTATGGATGTATATTATCATTTAGAGTAAACGTGGTGCGAAAATATTCCATAGTTAATCGAATTAATTGATCTGATGGACGACTATGTTGACCGTAAAATGTACGTACTGCCTTGATTTTCAAAATAAATTTGGACAATTTGGAAGCGTTGTTCAGGCGTCAGTCTATTCATGTTGAAATGCCAAACCAAACTAAACATAAATCACTTGACAGCTGACAAAATGGCCGCCAGTTAAAAAAGTGTCGCCAACTTAAAGTTCTATACCTGTATAAAAACACCCTTTATGAATAAGATAAGAATTGCAAAAATAAATATGTTGAATCTACAAATATTTAGTTATATGTAGGGCTAGGAACTTCATGTAAATACATGTTTTTTGTCGTTAGCTGGAGAGTAATATTAACCAAATATCTCTTCGAATCAACAAATTTGCAACCAAATTGCATCGATTTGCTAATGCATATGTTTGCATATTTTGCTATAAATGCATATTTTTACATAGTTTGCTATAATGCATATTTTGGCATTTTTTGTTGCATATTATGCGATAAATGTATGTTTTTGCATATTTTTTAATTAAATGCATGTTTTTAAGATAATTTTTTGATGTTTTACTAAAAACTGCGGTTTTGCACAATTTTTATATTTTATAAATAAACTATTTTTTAAATATATACAAATATTTTTTTTATCACGCAAAATAAAATAACAGAAGAACATAATTATTACCTTTCTCATGAAAATTATTAGTAGTTTTAAATTTTTTATCGACTTTTTAGAGCAAATTTTAGCAAACATTTTAAAAATAGTTAGTATTGACAACGTAAAAAAAAAAAAAAACAATAATAAATGCATATTTTAATATTTAAAGTACATATTATATTATATTACAGAAAATACGAAAATAAATGCATTAACTTCCGTGCCCTATTTAAAGGAATTTGAGCTGAATTTTAGTAATTTCAAAGTAACAAATTATTCAGCTAAAATCAGTAAAAACTTTGTTAAATATTAAAAAAAAAAATCATAAAAAATGTGAAATTTACAAAAAAAAATTTTTTATATTTTTTAATTCGAATATAAATCTGTCATTCTGAAATCAGCAAAAAATTTCTGTTGAAACATACTGTTGTTTGCATTCTACAAGATTTAAGGTAAATATAGCAAAAATTTTGTTGATATTACAGTTTTTGGTTGCTGTTTGTATTCTGCAAATATTTAGTAAAAGTTTTGCTTTTTTTAGCAAAGTAAATTGCTATTTTCATTTAACTAAAATTCAACTCTAATATAACTAAAATTTTTTAAAGTTAACAGATTTATTTTTGCTGTTCTTATTTTATTAATATTTAGCAAAAAAACATCCAGCTACAGTTTTTTTGCAACGTGATTTTTAACTATTTTTTTTGTAGCTTTTTCTGCTATTTTACAGGTTTTTATTTATGAGTGTAAAATTGAGATTTTGCATAAAATCATTAAAGTTTCTCTGGAAATCGTCTAGTGGAACTTTTCATTAAGCAAATGGAAATTTTATATAATTCAAACTTATAATAAAAAAATCATTAAAAACTGGTTCCATTAAAATTATGAAGCTTATTCATTAAACTGAAGATTTTTTAATTAAATTTTAAAAGAAAACTTCATTAGTTTATGGAATTGTCTCTGACAGTTGTTACAACATCCAATCAAAGTTTTTGTAGTCGAATTTCAATTGAACATTATTAAGTTTTTTTCTGTGTGTACTTAAATATTTTACAAAAAACTTACGCACAAAAAATTAAAAAGAAAAATGTTTGTGTTAATAAGATTTATTTAAAAGAAAAAGCAAAAGAAAAATGCCTTTAAGACAAACATTTGCCTTTATATCAAATTATGTCAGAGTTTTTTTTTTTTACTTAACATCACAACATTAATGTGATAATGTATATAAAAAAGTGATAGAATAAAAAATATACGATTTTGACAGATGAAAACTTTTAAATTTCACACTTAAAACCAGAAATATTTGTTAAATATTTCCAAACGTCATTTATTTCATTTATATGTAAATGACATTAACGGAAAGTGGCATTTCGAGATTGGATCACCAAAATGGCAGATTTTAACAAAATGTAAACATTCGTTTAAAAAACGTTTTTCATATTACCACATTTAAAAAGGTTTGAAAGAAAAGTACTTTCACTTTAGCATACGAAGGTTTACAAGTAAGCCACACAGTTAAAATGGTCTGCATAATATTAATGAAATTTTGCATAAAAGACACCAAATTTCACTAGATTTTGCCCATTGACGCATTTTTTGTTTAAATTCACATTGTAGAAATGATAATGACATGTCATTATTTTTCCTACTACCGGTAATGCCACCAGCTTACTATCTGCATAACTTCAGTTTCTAATAACTGGTTACTTTCCCCATTATTTCAATACAAAAAATAATGTGTTACCTATAAGAAGTTATTTTTTATCATTATTTTAAATATAAATTAGTGGTCTAAACAAATTTTGAAAATCTATTTTTAGACAAACTATTTTTTCAACTCTAGTAGTCAATGGGAATTTTTTTATGTAATTTCAACGGAATCCAAGAGCAAGTTCTTGTGCCATTTGGTCTTAAACCTAAATATTGAAAATTTGAGCCAAATCGTATAACTTAAGGCCGTGCAACCGTTGAGGTCAAAGTTCAAATTTTTAAAAATTCTGTGTATTCCTCTATAATTAACTTAAAACCATCGTTTAGTGCTTGCGTTGATTAAAGTAGGCAAAATTGATGTTCCGAATATCCTAAATGATTTCTGGCCAATGTTTAATACAATTAAGCCTCTTGTGCTAGGGGGTCAAAATGATGCGTTGCATTTTATATCCAAAGTTTTCCGAAAAAAAACAAAAAATATTTATCGTGAACAACATAAAACAATTTTTGATATATACGCATTAACCCTTTTTCACTACGAGGGTCAAAATGGCCCAATGAAATTTTTGTTTCAATTAAAAACAGAAATGATCCAAAATCATTACGAAGACTTTGTTTTTACCATAATAATATGTTATAATCAGGGCAAGTTTTTTTTTTCAAAAATGTCAAAATAGCTAAACAAAATGTGTAAAAAATAAAAAGATATACAGTGACCGACAAAAGTCTATATAAGATCCCCATTTCTGCCACCCGATGAGTACAAAAGCATTATGAAGTAAAGTAATTATGCAAGTTTGTTTAAAATCTAGTTTTATTAATAATATACAAAAAAAAAACTTACTTCAATATACACTTAAAAAATTATTTACAAAAAGCGAAAAAAAAAGACCTTGACAGAAGTCTACATACGGCTTGTTAGCTAACATAAGGAACTTCATTTTAAGATTAAAAAATATTTTTATTATTAAATTCAATATTTGATTGGGCCACCACACACCTTATTCTTAGCCATTCTTCTTGCAGCATCTTTTTCAGCATTGGAGCACTAGTAATAGCATGTTTTCTGATTTTGCGTTCCAGAATCTCCCAAACGTGTTCAATGACATTTAAGTCCGTGCTTTGAGGTGGTGTACGAAATTGTCTTGGGGCATAGTAAAGCAGCCAATCTTTTACAACTCGAGGCGTGTGCTTTGGGTCGTTATCTTGTTGGAAAATCCAACTCTCACCCAGATTTAAATTATCGACCGATTGCCTCAGATTGGATTCTAAAATAGATTTATACTGGTAACGATCCATATTACCTTCAACAAATACCACATTTCCTACTCCAGATGAAGCAACAACACCCCAAACCATCACGTTGCCACCACCATGCTTTACAGTGGGTACTAGGGGTTTCGGATTCATCGCTGTATTAGGTTTTCTCCAAACTTTGACTCTCCCATCACTTCCAAAAATATTGTATTTTGTCTCATCTGTAAACAAAGCTCGCTTCCAGAAATCAAATCCTTTATCAATATGCATTTTGGCAAATTCCAAGCGGAGTTTTCGGTTTTTTTCACTTATAAGGGGTTTTTGCGTGGAGTTCTGCTGTGGAAACCATTAGTATTTAAGGTTCTTTGAATTGTTCGTGGATGCACAATCGTATCTGATCTTATTGCTAGCTCTTGGGCCAGCGTTGTGACATTCACTTTCGGATTTTTGTCAACTTATTTTACTATAAAGCTGCCATATCTGCGATTAAGCTTCTTAGGGCGGCCACTGCGCAGTTTATTTTCAACAGAACCGGTGTTTTTTAAGTTTTGAAATACAGTTTGAACTGTTGATTTACCCAAATTCAAAAGCTTTGATATTTCGCAGAACTTTTTTTTCTTCATTTCTATATTTTACGACCAAGTTACGCACATCAGTTGAAATTTTATTTCGCGAGGACATTGTTACAATTCAATGATTCTGGATCTCTTGTCACATAAACAGTTGAGTTTATTAAAAATACGATTTCCACATCTGCAGAAGTAACTGCAGCATATTTGAAAGCATGTAATTTCAAAGGGGATAAGTTTTTAATGTATGAATCTTTTTCATTCTTATTAAAAAATATTTTTTTTTTTATTAATTAATAATCATATAATTACAAATTATATACTATTACCCTAACCGAGCACTAGCTACTATGGCTTTCCTCTGGTGGGAATCGAACCCACGACCCCTGTACTAGCCTACCGGGCGCACTATTAAAAAATATATATATATATATATATATATATATATATATTTTTTTTTTTTTTTTATATAAAAAAATATATATAAAAAAAAATATTAAAAAATATTAAAAGATATATATTTTTCATATTATTCAAAGTTTGTAGGAAACTATTTCGATTGAAAACTTTATTAAATTTTTCCATAATTCTTCGTGGTTGGCATCTTTAATATTTTTCTTAACGCAATCTATAACTTCTAAACTTTCTTTTAGAGAGAGTCGTTTTGTTTACAAGTTCGTGATGCTAAAACAAAAGACATTCGAAATTACTTTTTATATAAGCCAAATCAAATTTTATTTCAAATTTTTGAAATATCAATTTTGCATTACGTATAGACTCTGCATCATCGTCACTGAGCGTGTTTAATAAGTCAGAAATTTCCTTCAAATTATCACTACAATATATTGCAGCTTTAATTCAAGTTCTCGCATGGTGCTGGTGGTTTACTTAAATTCGGATACATTGATTGTAATAAGTTGTGGCCGAGCCTGAAAAGATATCAAAATTATAAACTAGATAACACGACACTTAAATGTTAACCTTATCTTAGAAAATACTGCTTTACAATTTGCAATAAGTAAATTGATATCTTCATTATTTAAACGTATAAAGTTTGCTAAAAATCGTAGTTTTAATTCAATTATGTTTTAGTATATTGAATTTCTAAAAATTTTAACTTTGAGTTTGGCTAAGATTTTTCCGATTTCGCTTAAATTTTTACCATGTAAGTTTTAGGCCAAGTCAACAATAATGTTCAAAAATCTAGTGTTGATTTTTCATTGTCACCCTAAATTACATATCGCTCATTCACTGCAATAACGTCATAACTGAAAAATTTTGATTTTATAGAAAAGGAGTTAAAAGTTTTCAATTTACTCCCCACTTGAAGAAAAAAAATAACAACATAATTTCTCTCAAGAGGTGAATATACAAGATATCAATGCGACTTTTTTTACAAAATGTCATACGTGATATTACGAATAATTCTGCGTCATTAACTCAAATATCATGTTTTTTGAGTTGTGACGTTCTTGCAGTAAATGAGCGAAATGTATATAACTACTTTTTTTTGATTTTTGCAGAGCTGGAAAGTATTGACACTTTTTCCAATCAAGTCATTTCTGTTTTTATCTATCAATTGTAACACATCGAGATAGCTCAGATGGTAGAGCCGTTGACTGACAACCTGGAGGCCCGAGTTCGAATCCCGTGTGGGCATAGTTTATTTAAAAAAAAAATTTCAATAAAAAAAATATTTATTTTTAATTTTAGTTTTTTTTTAATTTATTTTTGGACTCATTATTTTTTTCATTTGGCTAACCACATATTTTTAGATTTTTTGCAAGGTGTTTCGTAATGATATATCATTATTTTGTGCGACATCCCTATATAAAAGTAATGATATTTGTAATGACAATTGTAAGTACTTGCCATTACCAAATATTTTCTTATGTAACTACTTACATGGTAATGCTTTTCTACACTGGGTTAATGCATGTTTTTATAAAAGTTTATAAAAATTTCTTTTTTTTATCTAAAGTTTCAAACATTAAACAAAGAAGTTTCATTTAAAAATTAGTTTCATTAAAGTATAAAGCTTTACATTAATTTTAAGCGATGTTTTCTTTATGAATAAAAGTTTTATAATTTCAATAAAAATGTCCATTATTTTTCGTCCAAACAAATTTTCTCTGTGTAATCTACACAATAGAAATATTTGATCCAATAATATTTTAGTATAGACAATTATAAGAAACAACGTTTGTTGCGATTTATTCATAAAATATAATCTTCATCCAAATTTTGATTTTGTTTATTGACCTGTTGCTAAATTTTATTATTACCAATATACAAAACTATTTTCGAATTTCAAGGCCATTATAGTTTTTCATTGTTCTTTCGTTTTAGTAGCATTATTTAATGTCTGCTATCTTTTGACAGCAGCGTTTATGTTTGAAAATATTCCAATAACAGCCTTAAAAGGATTTGAAAATCTACAATTGCTACAATAAATTACCAAAAACACGCAACTACAGAAGACACGTATTCCTTGAATAACGCGACTATTATCTATATTCTGTAGCTTGTGCGAAATTTTTTAGCATACTTTAAAAAAAAATTATTATCAAACACAGAAAAAATTATTATCAAACAAATTTCAATTAAACTTTAATAATATTTATTAAATGTTAAATTTATTTTGTGCACAAAAAAGCACAAAGTTAAAAATAGCGAATTTATACAAATCATCCAAATTAAAAAAAAAAAAAAACTGCCAAATTTGAAAAATATCTGAAAATAAAAAATAATAATCCCCAAAATGTAAAAAATCTTTGAAATTAAAAAAAAAAAAATTGCTAGAATTAAAAAAATCTTGAAAGTTAATTTTTTGCAATTCTAGTAATTTTTTTAAATGTTAAATTTTTTCCAATATTTTATTTAAAAAATTTTTTTTTGGTTTTTTTTTTAATTTCGGCATTTGTATTGTTTTTTTAATTTTGGCGTTTTTTTTTTTATTTTTTGATTGTTTGATTTTTTGGCATTTTTTAATTAGACGATTTTTGTTTGAAATTTTGAATGTTATTCGCCACAATTGGTAACATTCCCTTAATATAATTTATTTAAAGAAGAAAATATTTTTTAGACACACCAAAAAGGGTGTTAGAAATATGCCAATTGATCCACACCTGTGACAACGCCATGCTAAAGTCGGAAAAATTGCACAAGAAACGGGTTTTTTGCAAAAGTTACAAGATTTATGAATTTATGAATTTAAAATTAAAAATTTTTTTTTCAAATCAAAATCAGAAATTTTAAGTTACAGTTATGAAGGATCTCAATTTTCAATTAACATTTCTTTAGGTTTTCGATGTACAAGATTTTTTTATGAAAAAAATTAAATTTTTTTAATTCAGTTTTTTTTTGAGATATTTTGTAAATCGAGTTATAGTTGTTTAATGTTTTGTTTTATATGAAAACATTATGATTAGAGTTTCCAAAAAAAACCGACGAATTTAGAAAACCGGTTCTCGGTTTGTTCGGCAAGCTACTTAATAGATTCATACCTCGTTGGAAAGCTACTTGTCGTGCTTTAAATAAAATAAGAAGAAAAAAACAATTCTTTGAAGATAAAATACATAATTTCAAAATCCGCGGTTTAACCCGCTGTATTTAAAAAACTGTTTTTTTTAAATTCTCAAAACAAATAGATGTTAATTACAAATTATTCCACTTTGCCGTTGCCAAATCCCAATTCCGAGCTCTTACGGTATCAAAAGTAATTTTAGAAAATCGGGAAAAAGATACTAAATATAGTAGAAAGACAGATTTACAAAAAAGAAATATTTTATTGGAAAAAAATAGAAGTTTTACAAAATTAGTAAATCTCATATCTTTTTTAATGGCTAATTTTCCATATCTCTTTAATGTCTTCAGCTACGAGAGGCATTGATACCTCATTTTAAAAATACGTTATTCTCCTATTGGCTCCAAAATTAAATTTTCGAAAATTGAAATTGAAAAGAAAGATATATGTTAATTATAAAGTATTCTTCTATTCCATTGCCACTTCCCTATATTCTATTCCATTGCCACTTCCTTCATGTTCCTGAGTTGTCGGTATTTAAGATAAATTTTTTAACATTTTTATTCATAAATCAGGATATCGTAAGAGCTCCATGCATGAATTTGAACATGGTATTGCAAAGTAATTTTTAATTAACATATATTTCTTTAAAAATTTAAATCAACCAGTTTTTTGAAATACAGCTATTTGAGCCGTTGTTTTTGAATACAATGCGTTTTGCCGTGAACACTTGTGAATAACTTGTGCGTACTAGTAAAACCAGTATGCAAGTACACACATAGAAATAAACCCATAAAAATAGCAAAAAAAAAGCTACTAAAAATTAGTTAATAATTAGCTTACAGAATAAACTGCTAAAATTAGCAGATTTTTTTTACTTAATATTAGTAATATAATAATAGCAAAAATAAATCTGTTGAACTTAGAAATATATAGTTATATTTGAGCTAAATTCTAGTTAACTGAAAGTAACCAAATAATCTCCCAATATCAGCAAAAACAATTACTAAATATTAGTAGACAAAAAAACTCATTAAAAAATGAGAAATTTGTAAAGTTTTTTTTTTATAAAAATTTTTCAATAAATTAACTCATTGTTAACCCATTGTGGACACACACTGAGAGAATTATCTGCATGATATCAATGAACTTTTGCATTAGATCTATGAATTGTCATTGCAAACTTTTTTTTTTTTTTTTATATTTATTAATATCATTCAATATACATTTTAAATAATTAATTCTAATTCCGTGAAGCCATTTGGCTTGTCTGCAGAATGTAAAATAATGCTTTAAAAGCTTATATTAAGATTTATATTGGATAAATTTCAGTTATGTTTTAAATTCATTTAAATAATAATTACAATTTGTATAGTAAAATAAAAATTTGTCTTCATTGCGAAGCTATATAATGTTTTTTTATATTTTTTTTTTCTTTTTTTGGGGTTAGATATATTAATTAGATCTACGGGCAATTTGTTAAAAATTTTAGGTAACACTACAGCTAAAGGAGCATATACACGACATGTATTTGTCATCTGACATGTCAAATTTCCCACTGCAAAATACATACATGTCGTGTGTGACCTTTTTAACTTTGCTTCTGTAAAAGTCAGACGCAAAGTCATCTGACAAAATTTCAATTAGAGCGTGCTCTATTTTCTTCTGACAAACCATCTGACATCAGCTGTTTTAAATATGAAACAAAAAGTTGTCATAAATCCATGCCGTGAGAAAACAAACAGCGGCGGTCCCCTATTGACGGAATCATTAGCCGGCTAAAGTTAACATTTTACAATACCAATAAATGTATATACATTTTCCCATTTAATAAAATTATGTACATATATATGTTTATAAAAAGTTTTATAATTATATCCCAAATTGGTAAGTCCGCATTTAAAGAAAAATTATTTAAGATGGCTGAACTATTTTGCGGCGCAAAAAAAATTTTTGCTGCGGCAGCATGCCATGTTGAAACCCAGATCGACTTGATTGTTGGCTCCACAGAGAACGGTTTCTTTTCCTCTTTTCTTTTTTTTTTTAATTTCGATTTCATTGCAGTTATAATTGAAATTACACTGCACACTGCAATTGCATTATCCTTTGATTCCATTTGACTATCACTTTTAAAAAAAAAATTATTTTAATAAAATTTTCGCACTGATCAGCTGTTGAAGAAAAAAAACAGAGACTGTGTCAGAAGCAAAAAACATGTACGTTTGTGACCAAATATTATAAACCTTATGTAAAACAGCAATTTTCACAGACATGCACAATTACATGTGACTTGAAAATTTGACATGTCAGATGACAAATACATGTCGTCTATATGCACCTTAAGGTGTTCTGGCCGTATGTATTGAGATGACGTTCAAATTTAAATCTTCCGTCTGCTCGAAGTCTTGTATTATAGGTTGTGATCGATAGCTTTTAAAAATCGTTTATCGTTGAAAAATTCGTTTATAAGTGTTGTGGCATAAATACTGTTGACGTTTAGTATCCCAAGTTCACTGGCGATATTGTTGTATACGATTTGATTATGGATGTTGTGGTTGGTTAAATTGTTGTGCATGTTGTTATTGTTGTAGTTTCTATTGTTGTTTACTCGTTCATTGAAACTTTTCATTAAAATAATACAATTTTTCATAAAATTTTATAGAAAATTGCAAACTATTTATTTATTAAAAATTTCATACGAATAATGAAAAAGTTTCATTAATAGTGATTTCCTTAAACCCATGAAGCTTTTTCATGAAGTTTAAGAAATTTTTCATTCACATTGTGAAGAAAACTTCATTAGATTAGTGAAAAATTGTCATTAAAACTCGGGCAAGGAATTGTCCCTGTGCAGTAGGGCGGGTCGATTTAAAAATCGCTCAACGTTCAAGAAAAATCGTATTCTAGGGATCAAAATAAGAAACTTTGCCGAAGGAACCATACCTCTAAAACGAATTCTGATGTCCCGACTTTTGACCCGTAGGGTGAAATTTTGAAAAATCCCACTTTGACCCATTTAGAGTGCCCCAATCGAATCCAACCCAATCGAATATATTTATACTCTATTTCTTCCGGAGAAGAAATAGAGACCCTATTCTTGGAAAGACTCCTCCTACTTTCTGAAATATCTCTATCCCGAGATTTGTACATTTTGCTAAAAAAAAACACGGCTAAAAAGGCCCTCTTTTAACTTAAATTTTAACCCCTAGAATGATGATTTATGCATTAATCTGCTAGCGCGTCTCCCGGAGAAGAAGTATTCCCCATAATCTTGGAGAGATTCCTCCTACTTTCTGAAATATCAAAGTGGGCGTTTTCAAAATTTGACCCTACGGGTCAAAAGTTGGGACATCAGAATTCGTTTTAGAGCTATGGTTTCTTCGGCAAAGTTTCTTATTTTGATCCCTAGAATACGATTTTTCTTGAACTTTGAGCGATTTTTTTGCTTCCATACAAATCGACCCGGCCTACTGTGCAGTGTACATTTTTCGACCCAGTACTTTTAAACGGCTAAAATTTTTTTACTGAATCAAGATAATTAAGTGTTTTAAAAACTTTAAAATTATTCAAAACCTTGACTACAATCGGGAGTAAAAAGTTTTTTGGAAGATTATTTTACAGAGTTGCCAATTAATTATTTAAAAAAAAAAAAAAAAATCAAATTTTTAACTTTTTGATGAGACTTTTTTAAAAAAATATTTAACAATAAAAAAGTCTAATCTTTCATATTTTTGACTGTTATGTGATGAGAAAATATGAAAATGTATTTCTTAGCTGAAAATGAGTTTATCGATTGCATGTAATTTTTAATCGGACCATGAAATTTTCAAATACACATAGTCTATAATATTCCAAAAAATATTCCGTTTTCACTCAAAACATAAATAATGGCTGGTTTTTATTTAAAAACTACTGCACTTATAAAATTTAAGTAATTTCAGGGTTGCCATATGATGCTTTAAGGCAAAAAAGTTACAAAAATGTCTTAATAAGGCATGGTTCTTTATATCTGCAAAGTTTGGTTGAAAAATGTTCAGCGAATCTATGACGTGCCATTAATGAGTTAAAAATATCGCATATTTAGTGTTTTTGTTAGTTTTTCACGCAAAATATGTTGTTGCAAATAACCGGTTAATCGGTTTCTGGAATATTCGAAAATGCAAAATATTCAAAAGTGCAAAATATTCGAAACCGATTCAGTTTTTGAAAATAAAAAAAACCGGGTTTCGGTTACGATTTTGTGCACTCTAATTATGATATACTTTGGTCTACTCTAAATACGATTGATTTATTGATTGCTGCCTGACTAAAACTTCAACAGCCTAAATAACATACTACATATAGAGACGAGGTATTTAATTGGGTGTTTTTAGTGTCTGGGTGTTTGTGGTAATTTTCTATGTACATTAAGGCTAATTATACAGATGATAATTGATAATGAACCAAAATGTTTATCACATATCAAGTGATTTTTTCCAAGTTTTCTAACTATTTTCATACAGAAAATTTTATAAGAGAAATATATTTGTTGATAGATTTATTATCGAAAAAGATGAAATTATGGTATCCTTTGATGTTATCTCCTTATTTCCAAGCATACCTGTGAATCTAGCCTTAAAAACAATTGAAAGAAAATGGAACGAATTAGAAAAACATACCAAAATACCTAAACAACTTTTTATGGAAATTTTAACATTTTGTATAAAGGAAAATAGATATTTTAAGTATAATAAAAACATATACGAACAACGTAAAGGCATGCCAATGGGCTCACCAGCATCACCTGTGATTGCAGACATTATTATGGAGGAACTTTTGGATTATTCGATGCAAAATATGAAAATAAAACCAAGGATGTTTAGCAAGTACGTAGATGATCTTTTTGCTATTATAAAAACGGATGCAGTCAACGATACGTTAAAAATACTCAACTCATTCAACAGACAAATTCAATTCACTAAGGAGGAAGAAGTTGATAGAAAATTACCGTATTTAGATGCGGTGGTAATAAGGAATGGACATACACTGAAAATAAATTGGTATCAAAAATCCACAGCCTCAGGAAGACTGATAAACTTTTATTCTAAACACCCAAGAAAAACCATTATTAATACGGCCACAAATTTCATTACAAGAGTTCTAGATATAAGTGACGCAGATTTTTATAAAGAAAATATAAACATAATAACAGAAACGTTAAAGAAAAATGAGTTTCCAACAAAAACGATCAAAGAATTAATAAAATATGTTAACTCAAAGAAAAACACACATACTATAAAAGAGGCTAAAACACCAAAAATATATAAATCAACAACTTATATACCAGGTTTGTCAGAAAGAATGAGAATAACTAATATTTATGATAATGAAAAATATGAGCTAGCTTTTAAAACAGGCAATTCTGTGGAAAATTGTTTAGTAAAACTAAAACTAAAGTTGATAAGGAAGATAAGTCTAACCTTATCTATGAAATAAAATGCAACGGGGATGGGAACACCCCATGTGAAAAGGTATACGTTGGCACTACCAAGACAAAATTAAAGACAAGATTAGCGTCACACCGGTCTGATCAAAAAGCCATAAATAAACCATTAGAGCAAAAAACAGCTCTTGCTGCCCACTGTGTAATAAATAATCACAAACCAAACTTTGAGGATACTAGGATCATACAAGAAGAACAAAACTATAAAAAGAGATTTATGTTGGAGATGCTACACATAATTGATGTCGCCCCTCAAAAACGACTCAATTATAAGAGAGACACAGAAAATTGTGCTCAACTTTATAGACATACATTAGAAAAACACAAAAGACTTAAACAAAAATTAGTTGACAAGAACTGACAGCAAAGTTAAGAGGTTGCAACTCAACAAAAGTTTATATATTTTTGTTTTTAAAAAGTAAATATATATTATTGTTAAAATTTGTGTATTTAATAAATAATGATTGTGTATATATTTTTGTAATTTACATCAGATTTCCAGATGATGATCTACGAGATAGATCGAAATATCGAAAAATGAATAAAATATTGTGATAAAAATTTAAAAATTAAAAACTTGGTGTTTTTATTTAACTTTTTATAATTTTTATGCAACAATTTTTCAACAACATCTGACCTTAAGCCAAACCTAAAATTCACCACAGAAATATATTTTGTAATAAAAAGCAATAAACATCGAACAAATTATTGTCCAAAGTTTTTAATTAAAAATTTGTTTAAAAAAATAAAAAAGGGATGAAATTTTTTGTATCAATGAAATATTTATTTTAGAAATGTTGAGGTTAAGAAGAAGAATAAACGTTTTTCTCTAAAAATTATAAACACTATTAATTTTTAAATTAGACTAGACTAGTTTCTGCCTGTTTTGGACAGGCATCATCAGCTATTTTCAATTTTTTAAATTTATTATTATTTGTGTATTTATAATTGTCAGATTGTCTCTATATGATACATTTTTCAACAACCTGCGGCTGTAAGAATCAAACCTGCGCTCTTAACGTAACAATACCACGTTATGACCGTTTAGCGATCACACCCAAGTATGGCCTCGAATGTAATGCAGCTAAATTGCGGTTTTCTTTCCTATTAGCTTTTCTGTTATTGTATATTATACTCAGAAGTGAGAACACTAAAAACACAAATATTAAATTTTTAGGTTTCCTTTTTTTAATTTTTTCTAATCTCTTCCGTCTCTAGGCGAATGCTAGCTCATGTGAGCTTTTGCCAAATTTTTGAGCTATGTATGTATAACTGGCTTTAAGCAAAAAACGGGACACGGCAGACAAAAAAGTGGTATTTTGGTGAAAAAGCGGGATATTTACAATTTCTTGTCAAAAAAATATTAATTTTATCTAAATTTAAGTTTTTTAGTTGAGATCAATTGAAGAACGTTTTAAGACATCCTGGCAATCACAAATTAATAACAATTTGTTACAATAACAACATCTTAATAACTTTTTTTTTTCAGAAATTATGTTTTGAAAACAAATTTTTGTGTTAAATTTTATATTTTTTTTTTCAAAAACAGTTGTGAGTTCTTTTTTACACACAGAGAAAAATTTAGCTGTTCGCCAACAAATATTCTGTTACTTCGACTAAAATTCGGTTATTACAACTCAACATAAGTTTTCACAACAAAGTTCGGTTAATTCAACTGAATTTTAGCTGCAACATCCAAAATATTCAGAAATCTAATGTAAATATCGCTGTGTCAACTGAATTAAAAGTATTCCATTCTCCCAAAAAAGAGTTGTGTAGAAAATTCTGGAAAATTTCAAAATTTTTCTTAAAAAATACTTTTATCAAAAAAAAAAAAAATTAAATAAACTTTATTAGAAAAAAAAACTTTGAACGAACATAACAAATATTACATTATTGAAAAAAAAAAAACAGGGTCACTGACGAAGGTTCAATACCAGAAAATTTTGCAATGTAGTTATGATGTTTAGAAAATACACTCATTCTTCTCTACCACGCCTTTCACAACGAACATAACAGTTATTTTTGAATTTTTAAGCAAAAAAATGCATATTATAGAGGCTCATTTTGGAGAACTGATTCAAGTATACCATATTGATCCTTGTGGAGAAGTCTTCCATAAAATGTTCTGCTTTTTTAATTTTGGTTTTAATTTTTCGAGCCAATATCAAAGTTATTTTTTGACTTTTATTTTTTCGTGCAAAAATAAAAGTTATTTTTTGACTTTTAATTTTTTGAACAAAAATAAAAGTTAGTTTTTGACTTTATTTTTTCGGGCAAAAATAAAAGTTAATTTTTTTTTTCAAAAATGCAGTGAAATAATGTATTTTATTTTTGTTTTTGATAAGCTCCTAACAAACGCATCAAAATGTGAGGAATCCCGATAAAAATAACCTTCATTTGAACTTTTAATTGCCATAAATTTAGAAACAAGAAGAGAAAAAGTCGTTTAGAAAAAACAAAAATCAAAATATATCTTTTATTTTTGCTCAAAAAATAATACTAAAAAATAACTTATTTTTGCTCAAAAAAATAAAAGTTAAAAATTAAATTTTTATGTATTGTTGATCTTTTAAAGTTTCATTTCATTTGGAATTGTCAGGTTTGCGATCATAATTAAAATGTTACTAATACAAATAGAAAACATTAATCGTTAATAAATGTAAGAGAAGATGAAACAAAATCTTGTGGCAATCAGAGCTAGAGGGAGTGCCGTACTTTCGAGCTAAGCGACTAGATCATATTCAGCCTCATTCCAATCCACCACTCACAAGAAGCTCAAGGTTTTGATCAGGTATATATATCAACCAACCACACAAAATCGATAGTGTTAATTAATTACCCGAACAACATGAGTTATTTTTGTCCTTTCTTACAAGTTGTTGCCAACAGCTTTAAATCTTAAAGCTTTTTATGTTTCAGGGTTATCAGTCCAACTGCTAATGTTACAATTACTGAGAACGAATTGAGAATCCGACATGTATACTAATATTTTAATACAACATATTATAGTTGAGTGGTTTCTTATTAGATTTTATATTGCATGGTACCTGTATGTTTTGTTTGAGCATTTTATTTTGAATTGTCAGGTTAGAGATAATAAAAAATAGCTTTAGTTTTTGCTCGAAAAAATATCCTCAAAAAATAACTTTTCCATTTGACTTTTACGATAAAATTAATAATAATTACGGTCTCTAAACATACTTTTCCTTTAAAAAATAAAGAATAAAATGCAAATTTTCTTTGCTTGGTTAAAAATAACTTTTTAGGCTTTTTTTTTGATCATTTTCTTGTGTCTCATACCAGTGCAATATTGATTGACCCTCGTATATACCCAAATATGTATCTGCTCATATCTACACGATATTTAAGTACATACTATGTTTATTTTTTCCATTGTCCTTAAAACACCGAAATTTCATATGAACACGCTAGGGAATAATTTTTTGGAATTATAAAATGATAGAGGACGAGTTAAAGGTCTACGAAATATTGCAACCAGTCAGTCAAGCAGACAAATTGGATACTAAAAAAATAAAAAAAAAAACTACATCGGCACAATAACAAAAATGAGCAACAAATTGGTTTTCATGTTACCAAATATTAGCAAATATTATATATGCTAATAAAAAAAATAATTTTTGTTCACACGATACAAATTGTTGTTCTCTGTATTGCCAATATTATTGCTAAAACTATAAAATAGTGAAGCTTTTAGCGTTTGTTCTTTATTTACTCTACGGCAAATTAGTTTTAATAAACTGCCAATTTGTTAAATTACCATGTAAGAAGAATAATATAGGATATGAGGTAATAAATAGTAGGGAGGCATATGTAGCAATGAATTAATAAAAGCAGCTGGAAAATTAACAATAATTTTAGTATTTATTGATAAGCAGCTTTCAAAAACTTTTGACAAGTTTTTGCAAAATTTTGACAAGTTTTTGCAAAATTTTGTAAAGCTTTGTTAAATATTGTCCTGTTTGACAAAATTTTTTCAAAACATGTAGATTTTCGTAAAACTTGGTAAAATATTAAAAAGTGTTTTGCTTATTGTGAAGATTTTTTTTTTTAATGTCGACCAGTTTTTTCTTAATTTTAACAAGCGTTTTCTAAATGATTCTGTTTTTGTTAAGTTTAAAAAAATTCTGAAACTTTTTTTATTTTTTAAAATTTTTAACAAAATTTATAAATTTTTGTTAAACTTGCTACAATGTTAAAACAAGCGTTTTCTAAATGATTCTGTTTTTGTTAAGTTTAAAAAAATTCTGAAACTTTTTTTATTTTTTAAAATTTTTAACAAAATTTATAAATTTTTGTTAAACTTGCTACAATGTTAAAAGCTTTTTCTTAATGATAAAAGCGTTTCTTTAAGCTTACCCTGAATACACGTCAAAAATTTTAAAAAACTTGTCAAATTTAAACAAAGTTTGGTTAAATTTTAAACAACAAATTCTTAGTAAAATTTAAAAAAAAAAATGTTAAAATTTAGAAAAAACTTGTTAAATTTAGAAAAAAAAATTTTATAAGTTAAGAAAAACTATTTAAAATTTTAGCAAGCTTAACTAAAATTGTGTTAAGTTTTGTTAAGTGGAAAATGTTTTTCTTGCTGTCATAATTTAAACTAAGTTTCAAGGGTCTTTTTGTTCCCTGGCCAATAAAGGTTAGTAATGATGATAATAGTCTAATAAAATTCAATTGATAAATTAAAAGTGTAAAAATTAAAAGTATAAAAATTAACCCTATATCAAGTTACACAAAATCATTATTTTTTATTAAGTGTAAATTTTTGTCATCAATTAAAGTGCTTTACAATCTTAAGTTTCATGGGTATTTTTTCCCTGGCCAATACGGGTTAAATGTTTTTTAGATACAAGTAACGATAATTATTCTCTAATCTAATTTAGGTAATAGTTTTCCGAAAATTATGCAAACTTTGATAAAAACATTTTAATTTTGTTCAATTTTTGACAAAATAAGCTGTTTTCATAAAATGTCCTGTAAAGGAGTCGCTCCAAACACAAACTCGAATTATCATATTTCCAATTTAGTTTTTTTAATAAAAACTATTATTATATAGAAATACCAATCGATATCTCAAAATTAGGCATTTTAAAAATTTTTTAAAATTAATTAAAAAAAAAAAAGTTTTGTATTTTTATCAAATTCGTATGTCATTTTGAATTTTAGCTAAAGTGGGTTAATGATATCCGATTAAGTCAGAATTGCATATATGAATAATTTTGAATATATTAAATGAATAAATGATATAAAAAACATATTTTTCAAGCTTTGAATTTTAGGAATTTTTAAAAATGGGACATTTTGAAAAAAAGTGTATTATTACACAGATGTATTATTAGAAATGATATCGGGTTGAAGCAAATTAAAAATATTAAAATTTCCGTTTTTATTAGGATTTAATTAAAGCATTATAAACTTTTAGATCTCATTGTATTTATCACATTACACAACCAAAAAATATAAAAACTCACTCAACAAAATTCTTTTGTCATATATTAGAACTTAAAAAGAAACCCGCGATTATTTTGGAAAACACGCATTTTTTGTCGGTTTATTGATATTAAGTTGGTCTTAGGGTTACTTATTTTCAGGAAATCATATTAAATATTTTTAAATTCGTAATAAAAAAAATTTTATATGTATAAGGATATATTTTGAGGTTATGAAACTTTTGTTTGCTCCATAAAATTAAAAGTCCTTACATTTTTTGTACCTTTCGATTTTATGCATTTAGATAAAATTGCAGCTGTGAAATGAAAAAAAAAATTAACTTTTTTCAATTTCATGAATTTATTCCCTGTCATTCGCCGCTACACGAATGAGTGACTACATATATTTTGTTTTTGTATTGAATGTATTTTGCTGTTGTTTTTTCGTTCGTGTGTAGAAAAACGTCTTATAAAAACTAGGGCTTAGTCCATCGTATTTTTTTTAATAAGAAAAAACGCAAAACAATAATTTAATTTCGCACTATTTTTAAAAAGTTAATAAAATGTTGGCTTCTAAAATTTTTGAAATGCCTTTTTGACTCGGATATATATTTGCCAGTTTCGAAGAACATACATTTTTAAAAAATTTACTCCAATTCCTTATACGTTTGTGATGTTCGTATTCCGTTATTGGTACGCTGACATCAAATTCGTATACCTCAAACTGTGTAAAATTACACCATTTTTTAAATACTGTTCTTAAAAATTAATTTCTTTTAACGGCGCAAATGCCCTATGGAAAAAACTTCGAAAGTTTAAAAACATCGGAAAATTTTGGTTTCACTTGTACATCACCATAACACTTTTCGCCAAGCAGCATATTGAAATTCCATTTTTAAGGAATGTATCTCCCAAATATAGCGACTCCGTTTTCAATAGCTTTGGATATGAATGATAAAAACTATAAGCAAAAGAATTTAATGAATTAAAAAATTCTTGTAAGTTTTAAGTAATTTATTTTTATTGTTTGACATTTAAATTATCATCAATTCTATTTTCAATTTATAACGAGCTTTCAACCTCCGTATATTTACAAAAATAAAGCAAATCAAACATATTAGCTAGGTTGATACTAGTATTTCGATCTGGCTAAAGAATGTTCTATTTATATAAAAAATTTTTAGTTTGTACTCTGGCTCAAGTAATATTTTTTACAGTTATATTAGTTTTTTGTTTTTATATACATCGAGATTATTTTTATGTTATTTTCAATTTATAACGAGCTTTCAACCTCCGTATATTTACAAAAATAAAACAAATCAAACATATTAGCTAGGTTGATACTAGTATTTCGATCTGGCTAAAGATGTCATCAGTACCCGAAGTTTTAGAAAAGTTAGAGTCTCCATAATAGGCAGAACTTTAACAAAAAACCTATTAATAATCAATTTTGCTCCATTATTGTCTTCTTAGTAATCAAGCACGTGGTTAGGTCTTTTCCTAACAAGCAATTCTTTTGGCGAAGATGACGTAAAACTTTTCATATCATAGCTTTTAAGTATAGTCAACATAGCCCCGGCTATAGTTCCTCTTAATTTATAAAATCTTGAGAAATATGAGGCGTCTAAAGTCGAAAATGTTTTAAATAGCTCATACATATGTTTTACGCAGTTGAGTGGTTAAATTTACCTAATTTTGACAATATTCGCTTTAGACTAACAATATTCGCTTTAGACTAACTTATGAAATTCGAATATGTGATAGCGGAAAAAAATAAAGAACGCGTATTTTTTTAGCGGCCCAATCTTCAAAAGTTTTTTCTGATTTTTTTTATCAACTAATATTTAGCAAATTTTGCTGATTTAGCAGATTAATTTTTTTTACTTTCAATTAACTTAAATTTTTTGTATATGCAACCGATATATATTAGCTTTTCTTATCTTATTGAAATTTAGCAAAAAACACGAAAACAGGTTGAACTTACCATTTTATATTTTCCAATATTTTTTTAAAACGATTTTATCAAATAATTATTTGGATAACACTTTTCCACAATTTTTTTATTCACGATTGTAGTCAAGATGTTAAATTATTTTAGGACTTTTAAACTGCTTAAAAAAATACTGAAGTTT
Organism: Delia radicum; assembly: GCA_021234595.1. NCBI lineage: Eukaryota > Metazoa > Arthropoda > Insecta > Diptera > Anthomyiidae > Delia > Delia radicum. Next base: position 109,433,454 of record CM037853.1, on the reverse strand, counting down.
GAAAGTTCTAGGTCAAATAAGGAGCACTGTGTCAATAATGAGTTTATGCGTTTCCCTGCATTTTACAACAAACAAAGTGCATTCTTTGTATCGTGACCAAATTTCCGTTCCTCTGAATTCTCACACTGAATAGTTGGTTAATTAACTAATTATTATATTCACAAAGGATCATTTCAATGGATCTAGAGGGCTCCACATACTATAAATCATAAAATAAACTGGATTTTTGAAATCCTTGGGAAATTTCCTTTCTTTAGAAATTTTCGTACGCTTATCGGTTTTTAGGCCCCGACACCTGCCCCTTAATCAAAGATAGAAAAGTATTTTCTTTTTTAATTATGGAGTAAGGAGACTATCTACTTTTTTGTTTTTAAGGAACGCCCAATAAAGCACAGTTTAGCCAAAAAATTAGCTAATTTAAGCAGTTTTTCTGCAAACTCATTTTGAACAAATGTTTAGTAGTTTTAGCAAAAATTTTTAATAATTTTCTTTACCCGCCTCTAAACTCTACCTTAACCTATTTTTCTCAATAAATTGTTTTTATAAATTTGTTGTATGAATAAAACAAGTGTTTTTTTTGTATGTATCTACTTTTATTCGACTCACATAACCATTTAAATTGGTTAGTTCCTTTTTTGTGTGCTCTGCGCTGAATGTCATTAGTGTGTTTTATTATATGTCTGTCTATCGGGTAGGTCGGTCAGTGCGTTGATTTTTGTTGGTGTGCTGTTGAATTGTTATCATGTAATTGGCTACAATGTGTTTTTACGCCGTTGTGCCTTTCCATTTATTTAATTTAGTTCAATATTGCTTTTATTTATTTATTTATTAAATATGCCGCTTATATATATATTTTTTTTTTGTCGGTTGGTCAGTCTTTCTGGGTTTGTTTATTTGTTAATTTTGTTTATTCTTTCGATATAATTCTTTGTTAAATTTTTGCTGCTACTTTTACGTGCCTTTTTAGTCTTTTTTTGTTTTTTCATTATTTGTAATGTTTGAATGTTTCAAGGCCTGGCTAAGGACAGTAGCATGTATGCACATGCACAGTAGTAAAATGATAATACAAAGTTATCAAGTTGTAATTAGTTAGTGCGAACAGTTTTTTTTTGATTAAAATGTTGTTTAAAGTTTGCACGAAGATGCCCTAAGTCTTAGTAATTGCTGGCAACCGATGATTATAGAAATAATTGGCATTAGCTTGCAATTAGTATGAAAATAGTCGATTCAGAAGCTTCGCTGTTATACCATGCAAATGTGCAATGTTAAAAACCACATTTACAAAGCACATTGCAACGCACATTTTATTTTAAAAAAACCTTTTATACAAGTTTAATATAATTTTTATTATAAAAATTATGTTTTTAAAAGTAAAGTTTATTCTTTTATTTTAAAAAGTAATGTTTATTTCAAAGAGTACTGTTTATTTCAAAAAGTTCTGTTTATTTTCAAAAGTATACTTTATTTCAAAAATTACCATTTATTTCAAGAAGTGCATTTTATTTCAAAAAGTACCTTTTATTTCAAAAAGTATCTTTTATTTTAAAAAGTACCTTTTATTTCAAAAAGTACCTTTTATTTCAAAAGGTGCCTTTTATTTCAAAAGGTTCCTTTTATTTCGAAATGTACCATTTATTTCAAAAGGTACCTTATTATTTTAAAAGGTACCTTTTATTTCAATAAGTACCTTTTATATTAAAAGATACCTTTTATTTCAAGACACCTTTAATTTCAAAAGGTACCTTATATTTCAAAAATACCATTTATTTTAAAAAATTACTTTTCCTTTTTTTTTTTTTAAATATTTTAAAAATTATATATGTACCTTTTATTTCAAATTGTTATTATTATTACTATTTATGATAGTTTTAAGTTATTTTTTTATAAAGTAGCTTTTAATATCATATATGGCCATTAGATATTTGGTTATGTAAATTTAAGAGAATAAATTCTATATTTATTATTAAAAAGTACATTTTCCTTCAAAAAATCCTTTTATTTGAAAAAGTTCCTTTTATTTGAAAAAGTACCTTTTATTTTAAAAAGTACCTTTTTCAAAAAGTACCATTTATTTCCATTTTATTAAGATGTACCTTTTATTTAAAAAGTACATTTAATTTAAAAGTACCTTTAAGGAAAAGTACTTTTATTTAGAAAGTACTTTTTATCAGTACTTTTTGTTTTATTAAAAAGTACGTTTTATAAAAAAAAAAACATTATTCAATAAAAAGAATTTTGTTTTGAAGTGCTTGCATTTAAACTGGCTAAAGAACGCCGTCAATAAAATATGCTTAAAATTTTTTTAAATTTCGCCATTCTACCCACATAAACATAAAACTTACATTGAAAGTTATTTTCTTATTAAACCACAGTTTGACAAAATATCCCAGCAAAATTTTTCATATTTTCATTCATTATGTAAAGAATATAATATTTATATAAATTTGGTTTACGAAGTCGTTTTTATAAGCACCCAATCAAAAAATGACAGTGGTACAAAAATTTAAACATTGGCCAACCAAATAATTGTAAATGTATTACTGGTAGAACACTTGTTTTAGATAATTAACCAGCGTTGTGCCCGTATTTATTTACAATAATTTCAATGCTACACACAAAAAAACAACATTGGCAAAGAATTGGCTGAAACCTCTGAGCCAACATTGGCTCAGAGCTATTCAGTCAGAAGTTTCCAACGGCTCAAAAATCTAACAACTGGCAAAGCATTAATTTTATAAAAATGATGATAATTTGTTTGAAAAACTTTTTAGTCGGAATGTTCCGACTTCGATCCCGATTCCAGGCATACATATTTTTCGTGATTTTTTTTTAATTTATAATATTTTTGTTTTCCCAACGTGGTTAAGTTGATTCAAACAAACCTTATGCCAGGGCTGACATATTTGACCAGCAAACTGTTACCCAGCAGATATCATTCATTTACGTTTTAAGATATCGTGTATTAATGTCTCGTTAGCTCAGTGTGTAGAGCTGTCGGTTGTCAATCTGGCGGCTAGGGTTCGAATCCCAGCAGGAACAAAAAATTACCTTAAATCGTCCTAAAATATGCTATCAAAAAAATTCTGTGACCTGTCCTGGGTTATTCCTGTGCCATGTTACAAGGGACCAATTCTATGACAGTTTGTATAAATTTCCTTTGGCTAATTTATCTGTAGCTTTCAAATTCATTAAAATCCATTGTATAAATTGTAAACAATGCTACATTAACAAACAAGCTACCCGAAATATTGGCCTAGGGTACTTCCAAACAAATTTGATTGAAAACTTTGCACTAATATCCAAATATTTCAAGATGTACTAAATGCATTTCCAAGTTTGACCTCTCGTTTTATTTATTGAAGTGTATATTGTAAACATGCTCTCAATATGACAACATTTTTTAACAAATCTGAATGTTGTAAGAACCATTTCCAAAAAGACCAGTTTCTAGACCCTTCTGGGTTTCGAAAATACTCTTGCAGCTTTTCTAAATTTAAGTACGAATCAAATCCGTAAAAAATAAAAGAGATTTTAAAGACATATTCACAATACTGTTAAGATCAAAGAAAATAGTGGGAATAGTATTTATTATAAACATGCTCTCAATGTGTCAAAATTTTTTAACAAACCTGAATGTTGTAAGTACCATTTCCAAAAAGACCAATTTCGAGACCCTTCTGGGGTTCGAAAATACTCTAGTACCTTTTCTAAATTTAAGAACGAATCAAATCCGTAAAAAATAAAAAAGATTTTAAAGACATATTCACAATACTGTTAAGATCAAAGAAAATAGTGGGAATAGTATTTATTGTAAACGTGCTCTCAATGTGTCAAAATGTTTTTAACAAACCTGAATGTTGTAAGTACCATTTCCAAAAAGACCAATTTTGAGACAATTAAAAAATAAAAAAAAGATTTTAAAGACAATACTGTTAAGATCAAAGAAAATAGTGGGAATAGTATTTACAACGACTAAATTATATAAATACACTATAAAACAATAATACACAGTTAAAAATATATAAATAAATACAATAACGCTGAAATACTAGTAATTACACGTAATATAAGAAACGAAACCAAAAAGTCGCTTTTTATAGCGACCTCTACATATCGTCCGATTGAGGCAATTTTTGGTATACACGTATATTTGATAAAAAAATTTTGTATTTATAATATATGTCCATATTTAATTCAATATATGATCATTAGGGCGGGTCGATTTGTAGGGAGTGAAAAAATTCACCAATTTCCCTATGATTTCCGTATTCTATGGGTTATTCCATGAAAATTTGCCGAAGGAACCATACCTCTATCGTTAAAATCGAGTCCCCTACTTTTTGTTGGTAGATTTTTTCCCAAATTGACGTTCGTATGAAAAATTACCTACACGTTCACATCCATAACTCAAAAACTATCGATCGGGTTTAATCGCCAGTAGGCGCGTTGGAAAGGTGAGCTCATTTTGAGCTCACCAACATTGGTCCAACGGTTCAAAAGTTACGGGCATTTTTGTCCAAATTTTGGAGCATTTTTCCATTTTTTTCATGATTTTGTCCAAGAATATTACTTTCATGGCCATTTTTTTGGCTCAATCCATTATTTAATTCAATTTACAATTCAAAACGAAGAGTTTAAGCCCAAATTTATCGAATTCGGTTGATTAATTCATGCGATATTGCTAAAACAAAATAACACATAAACCACTTTTTGATTTTTTTTCCCTTTTTATTTTTTTTTCTACAAAAATTCAAATTAAGAGATAATAAAGTATCTATCAACCTATTATCAAAAAAAAATATTCAATTTGAGTGTAGTAAAAGACAAAATGTGAAAAAAAACATTATTTTTTCTGAAAGTCTTGTTTGCTTTCAAGTCTGGGTGCTGCTTTCAAGTCTGGGTGTTTCGTCGCCATAGCGCCTTCTACATTCTTTCCTGCAACTCGTTTAGCAGTGGCAGCCAGCAATTGGACATGTCTTTCCGTTCCTTGAATGTGTAAAGGAATTTGTGGATCATCGAACGGTGGCAATTCGTATTTTAAATACGAATAACTTTGCGTAAACGGTGGTTCGAATAAAATGGTATCGTCATTTAAATCAATCATATTTGTATATTCCGTACAATTAAAGTTTATAAGAGATTTTTTATAAACTCTAAGTTCCGTTGGGTCGACAATATCTCTTCGGTAATGTAAAATCTTCTTTATAGCAATGTTTCGTTTTTCCATTCTATCATCAAACAACATAGATAGCAAGATATTTTCTGAGTGTGCAAAATATGGATTATCTTGAATTACTGTATTTACAACTCCAAGTAAATTCGGTGGTAAAAATCGTGTCCAAGTAATAAATTTAAAAAGTAATGTACTACCGTATGCGGCAGAGCTATAATACTTAACATTGAAATACATTGGCGTGTATACTTTTATTATATAGTTAGCCAGAATTTTTAAATTTTCAGTTGGATTATTAGTTGTCACATAAAACCGTAATAATCTATTGGCTTTGGTCAGCCAACGAGAATGTGCAATCGGCCCTGGTTTTATGTGACACAAGTCCGCAGGAACCACACCATTAGAAATTGCATTGGCCATTAACATCAAGTACCTCGAATCAGTAGATAATTCTTCTGGATTTAAATCACCAGGAGGCATATTTTCCAAAGCGATTTCCTCAAAATCGGTTACCACCTGAAAAGAAAACATAAAAGCTAAAAAATAGAATGAAAAATGGTAAAGAATCAGCTATAAAAATTACATACCGGAAGATTTTCACAATCAGCAATTTTTGAGCTCAACTTTCCGGTAGTGGAAATCAGTCCAGTCGTAACGTAAGGTTCGTAAGCTTCGTAAGTAAAAAAAATTGAGCCAAAAAAATGTCCATGAAAGTAATATTCTTGGACAAAATCATGAAAAAAATGGAAAAATGCTCCAAAATTTGGACAAAAATGCCCTTAACTTTTGAACCGTTGGATCAATGTTGGAGATTTTTTTTTGTAAATTGATCAAAATGAGCTCACCTTTCCAACGCGATCGATAGTTTTTGAGTTATGGATGTGAACGTTTAGGTAATATTTCATACGAACGTCAATTTGGGAAAAAATTTACCAACAAAAAGTAGGGGACTCGATTTTAACGATAGAGGTATGGTTCCTTCGGCAAATTTTCATGGAATAACCCATAGAATACGGAAATCATAGGGAAATTGTCGAAAAATAAATCGACCCGCCCTAATGATCATATATGGGGTTATATATAACCATATATGTTTAGATTCTAAATTTGAGTGTATATGGTCATGTATGTTGATATATGCTCATATATGATTCATATATGCACATATATGACCATATATGCTCATCTACCCTTAAATTTCGGATCAGAAAATAAATAGTCATATATAAGAGCATATATTAAACTTTATATGAGCATATATGATTAGCTTTACCCATACATGCTCATGATGGTTGCTATTTTTGTTTTATAAGTATTTCTGATTAGTTGTTTTTTCTGTGCATCTGTAAACAAAAATTTATATTTTTGCAGCAGTATTGTTTGTTGATTTTTCAATGTTTTTTAACATTTTCGATTTTGTTTAAATCAAAAAATACACAGATACTAATACCACTATACTAATACCACTATACATTTTATATATATATTCGTATGTAGTGTTTAAGCCAGCTGCATGAATTTGCCTCAAAACCACAAAAATTCAGTTTTATTTTATCTGTTTATTCTTTTTTGTACTTTATTTAAAATTTTTTTCATCAGCTTTTATTTAGCAATTGGCCATGTTTGAATTATTTTACTAAAATAAATGGTAGTGAATTTTTTTTAAAACTTTATCTTCTTGTTATTTATAGACTATTTTATGTATATTGTCTCGTTTTAGTATTTTATTGTAATCCGCTTTTAGAAGTTTTATAACAAATATATTTGAAAGCCACCAATAGAAATTTTATCAAAAAACTTCTTATTTTAATATACTACACAGAAATAATGGGAGTAAAGTTTTAATTAAATATTTGTTTATTTTCAATTTAATGAAAAAAAAAAGAATATGAGAATTATTACTGCAATCATAGAACATTTGTTTTTTTTTTAATATTTAAGAAAAGCTTCAGCTATTGCTTAAGCTTATAAGCTTCAGCAGTAAATAAGAATATGTTTTATAATATTTCATTTATTGAACGCAATATAAATATTTAATTATGACAATTTAATTACTTGCAAGAAAGGTCTGCCACGTGGTACATTAAGTGTACACATTGCGTAAGGATTAGCGATATAATGCAGTACAATTAAGTAACTATGAAAATTTTTATTGAAGCTTTTCCAAAATTCATAAAAAAAATATTTAAGAAGACCTATTTTCTCTGATGGATCTGCGGGTCTATACAGAAATAGATATTTAATTATTATTAGGGCTCAAAATTTCAACTAAATATGTACATATTTGTTGTCTTTTACAGTTTTATAATTTTTTGGTTTTTATATACATTAAGATTATTTTAATGTATATAAAAACAAACATAAAGCAAATCAAATATATTAGCTAGGTTTTTACTAGTATTTCGATCTGGCTAAAGATCTCATCAGAACCCGAAGTTTTAGAAAAGTTAGAGCCTCCATAATAGGCAGAACTTTAACAAAAAACCTATTAATCATAAATTTTACTCTATACTTGTCTTCTTAGTAATCGAACACATGGCTAGGCTCTTTTCCTAGCAAGCGTCATTCTAAACTTTGAAGACCAAAAATGTTCTATTTATATAACAAAGCGTTAGTTTTTACTCTGACTCAAGTAATAATTTTTACAGTTTTATTAGTTTTCTCTTTTAATTTTTCTACACAGAGAGAATTTTTTGGACTAGTTTGATGAAATTTTTTTACATAACTAATGAAGTTTTCTTTTCAATGTGATTGACAAATTTCTTAAAATTTATGAAAAGCTTTGTTGTGAGTATTTTTAATGAAACTTTGGCAAAAATTCATTTTAGCGGTCACACGTAAAATAAATAAAAGTATGACCCCCTCTGGAGCAAAACAAGAAAAAAAAAAATCCGAAATTAAAATTTAGTGACGCCGGCCCTCATAGGCCTCCCGGTTTAAAAAAAAATACAGAAACGCATAATTTCATACAAGTATGGGCACTCAAACAAAAGATAATTTCCTCACAATTTCAGATCCATTAAACGCTGCCCGAGCTAGAGCCATTTTCGTAAATTTTAGACCCTTTAGGGGGATCGAAAAATTTTAACTTTTTTATGTGCAGGAATTGTGGTCAAGTGAAAAGAAAAATACAAAAAATCATAAAATATAGCACTAGAGCCATTGTAGTAAATTTTTAACCCTTAGGACGCAGCGAAAAATTTTATACTTTTTTATTAGCAAAAAAATGTGGTCAAAGGAAAAACTACAATCACTTACTGTTAAAAGTGTATAACTTAAGTGAATTCGTAAAAACACAATTTGTCGGGACACGTTATTGAATATGTTTGCTGCATTGTTTTAAGAAGTATGAAAAGCGCCGCACAGAACATTTCTTATTAAGAAATATCGCGCGATTTTTTTATATTTTTTTTAAGAAATAAGTTTTGTTTGAGTGCGTAAACTTTTGTGAGATCTTGTAGAACTTTTTTTTGGAAATTCGAGTAGGCAAAAAATAAAAAGCCACATTTTTTTGATTTTTTTTTGTAATCAAAAAGAACATTATTTTACGTTTTTTTAATTACACATTTCCCGGCCCACTATAAAGGATATAAAAGTTACTCAAATGCCTCTTGTACAGGAGTTCCGAGAAGAGTTTCGACAAAAGGATTTTTTTTTTTTTTTTTTTTAATTTCACAATTTTTTTTTTGGATTTTTCTTAAAAATTCAAGTTATTTAAAACAATTTAATTAAATAATTGAAATTATATTTTACTCTACTAGCTAAATAAATCATTCTCACCTAAAATTGCGTATCATTTACAATAAATACCCAGGCAGAAAAATGCAATTGTCACAGTGTTGGCAAACCGTTAGCGACGTTCGGTTATGCGTTGGTAGAACATGGGATTAACAATTTTTACAGAATTGTCCTGTTACCCGATTGATAATAGTGGCCAACCCTTGGTTTGAACGAACTTGCCACCGTTGGTATAACGTTGGTAAATCAACAAATTTTGTGCTTTTAAAATTTATTAAATAAAATTTATTTTAAGTACTATTTATAATAAAACATATTTATAACGCAATATAATAAAATAGTTTTAAAAAAATGCTTCTAATTGGTTGCAATAATGTTTAAAACAATATTGGCAAAGAATTTTGCGGATGGTACTTGCAAAACACATACACTTCAAACAAAATAGTGTTTTCTTAGTACAATATTAGTTGAAGATTTGTTAATTTTAAACCTGGTGGGTTTTGCAAAAATATCAGTGGTTTGCCAGTACTATAGTTTTTGTACGTTTGGCAATTTCTTCCTGGGTAGGTACTTTCAATAATTATGCAACCCCTGCTAGCAAAATGAATAGTTTGAAAAAAATTACTGTGGTGGTAAGTGGCAACCTTATAAAACATATGTTTTAAGTTTCAAGGCGCCACGTTGATTTGTATTTTTTTTGGAGTCATAAAAAACAATGGATCTCAGTGAATTTGTAAACATGGAAAGAATTGGTCTCCGTTATATACTTCAATACTTTCATTTGAGAGTCTCAGTCCAAATAATGTTAAAGCCGAACTATGGTCAGCTATGGAGGAGTCTGGTCCTTCCTGTACGATTATAAAATATTGGGTGGGTGAGTTTAAACGAGGCCGTACGAGCTTCCAAGACGAACAACGTAGTGGTCGAAAAATTGAGGTCGACAAAATGGTATTGAATGATCGTCGGCTGAAGGTGCGTGATATGCATTTCAAAACATGCTATACATTGCATATTGACCGAAAATTTGGAGATGAGAAAGCGTTTGCTCACAATAGAAGAAAAACAGCGTCGTGAAGATGTTGTGGAGATGATTGCCAAAATCAATGAATTAAAGTTCGAATTGCTTCATCACTCACCTAATTCGCCTGATTTTGCTCCCTCAGATGTTTTTCTATTTTAAAACTTTAAAAAATGGCTCGGAGGTAAAAGATTGCCATCAATGAAGAGGTGGAGTCTGCGGTTGATGGCTATTTTAAGGAGTTAGATAGTTCTTACTATAAACATTGAATATCGCTGGGAAAAGTGTTGTTGCTGTTGTTGAGAAATAAAGAAACTTTTTCCCAAATTTGTTTTCTTTGTTGGGGGTCTGTTAGTTTTGGGACCGCCCTCGTATTTTCAAAATTAAATTTTTGTATGAAAGTAGTTAGTCAAAAAATGTTTTTTTTATTCAAAACGTGTTAAAAAAATTTTAAGATATATAAAAATTTTTCTTATACTTTTGATAATTATTTCTAGAATAGAAATCTTATACAATAAATCTCTTTTAAGACGAACTTGATTTAGATTACAAAATAATTTGAACGTCCTACAACATCTGTTAATACGAACTTACTTATTGGTAATTTCGAAGTTTATTCTAAAGAGGATCATGAATTTAGGTTTTTTTAATTTCCGTGTGTCCGCTAAAGTGCACTTTAGCAGAAACTTTTTCATTAGTCGTATGAAATTTTAAATAAATAATATGAAATTTTCTTTAAATTTTATGAAAAACTGCATTAATTTAATAAAAAGTTTTAATGTGCTAATTTCAGTGACAATTCATAGATCTAAAGCAACAATTTATTGAGATCATGAGGAAAACTCTTTTAATGTACATAAACATTATTTAAAATATTATTTCTTAAATATTTTCTTGCAATTTAATATTAATATTTTTTAAAATGTATCTACATTTTTCTTTCAAATTTATTTAATCCTTAATCTTAAATGCTTCTGCATGATATATTTTTATTATTATTTTCCACAAAAAATAACAATATTTAATTATGTATTTAGAATATAAATAATATTTAACGAAGCAAAAGATTCTCTGCATTAATATTTTTTTCGATAAATCACCCATTCCACGAAAGATCAGCCAAATATCGTACTTTTTACTTAGGCCTTCCGATTTTAATTATATTTTTCACGCCGAAAATCCGCAGAGCCACTTAAAGATTACCTTAATTATTTTCTCGAAATTCAAATATAACACGATTTTATTCGCTATTTTCTTTTTTTGAAAAATGAAAAATAATAAAGAAGTATGTAAGTTTCAACATTCGTAGTTTCTTTAATATTTATCAGATCATTACAGTTCAAATTGCATTAGAAAGTTGCACTGCTATACATTTATACAATGTAATAAATATCTGCATCGTCTAAAAACAATGCATTTTTTATGTAATTTATATTTTTAATGTATTTTTTTAAACTTTGCCGCTCTCGATTTGAAAAAAGAATGCACATTTGCAAAATATGGAATTTTTCCATTAAAGCTACAGTTTCACTTTAGTTTTTCCCAGGGTTAAGCTACACTTAAAATGTTATATAATTAAGACAATTCTTATTCCACAATATAAAAGTAGAGGAGATAACGATTTTGTAAATAAACTGCAAATATTGAAACTTACACACTTTTTTCGAATTTCGAAAAATGATTTGGAAGATCTGTTATGGAATTGCCGATATATATTTACATTGCTTTTATGGCATTTGTATGCATTCCTAAATTTATGAACAATATACATATAAATAGCATTTTAAAGTAGAAAACAAATAGAAATTTAAATTGAACAAATAATAATGAACAAAAAAGGCTTTATTGTTTCAATACTCTTGTGTCATAAATAATAACAATAGCACAAACGAGAAAAATATATTAAAAAAAATAAAAATCAGAAACAAATTTTTAAAATATTTATTTATTAATGTAAATTTTATACTGAAGTTCAAATACAAGAAATGTACACTAGAGCCCAATGAAGTAAATGTGCAAAAGTTTTACTTTTTGAGCTCCCCGCAAACTTCGACCGAAAGTGGTCTAAACTTAATTTTTACATAATTCGTAAAGTAGATACTTTACAGAAAAATATCAAACAACCATTTTCATAGTCAATAAAGTGACAATAATATTTATATTAACTACGTTTGACCAATCAATGACGCATCATGGTGTTTCAAAGTCAAACTCTTTTTTCAAACGTCTCCTGTTTTTTGATGGCTGTATTTCGCTGAGGATTGTCACAAATTTGGCTTTGAACCCCTTGACACTCCAAACTCTGTAAAAGAGTTATAAACACATTTATTAAGTCTTTCAATGGACTCATCTTACAGACTGACTTACTTTTTTGTCAACTACGAGGGCGGATCAATAAGTCCGTGACTTTTCGAACTTCCCCCGTAGTTATATGAAATGCAACACTGCTCCCATCAAGTACCACCAGTTAATAGACTACTGTCAAATTTTGGGCAAGTTCCGTCATTTACTTTGCGTTTAACAGCTGTTCGAAACATACAACCTCGTGGATTTTTTTAAAAATGGAAAAAAGTGAATTTCGAGTGTTCATTAAACATTATTTTTTGCGAAAAATAAAACCGTCAATCAAACGAAGAAAAATCTTGATAAATACTATGGGACTCTGCATCATCGATTTCAATGGTAAAAAAGTGGTTTGCTGCTGACTTTCGTTGTGGTCGCACAATTACAAATGACGCTGAACGTTCTGGACGGCCAATTGAGGTCAATACACCCGAAAATGTCGAAAAAATCCAAGATATGGTGTTGGCCGATCGAAGAGTAAAAGTGCGTGAGATTGTTGATGCCATAGGCATTTCATATGGCAGTGTTGTTTCGATTTTAAATGATCATTTGGGTTTAAGAAAGCTGTCTGCAAGATGGGTGCCGCGTTTGCTCTCAACTTGTGGGCGTTGTGGTGTAATGGTTAGCGCGTTGGACTGTTACACGTTAATTAATAGGAAGAATTTCCTGAGTGTTGCTTCTCTTTAAAAAAAATAAATAAACGTAATCGTGGACAATAAGGTGATGGCAACAGTTTTTTTGGGATGCACGCGGAATAATCCACATCGATTACCTTCAAAAGGGAAAAACAATGGCGAACATTATGCCAACTTATTGGACCGATTTAACGAGGATTTAAGAAATAACAAACCCATATGACCAAGAACTGCCTATTTTATGCACCTCGAAAAAATCCTATTTTTTGAAGGGACACAAAAATTGGAGAAACATTGGACTAAGTGTATTGGGCTAAGAGACGATTATGTTGAAAAGTAAATTTTTTGTAGCAATTGTTGATTTACTTGAATAAACGTCACTACATTGCTAGGTCTGTCAAAAAAACAGAGTAGTATTTGGAAGATGACAAAGCCAATTGTGACAATTTTTTGTTGTTGTTTTTGTTTTTTCTTTGATATTTTAAATTTTGAATCTCGCTCCTAGACGAGGACAAGAAATTCTCATTGAGTTTGTGATTTAACATAACAAATATCTCTAGAAATTCTAATAACAAAGTCCCCTGAAGATTTCCTTAGGCAGGAATGAAATCCGGATAGGGACACGCCTACATCAGATTGCTTTTCACAATTTGTTAAATAAGTTTTGGGACTTTAGCACATTTAATTACTATAAATGCAATTAATGTTTATCCCGATGAAAATAAATTTAAATAAACAAAAAAAACTGTGTTTTGTTCAAAAAGTCAAGCCCTCGTAACCTGCCAAATAACTCATTTGTTAGTTGCATTTTTATGGATTTTGGGGTGAAGTGAGAATTTTTTTGGGTGGTAATATTAAAAAGTACCAAAGCGTGAAAATATTAACAAATACTAACTTGCGTTAGTTAGTTAGGTAGGTAGGTAGGTAGGTATGTTAAAAAAAAAAGAAAAAGATAAATTAACTTTAAAAAAATCAATAAAACAAATTAAAAATGAATACAAAAAGTACATAAAAAGATCTTCGACCGAATATACTGAATAACAATTTACACTGGTGAAAAGACTGAATTTTATATTTTTACAATTCGAGTAAATAGCCCAGGAGCATGTGCTACAGTTTATTGCATTTTTAGAATTATGTGTGTGTTATTGGCATTTCGATTAAACGAATTATGCAGAAATTTATACTATTATGCAGATTTTTATACTTCCACCCATAATACTTACCGGGTGGCATGAAAGCGGTTCTGTAGCAGTTTTCTGGAAGTTAAAATGTAAGGCTTCACTTTACATACACAGTTAATAATACATTCATAAAAATACGAAAAAAAGTCTAAATAACAAAAACATTAGTAAAATAAACAAACATTATTCATTTTACGAAAGTTTTTGTCATTTGTCATTTGACATTTGTTCCTGTTTTATGCATGGATTATTATCAGTGTATATATTTTAAAGTATTCATTTATTTATTTTTAAACAGTTAAGAGGCACAATGTCTAAAAAATTAGTTTACTACTTCACCCTACTGTTACAACACTACCCCAAACTGCAATATAGGCATGTTAATAAAGTTTTTTTTTTTTTGTATTGCCTCTACTTTAGGATTAATAGCTCAAACAAGTTTTAAACTACTTTTTTTTAAATTTTCGGGGCTAAAAATCGTGGCTAAGTGCTCAATTTGCATCTGACAGTACCAATTATTGCACACACAGAGAAAAATTTAGCTATTTGCCAACTGAAATTCGGTTACGACTACTCGAATTCGGTTATTACGAATTTCAGTTGGTTGGCACAACTTAAAATAAGTTTTCACAACAAAGTTCGGTTAATTCCAAATAATTTTAGTTGAGACTCCTAAAATATTTAGAAATCTAAAGTAAATATCGTCGTACTAATTAAATTTAAAGGTTGTTACCATTAAAATACACTTTTTAATTCGGTTGGCACTTTATTTCTCTGTGTGCATGATAATTGAAAAACGGAAATTGCTCGGGGAGTGTACATTATTAAAACTTTTGCACATATTGGTGCTCTAATGCACAGCACACACAATATTTGTTGCACTTTGATCTAAAAACCAACAAAATGTACATTGGAATACGGTCAATTAAATACGAATACAATTGCAATAAATTGTTTGGTTCTAAATAGTAAAATTTTAAATTTTTTTAATACACCACATTGTCTGTAAAAAGAAAAACCTCAAAATATGATGGAGTTTCTATAGCACAAATTACTAACATGTTTTTTTTAGTTTTCTATAGAAAAACGTTTTAGTTCAAAGCAAATTTTGAAATAAACTCATAAAAATAAAGTTAAACATTATTTTTGCAGAAAACATTTGTTAAAATTAGTAGATTGTGTTTGCTAAATATTTGTAAGCTCGGAATAGCAAAAATAAAACTGTTAAATGCACATAATTTTTCACTTTTTTTTTTAACTTTTTTCTGTGAGACATCTTTAATATTAGGGGAGAGGGCCAATGATGGACATAGTTTTGAAATTATGCTCTAGATCACAAACTGAATAAGATATCTTAAAGTTTTATTGAGCAGATGAAAGTACAATTGTTTGGGTATATTTAGGCCACAGAAATAAACTTTTATTTTGCCATTTATTGACCAAATTTTTAAATTGTCCAAAATTTTTGTTTAAAAAAAAGTGGCATTAAGATGGCCTATTTGCTATATTTAATTAAAATTTTCAATAAAATTTAAATTTAACTTAAATTTTTAACACCAATTACCATCTTATGGTCATGAAAATGCCCATCTTAGAACATTTGAAGTAATTTTTTGAGAGTTAATAATAACTAATAAGGCAGTAAATATCTGTGCGAGATCGCAAATTTAGATAACTTAAAGGACACAACAAAAATATGTTCAAAAACGTTTCGAGCAAAAAAACTATTTCGTCTTTGCAGCAGAAGAACTAGCTGACATTTTATCTTCGAGTATGCATAGAAAACTGCGTCTACACAAAGCACAACAATGACAGAAAGCATAATGTGCTGCTAACTTATGCAAAAAATTTTTATGCAATGTCCGTCTTGTGGCCTTCTCCCCTTCAAAAGGAATTTTGTAATTGTTTTCTGTGTACATACCCAATTTAAAGTTCTTTGCTTAAGCTGTTTGTCCAGGTCGCCAAGAGGAGAATTTTCGCCTTTATTCGCCTCTTGTTTAAGGGGATATCTACGCAGTATTTGGCAAGTCCGCCAAGAAGTACCAAATTTCAAGTTCATTGCTTTAGCTATTTGTCTAGGCCGCCTTGGGGGAGACCTTTCCCCTTCATCCCCCTCCTCGTGGACGTTTCCAAAATTAGCGTCTAATAGAATGTCTACGTCGGCCGAGGAAACAACATACCAAATTTCAAGTTGATCGTTTTGTTGGTTTAGCCAGGCCGCTAATGCGATGGCTTTTTCTCTTTTTTTCCCCTACCCGGGAAAACATTTAAAAATTACCTAAGTTCCAGTTCATCGCTTTAGCGATTTGTCCAGGCCGCCAAGGGAATGACATTTCTCCTTCATGCACTTAGAAATTTTCAAAAATCCGTCATATGTTGTCTACTCGGAACCCACATACCAAACTTCAAGTTGATCGCGTTGAAGACTTAGCCAGCCCACCAATGATATGACTTTTTCCCTTTTTGCCCCTACAAGTAGGAATTTGCAAAAATCCAGTGGATATAATTGCCGTATAAGTTACCCAACTGCCTAGTTTAAAATTCCTTGCTTCAGCGGATTGTCCTGGCCACCAAGCGGGAGTATTTTTGCCCTTTTAAACCCTATTTTAATACCATATCAGTGAGACCATATCACTGAGTTAGATTTTATTCGAAGGATCCAATGTTGAAAAATTCAGCTTTCTATCGAAAAGGATTTGAACAGGCCGGCAAGGGAAAGTTTTTCCTATTTTTCCCCTCCACGTTGGTATTTTAAAAAATCCCATCGTAGCAAACGTCTATGCCCTATATCAAATTTCATCTTCCTAGCTTCAGCGGTTCGGGCTGGTCGATGTTGAGCCAGTCAGTAAGTGATTGATTATTCAAATATACACCTTCATCGAACCAGAATAATGGATTTATTCCATTATTTAAATAATTTGTATATGCAATAATTATTTATTTATATAACTAGTTCAAAAGCCTGCACATGCCAGGCAAAATTTAACAATTTATGAATTTTGTCAGCGTACATAGATATATTAAAACAAATTATTTTAAAGTCAGGTTTTTTGGATGTTGAGTTGAGTTATTAATAACACTGTAAGTATGTCAAAATGACACACCAAAACCCCGGGAGACGTAAACTTAATTTTGAGGCGTTGAATTCAGTGGTATACTCCGTTGAAATAGTTTAGCTCAAATTAAAAAGATATTTCAATTTTAAATTTGCATTGACTCATCCAATTTTTTGAGTGTATTTTAAGAAAAAGCTATGAAAATGCTACACTCATGCAAATAAGTCTGTAAAAATAGTAGAAACAGTTACTAAAAACTAGTAAAAATTAACTTTGTAGGAAAAGCAGTAAAATTTGCAGAATATTTTTATATTAGTAGAATAAAAACAGCAAAAAAAAAAACTGTATAATCTACTAAATTTTAGTTAAATTTTAGTTGTTTGCATGAACAATAAGCGCCATCTCTGTGTGAATTTGTTTATTATAAAGTTGCATTACTAACAGCTTTACTAATTTGTCTAGTAACTTTATTCTACTAGTGTACATCTTTGTAAATTGTAAAAAAAATTTTGCTATTGCCACTCCACTTAGTTCACGGACCAATATCAAAAATTTTCATTTTATGAAAATTAATTGTTATTTTAACTAAAATGATGTTTTGAAATATATGCTAAATATTGTTCCATTTATGATATTATTAACTGTGGACGAAAACGAGATTAAAAGATATACGCAAAATGTAGTCGATGTCGCGACATGTCAAGATGTAGTTGAGATGACGAAAATGATACTAAAAAGTGCAACTCTTGTAAGACATATACAAAAATCAACCATGGAAGATTTTTCAATATGTTTTTCATACAAAAGTACGTCATTAATGCGGATTAATATAAATTGTTGATCTAATAAACTTAAATATTGTGTTGACTCCGGCTTGTCAAAGAAATTGATTATTAATTAAATAAAAGACAAATTAAAATATCAAAATTTAATTAAAATAAAATGTGCATTTGTAAACTAAATGTTTATAGTGGTAATTTAGGGAATGGGAAAAAAATTGCAAACAAATATACCTTTACGTAGACAGACTAAAGCGAAAGGGTAAGACACACATCTTGTAAGGAAGGTATCCCGACCCGAACTCGCGGATTTTAACGAAGTTTTGATATGTTGTAGAGAATCAAATAAAAAGAGACCCGTATTTTTTTAGCTGCCCAGTTTAATATGGTTAGTACAATAAATATGTCAATTTTCAGCTTTCTAGGCCGACTGCTGGCTCCAGAAATTTCTGGAAAGACGAACACACACACAAACATTAGGAAATTATATAGCGGCCGTTTCACCGAAGACCGGTCATTTTTTGGCCGTTGTCTTCCGATTTCAATTTTAAATTTCGAAAAATCCACGGTTTTCTGCGCGAATTAATTTTTTTTTTTTTTTTTTTTTTGAAAAATGAGGGAAATGCAAAAAGTGTGTACAATATTCGTATTTTATTTAATATTCATCGAATTATCACCATTAAAACTGGACTGGAATTGTATACTTGCCTCCTTTTTTTTTTACTGCAGAATGAAGTTTTTTTCAGCAGTTAAAAAGAAATGCATTTTTTATGCACTTTTTTCACATTTGGCGACTCTCGATTTGAAAAAAAGATGCATATTTGTAAAATAGGAATATTAACTAAAACCCTACAGATTCGTTTTTTTTTTGTTGGTCCCGGGACTTATCCATTTTTAACGATTTTTTGAAAAAAAACCTGCATCATGTTTCCATAGAAAAAACAACAATTTTTTATTTTTTTTTTTATTTTTCAAAATTAAAAAGATTAAATTAAGGCGCCGTTTAAATGTCTTTCTTTTAATAAATTTTATTTTTAAGTTTCTCTCTCTACATGAAAGTTGCACGAATCTTCTTAAATATTAAGTTTTTAAAATTTGATTTTTAAACACGATGAAATGTTTCTTTCTATAAAATACTGACATTCGATGGCAAACGTGTGCTGGAAAGGTCTTAACATTTAAATTTTTAAAACAAAAATTATTTCAGTAGATTCTTTTATCTTTCAACTACATAAAAATCCATAAAATTAAATGTAATTTTTAAATTTACATTTTTAAATTTAGTCTTAATAAATCTGGAAAATAAAACAAAATTAACAAATTGCTGTTTGTTTTCTATGTAAAAGTGCTATAAGTTCACTTTTTAAATCATTAAAAATAGTTAAGCCCCAAATCCAAAAAAGTGAATGTGCAACTATTTGGTGAAAATTCCATATTTTGTAAAAATGCTTTCGTTTTTTAAAGCGAAATAGGCCAAACGTCAGAAAAATGCATTTGAAAAATAAATTGCATAAAAAATTCAATTCTTTTCGACGCTGGAAAAAATTATAATTCGCAGTATAAACGTAGAGTACCGTACCATTACAATGCAATTTAAATGGTGATGATCCGATCGATATTAAAGAAATTACGAATACATAGACTTACACACTTTTGACATATATGTATCGCATTTTTCCAAAAAATAAACTAAATCGCTCATAAAACGATGGATTTTTCGATATTCCAAAAACTAAAAACGTTAAACGAAATTCCATAAAGTTTCTGAATGCTAAATTTAATTGAAATCGGAAAACCAAATTTAAGGTTTTTTTCGATTTTGCGTAGAATGGCCGATATATATAGATTTGTTTTATTTATCATTCTTTGACCTAAATTTCAATAACATTAATACATGGAAAGAAAACTTATTTAGCATTAAAATGAAATTTCCTGATTTCTTTTTCCTTTTTTTTTCAATACGCTTTCAATGTTGCCAAGTGCTTTCTTTGCCTTCGAAATATTTATAATATATACAATCCATTTACTTTTTGCTGCTTCATGTTAGTGTCATATCTATTTATTAAACTAATTAGCAAGTGTCACCAACATATTAAACATGAAACATCAAATGGAAACAGTAGGAATTATTCTCATCGTAATTTGTTTTAGTTTGGAGCATGATGATGTACGAGTATGTTTGAATATCTGAATGCCACAATAAATAAGCTCAAAGCAAAGAGTTCCACAAACTGTCTATCTGACTATAATATATTAATTAAAAACTTTTTAAACGTATTATCTATTTGAATTATCCCTGCGGGAAATGGACCAGTCACTGACATGGTCACGTGACTAGGACTTTGTGTGTGTGAACGTGTCCTAGTTTCGGTTCTGTTATATTAAAGTGACCGGTACTTTTAACATGTGCTTGTTATAGGAGGAGTAAAGTTCCACCTTTTGAGCTACTTAATATATGTCGGAGGACTTGTCGAATATAACATATCACCGAACTAGTTTAAGTGAATACGCAACAGAACGAGTTGAAAGTATCGAGTGTGCAACCAGTCTCATGTTAAGCATTATTCGATATGTAGCAGGACCAGTTCGAAATAAAATAATACATGACTAGTTTAAGCGTACAAAGTACTCAAGAAAACATATTTGGTAAAACACTAAACTGATAATAATAAATGCGTGAAAAATTACGAAAAAATGTCAAAATATCGAAATTTTTCGTAAAATAAACAAAAATTTGTACATTTTACGAAAGTTTTTGTAGTTTTGGCAATAAGTTCGTTTTGTTATGCATAGATTATTATGATTGTAGTTACAGATTAATCGGATTACCTTATGTTACGGAGCTTGTACAAAATTAATAAATTCGTGACAAATCATTAAACTGCAATAAGCGAACAAGTTACAGAACAAATTAAAAGAATTGCTACCTTTATTCCGCATGTGCCATAGTATGTACAGGTAGGTTACTGAAACAAACCCAACGGATTACTGAACTTATCTAAAAAATGATGCCACATTAACTGTTTTTATAATATTGCACAAGTCTCAAACAATTTATTTTTAATAAATACCAGAAACATGAATCGTCCAAAAGCCATTTTTGGGCCGAACTCTTTGGTCGGATTCAATAATTTTACAGACTCTACTCTATGGGAAATTAAGGCAAAGTGAAACCGAAGAACTTATATGGAACGGGTTGTCACTTTGACAAGGCGTTGTCATGGAAGGGGGAAACTCACCCCATGTGACACGTCACAGACCTAACCTGAAACATGTCACCGAACGTTGCCTTTTAGAATAGTCTTGTGACATGGACTAGTTTTCGAGTTCAAATCAAAGATATGAAATCCACTTTAAAGCTTAATTTGTTAAAATAATTGCCGTAATTGTTTTTCAAACAAAATGCCATGAGCTAATAAAATATTTTACTAAACTATAAAAAATTAAATTTAAGCCCTTGTAGAAATCGTGAAAGTTGCGAGGAAATTGTAGGGAAAATTAAGCGACCGCAGAAAGTAATGTTAAATTTTGAAAACAAATAAATAAAATCAAAGTTTCAAAGTCTACAAATAGTTTTAAAAATATCTGGAAGCATACGATTTTATTATAAGTTATTAATTCGTCAATAATAAGTTCGACTTCAAGTTTCAAAAAAAAAAATTACAAGCAAAATTGAATAAGGTATTTTAATAAACCAAACATCTTGTATAAACTTTTCGCACAATAAACCAAAAATCATGTATCAACTTTCCGCCAGTCGCACATGCAATTATGATATGCGGTCATTCCTACAGTCAACAAGTCGGTCCTGTTTGAATCATTTCAGCATTAGGTCCGCTGTGTAACAGTTAAGGGATTGGTTGTTTCTTCACCGATTGGCATTTTTTTATACACAGCTAATTATTTTGCACCAGTCCAGAGTAACTTCTACTGTTACGGCCCTAGTTACTTTGGTGCGCTTTAGTGTTACTTTAGTTTTTCTCGAGTTACATGATATATACAGAATTATCCAGCCAAAGTTTTGACACCATTTACATAATGAAGTGGTTGGATATCTTGCTAAAATTGACAAACTTTAGTATACCAAAGTCTTCGTTTATTCCAGTTTTCTACGTGTCTTCTCCTTTCCACAAATCACATATTTGTCACTTTGGATCAATCGACCCTTAATTTCCCGTACACTTAAAATACTATATAGGTACAGACCACTGCAAATGTAGTTAAAAACAAATGAAATTTCACTTAAAGAAAGGACGACTAACATTTCAGTAAATTCAACTAACATTGTCATTTGTTAGAAAATGTTTTGCAACCGTCAGATAATAACAATCGTAATTAATTTTTAATTAATTACTGTAGAATTTTATTTTAGTTAGTCTCTTTACAGGAAGAAGAAGAAAACATTTTTATTGAAAAATTTTTTACGGACACAAGGGATACACCAGACTGCCGCAGTTTCGTCCCCCCCCCCTGGGACTCGTCAGTGGTTAATTTATGTGCCATTTGAACAAAGTATTTTATATTGTTAATTTTGCTCTATATGAAAAACTTTTTTACTTTTTTGGTGTCGTACTGGGATTCAAACCCACTGCCTTAGCATCAAGCTATGCATCGTAATCTCACCTCTTAACGAGTTGAGCCACGGTCGACACAGTGATGACTGTGGCTAAGTGGAGTTTTGTCCCACTACGTACACAGAAGTATTGTTTCGATCAGAAGAGACAGAATTAACTAATACCAATGCACAATTAATTTCTCAACTAGAATGCTTCTTCTTCTTAATCCTATCTCTCTTTCACAAGTAATTATCACGTTTTTGATGCGCTTCATTCATATACAATAGTTGGATACCAAGTGTAGGTTAGAGATTGAGTCGCCGTTAAGCAAGTTTCTTCAAATTTTATGTTAGAAAGTGTTTTGCAACCATCAGATAATGCCAATCGTAATTAATTTTTAATTAATTACTGTAGAATTTTATTTTAGTTAGTCTCTTTACAGGAAGAAGAAGAGAATATTTTTATTGAAAATTTTTTACGGACACAAGGGATACACCAGACTGCCGCTGTTTCGTCCCCCCTCTGGGACTCGTCAGTGATTAATTTATGTGTTTGTTTTTTAATGTGAAATGTATTTGTTTTTCAATGCTAAAAAAATTACTAACAATTGTAGTAAAAATGAACCACATGTTAGTAAAAAAATAAACAAACATTTATTTTTTTTTTGTTTTTTTTAAATACCAATAAACAACTGTAAAAAATTAATGTAAAATCATAAAACAGTCATTTGATGTGGTTTGTTTTTTTAAATGAACTACGAAATTACTAAAACATTTAATTTGTTCTACAAATGACTGACATTTACATTGATAATAAAGAAACAAAACAAACAACTACAAATTCTTAAAGCAGAAGTTCGCTGAGTGTAGGGATATAACATTAGTTAGTAATATTAGATATATTTAGTTATATAAGATAGTTATGTAGTCTTACATTTATATAATTTTATTAATGTCAATTATTTTTTTCTTCTAATTTTATTTATAGGTAAGTTTCAAAGGATCATCTCTCTATGATGTTCATAGGAAGCAAAATAAAGTTCTCTTGACTGTATGTACAAATTTTAAATAAAATTTAAAAATCCCGGATATTTATGTGATTATAACCTAAATTTAATTTTTCACGCCAATAACACATTTGTTCATTTATAATTTAACAAATATCTCGCCATGGTAACATTTTTCACTTGACTTGTACTTGACTTGTTAAAGTATGCAAAACTATAAATTATTTTTAGATACTGAAAACAATTTTAAAAAAGCATTTTTTTTTGCAAATCTAATTAATGTTTTTGAACGTGTCAGGTACATTTAAGAAAAAAATCCACAATATACAGTGACGGCTAATACAGTGGAATCAATTAACATTTCTTTAGAATTGTGTAGGCTTTTTTTTAAAGGACAAAAAAAAGAGCTTAGTTGCCTTAAAAAAATATTTAGTTTACAATAATTTGGAGATTTTTTTATTTGCCATTAATAGAGGTATAGAACTTTAAAATGGAATAAAACATTGATGAATTTTTTAAATAAACATGAAATTTACTTTATTCGAAAGACTTTTTCTACCATTTGTGACCGTGTATTGGCAATAACGAGGCGAATGTTGTCCTCCAAGTGGTCAATCGTTTCGGGCTTATCGGCGTAGACTAGCGACTTCACATATCGCCACAGAAAATATTCCAACGGCGTTAAATCGCACGATCTTGGAGGACAATTCATGGGTCCGAAACGTCAAACTATGCGGCCTTGCTAGGTGATCGCCTTTTTGGTGATCGTGTGGCTTTAATTGTTGCGCGAGTTGGATTTTGTAAGCACACAAAATCTTCCATAAAGTGGATGGACACATATCCAATTCCTGTGCACGATGGCGGATAGACTGATTGAGGTTTTCCTCTACTCTATGCTCTACGCACTGTATCATTTAGAGTAAACGTGGTGCGAAAACGTTCCATAGTTAATCGAATTAATTGCTCTGATGGACGATTATGTTGACCGCAAAATGGACGTAGTGCGCGATATGTATTTCGAACAGAACCATGATATTCAAAATAAATTTGCACAATAGCGTTGTTTAGGAGTCAGTGTATTCATGTTCAAATGCCAAACCAAACTAAACATAAATCACTTAACAGCTGACAAAATGGACGCCAGTTAAAAAAGTGTTGTCAACTTAAAGTTCTATACCTGTATAAAAAACACCCTTTACAACATGCAATATTGCTCTGAAGTATTCCTAAATACGGTATTTGTCTTTTCTGTGTTATTCGCTAATTTGTTTCACTGGTGAAATAGTATTAAGTTTTAGATTTCTCTTAACTATTTTTAATTTTTATGAAACTATGTTCTCCTCTAAAGCGGGATACTCGGTTTTTTTTTTTGATAGATTAATGTAATTAGCTATGAAATTTTTTTTCGTTTCAAAATAAATTTTTTTAATAAATCGCGTCACAATTATTTCTGAAACAAAGCTGGTTTATATCCAAAGAGTAAGCATTTCTTTTTATATAATAAAAACCGTTTTTGTCGATATTTTTCAACACACGTAAACCCTTTTCAGCATGATATTAATGAAATTTTACATTGAGGCAATGAAGTTGCACTTGAACCTGCCCATTGAACTTTTCATATAATTTTTTTTATAAAAATTTCGATTCAGTCAATAGAGAAACTGCATTAAAAAACTAGTTTCACAAAAAGTATAAAGCTTCGTTCACTTTGTTTTTCTTCACAAATAAGCTTACTGAAAAATTTTCATTATTCATCGTCCACTAAAATTCTCTATGCAAAAAATCGAAACTGAAACAGATTCTGTAATTATTTTACGTTTCAATCGTTCAAAAAAACTATTTAGATTCGTTTGCGGGTAATGTGGAATAGACTTTTTGGATACCTAATCTTTTTCGTGTATAACTTTTTTTACAGTAACGATAATGCATTTTTGTTATGAACACAGTTCAACATCAAATAAAGTTATATTTTATCGACATTTATCGATATTTAATCGACTTTGTAAGTTTATCGTCAATACTTTGGCGATTAGTTTTTGTCTTTAGTCTGTCTACCTCTCTTTATATTTGTTTGCAATTTGATCTTTATTAAATTTAAATACTTTATGTTGTCTTTTATTTAATTAATAGACATTTACTTTCACAAGCCGGTGACAATGCAAAATTTAGGTTGTTTAAATCCACAATTTTGTTTTATGTATGAAAAACAGATACAAAAATCTTCCATGGTTGATTTTTTTATGTCTTACTGGAGTTGTACTATTTGGTGTCACTTTCCTCGTCACTACTACATCTTGACATGCAGCGATATCTAATGCATTCTTCGCATATCTTTCAATCTGGTTATCGTCCGCACTATTAATGTGCTAATCAGCACAATTTTTTTAGCAAAATAATTTAGTAAAACATTAGTAAAATATTTGCAAACATTAGTTCAAAACTAAAATATAACTAAAATTTTAGCTGAAAACATAATTTTAACAAAAAATTTGTCGAAAATAGTATATCTGATTTACAAGACGTTTTACTAACTTTTCTACTAAATTATTTTTTTGAGTGTAGTTGTACAATAATTGATAAAAACCTAAAGTTGAAAAAATTGCCGCTCTAATGGGCATGTAAAGGGTGTCCCAAGAAGAACGCAATTTTTAAATCTGGCAACATTCGAAGTGTCATTGTTTGACATTTGAACAATTGTTATTGCTTGCTACACTCAAAAAAAAAAAAGTTTGTAAAGTCAGCAAAAAATTTTGCTGACTCAGCAAAATTTTAGTCAGGAGGATGCTTGCAAAAAAGTTGCTTATGTCAGCTCGCTGATTTTCAGCAACAAAATTTGTAGATTCAGCAAAAGTTTTGCTAACACTTAGTAGATTAGAAATACAAAAGCCTTGCTAAAAATTAATAAATTTTTTGCTGAATTTTAGTAGACTGAAAAAAACTCAAAAAATTTGTAGAAAAATTGTAATTTAGTTAATTTATTTGCTGAAAATCATAAAACATATTTTTTGTGAGTCTTTTAAAAATAATTTACTATAATAACGAAATATAAAAATTTTCATTTTTCCACATTGACGACATGAATTAATTTAATATCTGAAAATATATATAACATAACAAAAATTGTCTTTCAATTACTGACATCAATGGTTGTCTAAATGATGCTATCGCAACTGCTGAAGATAATTATAGAAACGAAAAAATAAACAAAAACAAACGAAACGAAAAAAACAACCCTTTTTGCAATAAGAAAAATGAACCATAAAAATCTACCTAAGATGTGTGTCTTTGTCTTTCACTTTACTCTGTCTACATTTCTGTATATGTTTGTTTGCAATTTGACCACACATATAAACATTTAGTTTAAATAAATAAATATTTTATTTTGTATTTTATTTAATTAATAGACAATTATTTTCACAAGCCGGTGACAACGCGAAATTTAAGTTATTTTAATCCTCAATTTTGTTTTATGTATGAAAAAGAGATACAAAAACTTCCATGGCTGATTTTTTTATATGTCTTATTATAGTTGTACTTTTTAGTATCATTTTCCTCTTCTCTACTACATCTTGACATGCCGCGACATCTACTTCATTCCGCGTATATCTTTCAATCTGGTTGTCGTCCACACTATTAATGTGCTTATCAGCACAATTTGTTTTTAGCAAAATTAACTAGTAAAACATTAGTATATTAGTAAAGCATTAGTATGAAACAGTTAAGTGCTGAATAAGTATAACAAAAATTTTAGCTGAAAACACGATTTTAGCAAAAAATTTTGCTAAAAAATAGTATACCTGATTTACAAGACGTTTTACTAACTTTTCTACTGACTTATTTTTTTGGGTGTAGTAGAAGGTACGAGGTTAGTAAAAATGGAGCGCTACACGAATGAACAACGCATTCTCATTGTGAAATTGTTTTACCAAAATGGTGAAAGTTTTGCGACTACAGTTCGCAAAAATCATCTTCAGTGACGAGGCCCATTTTCATCTTGATGGCTTCGTCAATAGGCAGAATTGTCGCATTTGGGGTGAGGAAAATCCTCGAGTGATTCACGAGAAGCAAATGCATCCTCAACGTGTCACTGTGTGGTGTGGTTTTTGGGCTGGAGGAATCATTGGACCTTTTTTTATGAAAATGAGGCAGGTCAAGCGCAAACAGTCAATGGTGTTCGGTATCGTGAAATGATAACCAGTTTTTTCTTGCCTAGAATTGAAGAAATGAATGTGGAGGGCATGTGGTTCCTACAAGACGGCGCCACATGTCATACAGCCAGAGAAACAATTCAATTGCTGCATCAGTCATTTCCCGGTCGTGTTATTTCGCGTTTTGGAGATCAGAATTGGCCGCCTAGATCGTGCGATTTAACACCATTAGATTTTTTTCTTTGGGGTTTTTTGAAGTCGATGGTTTACGCGAATAAGCCGACGACGACTCAAGCCTTAAAAGAGGAAATTGGACGCTGCATTAATGAAATACCGCAGCATTCATGCAAAACGGTCATTAAAAATTTCATTAAAAGATCGCGTGCATGCCAGCAAAGGCGCGGCGGCCATCTGCACGATATATTGTTCCATACATAACCTCATTCTGTCTACTTTACGATATAATAAAGTTTCACGATTTTTTTTTAAATATCTGTGTTTTATTTAAAATTTAAAAATTGCGCTCTTCTTGGGACACCCTTTATAAAGAATGTGTGCTCATGAATGGATCCATATAAATCGATTTTTAATAGGGTGGTAATTTTTTTGGAACATTTTTCTAATTTGTATTTTAAAAATTAAGTTAACAAGTACAAAATATCTCGATTAATTCTTTTGTATTGTTCGTCACTGTATTCTATGCTTCACTGAATGCATTGTGTTCTAACTAAATGCTGCTTAGTCAATTATAAAATTTTTCTCGTCTCGTCTAAAAACACACAAAATCGCATGCAGTTTTGACATGCAATTATCTTAAAAAAATTGTATACGAGTGCTTTAAATATTTTGATAAATTAATTGATGAAAATTTGTTGGCAAAATATGAATAAGTGCAAAAAATGTGCAAAAAAATTGCATTTGTATAAATTAGAAAAAAAAACTGTAACGGTAATTTGGAAAATGCAGCTGGTAATTTTTCTAAAAAAAAAATCATTTGATTTTAAAAAGTTTTTGCCAGGAAAATTATTTTTTTAATATTGAAGACTTTTTAAAAAAAAATTTTACAGAAAAAGCGGCAGTCAGCCTCTGACAGGCACTGATTCATAGGGATGGTATATAGCCTCCCAAACAGATAAAAATATAATTCGACACAAAATAAATTAAATTCATACTGTTTGCACATTCAAATGTTTTTGGTTGCCCTAGAATTTTGGGTACTGCGTCGCTGAAACAGATGTTTTTTAGGACTCATGAAATGTTTTATATTGTTTGCTCTTGTGCCGTTATTTTACAAAACTGCATAAATTACAGTTTTATTCGTTTTTTGTTGTTTTATACATCCAGATTATTGATATTTTATTTCCAATTTATAACGAGATTTCAACCTCCGTATATTTACAAAAATAACGCAAATCAAACATATTAGCTAGGTTGATACTAGTAATTCGATCTGGCTTAAAATGTCATCAGAATCCGAAGTTTTAGAAAAGCTAAATAATCTATAGTAGGCACAGCTTTAACAAAAATCTTATTAATCATCAATTTTGCTCCATTCTTGTCTTCTTAGTTCAAGCAGGTGGTTAGGGTCTTTTCCTAACTAGCATCATGACGTTACTAAACTTTGGAGACCAAAAATGTTCTATTTACATATATAAAACAATTTTAGTTTTTACTCTGGCTCAAGTAATATTTTTTACAGTTTTGTCGGTTTTTTAGTACTACTCAAGTGATCCAACCTACTAAAAAATTTTTAGTAAGGCTTACTTTTTTATGAATTATGAAAAATTATGAATTTTTTAAATAAAAGCATTATAAATATACAATGCGAAATAACATTTGTTAAAAAGGTCTTTAAAATATTTCATTTAGAAGAAATATTAAAAACTATAACAAAATCAGTTTTCATTTCCTATTTCACATAAAATGTTATTTATAGCTATGTAAATTTAATAATAATGATAGTGGGTATCAAATGAAAGGTGTTTTAAAGAACTATCAACAATTTTTTTACGCCAGATTTTACAGAGTTTTGAATTTGAACATTCAGAATTTTTTTCATTTAAGGTCCATGAAACTAGTATGTTAAGGCCCAAATAATTTTGATAATTAGCCTAAAACTCTTGAGTAGTGATTTATGCGGTTTTGTGAAAACAAATCTCACACTTAAATAAAATAGTTAGTAGAAAAATTTGTAAAACGTTTACAAACGTTAACCAATTTATAGTTTGTGTACTAATTTTTAGTACAAAATCATTAGTAGAATGTATTACAAATTACAAAATTTAGTACTACTTTTGTTATTAATTTTAGCCAAATATTCTACAATTTTTTAAACCCGAGTTACTAAAATTTCAAACAATTTTACTAATTTGCTTATTCGTAGTTGAGAGCGAAGTTTTCTGAATATTTTTATAAACTAGAAAATGCCAAAGAACAGTAAAAATAAATTTTCAATAATATTTTTTTTTTTTTTTTACTAATTTTTAATAAAAAATTTTCTGATCAAATTGGCAAATCGATTTCCTTCACAGATTACCTAAAATTTGACTAATTTTTAATAACGTTTACTAAATTTTCCTGTTACTTTTACTTATAACGCTTGCTTAAATGAGCTAAAGGTCTGCTACCATAAAATTATTTAATTTTTCTGTTAAACTTAAATATAATTTAAAAAGTGTTTATTATTTATTAGAAACAGTGATGCGAACTCTATCACACCGCCAAGCCACTAAAATAGCTCAAGTTATTTGTTCTACCAAACAGTGCCTAACAGCACTATTTTATGAATAAATAACTAAATTTTACATTCTAATTGCTTTGAAAATGCTAAAAATTTCATTGTATGTATTTAGAGCAAAATTTATTACAAAAATCACATTTGATAATAAAAAAAATATTTTATTATTAGAAAATTTATGAAAAAGTAGTATTTTGTCCTATAAACATAAAATTTTGTAAAAATTGTATTAAAGTTAAACGTTTTACTACAAAGGCACGAAAAGAGCTAAATAAAATTGCGAAAAGCGCCAACCTAGCGCCTTTTTTATAAAAAGCGCTATTAAAAAATATTGCGAGTTTTGGATAATACAAAAGCGCTAAATTGGCATCGCTGGTTATGGGATACAAATGCCTTCTTTTGTTTATTTTTAGTTAAATCTTAATTTTTAAGTTTTACAAAATATGCAAACAAATTGAAAATATACAAAATATGAACCAAAAAATGCTAAAGTATGCATTAAAATAAGCATTTGTGGCAAAATATGCCAAAAATATGCATTTATAACAAAATATACAAAAATATGCAAACACAAATCGATGCCATTTTGTTGCATATTCTTTGATTCGGAAAACTATATGGTCAACATCAATTTGGGCTACTGACTACAAACATGCATTTACATCAAAGTCGCTGACTTGGATATTTTATATGGGTTGTGAGGAGTATTTGTATATTAGTTTGGACTTTCTCCTATAGATGGAGTAAATTTTTTTGAAAATGCTTTAATTTTTTTAAAAAAACATATTCAAATCAAATTTGGTACACAATTTTTCAACTAGATTTTTAAGCAATACGTGAACTATAATCGGAATAGGAAACTGAGAAGCGGCAACGCGCACACAACCCAAAATTTAAAAATGTTCTTACTCGACATCAGTTAACCATATACGAACAAAATTTGGCATCACGTTCAGTAATAATATCAGCATGCAATATGTCAAACATGTTTACGATAGGACCAGGGGCTATATCACTTCATATACAACCCAACATTTTAAAATCCTTTAACTCCGCTTCTATTAATTTAGAACATCTATAACACAGGACAACAGCCAATTTGTTGCATCCATATTTGTAACTGATCTTATATAATTTGAGGTGACAATGATTTTTCGAGATCAGCTGAAGTTTTGGAGATATATCAAAAAGTCTGAAATTATGGTTTTTAAGGTAAACCTATCTAACAGTTATCATTATAATCGGCTAAGAGATGTTTCTAGTTATATCATTCCAAAGTTGGAAATTTTGGAATTTACCAAAACTGTAAAATTTAAAGGATACTAACTTTTGCCTTAAGCATCGAATCTTTATATAAATGTTCTATATAACGTAGAAAAAATTCGGAATTTTAATAAAAACTTTAGTTGGGGTCGATATCTCTAACTTTTTTCGAAAAATACAAAAAACATATGATTTTTTTTTTTAAATTTCTTACTTAATTGTAAAAAAACTGCAATCATTTTGCTGTGTGGTAATCCACTTAGGGTTGTTATTTTTGTCGATTCGCAACTCAAAAATAGTAGGTATCGTAATGATTAAAAGGTTCACGCCAGATCACTTTAGACTGGAACGTGAAAGCGATTCTCTTCTTAGTGGCCCTTAAACATAATTTGTCTACACATATTTTGCACACAACATTGGGCACCCATCACTTGTGTTTTGTCTTTAATGGAGAACCAAAAACACTCCAAAAATGATTGTTTTACGAAATCCGAGTCACTCAAATGAAATTTTTTAAAAATATATTCATCACAGGTATTCTGCAAGCTATTTGAATCTTTAATACAGACCTTTCTTGTTGAAGACATGTTAGAAAAAAAACGCGACCGCAACAAACAGAAGTTAATGGAAACAGACTCAATAGAGACGTAGTAGCGGTATATAAAAAAACTTGAGTTGCTGGAGATTCGAAATGAGCGACCTCAAATTAGTACACAACCTTTAGAATATTTCATACAATAGAAAAAAAGTTTTATTTTATTGTGCTGTGAAATCAATGTGCCAATTATGGGCGGGATAGGATAAGTGGGCGTAGCACCTCAAAGGAAACCAAAAATTAAAAAATGCTCTTACTCGACATCTTTTTACCATATACCAACATAATTTGGCGCCACGTTCAGTAATATATCAAATGTGGGCGCGGTTGTGTCACTTCCCATAATTCCCAAAATTTAAAAATGCTTAAACTCCTATTCTATAAACCATTTCGCAACAAAATGTAGCGCCCAGATATGTAGTAACATTTCTAAACCATGTGCCAAATATGGGCGGGATAAGAAAAGTGGGCGTGGTATCTTTATGCAACTTAAAATAAAAAAAAAATTTCTTACACGACTAACATTTAAAGTACACGAATAAAATTTGGAAAAACCTTCAACAATAATATAATTAAGTACTGAATAAAATATGTTCGGAATAGAACAAGGGGGATATGGTACCTCCCATTCAACCTAAAATGCAAAAATTATTTAACTCAACTTCTTTTTACCATTT
Organism: Delia radicum; assembly: GCA_021234595.1. Taxonomy (NCBI): domain Eukaryota; kingdom Metazoa; phylum Arthropoda; class Insecta; order Diptera; family Anthomyiidae; genus Delia; species Delia radicum. The sequence goes on along the minus strand of CM037853.1, from coordinate 109,400,546 downwards.
ACAAACTTAATGTTGCACAACATATATAATATTCCCACCAATTTTTTTTTTCTCTTCTATTTGGTATTTACATCGATGAATTTAACGTTGGCTTGTCATAGGAGGGCAGCATTCCAAATATGCTCCTTTGGACGTTTTTCTGTCTTAACAACATCTAGTAAATTATTTAGGCGTAAAATATTCCTAGGAAATTGTTTTGCAACATTAGAAGAATGATTCCAATGTTAAATTCATCGATAAAAATGCTCGATTGGAAATATTCCTGGACAGAACAGTTTTTGCTGGGTTATTTCTGAGCACTTTAAGAAATAAGGGCAGCATACGATGAAGGGGCGATAGGGGCAGCAGTAATTTTTCGTCAAAGGCCCAAGATGGGTTAAAAATTTGAATTAACTATTTATTTATATCAATTAAAATTTTAATTAAAATATTAAACTGATTTTAAAAACGATAAATTTTTTTTATATGGATACCTAAAAAAAAAAACGAAAATTTGTAAACCAATTTTTTTTACTTTAATTTAATTGTTTTTAACAAAAGTTTTGATTGATTGTATGAAATTCAACTGAACTTTAATTGAATAAACAACTATTTTAATTAATATTGTAGAGTTTTCTATAAAATGAATTTATTTGACTACACTCGTAGAAATAAACCTGCAAAAATAGTATAAAAGCTACTAAGAATTAGTTAGAAATTACGTTGCAGAAAAAACTGTTAAAATTAGCAGATTTATTTTGCTAAATACTAGTAAGATAAGATCAGCAAAAACTGTTACATTTACAAAATTTTAGTTTATTAGAGTTGAATTTTAATTTGTCGAAAATAGCAAATTACTCGGCTAAGATCAGCAAACACTTTTGCTAACTATTTGTAGACAAAAAAACGGGCAAACAAAAAGTGTCTTCAAAATTTTTATATAGTAAATTGTGCTAAAATGATTAGAAATGTTTTGCTAACAAATTTTAGACTGCTGATATCAGAAGGTCAAAGTTTCCTTCGAAAAAAAAAAACTAAAAATTTAAAATTTTGTTGCTGCTCATTTTAGCAGATTAATTTTTACTAAAGCTTAGCTCAAATATAACTTTGTAGATTCAACAGATTTATTTGTGCAATTTTTATTTTACTAAGATTTAGCAAAAAAAATTCTGCTAATTTAGTAGTTATTTCCTGCAACGCCAATTTCGAACTAATTTTAAATAATCAATTTGTTTATATTTAGTTTTCGAAAGTCTCTGTTTTTTTAGCGAAAAGTCCTCAGATTCTTTGTAATAAAACACAACCGATTTTGAAGACTAAATTCACAGATTTTTTCTTAATTTAATGTTGTGGAATCTTTCTGAGTGCTTTAAAACTTTCTTTTTATTCTTATATTTCTAATTATCCTAAAACAAATCTAATTTTGCGTTTTCTCAAAACTAAACCCATTATTTTATATTTTAATCAAAAATGAGAAAAAAGAAATTGTATTTGTAATCATAATATTTTATCCTGTTAAAACATAATTTGTCAAACTTTAAATGTTTTACTATTTCAAACTTTATTTCTTTACACATACGAGTACATAAATGATGAGTAAGAGAAAGAAGATAAAATGCCATGATTTACTAAATACAAAATATAAATGTGTAAAATTTACTAACACAAATAACCCAGCAAAAATATAAACATGGGTAAAAGCGCTATTTTAAATTCTTCACTACTAAATCGCTTATAAAAATGCACTAAAGCACACAGAGACAATTTTAGTGGACAAAAAATAATGAAAATGTTCACTAAACTTAAAGCCTTTATTCACGAAAGTGAACGAATTTTATTTTTAAATTTATGAAAAGCTTCATACTTTTTATGAAACTAGTTTTATGAATGAAACTTTTAATAAAAAAAACGACAATTTTCATAATACTCATGAAATTCATTAATATAATGCATATAATTATTTGAGTGTAAGGCTAAAAGTATTCACATCTTTATTTGATAACATATTTCAGATGTGTGACTTACATTTTGTTTGATATATACTACTGACGAGGGCGGTCCCAAAATTAGCCGACCTGACGTATAGATGGCGGCAGTAGCTTAAAATAAATTATTTAGTTGAAAAGTGGCAGCCTTATAAAACATATGTTTTAAGTTTCAAGGCGCCACGTTGTTTATCATTTTTTGGAGCCATCAAACACAAACGAGCTCAGTGAATTTTTTAACATGGACAACATTTGTCACCGTTATGTAATTCAATACTTTCATTTGAATGGTCTCAGTCCGACCAATATAAAATCCGAGCTATATAATGGGTACAAAAGTTTAAACGAGGTCGTACGACCTGTCAACACGAAGACCGTAGTGGTCGACCCAATTGAGGTGTCTGCGCCAGAGACGGTTAAGAAAATCCACAAAATGGTATTGGATGATCGTCGGCTGAAGGTGCGTGAGCTAACTGAAATGATGGACATTTTAAAAAGAGCTATACATCGCATATTGACCGAAAATTTGGATATGAAATTTTGGATATGGTAAAAGATTTGCCAACAATGAAGAGGTGGAGTGTGCGCTTGGTGGCTATTTTAATAAGCTAGACAGTTCGCAGCTATTGAATATCGCTGGGAAAAAGTGTGTCGAGCTAAAAGGAGATTATGTTGAGAAATAAAGTAAAAATTTCCCAAATTTCTTGTTTTTCTTATGTACTGAAATATGTAAAATACTACAAGACACACTTTGCCTTACAAAAATGCTTTACGTTAGCGAAATGCCAATTTAATTCAATACCTACTACCCACTGCCATGCCAAAATTGTGTGCTGGGATTTATATTCTAACAATATCAGTAAAAAAGTTGCAGAAGTCGAACCAAAAACTATTTCTCAACATTAAAAAAAACGGGTAAAAAAAACAAAAAAGTTCTATTCGACTTGATAGGTTTGAAAATTCAATGTAGTGGAGTGTAAAGTTTTTGGCAGACACTAAAGTAGAAAGTAATTGTCAGTCAGTTTAAGAGTTAGTTGATCTGAATGGTATTAACACTATTGCCACTAACACAACTATCACTAAAACTACTTATACCACTACACACAACATATATGATGACTGTTTAAAAAAATGCATTCCAGTAAAGTGTGAGTAAGTGAGGCGAGTGAGCGAACAAGAACGGAAGCGGAAGTGTTGTTGGAAAATTGTACGTAACAAATGAATGCTTAGTTAGTTGATAAATATGTATGTGTGTGGGTGTGTTTTAGTGTGTGTAACTGCATACAAAATATTTGTTTACATAGCGAAAAAAAAAAAGTTTTATTATCCAAAATGTTTATGTGTGAGTAAGATGAATATGTGTGTATTTGGCGCCATAGACGTGTAATATGAAAAAAACAGAGTTTTTTTCTAGATATAAAACACCCTCAACTTACTTACCCATACAATTTATATTTTGTTTTACAGTGTAACTTGTCTACGACAAACTTGGTTAGGGCCAAATTTTCGGTTATAACCGAATAACTTTCAGACAACGACTATTTGACAACAGTTTTTTTACACACAAAAAACTAAAATCTAGTTTCAATCAAAATATTTGTTAATTCAGTTAAAAGTTTAACTGAATTCGTTACTATTAAGGAAAGTGTAGTTTCACTTAAAAAAAGGCAGAAATATACAATCGGCACAATACTGGCGAAGCGTCGGTGACAATCGGTTATGCGTTAGCTGAATGTATGATTAACCATATTGACAGTATTGTCCTGTTTGGACATTGATAACAGCGGCAAACCTTTGATTGGGGGCGATTTTGCCACAGTTTGCATTACGTTGGAAAATCAAAAATATTCGTGCTTTCGAAAAGCTTAAATTCAGTTAATTTTGTGAAATGTCTATAAAACAAGCACTTTTAATATTAGTAAAAACTGTACTGGCAAATAGTTTTGATAGTGTTACAAGCAAAACATATGCTTTGCAAACAAAATAGTGTTTTAATAGTACAATATTAGTAGAAACTTTGGAAATTTCTAACACACTGCATTTTACAAAAATAACACTAGTTTCGACTACTATTTTCAATGGTTGTCTAAATATACAACTCCCTTTTTGCAATGAGAAAAAGGCAACAAAAAATTACCTAAGATGTGTATCCTTGTCTTTCGCTATAGTCTGTCTACCTGAACGTATATTTGTTTGCAATTTGATCACACTACATTAATAATCACTTTACAGATTTAGTTTACAAACCACATTTAATGTTTATTAAATTTAAATATTTTATTTTATCATTAATATAATGAATAGACAATTAGTTTGACAAGCCGGTGACAACACAACATTAATACTAAATTAATTTATATAACAAAAAACAAAATTATCTTTTAACTACTACTACTTTCAATGTTTGTCTTAATATACAAACCCTTTTTGCAATAAGAAAAAGGAACAAAAAAAATTACCTGAGGTGTGTGTAATTGTTTTTCGCTGTTGTCTGTCTACCTGAACGAATATTTGTTTGCAATCTGACCACACTACATTAATAATCACTTTAAAGATTAGTTTACAAATCCACATTTAATGTTTATTAAATTTAAATATTTTATTTTATCTTAAATTTAATGAAAAGATAATTGGTTTGATAAGCCGGTGACAATACAACATTAAAATTTTTTTAATCCACATGTATATTATCATTGTTAGCGTCCTTCTGTATGAAAAACAGTAGCAAAGATCTTCTTGTACTCTTTGTATCATTTTTCTCGTCTCTCTACATCTTGACATGCAGCGACATCTACTTGATTCTGCGTATGTCTTTCCATTTGGTTGAAGTCGTGTACTTATCATCACAATTTTTTTTTAACAAAATAAATTAGTAAACATTAGTCAAATATTATTAAAACATTAGTTCAAAACAATTAAGTGCTGAATAAGTATATCGAAAATTTTAGCTGGAAACACAATTTCAGCAAAAAAAATGCTGAGAAATAGTATACTTGATTTACAAGACGTGTTACTAACTTTCTAACCAACTTATTTTTTGTGTGGATATAAAACAAAAAACTATAAAACTGTTATTTAGTTTCAGTTAGGATTTAAATCATATCTATTAAAAATTTAATTGAATATTGTTTTTAATTTCAAACTAATTTTAAATAGACACTATTAAAACTGTAAAAAAAAAATCTTCAAAAATTGTCCAAAATTTAGAAAAATTCTAAAAAAAATCGCAAAACTAAAAAAAATGTATATAATTTAAAAACAATTGCTGAAATTAAAAAGAAAAAAAAGCAAAGCTATAATTGGGAAAAATAGCCAAAAATGAAAGTCGCTAGTAATTTTTAAAATAGCTAAAACTTAAAAAAATATAGAAATTTAAAACAAAAAATCACAGAAAATAGGAGAAACATTTTTAAAAATTAAATAAACACAAAATTGAAAAAAATAGCTGAATTTGAAAAAAATCGCCAAAAATTTGAAAAATTATGCTAAATTTAAATAAAAATCGCTAAAATTAAATTACATCAATAAAATTTAAACGTCCATATCTTGAAAACATTTTTAATTTTTAGCATTTTTTATTTATTTTTACGGCCTTTTTTAAATTTTGGTTATTGTTTTAAGTTTTTCCGCTTTTTTTTTTATTATTTAATTTTTATAATTGGAGATTTTTCATTTTAAATCAATTTTTTTTTTTAATTTTCGCAATTTTTTTTTATTTTTTTGTGATATTTGAATTTTTTAAATTTTTTGTTACGAAATTAATTTTTTCCCAGTTAGAAAAGCATTACCATATAAATGGTTATATAAGTTCATATTTGGTAATGGAAAGTACTTAGGATGTTCATTACAAATCTCATTACTTTTACATGGTGATGAAAAATCAGTAGTTATATATCAATGGTAGAAGGGGGAGGTTTCGGTCAAGGGGTCCACATATGGTACCCCCGTTTTTCACTGTATTTAAAAGAGTTATTAAAATGTTTCTTTCCATAATTTGTGCAGATATTAATCATCTTTCATGTCACCAAATTTTACACTTTTACCGAATTTGTTAATATTTTTTTCGGAAAAGTGTTAAAAAAAATAATAAAATTATGCGATCTCGTACGCCAGACCATCAGGTGGGGTAGGTTCGGCAGCAAAAATTGGTAGTACTTATAAGACATATGCGTAATAGTAATATTATCGTTACATAATTATATGTATGGCACGGATTAGGCGTAATTTACTTTCTTGAAATTCGTAGAAAATAAATGTTTTTTGCTAAAATTTCAGCAATTGATGTGTACTTTGGAAATCTTAAAAAAATGAGAATAAGGAATAAAGATAATTTATGTTTTTTAAACATAAACATTAATGTTAAGATGTATAAAATTTTAGTTAAAAAATAATTTTTCCAAAAAAAAAAATTTTTGGTTGAGCTTTAATTTTAAATTTGAATGCTCCCTTACTTACTGGAGTTAAAAAAAATAATGACTATAAAAATAGATTTTCAAAAAAGATTGTTACTTTATATTTAAAATAATGATAGAAAATAAGTTTCGTATGGGTAACGCATTATTTTTGTATTGAAATAATGGCAAAAATAACTACTTATTTGTAAGTCATTATTATTCATATTAAGTAATGCAGATTGCAAGCGGGTGTGTTTACTTGTAGTCCAAAAATATTGATATGTCATTGCAGTTTCTATACTGGGTTTGCCTATGAAGAACTTCACTTAACCCTCTAACTGGCAAACGATGTTTTGCAACGAAATTATACCATGTGCTCCACTCCAAAAACAAATAATAAGCTCTTTAAACAACATTGTTTATCGTTGCCTAATTGAGGCTATATGAAACAAAATATTTTAGGGTGTATTTTGGAAACTAAATCATATAAAAGAGAAGTTTTGGACAAAAATTATTTCTCTTACCAAGATATAACCACACTCGAAAAACTATTTTTTGTCTGCTCCTATTTAAGAAGATATCGAGATTTTCGCTTTTTCGAAAAAGCGAAATTAGGCGTAAATGTATCAAAACTTCAATTATATTGTTCAAACTTCAACGCTACTACTTGTTTTCTTTCTACTTAATGTTTTCTTTCTGCAAAATTTCATAAAATCTGTCTATTAGTTTATAAGTTAGACGATGTCCTTTAGAGGAATGCTGATAAAATCCTGTGAGTCCTTGGATTAAAGTAGGACTTATTATTAAAGATAAAGCTTCAATCTTTCAATTTTATTATAAAGAGTTTTTAGTCAACTTAAATTGGGTTTGTAGATTTTTCAAAACTATTTTTTTTTTTTTTTTTTTAATAAGTAGTTTTTGAAATTTTGATTTTGAAGCTTTCTCGCTTCCAAGCCGTGAACGGCACACGAAAAAATTTATTCGCAAAATATTAGACTAATTTAGTTTTCTATCGAATTATATTAATTTCTAAGTATAAAACGCTCATTTGACGCATTTGTAATAAATTTTAAGAAGACTGCCCTGAGGCAGCCTTTCCCGTTATAAGGGTTAAAGTATACGATCTAGTGCCCGTCCGGTCCATGAGCATCCCCTTTAGCGCACTATTCCTTTTAAAGACATTACTTTTAAACTGCTAATATTATTTATAAAGGAAATGGATAAGTAAGTGGTTAAAAAACATTAAAATATTTCAACATCTTAAGTAAAATCGAAAAAAAAATTATGGAAAGTTGTTACCCAGAATTGACGAATATAATTTTATATTTTGTGATGTTGATGACAAAATGTCAAAATGTATTTTTCTGCTAAAAATCATCACTTCATCGATTATATATGATTTTTGAAAATCTGACCGATCGGAACCATGCATACATACATGATATATATTTATATATCGTCTATAGAAGAGCTAACTGGACCTGTTGTCATGTTCCAAGGTCAATTCTATTACATGTCACTAATCCCGTCCTAAACAGAGGGCAATTATGTTTATGATATTAATAATTTTGCATAAAATCAACGAAATTGTGTAGAATTTTTTTAAAACATTATCATTATTAATTTTTACATTATTTTATTATTATCAATAAATTTTTAGTTCAGTTTGTAAAAAAAAAACTTTTATTAGTTTACTGAAAAATTTAATTTTTTTCGTCCAATAAAATGTTCTCTGTGTAGGATAACAATTCCATGTTAAACTGACAGTCAATGGGCCGATTAGTTTAGACAAATGTGCATAATTTTTCCGGTTGATTCGCCTAACCACAGTTTTTTAACCCATTATTGCCCAGACGTTTTTTTTTTAATTTTGAGACAAAATTTTTGTACACTCTCACTTTTGTCCAGAGCATGCATAAAAAAATTGTAACAACTCTGTTGGCAACTTAAGTTGTCAATGGGCATTAATGGGTTTAACATGATTTTGTATTAGTATTTTTATAAATTTTTAAAATTAGTTGCTAAAGATAGTTTTATGAAAAAATTAACACAAAAAAATGTATTATTTATTTTTCTGCATCCACTTTATTAGTCTTATCCAAGTGTTACTGTATTTAATTTCCAAGTAGCATACATTTAAGCAAAACGTTAACACATGTCAAACAGCTGCCAGCGTTTTACACACAAACATGAATACTTTTAACATTTTCACTATGGGCTATCTTCCTCTAAATCAAGAAAATCATAATGTGCAGTAGTAAAAACATTGGGAAACATTTTCTCAATTTCTAAAGAAACATTTTCCTCAATTTCTAAAGAAACATTTCTCAATTTCTAAAAAAAAATTCAGAGTAAAGCGAATTTTAGTTTCAACAACCAAAATATTCATAAATCACAATTGATTATAGTTGTGCTAACAGAATTTATGGGTTGCAGCAGCAATCAAATTTAAAATCAATTCTGTTGACGCTTAACATTTCTGTGTGTGGTACGTTCCTGGAAATTGCGTTTAGATGTAGACTTGGGTGTAATCGCTAAACGGTCATGACTTCGTATTGTTACGTTTGTAATGTAAGAAGAGCGCAGGTTTGATTCTTACAGCAGCATGTTGTTGAAAAAATGTATCATATAGAGACAATCTGACAATTATAAGACACAAATAATAATACAATTTAAATGGAAAATCACTGATGACGCCTGTCCATAAAAAGGCAGAAACTAATCTAGTCTGATTTAAAAATAATAGTGTTTATAATTTTTAGAGAAAAACGATTATTCTTCTTCTTAACCTCAACATTTCTTAAAATAGAATCATTTAATACTAAAAATGTTAGAATTACGTGTTACTGAGATTCTTATTATTATCTAAATACAAAAACAATAAATTTTTAACCCATTAAATTGATCCCTGCATTTCATACACATATGTATGGGAAAATATTTTCGCCTCTAGTATTAACATTTATTGTGAACATACTCTAAAGTAGGCTTTTTGTTTTCCCTGAGGTATTGTATTTATGTCACCCTATGTTGTAACACAGTGACTCTTTATACCACAATCTAAAATTTCATTTCATTCTATATAATCCCAGTTAATTTTAATTGAAATTTGAATTAAATTATACTTTAAAAGTTTTTCTTACACCTATTATAGCGAAATTCTTTACGACATAGTGTAACAGGGTGTCGCTTAATATTACAATCAAGAAATCCTGGTAATTTTTTACAACGCGTGTAATAGATTTCTTATTAATGTAATCGTAAGCCTTAACAGAGTGACTCTTAATACCACATTCTGATAATGTAATCCCTTTTATATAATCTCTGCAAATATTATGTAAACTGCTTTTCATTTTAATAAATTAAATTCTCCTAAAAGAGATAGATAACTTTGTCTTTTATACATATCTATTATCTTTGTCACTGTACGTTTTGACAGGGAGAGTCTACATATCTATTGTGAACGCTTCCCCATCTTCTCTTATATATTATAAAAAAAAATTACTAGTCAAAGAAATTATTACAATTATTACACAGATAAAATTTTAGTAGACGAAAAATAATGAACATTTTCATATATCTTATTTCACAAAGTGAACGAAAAAATTTCTTAAAATTAATGAAAAACGTTGTGATTTTTATGAAAATAGTTTTCTAATGAAACGTGACTGTACCTTTTAATAAATAAAATGTATTTTGCATAAAATTTAAAGTGAATGAAACTTTGAATTAATATACAATATCATTGTTGTAATGTACTTTTCATTAAATATTATGAAAAATTACATTAGTTTAATGAAAAGTTTAAATGGACGAGTCTACTATAAGTTCATTGCACCGAGGACCTACTGGATTTAGAAATCCTAAAATCGTAAATATAATGATTGCTGCTTGGAAACTAAAACTTAGCCTTTCCCTCAGAGATATGGCACGAGATATTTGGAAAATGGAAATCACTTGTGGAAAGAATAAAGAAAAAGCATAATTTGAAAACATTTAAAGTCAAATAGTTCCAACTCGAGATGAAAAAGTACGAAGGCTGCAAGAATAAGGGCAAGAAAGCTTCTATTCCATAAATTTAACAACCTTTAAGGATGCATAATTATGGATGATGAAACTTATTGCAAATCGGATTATACAACTTCCAGGACAAAGATTTTATTGTATTGCAGATAAGCTGGGTAATGTAGTTGACAAGTTTAAGTACAAAAAATTTTCTAAATTTGCAAAACAAAAAAAAAAAAAAATCATTGCATGGCATGGTAAGCTATTTGTATGGTCTCCAAAGCAGTCAATGTGAAAAGGACAATAAATAGCGAATTTTATTTAAATGAATGTTTACAAAAAGCAGTTTTGCCGATGTATAAAAAGCATAATATCGCTGCACTTTTCTGGCCTGACTTCACCAGCTGGCACTATAGCAATAATGTCCTTGACTGGTACACAAAGCATAAAGAAAATGTTGTACCAGAAGAAATGAATCCGGCAAATTGAACAGAGCTGCGCCCCATTGAACGCTATTAGGCTATACACACAAAGAAATAAAGTGCCAACTGAATTGAAATGTGTATTTTAAGGATAACAACTTATAAACGCAGTTAGTACAACGATATTTACCTTAGATTTCTGAATATTTTTGGTGTTGAACTAAAATTCAGTTGAATTAACCGAACTTTGTTGTGAAAACTAGTGTTAAGTTGTGCCAACCGACTAATAATAATAAACGTATTTGAGTCGTAGAACCCAAATTTCAGTTGACAAATACCAAAATTTTTCTCTGTGTAGTAGTAAGCAGAATCTTAAAAGACACTTTCGGCCTCCGAAAGGTGTAAAAACATTTGGAATTCAATGGAAAAAAACTGTCGTAAAAGATTTGTAGAAGTGGTATCCAAAAATTAATGCGGCATTGCAGAAAAAGTCCAAAATGTCGACAAAAATAAACAACATTAAAAGTTTTAGAAATGTTGAGGTTAAGAAGAAGAATAAACGTTTTTCTCTAAAAATTATAAACATTATTAATTTTTAAATCAGACTAGACTAGTTACTGCCTTTTTATGGCAGGCTCATCAGTGATTTTCCATTTAAATTGTATATTATTTGAGTCTTATAAGTGTCAGATTGTCTCTATATGATAAATTTTTCAACAACCTGCGGCTGTAAGAATCAAACCTGCGCTCATCTTTTTTTTTTTTTTTTTTTTTTAAAGAGAGGCAACACTCAGGAAATACTTCCTATATTTAGTGTGTTGCTTTCTTTGGAAAGGGATAGTATAGAGATGAAAGGTGGGGAAAGATGAAGGGCTTCAGACATGGCAACACTGTAATTGCGCGAGATGATAAGTCTTAGAACAGTTGTTGCTCGCCACCTGATGGAGAGTTGGCGAACTTATTGAAGCTTTTTGGTTCATAGCCCTGATTCATTATTTTACTTCGGTGGGGTTAATTGCTATGGGAACACCGAAGGTGGACATTGCGATACGTATGAGGGATAGAAAAAACTCATACATATTAATTTGATGTTGCCGGCACCGGGGATCGAACCGCACCTTCTGTGTAAAAGTCCAACGCGCTAACCATTACACCAAAACGCCCACTTACATTACAAACGTAACAATACCAAGTCATGACCGTTTAGCGATCACACCCAAGTATGGCCTCGAAAAGTTTTATTTAATATGGAAAAATATTCATGATCTTTAACCGAACTAACCAACAACTCACATACAATTTATATAGATCAACAATAAAAATTCATTTCAATACAAATTTTTAACAGCATTTTCAAAATAACAAAAAGCATTTTGAGATACGTTAGTACCACAAAGGTTAAAAATGTTATATATTTAGTCCCACTATTAGGTCTCTTATAAAGTTAAACATTTTTTATATTTAGTACCACGATTAGGTCTCTGATTATGGTTCAGATTTTTATATATTTAGTGCCACGATTAGGTCTTTAATTATGGTTCAGATTTTTATATATTTAGTGCCACGATTAGGTCTTTGATTATGGTTCTTGGATTTGTATATATTTAGTACCACGTTAGGTCTCTGATTAAGGGTTAGATTTTCATATATTTATTGCTACGACTAGATTCTAATTATGGTTCAGATTTTTGTATATTTAGTGGCGCGATTAGGGCTCTGATTATGGTTCAGATTTTTATATATTTAGTACCAGGATTAAATCTCATGTTAAAGTTAAAATTTGGAAATAGCTAGTACCCAAATTAAGTCTCAAATTAAGTTTCAATATTAATTAAAATTTAATGTTATTTTTTCCGAAAAGTCAGTTCAAGCCCCATAGTTGATTAGAGCTAAAGTTAAATTTTTTAAAAACATTTTTCTAGTTTACAAGTACATATGTCTGTATTTTATATACGTTATTTGTATGCTCGGAAAAAAAAAGATTTTTATGTGCAAAAATTGTTTTCATAGTTTTTCATTGTAACTAAATGAACAAGCTTAGCTAAAAGCGTAATTTTTTCCTTATATATTTTATATTTGTTTGCCGAAAAATTTTTTTTAGTTTAAACTTTTTTTTCGTTGAAATATCCTGTTGTTTATATATCCACTGGGCCATAATTTCTGCCATTTCTCTGTCCTTTTTTTCTGTATATCTAAAATTGTGTGTTTTATATTTAAGGAAAATATTTAAAAACGTATTATTTTTTTAAATTTTATCAACAAAGAATGTGGATAAACGGAAACAGAATGCTCTACAAAATACTAATTAGTTCAAAATGTTTTGTATCATAATAATTTGCTTTAAAATGTTAAAAAAATTTAAATTAAAGTAGTTTTCAATTGTAGTATGGGTGTAGTATTAGTTATTAAATTTAATATTAATCAGTGCGCCCCGGTAGGCTAGTTGGTAGCGTGCTGGCTTATCAGTGCGGGGGTCGTGGGTTCGATTCCCACCAGAGGCACTGGTCTGTTTTCGCTACAAAAGCGAAATCCATAGTAGCTAGTGCTCGGTTAGAGTAATAATATATAATTTGTAATTATATGATTATTAATTAATAAAAAAAAAAAAAAAAAAAAATTTTAATCATACGCATCTAAATACTAAATACTTGTTCATAAACTGGAAGGAAGAACAATATTGTTAAATCTGCTTACAAGGGAAGTATTCTGGCGCGAACCTGCAGATTTTATAGAACTTTCGATATGTTCTAGAGTAGTTAAAAATCTCACGTTTAATGGCTTAAAAGCGGCGTGAAAACTGAACATGTTTTGTACAAAAAACAACGAAATTATATGAAGAAATATAATTATATTTATGTATAAATTTTCTTATACGTAATGAAAAAGTTTCATTAAAAACTGGTTTCATTAAAAACATGAACATTTTTAACAAAATTTTCCGTTATTTTGTGAAGAAAAGTTTAATTGGGTTACTAAACATTTTTTTTTAGTTTTGTTCAACAAAATTCTCGGGGTGCGGCAAAATGATTTTTGAACCGATTTAGTTCGACTATGAAAGTCAAATTTAATGAAAAAGACGCAACCTATATAGCACACTGAATGACAAACTTTTTTCGATTTTGCCGAAGGTTCGGTAGCCAAAGAGTGAATTCATTGGACTTTTACTTAAATTTGAATCTCAAAATCGCATTCGATCGGCCCAACAAAATGTTTGCATTAGCAAATTAATTTTGTTATATATTTTCTTACCGAACTAATCGGTCAGGCAATAATGTACTCTGGAGCTAAAATTTGGCAGCCATTTTGTTCAACTTTCTTTATAAAAAAACAATATATATGTAGTATATGTGCAATGCAAATGTTAAAGTCCGAGTACACTCAGGAAAAAAGTGTCATCATATTTAAGGAAAAGTTTCATTGATGAAAATCTTTGATGCATTACCATATATATGATCACAGCACAAAATACCAACTTCTGGTCGCGGTGCATAGTGCCACTCTAATCTAAATATATATGATCAAACTTTCCATAAATATTTATGAAACATGTTGCATAACTTCTTTATCATTTCATAGATAAATGTCATCAATATTTTTTTTTTTTCATAAAAATTACCCATATCTCGAAAACCGAAAGAAAAACTATAATTTTTTTAGTCTTGCGGAGTATAACATACTTCAGTAACAAAGGTGAGCTAGGTTCGGATGAAACTTCGAATTGTATCACGTTAACAATATTTTATATAACAATTTCATAAATATTTATGAAGCGTTTTGTAATTAAGATAAAGCTTTGAGTGTACGCCATATAAATATTATTTTTCCTCTAGAATAGTTCTTAACTCGTTTTTTCCCCCTAACCTGTTGATTATATTACGATGTATGACTAGAAAACTGCGAAAATCCATACAACAATAAATGTGGCTTCCCAGGGGAAAAAGTTCATATATGATCATATATTGTCAAATATGCTTTCATGTATGAACATATATGGATCCATTTATGGGCATATATGTACATTATGTAATGTATGGGATCATATATGGGTAAATACATGCAAAGGAAAAGTTCATATATGGATATATATGGTAATATATTGCATATATTGATTTATATATTGCTTCATATATACCAGATATCTCCATATATGAATTCATATATTATTTCATATAGGACAAATTTTTTATTTTAAACCAATTCTCGCCGCTGTACTAATTCATGACAAAAATAAAAGAAAATAAATTTTAAAGTTTCCATATTTTATAAAGACGATAGTACAGAATGAGTTAATAAGATAAACGTTTTTTATGATTTTTATTTTAACTATATATTGATTCTAATTTAGCTGTTTACGCAGTTTTTTTGTAACTTATGTTTCAGTATATCTTAAACTTTAATACTGCTTCACCTACATTTATTTTACTATTTATTTGCATAAAATTCATGAAACATGTTTTGGTTCATCTGAGATATTCCACTTGAATCTAAAGAAATATCAATAGCATTTCATGTGCTTAATTCTGAATCGGTAGTACCTAACATAACTAACCATCCCGCTTTTGGCGGTACTATCTCGATTTTCAATATAATTTTTTCTCAATAGAATTTTTACAAAAAATAAAATGATTTAAAAACGTTCAACATATAAATTTTTGAGCTTATATGAATACGTATGAACTTATCAGTAACATGTTCTTAGAAGTATAATAGAAACATTTTCTTTTAATAAAATGGCAATATTTTTGATAAAAACTTAAAAATGGCCTTTTTATACGATATAGGAAAAGTAATAATATATGACCATATATGAGCATTCATATATCACCATATATGTCCATATACCCTCAAATTTCGAATCCGAGCATATATGAATGCATATATGAACTCATATATGTGGCCATATATGACAATATATGAACATTTTCACCTGGGTTATCAAGCTTCTATTATTTTTATACCCTCCACTATTTGTGATCAGGCTATATATAAATTTGTCATTTCGTTTGTAACGCATCGAAATATAGGTGTAAGACCCCTTAAAGTGTATTGAATTATTGAATTTTAAGATGATTTAACGATGCCCGTCTGTCTGTCAGCTGTAATGGCGCGAAAACTCAATATACATTGCTCATTTTTGCCTAGATTGATGTAAAATGTTTGGCATTGAAAATGAGCAAAATCGTGCCAGTGGTTCTAAAGTTATGAGTGAAAATGTGAAATTAGCTGATTTTTTGCTAAATATTACTAAGATAAGAATAGCAAAAATAAATCTGTTGAAGGTACTGCTAAATTTTCCATACAAATTGTGTACAGTAAGTAGTAGAATTTCAAAGTAGCATCTGGTGTATAAAATATATCGTCATATTTTTCCACCGGACGCTAAGAGGTGAATAATATTTAACATGAAATTTTTATTTCACCTCGAAATGTTTTTTCGCCACAATTTTTTTTTTACCACAAAAAACAGTTTTACCTCAAAAATATAATTTTACCAAAAAACAATTTTTAAATCCAAAAGAGTTTTTCACTTGAAAAAAAAACTGTTTCGCCTTTGTAGTGTTTTTTTCTATTATATACCCTGCAAACATTGTTATTCCGTTTCTAATGTGTCGAAATATCGGTCTTAGACCCCATAGAGTATTATATATTATTGATTCTTATTCAATTTAAGAATTTAGCGATGACCGTCTGTTTGTTGAAATGGCTATCACGGTGCGAAAACACAATAGGGACTGCTTATTTTTCCTAGATTAAAAGACATTTTCGTAAAAAGTTTAAAAGTTATGAGTACAAAATATTTTTCACCAGATGCTTAGACATGAATTATATTGGAATTTCACCTCAAATTTTTTTTCACCAATATTTCTTTTTCACCGCGAAAATAGTTGTTCACCAAAAAAATGTTTTTTACCACGCAATTTCTTGTTTTACATCCGAAAAGTTTTTCACCGCAACAATTTTTATCAACTTTTTTTCACCTCAATTTCGTTTTCATAATTTGTTTTCTGTTTCATTTGTAACCCAGTAAAAAACGCTGCTTACATGCAAGCAGGTTTGTAAGGGAGTAAGCCAAAAAGAATCCCTTAAAAGTCTGCTTACATATCCCATTATTTTTATATGGCGAATTACCACTTGGAAGCATTACTTTTGGGCAAAATAAACGCTGATTTTTTAATAATTTTTGGTTAAAATTTTTGACACATAATATAATTATTTTATTTTTTTACCTCTCCTCGTGCTAGCTCTTCAGAAACAGTAAATGACTAATTATATTTTATTACATACTCGAAAACAACAAACACAATCGGGAATCGCTCGGGAAAATTGTTACAGATCGTTTTTAATACACGATATGAAACTTTCTGCATTACAAACTGCATCCTTGCAAGGGCTTAGTGTAAGCTACTTACAACCTGCATCATTGTAAGGGAAAACTAAGTAAACTCAAAATTTTGTTTGTTTTATTTTTATACGAAAATTATTCGTTTCTTTTGCTGCTTCTCAGTGTTATGTAATAGTAAGCACTTACATCAGCGCATTTGTTTTATCCTGCTTCTAAAAACACGAAAAATTTTAACTGGGAACATATCCAAGTAAAAAAAACTTTTTAATTTTTTTTATTTTGCAAATACATCAATAGTTTAGTTTAGAATGAAATTTGATCTTTGAACTCACATACACAATTTTTGTTGTAATCTAAACGCATTACTATTTATTTTTTGTTTATCGTCGGTAACTTTCATGCAAAATATCTATCCTTAACAAAGTTTTATTTAGCAGAGTTGAATGAAAAAATATATTTATGATAATTATAGCAAACATGTTGAAATTTATTTGAAAGAGCCAAGCACGAAATAAACCGAGAAAACAAATCATTTCATGGAACTTCTACCACAGACTTGTTAACCTTTATTTTTTTGTAATAAAAAAACATCTTTGGCCTTTAAAAGAAATACTGGTAAAACAGAAGAAGTGCATAAAAAAGTTAACAAACACAACAAACAACAAGAATGAACTATAAAATACCGCAATGCAATTATTTTAATTTGCAGAATTTTGTTTTTAATAATTTTGCCAAGAAAAAAAATCATATAGAAAAAGGAGCGGCAGCCTACACACGGTTAGTTTTAATTTTACCTTTAACATTTCCTGATGCCTTTTAGATTTGCATTTTTTTTTTATACATTTTTGTTAGAAAAGGAATGGCGATTTTTTTGTTGCAATTAAAAAAAAAATCATTAAAGTCAGCAACATTTTTGCTGGGAGGATCCTTGCAGAAAATTTACTAACATCAGTAAAAAATTTCAGCAAAATTGTTGCTGCATTTACAATTTTTTTTGCTGACATTAGCAACTTTTCTGCAAGGATCCTCCCAGAAAAAATGTGGCTGACTTTACTGAATTTTTTTTGTTGATATAAAAACAAAGACTCATAATAAGAAATTTTTGCAGAAAAGATAACTTCTGAAGGTTTCCTGTTAAGGAGTTTTAAACATGCAATATAAATAAGTGTTTGGTATCGTTTGAAGGGAAATTAAATGTAAATTACGACATTTTTTAAAAAATGTTATTGAGCACTCTTGGTAGAACAAAAACTTTGGTAAACAACTGGACCTGAGTCAGACCAAATTCGGAATATCACATTTTCAAATGGGAATATCTCGTGAACTATTAGAGATAACCCAACATATACGCACGTTTTTTGTTAGTCTCTACTAGCAGATTACAAATATGTTAATTTTTAAAAATCGTCTTGTAAACAAAAAAAAAAAAAAAAATTGGCTAGCACTCAAAAATTTATAAGCAAAAAGTTTCATATTTTGGGTGGACATTAGGGTTGTGTTTTCGTTGTATGTGCGAAAAATAAAAAAGAGATTTTGACTGTAAATTATTTTAAATTATTTTTAAATTATTTTATATTTTTAAATTATTTTATATTTTTTTAATTTTTAAATTATTTTATATTTTTTTAATTTTGAAGAAAAAAAATTTGTAATTTTTTTAAATTATGCCCATTTTTCCAGGGGGCCCGATTTTCAAGGGTGATGCGGGACATCTTCCCGTTATGCTAGAATTCTAATTTTTTGCATGGTGAATTTTTGAACCCAAACAAATATTTAAGAGGGGGGCAGCCCCAAAAATCGCAAGTTGAAAAATAAGACCACCCTAGTGGACATATTGCCGGGCCGAGGTTACAAATTGAAAATTAAGCTCGATAAGTAAGATAAGTATAAGTAAGAAATTGCCGAATTATTTACAGGTTCTTTTACCACCGGTTACATGGAGCCGGTTCTAGAACAGGTTCCTGGGAGTCGAAATGTAAGGTGTCACTGTCCCAGAAACAGTTCTATAACTGGTTCTAGAACCGGTTCTAAAGCAACCTCTTCTTGTTTGGAGGTAAAAAACCTATTGCAAATAGGACAAACTCCATATAAAAAGAACCAGTTGCAGAACAGAAATTAGAACCTGTTATAATACAGTATAAGTTGTTCTGCAACCAGTTATTTGGATTTTACTATTTTACTGGCTAATTACAAATTATGTACTATTACCCTAACCGAGCAGAAAACAGACCAGTGCCTCTGGTGGGAATCGAACCCTAGACCCCCGCACTGAAAAGCCAGCACGCTACCAACTAGCATATCGGGGCGCACGAAGCTAAAGCGTGAATTAGCCAAGCGTAAACGTATCTCGGTGTACGAAATTTTATAAGTAAAATTAGAATAGAAGATTTTGTGTATCCAGATGTTACTACAGGAATAAATCTCAAAAAAAAAGTTAATTTTAATACAATTTGCTTTCAAAAATATAAAAAAATGAGTACAATTATTTTAACGTTGTCTTTTGAAAAAAATTGGAATGCTTGAACTTTGTTATTTTAATAAAAATATATAACGACTTTAATACAAATACTTCGGTTTGCACTCGAAATTAAAAGATTTGTTCTGAAAATGAACTCAGTTTCTTTAAATACACTGAGTTCGACTAAAATTTGGCCGAAGGCCGATCTCCGAAGCCGAACACTCGGT